>CM036884.1:41919235-43169235 GCA_020796165.1 Pantala flavescens | reverse complement strand
TCAATTTACGTACGGAGTTTTTCTATCGAAGTGGAAGTGGGAGGAGACGAGGGCGTGAAATGAAAATATAAGCCTCTGATAGAGGCTGACGTTTCATCTCCAGCTGCAAATGGGTCGGTCCAGAGCAAGTGCCAAGTCATACCTTTTTACAGTTCACCGTGACCCGTGGCCAAAGAGCATTGGCAAACAGGCGCTCCATAAACGATGTAGGCGAAGTGATGAGTGACATTTTGACGCGGATCTTGGGCCGAATATCTGGAACTTGTTACGAGACACGGAGTGCTTTATACGGGTGCAAGTTCTTTTTGCAATTATTCGGGTATGAGGCGGGCGATATCTTTTTTTGCGGTAGCCAAGCAACGAGTTTACATCCAGATCCTAGCGAGATAAAGGTTGGAAAAAAATTTAATGGGAACGGTGACAAATTTTTTCGCTTCTCTCAACTGCGATGTTTTTATTTTTATGTGCTTCATGAATGAAATGTTTAACTCTTCTTTTTTTGGGGTTCGCTTTTATGTTTTTTGTTGGGTGATTCAAGTGGTGATTGTCATTAGATTATGTTTTATTTGTTCTTTATTTCTATGGTTACAGAACTGGTTAGGATTTTTTTATTGAAGAACTCACAGGCAATCTTATCCTTGCCAATCGCTTCAGTAGTTCATATTTCCAAATTCGAACGCTTACTTCATCGTGCCTTTCTATATGTACGGTTATTTTTTGTAGTCATATTAATGCGTATTAAAATGTAAGAAAAATGGAAGCGATTAACAAAGATATTTCTGTAGCTAATACCAAATGATGTCTTTATCATCCAAAACTGTGTATGCATTAGAGGCTGATAATGGTATGACCAATACGAAGCGTTTAATGTAGTTCATATCTATTGTAGTTGAGAATGGTGAATTGGAATTGTGGGTTAGAGTAACTGGTGAGGAATTTACAATAGAAGAAAATAATTAAAAGTTAGGATATCTGTGAGGATTTTGGTAGACCTAGCTTGGTGTCATAGTCAATCACAATTTTTCTCATACTTTGGTCTCAAACTTTAAAGGGCTCAAATTAACCAATAATTTCTATACATTTCATCATCTTTAATTCAATTGAATGAAGCGATTTATAAATTTAGTATGCTTAATTTTATCATTTAATGTATTGATTATTTAAATTGGCCTGTGCTTTACAGATTAGCTTATAGAGTTTTTCCGATTTATTTCACCTTCTATTGTTGCTGTTTATTGGAATAGTTCATATTTCAGCCATTAAAAATGTTACGCTATTCTTACATATACACTTACTGTAATCATATTTCAGAAAGCTATCAAATTACAAGTAAGGGCTTAAACAGTGGATAACGAATTTAAAATTCCCATCTTCAGTCTGTTTTGCATATATTTCGATATTGGTTTTATTTTCAGGTTTAAATTATTCACTAAAAACTTTATTCTTTTTTCAAACGAAAGTTGTTTTCCGTTAAGTCCCTGAAGCTTCGCCGAAGTATATTTTTTGCCTTTATTTATCGGAAAATCGTGATCTTCCCTTCGGAAATCGATACTTTGAAGAGGCAACTGAACGCACTAAAACCCTTGACCACATTCTGGACCTCAGTGCAAGTCACGATTCGGGTGTTAAGGCTGCCGAAGGTAAAACATGTACTTAAAGCATCATTTGATCAAATTTGCCTCCATTTTCTGCAATAAATTACAGCAATCTTTCCCCCCTCTTACGCTCTCTGGATACCCACTCCATATCATCGACCCAATTTCAATTTATAGCCTTGGCTAAGATCGATGGTTTTCTGATATTTGTGAGCAGAAATTGTGTCAACTTATACGTTACCACGCAACGATTTGGAGGTAAATTGAGTAATGGAGTGTCGAAGGATTTGAAAAAGGTTGGTTGAATATAGGAGGATGAATATTCAGATTGATTCTAACTCATCGCTTTGCAGATTTATCGAAATATAAAACATGAATGTTACTGACGATATGGGACTATTTCACGCACAATTTTCTTAGGATAATACGTAATTTCATTCAATGGAGTAGTTTCACATCTGAACTGTTTTCTGTCCTTTATGTTCAGCAGAAGGGTTTATTCTTAGGTTAAAAAATAGATTTATGTTTAGAAAGTGGTCAAAAGTATTTTATGTATCTATTTGATGAAGATAATACGACGTATTTGGTCACATTGTTTAATTTTGCGCATGGATTAGAGGTCGTTGAAACTGGAAGTGATATCTAGATCTTATTAAAGACACGTATGTAAGATATAAAAATATATTCAATAGTGACGAAAAAATATTTTGGAAATATAGATAACTGGTTGTTGCTTCAGCTGTTGGCTATAAATGTGTGATTTTAAAACAGCTGAAATTTTATTAAACGGGAATTAATAGAACTAGTTTGATTTAATCTTCTTTTGGGTTTACAAATAAGAATTCCGGCAAGCGTCCTTTCTAGATTAAAATATGTTTTATGCAGGCATTAAAAAGTAAAAATTATATTAGAATTATTATTGAACAATTTTATTATATTTAATTAAATTATATGGTTTCCTTGGCGACAAACTCTATTTTGTTTTCAAACGACTATTGCTTATCAAGGTGTCTGAATTGGAAATTAGCTAACAACGATCCCAATATACTCAAATTGGAAACGAACAGAAGTAGACTTGATGTGGCAAATGTTCTTTCCTTGGAAGGTAAATCACTTTTACACTTTTTTTATTTCCTTGAGACCGGTTGAAGCTAATTATCGTGATCCCCATGTGCTGAAACTCTGCAGGTGCTGCGAAGGTTATGAAGGAATAAATATGTGCGGAAGGAGGCGTACATTTCATATTCGTTGATAAAAAAGAAATGCTTGTGAGGCAAAAAAAAGTCACCTCCTGTTGCTAAGTTTCTGTGTAGGTTGGTAAGCGAAATTGTGCAAATTTTCGGAATAGTCGAAATTTTTGCTAAAAAACTAAAAGAATTTTATGGCTAAAATTAATCTATATTTATCTGAGATTGAGAGAACATATTACAGTCTACTTAACGTTATAGTATCTATTTTTTTTAATTTCGCAAAGTGTTTGATTATACAGGCTGATTTTGTTCGAATTAAAGCTAGTAAAGAGTCAAACCTGACGCTATATTTTGATGAACAAAACTAAAATACGAAGTCAATTCGTCGTTGTATTTGTGGTACTCAAATTATTACACTGAGAAGATTATTGTAAAAATGTTTGTTATTTTTGATTTCTTTAAGTACTGTTAATGTCTCAACTGGGATTTACTTTGCTTGTAAATAAGTAAAGATAAACGACGATCTTGTGCGATATTTTATTGCTATTAGTTGGACTTAAAATACGTATTATTCTAGTACGGACTGCTACTGTTGGCTACCTTAGCCTTCAAAATATCCATGAAGCCCTCTCCACTATTCTGTGTCCACTCCACTATCCAGAGTATTCCTATACTATTTTATAGAATTACTATTGAATAGTATTTCTAATTTATTCATAATGAAAAATTTATTTAATCGTCTATTATACAGGATAGAGTGGGAACGAGTACATATCGAGAGGAATTTTTTTAAAAAGTGGTTTGAAGAATCAATAATTTACAAACGAAATACGTTATCTTATTTGTGTGCCGAGCAGTTTTATAATTGGATTTATTCACCGAGGGATGTAGAAAAATAGTTCCAAATTAATTGAACGTAACTCATCGTCTCGACTGATACCGCATTCACATTCGCGACTGACAAATTGCCTTCGCGGGGAGGCGCCAGACCACCTCCCCCCCACACCGCCGCTGCACATATCGGAGACTATATCATTCGACTCGTTACCAGTCGCACAGCCAATGCGATTTCTCTTTCATCGAATAAATGCGTACCTTTATTTTTATTTAGAGGCAGACCGATGGTATACGTGTATGCGACACGCAACTCCGAACAGACGAAATGGTTGAATTAGGGACGCGAAGAGATGCAATCATAATTCTTCGGTTAATTTTAGGTTCAATATAAGACGATTTATGTGCGGCGAGTCCATATTTCGCGGAGCATGAATCATATTCCAAGAGAACGTATTTGGCGATAAAAATGCTCATATTATTACCAGATTTAATGAGTTATAGGAACAGCTTTGAGTGCTTTATTGAATTTTTACGAGTTTATGATGGGGAATGCTGCTACCTTCAGGTTTAAAAGATTCGCCCTCGACGGAATTTGAAATTCAGGCGCTTGAAGGTGAGACAACCGCATCAATCATCGAAAGTGAAAGGTATACTTTTCGTACGTGTCTTCTCTTTAAGGTTGAAATGTATTTAGGGCATCGTGAACATCGTGATTCGATTGTTTGCGGTGGCCATGAACTCGTAGAATAATAGTATGTCGCGTGAGTAATGAAAGTTTAAGTGATGAAAGATGAGAGAGAATGTTCTTGGTATATCTGCCATATAAACGTTGACGATCTTAGTGAAGGGCTTTTATGATCTTGGGATAAGTTTTTTGCTGAATTGACCCTTAAAAACCTGATGGGCTTTCTTTGATGGGTAGAATTCGGGAGTATTTAATTTAATGTACGAATATTTTTACGATAAATGAGTTGAAAAGTTTTTTTCTCTCTAATACGTCAAGGATAATACATGTATGTATTGTATGTGGTACAAATTTTGCAAACATATATAATAAGGAAATAGATCCTATCAATGGTATTGTTGCAAAAATTCAGTTCCTTCAAGTGAATGCGTAACAGCAAATGTATACGACACCATTATTGATGATCATAAAAGTGGAATGGAAATAATAAATCTAGATTATAAAAATGTTACTGTAATGGAGAAGATAGTCAAAGAAAAGGAACACTCGTCAGAACACTAGTAGTAGAAATGCTGATTTTGTATTTAAAGATAGTGGAAGCACCCGAGTTGTAGGCAACCTGCATCGTCAATTTACAGACAGTTCAGCTTGCATTCACACGTGTCTGCTTTAAGTCTGATGAAGAACTGGTGTTTAAGATTTGTGTAATGAGAGACTTAATTAATAGCTATTCCACTCTAAACAAAAGGAGAAACGTCCAACCTAAATAAGATTGCTATCTGAAGTATAGAATGGATCGTAAAACAGTCCATTTACGGAGATGAAGACTTTGGATAAGAATTTTTCGGCCATCGTGAAGTCTAACGTTTTGCATTCACTCTTCGGAAAGATAGTATAGTGTTCTGAGGAATCAACTGGAGCAGAACTTTTTGGAGAAGCAGGTTCCGTTGATATATAGACCGAACTTCTAGAGTATATTCTCTCTCTGAGACAGAATTTTCATTTCCGCGTTGAGAATTAGCAGAACTATTTGATGCTATTAAATGGCACCATCTGCTTGTACGGTTTATATCAATAGGAAGAAGTACCATATGTAGGTTGTTTAGTATCTCAGGAATGCATGGTCAATGGAAGGTTTCATTTACGAATTTACGAATTTTTTCGTTTAATAGAACATAGTTCGTAATGAAACATACCCTGACCAATTGACAGATGTTCTGCTTTCCATCGGAGGTTTTTCTTCAATACCTTAAAGGCGAAATATTGGATAGAATCGTCGGTGTTATTTTAGTTTTTATTGTTTCCCTTGTTTGGGATCGAGAAGTCCTAGCGAACTCTCTTGTACGGATTCGTAAGGTCTTTCACCTTTACAAGCGTAAAACCTTATTTTGCTCGGCGAATCGTTTGTGGTAGGGCAGGGTGAAGTCAACTAATTTACTGTTGACTAAATCTCCTAATTTCCGATCAAAAAACATAAATTACTACTTATGTTCGTGTGTTGAAATCTGTATGATGAGGAAGAAAAAGAAATCAATCTGATAATTTTCTCTTTTTTATTCAATTCTCAAAATTGGTCTATCATCTTATACATTTAATTCATATGATTGAAATGTGGTATCGTACGAAAATCGAGAGCTTTAAATTCCTATAAATGCATCAGTTACGTCGGAGTAATTAATTTTATAAATCTGAAGGATCATTCGTACTTTATGTCTTAAAAGACACGTTATAGAATTGATTGAATATTGTTAGCCACATTGTAGTTTGAATAGATATTTCACGTAGAGGAAAGGGAGTTTACGGTGCGATCATAGTATTGCAAATATCATTAAATTATCGTTCATAGCACTTCGAATGTTTTCAACCAATTCCTCAAATGTAAGCGTGTAATACATTAACATACATAACACAATTATAATACACAATTATACACTCTCATTAGATTTAAGTTTCATTCCTGTTCAAAGAGAACGCTGGATTGTTTGGCTGAACACTTTCGCACTAATTCTGTGTCAATCTGATAAATTCAGACGTTTAGCGAAAACTCGGATTCGCATACCGATAGAATTCCTCCGCTCCAACACCGAAAATAATAACGGATCCCATTTTCGGGCAATTTGAGCGATTTGGCTGAGGAACTAAACGGAGGGGCGTTCAGCGTAGAATTTCGGACGTTTTGGATCAAGATAAGGATGAGTTATGCACTTATCTCTGTTTCATAATAAAGGGAAACAGAAGGCGGTGTTTGTGAGACGATCAAGTCTCTCTTAGGAAGCTATAAATTTGGGACAATCTGGAAGGAAAAGTTAGCGGAAGCTATATCTCTTTATTAAGAATTTTCCAACCTGCTTTTGTTTTCCTTTTACGAAGGAAAACTTAGCGCCGTATATCTTTATCAAGAGTTTTCCGCCGCTCTTTTGTCTTTCCGTTGGTTAAGAGGTATCGATTTAGGAGATCCAAACAGTGCTTAAAATGGGATGAAAGGATTGTTTAAGTGGTACTCGAAGGAAGATTATCATAGGACAGTGTGATCGGAGTTGATGAATGAGTTTTGGATGGTAATTCGTTGAAGATGTGTCTGTAGTGGAAGATTTATGAAAGAGTTGGAAAGTGTGAAGGATTCTGTCTAATAAGTGCTCGTAGTAAGTGTTCTGAATGAGCTGGGAAACATCGTGGTCAATATTGAACCGTAGCTTTAACAGGACACAAAGAGTTTGCGTGTCTGGGTACGGGCTACCGTATTCCCTATCTGGTTCCATTCTTACACGAATCTCGGGCCGTTTTCCGTGGCACATTTATTTCAGAATCTGATGTTTACAATAGTTCGCTCCTATTCAAAATCCACGAACATAATGCTATCTTTGACACCCTCCATGAAATACATTCCGAAATCGTATTCATCGCGGAAATCGTTCCGGATTTCACTTTATGTCTCCATTGTTCTGCGTCAGCTATCAGACCAGAAACGAGAGTCGGTCTACATTTTCTGCCTTACGCCTTACGTTTGTCAGATATAATCTCGACGCAGGATTCGTTTTAATAACCAAAAGATTCATGTTCAGAAGCAATTAACTTTTTACGTTGTTTCTGACGCACCTCGCTCAATCCGGTGATCTCGATTTACTTAGCGGAATCTTCTCTAATGAAATATTGCTTCGTTTCGGTCTCGTAAGCTCACGTATTTTAGATGTCCTATTTTGGAATTTCACGCTTCTTGATTTTAACGGAAGTATCCAAAGTTGGTAGTTCCGTAAATCCCGTATAACTAGGTAACGAAATATATACATGAATATGTATAGTATTATCATATTACAACATTCATTTGAGAAAACAATTCAGTAGCATTTATAAGATTGAATGTTTACATTTCATGGTAACTAAAAAGGTTTTGGACGTTTGTTATTTTATGTTAATTTTGTAAACAATGTTAAATTATTCTGCTGATTTATTGTTGCTGCTAAAACAATTTGCTGATTATTTTAGTTATTTACTGCCTGTTTATTATGGTTTATTACTTGATTTATTGGAATTTATTGTGATATAAAATACTATTTTCATGCAAAGTATTTTAGAAACAGAGACGACATTAAAATCTCACGAGAATAGGTAATCGTTCGCTTGACAGCACTTTTGATGTTGCTAAGGGTGGAAAATAATCACAGAATATGAAATAAAAGGCACCTAGAAAACGGTGAAATAATCTGTTTAATATAATTTTAATTTTAAAACAAAATTTAAATGTTAAATCTTAATTATAAGGGAATGAATATACATTATTTTTCGATTCACATCGTTTAAATTTCAGTCAATCCGTTGTAACTTAGGTCGAGTGGTCTCCTCCTCCTCGAAGTCTAATTTATTAAGTCCCGTGGTCATCGTTGATATTGCAATCAATCCTCAGTCCTGTCTCTGTTCCTCATTTGATTTCCTTCCAACCTTGATCCATCATGTTTGTACTTCCAAGAGTCGATGAATTAAACGTAGCCTACCGTGCGTTCGCTTCTTTATAATTAGCGAATTACGAATTGCTCCACTTATATCCACAGCTTCCGAGAAGAGAACGGACTGATGAAGAAGCAAACTTTGCCTCGTCATCGAAAGAATAGGTCCCTCGACCCAACCTCAGGCGGATCGTCATATTTTTTTGGCTCTCGCGATGTATAATTCGTAGAAATTAGAAGCTCTTAAGAGCCCTGTTATTTAACCAGCGAGTCTCGTCAGAAGGGCAAACTCAGCCCCCGCGGGATGTCATAAATATTTACAGCTTCAACTGTCATTTATAATCAGATTCTGCTTAGCAGAATGGCTTACGTCCGCGAAGAGTTTCCAGTCAAAACAGCAACCTTTCTGATTGCGATGGGCGGCTACTTTGCATTTTGGGTTCCGCCTATAGGTTGAACGAATTCGCTCCGAATGTATTTCCATCGCCCGAACAATGGGTGATGTTTATTTGCGTCGGAGTGTTGATGGCCTGGAAAGTGTATTTTTAAACGAGTATTTATCAGAAAGCTTTAGATTAGTAATGGATCGGAATGGTAACTTTTCATCGGTAATGGATACTGATTGGAATATATTATTCCTTCGCTATTATACATCGTAAAAGGATGCGGTTATTAAATGTGTTATCTGGTTATTGGATGATAATAAACACATGCTTAGTGTTGAAATAAAATTTCCGACCCAGATGGGTATGCTAATTTTTTCTCCTTTGCATCAATTAAGATATGTTTATTGATGTGCCCAGGTTTACCCTTCCCAACTTTGAGTCGAGGTAAAAAATTTCCAGACGATGGATTAAGGATTCTTTTGATCGACATTGCGAATATGAAAACTCGAAGGCTGACGAGAGTACCTTTCCCTTTTTGGAGTGTTTAAGTCGTCCAATGAGAACCACTCACTACCTTACGAATGTCGAATAAGTTCGATAATTGCAACCCCAAAAAGTGTGGCCTTTCAGTCGCATTCGATAAACAAAAAATAATCGGAAATATTCGATTCCACGGGTCACTTTTAAAACGCGATTTAACTGTTAAATTACGGTCCCGGATATTTTATGCAAGATAAGACTGATTTTATGGCTGTCATTCAAGGAGTCGTCGTTGAACTGCTTAGAGGTTGAGGAATCGGACTTACTAAAGTCGCTCTTCACACGTTATAAGACCCTATTTGAGGTTAATGGAGGACTCCACTTAAAGATATCGGATCGGGAGTCCTCTCGACTCGGCGCATTATCACGGTTTATTAGCGGAATAATGATTGAGTCGGGGTGAGAGCGGAATGGCGTCAAAAGAATATTCTAAGTAGTTTTCGAGGTGGTTTCCTGGGTTACGTTGTTTAGATCGGGAACCCGGAGATGGGATGAACATTTAGGTTCTCGTAAATTTTATTTCCATGTTTATTCATTCGATTTCTGAAGATTCGATGGTTTGAGCTCGATTTTTCGTCTGCGAAATCTCAACCCAAGGGAGTTTTGCACTGTTTAAGTTTCGTTTATATTTTGTATATCCTCTTTTACGTAGATTTATAGTCAAGGGATTTTAGAATGATTGATGATGATTATAAATAGAATCGGTTAAATTATTTGAGAATGAGATTATTACTTTCTGGAATGATTTTGGAGTTTTATCGATACCTTTATATATAGATTGTTTCTTTTGGAGTCTGAGGGCTACTTAGCTTAATAGATGCTTATCATTAAACATTTAAATAGTTTCTCTACGTCAAAGGTACGAGGTCTCGTACTTCAACAAATGAGTAAGAATATTTTCATCTTTCATCTCTCCGGAATTCCTGTTTTACATTGTCAAATAGATGTAATTATTGTTGGTGCTACATTTTCATCTCATGCCAGAAAAGATGTCTCCTGAAGAAGATAAGGATTTAGTGTCCATTTTTCCTACATTTGCCTTAATTTGTTTGTTTTGACGACTATGTCACATTCTAGTTCTCGCAACTCGTCCTTATACTATGATTCAAATCTCGTAGACTCAGCGAAATTTCGTGTGGGAGTCCATGACGAATCGGCGCATGCAAATTAAATTACCTCTACAAAGCCGTGACAATGGATTGCGGAATACTCTTTAGGAAACACGAAAACGCACGCTTGCTCTTCGAAACGTTCAAAGGCAGCGTTGCATTATCTAGTTTAGCATTGCATGTACCATTTCAGTTTGATGTCATCACTACTAGCAATCCGAATTTCGGAGTCGCATTTCCGATTCTCAGTTGTTACAGAGGGACGAGGAACGTCGTTTGAAGTTCTCGAATTCTCATTTAATGGCATTATACGCCTTTGCCTGCGATATGACGTCATAGAGCCATTGCGGTGAATCAAATGCGGATTACAAACGGAGATGCATGGTAAACACCTTTGACCTTTCTCATTTGCGGAAAGTAGGTCATTTTTCATTAAAATCTGCTTTGCGATTAGACGAAGCTGGTCCATTATGCATGCACGTGCAATTCAGCGTGGATCATAAAGTTGTTCATCGAAACTAGGAAGTAACTCAATGCAAATGTCCACAATTACCTCTATATTATATGTCTTAATTCAATATGTTATGGTCTTTTTTATATGATTTCTTGCCCAATAGATGTCTTTCTTTTTTGCAATTCGATTTATATTACCGTATGTCCAAAAACGTTAAGGATATTTCTCGGAAACACAGTTATTTCTCAAAAGATTATGCGTGAATAAATTGTGTGTATTTTTATGTGAAATATGTCTTGTGATTAGAAAGAATTTTTTCTAACGTTCGACTGATGTTTTCATCTAAAGTGAAAGAATTGCACGATGCTGATGAATTTTATCCTGGGGCAATTAAGGTGCTTTCGAGTACTTCGAATAAAATAGAAAGATATCGTAGTCGATTTCAGATTTTTTTTTGCGATGAAAAGATTTAAAATCTTAATTTGGCATCACGTATTTCCGCCTCATCTTTCGGAATACGTACTTTCAAATATATTTTTATCAAATGTTATTAATCCTGGCAATTTAGAGTTTTCATAAAGATCAATTTGGTTAATGTTGTGTTAATTAATGATGGTAATTCTGAGAATGATATCCATTTTGTACTTCGACTATTCCCGCCTGATTTCGTAAACTTCGTTTAGCTTACGCTAAAATTTTTCAATGGAAGAGTCGGTGTAGTAAGTTTGGGAAAAAGTCCTCCTTGGAACTAATGAAATCTCAGACGTCCATATTCGTCTTCCCTGAGGCAAGTCTTGTTTATTGTACAGTCGGTGAGGGCTCCACTTGTTTGGGGTTCCACGTGTTACGGGCTCCACGTGTTAATGGTGCACAGGACATCTAGTAAGTATCATATTTCCCTTTACCGCATAAAGCGATTGAGCCCTGTGTTAGCCCTTAAGGTTTCGGTACTATTGAAACTTGTGGTCACCCTAGTTGGTCTATAACCTTCACACCTTGTTTGCTTGTTGGAACCGCACAAGGAAGTCAGCGTCATCTTTTCATAGTTGTCTACATCATTACGAATTAAATGGAATTGAACTTCCCCTTTTTTGACCGTTAAGCTAACGACCTTTTCTAAGTTCGCCAACGTGAAATATGGCATTCATTGTATACTCTTCACAGTGCGATCTGAGATTAATCGAGCATCATTAGTTTTAAAACATAAGCTTTTGGATCTCTTTCTGGATTAATTGAACATTTCCCGTTATATTTATCGTTATTTCAAGCAATTAAGTGGCAGTTTTATTTTATATTATTCACTAACATTATTTACTTGATTATTTTTAATTATTTTTCTTATTATTTATTTACATCGTGAATATTCAATACGGAGGACGTATTTTATGTAATGAGACGTAAATAACATTTTGGAATAACGATCAATTTGCACCATTACATGAAATTGATATTATGATTTCACCTTTTATTGAGTTATATATTTCTTGTATTATTTAATTAGAACGTTATAGCAACAGCCGTACTGGGAATGCCAACTTACAAGGATACCGCATAATAATATACAACTGTACACAATACCGATCATTAGCTCTAAATTAATTTTGATAAACCTTTTTCAAACAACCCATCCAAATATATAATAGATAATAGTTAGAAAACTGATGAAATGACATAAACCGAACCCAATTGATTGTAACCGTACTCTTTCTCTGCTTGAGAAACAAGATTTGTTTACGATATCAAACGTTGGTTTGAATTCAGATTCTCCAACCAATGGTACGAATTTCTCTTTATTTCCTGATTTTCTCTGCGAATTTCTCCCTCCCGAATTTAAGGGTAAAATACCTACGAAAACAGAAAACCAAGCGGGGGCCCTTAAAAATAATGATAGCAATTTAGATGTCGCATAATTTCACCGAAATGGTTCCTACGACTGTCTTCCCTTGTGATTAAAACCAGTAAGGAAAGCGCTTCGGAATCCTTTGTGTCTCTAAATTGGTGTGAGCCCATTAATTTTCCGATGGAGGAATTGTATCGCATCGTTAATTGGTCGCATGCGTCCTATCTCACGAATCCGCCTCGCTCGCTTCGTTTTTGTTTCAGATGAGCCCATATTGTAGCAAGTTTCAATTAGAAATGATTATAATAGGATGTACAACACGCTAATTATGTGGATTGTGATGTTTTGTGAAGTTCACGGGTCGTTTGATACAGTGTTCCAAGTTTGTCCCGCGTGTGGCGCTGAATCTGAATAGTTACGTTAGATAAACTGAATTGCCCCATTTGACGAACATGGCCGACACGGATAACAATTGTTTCCGCACGGTTTACTCTTTTGCAGGAATTGATGTTTGCGGAATAGGCAGTCATACATGTAGCAGATACACTTTAGTTGTTATTTACGAAGATAATCAATGTTAGTTTCATACGAATTAATCAACTTTATACTACTCTATATTATAACTATTCAGGAGCCTTTGGTGTGGATGTTATTTAAGGTATATTTCGTAAAACACGTATTTTAAACTATTGATGTAATTTAGAAAATACTCTTTTTTATATGACACCTCGAGTTTCGTCTTTAAATATTGAAAATGTTTTGTTGTTTGTCATTTTTTGTAAGTCATGAGATAGGACCACTGATAGTCTAAATTCTTAACTAAATTTATTGGTAAATTGTGTTTTTTAAAATATAAATTAGGCCGATTTCAGAAATTTTCTGTTAAAAAACGTTTTGGTGTTGAAATTTGGTGATTCTCCAAATGAAATCGTTTTGATGTTGTTACTTTCCTCTCGAAGGATTTTTTTGTGAAAAAGCCTACGTAATATTATTTAAAGTGAATGATAGACCCTGAGATTTCATCCGTAGGTATTCCAACGATTTGACTTAATAATTGAGTAACTGGAAAGGTTATTTTGTGAAAGATGATTTGACATTTTAGGAGAAAATAGTTTTCATCTGCTATTTTCTATTTTATATATTGTTTAAAGTTTGATGAAGATAACGGGTGTTTTTCGTTAATTAACAGCTCAAACTGTTTTCGGGATCGACGAAAAAATACGGTTTCATTTTCAATATTTTTATCGCGTAAACGAATTCTTGGCTGAGAATCTTAAGGATAAGGGAGAAGCCATATTTCATCATTTTCTATCATGACGCATCTCACGTTTCTATGGCCATGGGATGGTGGTTTAGTCATGAGAACCACACATTGGCTATAAAAATGCTCAAGAGATTTTTTTAAAGGAAGCCTTCGAAATTCTGTATGAAGGCTTAAATTCAAAGGGCACCTATAGCTACATGATTTAAGGGTGGTCAAACAATTAAATTAGCTATCACATAATAATGTTGTCCATTCATTTTAATACATCCATTATTATCTTTAAGAGAATAGTAGCGTCCAATTAAAGTGTAATTATTTATATTTTAATCCTTCCTATTAGTAAACGCATTTTTTATTATTTAATGTACATAAGTAATAGTAAGTTTTTGAAGTTTATTTTCCTTTATTTATGAAGAACCCTTTTTTATTTAAAGTTCATTTATTTATTTTAAAATTCATAATAATTGGAATTTATTCTTATATATAGGAGATATGGACAATTTTGAGACGATGAAAATAATCAATAGACTGCTTTTCAAGCACTTAGTAATCATGCAAAATAAATTTTATAAGAAGCATTGATTATGAGAGAAATTAATGAGTGCACAAATTTGTTCTGGTATTTATCCAATACAAAATCTGACGTTTTTTTAGTGTCCATGAGATGTGTATCAAGCAGAACTATGCTTTCAAAAAGGTTCTTAAATTTTGGCGCATTCATACATCCCTTCTCTTCGTGAAGCGTATTTTTTTCGCAAAAAATTTACGTACCTTTGATCTGTACAGGTATAAAAATATTTAGTTGTTCGAGGATGAATATGGATTCACGCGAACACATATATAAAATGCAGGTCTTTCAGTAATAACTCCAAAATCTCTGAAGCTCTTTTAATGTATGTTCCTATACTTTCTGACACCCCTCTTTTTTATGTTCCATGCAGATTTGAAAGCGTTTCGGAGTATCAGTTGACCTCTGACATTTTCCCTACACCCACTTCTGTATGGCATCGCCTTCAAAGGAATACTCGTCGAAACTGAAACGTATTCTTTGTTTTTGAAAGTACCATTTGGAGTGAACCGGTGGCGAAATGAAAACACGGGCTTTAAGAGTTGCTTTTGGAATCTTTGGTTGGGGTTAAGTTGTCGAGGACCTCAGAGGGTGGCGAGACCGCTGTTGACGAAAATAAAGTTTTAAGAGGTCAAGAAGTTCGGAGGACTTTCTTTGATCAGAAGGCTACGAGTTGAAAAATCAGATCTCAGTTGAGTGGTTTATATGTACTAGGGTTGGATACAGAAAATCAGAACAATTGAGTAGAGCCTAGAAAGAGTTAGAAGATGCGATTGTTTGCCTAAGAGGCTGTTATTATTCTTTCGTTTTCTTAATCATAAACATAGAGTGATATAAACACCTGGTCACTAGAATTAGGTCATTAATTATGTATTTTTTCTTTCGTGATTTAAAAGTTATCTTACCCTTTCTATGCCCAGAGAACATTACCTGTTTTTTACAATTATCATGGATTTCACAGTAATCACATCCACCGATGGTTTGTTTTCGATAATTTAAAACTAAAATCAACGAAAATTAAATTCGCATTATTACATAAAGCTAAATAATATATATTGAATTGTAATCTAGTGAAGTAATTTTTTAAAATGGGTATATAATATATATATATAATATATTTCTGATTAATTTCCATCAAAATATTTCTCTTTTTCTTACTTACACTCGTATTTTTATCAAGGAAAATGTTTCTCGATCGTCGTAGCATTGAAAGATAATATCACGAACGGATTTAATCGTAATACAAACTCAAAGAGAATGTTTACATTTTTATCTTCGATCTACGTAATGCACGCGTGGGTGACAAATAACGAAGGCCGCATTGAACGCCAAAAAAGGTCGCATATGTTCTGAAGGCCGCACATTTCCGATGTCCGGACACGGGGAGGATGAGATATTATTCAAAAAATATGTTATCGAAGGAGAGTAAGTTTTAATCGCCGAGATAAACATGTACTTGACAGTATGAAGGCTGTTGAATTTTAATGCACCTGAAAATTGATTAGAGTACGCATCTCGAATCGTGAGGAAAATTTGGGTGTTTAAATAGAAAAAGGTTTTATTCTAAAAATTTTTAGTATAGATGAATACATTTTTCTGTGAAAAGGTTAAGGAATAATAGAAGTTGGAGTGTAAGTATCAAAAAGGATGAATCGGATAACGCAGAATGATTTTTGATTGTGGACCAACGTTAGTGTGTTATATTATTAACGGGTACAATTAGTATTTCATTTCAATTATGAATTTAATGTTACAATTCTATTTCAGAGAATGACGTATATGTGGTAAATACTGGTAGAAGGAATGAGGATAACAGTTATTAAATTTTAATAATTAAATTTTTATATGAAGTACGTTTTCCAATCTTTTTAATTCACGTTAGAGTTGAATGTAACCAAAAGTCTTGCAGTTTATGTACATCTTTCAATCTAGAATACGTTTTCATGGATTGAAAGAGGTGCATCCTAGATCGATCGATTTATTAGGTGCAAATTTATGCTGAAAAAGTTAGCTTAAAGATATTCATTGGATTATATATATATATTTATACTTTTATTCTGACGAAAAGGAAAACATAAAATATTAAATTCTCGTAGTAGCAATTAGTTTTAGAGACTACATCACAAATATTTTTAAAAAATAGTCAAAATACTCCATCTCCTGCGTGAGATAACTTTAGCTCAACTTTTATTATCGAATAGTTTTGTTTTTAACTATCGTAATAAACTGAAATTCTAACGAAGCAATTTGATACGTAAGATAACTTAAAGTAGTGTAAGATTTGCGTAAATCTTTTGGAATTAAAAAGGTAAAAAAGGTTTGCTCCCAAATGTCGTTCTAGCTTATTGGGAAGAGTAAAGGAAAGGAATACGCAATCGAGTGGCGTAATCGAGTTCCCTCAACGATTTTATTGACTTCGATTCAGCGATAAATGCGAATCGAGTTAATCGAATACTCTTTAATGCAGGGGCAAGGAAGATAAATCTCCTTTTCCTTAATTGGCGAACGTGTCGCTCGAATTGCTTATTAATTGCTGAAGGTTGCCTCCCGTGACAGTTAAAGCCTCCTAGAGCTGTCGGGAAATATCAGCGCCGTATTTTCCCCGCGTGTCATTGGTGCCATTAAAAAAGATACGAGCTTATCTCGCTAATTGAAGAAGAATGTAGCGTCTGCATTCGTTTATCGAATCGGGCGTGTTCGTTTTGTAAAAGTCTTATACGGACGATGTTATAGCTTCCGATATTGCGTGTTTCTTTTGTTCTGATATTTCGCTAAGGTGAGGATTAGTAGTGGAAGGATAAAAAATGAATAAAAAGTCTTTATGCTTACACGGTTGGGTTCGCAAGCAATTATGCGAAATTTAATTAAAGACGTAATTTGACGATTTGCAGAAATAACGGCAATACATTGGTGAAGACGGAGAATACTTCGCAACTGAAATTTTTAAAGTGTTAAGAAGAATTCGCAATTGAAAATTTCAGCGAAATTTCTTTAATGAAAGTAGAAAACGTCTTTCAACCATTTAAGCATTTCAGAGCAGTTTTTGACCTAAAAGAACATCATTATAACTTTCGTGTTACCTTCTCAGTTCTTTTTAGATTACTTACCTAGATTATTTGAATTATATTCATTATTTTAATTGATTTTTTCTATAATTGAGAAGAAAACGTGATCATTAAATACTAAGCTATACATATTAAATGGCATGGAAGGATATCCAACTTTAACTTATTTGCGAACTTATATTTACAATGATAATATTTAGAGAATAGTCATTGAATGGGATATCGAAAGAGATGAGTTATAAAGGAAAGAATATTTCTAATTGATATCAGGAATTCTGTCGAGTATGCAAATGCACTTCGTCTGGTCCCAAATATTCATTAAGTTCCCTTTAGATGACCGTGGCCCAGATCCATACGCGTGCTACCATTGATTACGATCCCAAGCTATCATACTCCGTATGATTTTTCGAGAAAAAAAAACGAGCCTCGATCGCTAATTTATCGCGTGGCCTTTATTCCTCAACAGATAATGTTTTCATCTCGTCGGAACTTGCAGTAATCCTCTTCACGGTCACAGCATATGCTCCACGCTGAGCTGTCGGTGCGAAAACATATCGCACCATCACAGACTTCTCGTTTGAAGAGCAAAAAAAAGGCCTTCGGCTGAGATTAACTTGTTCGAAGAAATTGGAATCGAAGGTTGCTTTATTTGCACGGAAGAGAAGGGCAACCTTCGTTACGAGCGTAGACTGGTGTTGGCATACGCTGGATCCGAAACTTTTTTTCCCATGTTCACTCGCTATAAAAATTGCCTTAGATCTTCTGATTACGCAGTATCGGAGAGGTACACGTGTATATGCGATAATGTAGGAATTACTTTTATGAAGTATTCTTTACCTTTTTGTTGCTAAAAGGTTGGGAGACGTTTCTTTTATTTATTCACCTACGTATAATTCTTTTGAGTCGTAATGCCACTGACTATAAGAGTAAGTAAGTAAGAGAAATTTGCGTTACATACTGATAGTACGTAAGAAATTTCGACTACTTAAGTTTTATTTGATAATATCTTAAAGTTTCTCTAAACATTGTTTCTTACCTCAGCATCTTTGGTCCAGTGGTAAGCTATTACTATCTTAATTCTAATTGCTTCAAAGAAGCATAATTTCCCATCCAAAGTTTGCTTAGATTTAAAACTCTTCTGTGTTTGAAGATTGAGATTGAGTCAAGACTATATTAAGTTCCTCTTGCAGATTCGACATCAATGTTATGGTAATCTACGTCGAATATCTTCTTTTCTATTATGGGATGAATATAGTATTTCATGAAGTACAAAGCCCGGCTTTGCTATGTGCATCAACTTCGGATTTTTAAAGGTCACAGCTAGCATTAATCCCTCCTCCCTCTGAAATGAAAATTGCCTTCATTCTGCACCTTTCGGAAGGGGTTTAATTTTGCGGGATTAAAGCGTTAGCGAAACATTTTCACCCGTCAATTTGTGAGCATACAACGCTTTGAAATGAAATTTAATCATCTGATATTTTATTTTACGCTGTCGGAAATGGTCGCTTAAAATTAATTTAATTTAATATTCATTCATCATTGATCCAGAGGAAACAGGTGATTATAATTATTTCTATACGGCTTATGGATATCGATAGCTTGCCAATTTTAATAGATTTGATTTTAGATCGTGTTTTATATCACTCAGGATCGTAATTTTTACGTTGATTATATTAGGATTTTTAATGAGTAAAACTTTTTGAAATAACGACATACTGTCTTCGTTTCATATCTCATTCTCGTGTTATAAATACGATTCGCTGTTGTCTTTCTATCTTCATCTTCTCTTACGTATTTCCTCCTCTCATTCAATGCTAATCCAACGTTATTTGTCCAAGATAAACCAACGCCTACGCACAACGAATTCCTTCTGTATATTCCCTCGCGGCCGTGAATTTCACTCGGACGGGACATCGGACAGACGACAAAGGAAAATGTGGACGCCCACGTAATTCTCCCTTGCAAATCTGTGTCTCGAAATAACCGATTCCCTCACGCGTCAGCCTCCCATGACTCGTGCGATGGACGGATGTACTTGTCAAAGCTCCCTTAATCCTCCCGTAGATTCCACATCCACTCAAGTGCTTAACTCGTTCCCCTCTTTTTCCATCCCTTCCGGTCGTGGGGGGGGAAATAAATCCACGGAGAAAGACGTATCGATCGGCGAGATTTACTTATTCATACAGCACCGAAAGGGTTGGAAAAACGAATACGCACATCGGAGTGCACGCGTCCTAATGGAGTCGGCCGCTGAGGTCATCGGTGGGTTGTTGGCTCGCGATATCTCGGGCCTTCGGACGCACGGACACGTGTAGAGGCTGCGCACAAAGGACTCCCACGCGAATATGCCCCCAGTTCCGTAATGCTCTTCAGGAATGCATATCGTGAAGGCATCCATGCACGAACCCCGTGACCGAATATAACGGGGGCCTTTGAAAATGTTTTTTTTTGTACGGCTCTCTCTTTCTCTATGGCTTATGTAGTGTAGATGTATGTTTGAGATATATAATGTTTCCAGTTCCGCGTGGTGGTTCAATACAAGCTATCCTTTTATATCGGTTGACCCTTTTGGTGTTTGTTTAAGAAAGGGAAATCCAATTCACGCCGTATTTTTGGTGGATTTCGTATGCGTTGACCGTTAAGTTTTCGGTCAGAACGCTGCTTTTGGGAGTCCATCCACGCGATCTTAGCTACCGGGAAGATAATGAGGCGTGCTGAAAACATGGATGAAAATTTTTTTGTATTTTTTTTCGTAGTTTATGAAATTATTTCGTATCCTCGCGTGGAATAAGTGCGTCGTATTTTTTGTGAAGTGTTCGTGTGTTTTTGATGTTTCGGATGCGTACGAGAACTTCTGACTGACTTCGTACTGACTTCCGGAAATTTAATTTTTTTAACGATAATAAATCATTTATATTTTCTTCAGTTTCATTTATTGCAAAACTTGACTGATTTTTACTATTGTAAATGGAGTTTATTAAATAACATAATATAAAGATTTCTCTCGATGTCTCTGAATACGTTAATTATCGGTGAGGCTATTGACCCGTAAATTTTCACGCGTTCTCGTATTTATCCGGGAAAATTGTTTATCTGACTTTTTTCTCACGATAGATATCTTCTTTGGAAATCGATTGACTTTTATCTGAGATTTGTGCTTATCTCAGCCTGAATTCGTATCGGAAATGCATTGATTGATAGTAACGTGTCGTATTTGTGATAGCAATGAGAGGTGCTAGCATGTGGAGCATTTATCACTTTATTTATCTCCAGATGCCAAAATTAAGGAAAGCGATCCCTTTTATCATATGAGAATATTTATTTAAATTCATTTAATATATTGTGATACAACTATTATCTTTTTGGAGGATTACCTGTGTATAATATTTTACATATCATTTGTAACTCTACTTCACAAAGCGGTGATTTGATGTTTACTTGCAAAACTACCTATTCAAAGCGAAAATGATGCAGGCATCAGCTATTAATTGTTTGTTTCTATGGGTTTATTGATAGCAATCTTCTATGATTCTTTTACAAGAAAGATCTCAAGCTGATATATCATAGTGGAATGTATTTATCTACATGATACTATATGTGTAGTAATCTCAGCAATATTCGTGCTCTTAATTGATCAATACGAATATTTTTAGAAGGTCTTTAAGTGCACTATCATTGTATGTTGTTCATTAAGGGATGAGATGTTGACTAGATTAAGTATTTTTAAGGAAAAACAAACTGGAATGATTCGATTAAATTTTGATGTGATGACTTGCAAGTTTAGCATGATTCCTCGTAAACTTTTGTCATCATTTCACAACTGATTGACTGGTCCGTTGGTGTAGAAAGTAGTGGCAGTATTACGTTTCAGTTTGCGTGCACTATTTTCCATGAACGATGAAGCTATTTAACGAAGATAGGCGATTACATATATCTTAGAATCTGATGGAATGGGATTCCGGGTTTTAGAATAGAAGTTTTGGAATTACGGACTACATAAATGTTTTCTAGACAGCTAAAATTTTATGCTGGGCTACTTTTTATTTTGATGAATACAGAATAAATAAATTTATGTCGACGCACGTCAATTTAAGCTACCAAAATGGCACCGAGCCAAACATTCTGTCCGGAGATGTCATGTCAAGAGAGATGACAGTTTGGTATACGCGTAGGCATAAAAATTTTTTATTCAAAAACCGTTTTCCAAATTCCTCTCAATGAGATGATTATGTCTTGATATAGTAAGTATTTGAAGATGGATGATCAAAAAAGTAAAGGACGAAGGCCATAAAAACTTCTTTAAGGAACGAAAGTATACTTGTTCGAAGATAAAATTTCAGTACTTTATTAAGGCGATTAAAATAATGTAATCTAATATTTACTTTTTTACGTATGCATCAACTAGAATCAAGCATGAATATGGAAGTAACCGAAAAGATTCGTAAAGAAACGAAATTTCCTCGACTAAAACGCGAGATATTCCAAAACAATTAACGCCACCTTTACCGTCAGGATGAAATTTAAAGAAGATAAAAATAAAACAGCTCACATTCACGAAGTCTTTCAAAAAAAAGACACTCGCTCCTCTCCAAAGTGCATGCTCCACTTCGTGGAAGCGTGAAAAAAATTACGAAAAACACGTGCGTCATTGAGGCGTTCAAGTCACGAAGGTAAACGAATTTCTTTTTTGCACAAAGCTAAAACTGTCCTCAGAAGAACGTGTTGATCTCTTTTGCAGCCCTCCGTGTTCCGCGTTTTTTTTTTAGAAGAGCAATTACCGAGTATTAAATTACCGAGGCGGGCCTCGGGCTCAAAAAAAGTTTATTCTGTAACGCGGTAGCTCGTCACTGGGGGGTTTACTCCCAGAAATAATCGCGCCACGTAACGGAGAAAAACAAGTCACGCTCTTGTTTCTTCCGGCAGAAATTTTAAACATCTCCCGTATAAAAAAACCCCTCTTGTTCTTTCCCCTTTAAAATGAATTCCCCTTCTGAATAGCTGGGACTCTTTCGAGGCATTGTTATTAAAAAATGTTTCGTACGGAAGACTCCGGCTGCGTAGCGCTGCAGTCTATTGTCGAATAAAAGGCGCGAAAGGGTGGAAGACACTTTCGGTCGATTTCGAAACAGGGAAATGAGCGCCTCGATCGCGCGGAAGGCCATCCATCGTAGGCGGGATGCGCCCAGGAGTGAAAGCGTAAAAAAAATTTCGTTCGTTTTTCGTCCGCTCTTTTCGGGAGAGGTTTTCAGCTCGCGGCTCGCTTTATTTTTCGATTACCCTCCAAGAATTGGGTCAGCCTCGTGGTTTGGCGACCCCCTCCACGGGGCCCTCGCCCCCTCCCTTCCCCTCCGGTTCCCCTTCGCCCAATGGGAAGAGAGATGCAGACGCCCGCCAAAGGCAGCCACACGTGCTCGACAAACGGACACCCCACCTCCCGTAGCCTCGTCGCTCGGAAACAACACTCACAAACGCTGGGTTAAGAGCTTCGATCGAAAATGCTAGGAGCCGAGTGCGTTTCGTCGCCGGTTTAGCCGTCGTTCCCCCCCGGAGTTAGATCGATCAAAGTCGCGTGGGTGAGACGAGGGTGGGCCAGGTACTGGAAGCACGTGGACTGAGGCGTGCTGGCTGCGGATTTTGCGCAAAGTGACGCGGAGCACGTGGAGTATTAGCCAAAGATGAAATTCAACGAGGGAAGGCGAAGTCACGGATTCCTACACGAGGTTGGTCTTTTTCTTCAACGCGTGGTTTTGTTTTTCGCCACCCCATCAGGGGAAGCTGTGAGTGAGGTATAGCCTCAAGGGTTGGGGATAGGAGAGCTCATTGCCTTTCTGAGTGTCGTCGAAGGAAGAGCGTGTTTTGAAAAGTTTTTCTTGCGATTTTCAGGAAGTGGAGAAGGTATGTCCGTGGCTACAAGCGGTAGGAGCAGGATGGTGGTGAAGAGCAATACAAAGGCGTCCAAGGTGAGTTGATACTTTAGATTTAACTATTGATATTATGTTTAATTAATTTTATGTTCCTAACTATCGTGATGTCGTGACTATCAATTTGGCACGAAGCCAGTGACTCCATCCCTTGTTGGAATCCTTAGAAGACAAACTTGTAAACCGATCATTTATCAGTAACGGATTAGTGGACAGGGTCAATCGTCATTAAAGGTTTTCATTGTTTACAACTATAGAATCCCCATTATGTATTGGATGTCTACAATCAATCAAATCAACTTAGTGATCTAAACTCATCAAAAAGTTACGCCTAGAATTATTAAGCTTAATTAAAATTCAGTCTATTTTTTTACCGACTTCAGGATTTTTATTTTTATTTGCGTTGTGACGTTGACGGCAATTATAATTTTTTTGATAGCATGTGTCGTTAACTCTTTCTTAAATTATCGAAATGTGCCATCAAAATATAATATCGACCCTCACGGAAGCATTAAGTTTTCACGGGATATTAATTTTTTGGTCGAATTCGGTTCGGGAGGAAATGTTTTGGAAAGTGACCAGCGAGTTATCTGTTGTCGATATAAGGACTTGAATCGATTAGTGTATTGCACAAATGCTAAGGTATTCCTTCTATTACACGTGTGAAGATAAAAGAATTCATTAAACGTGTATTCACAATTGTAGATCACCATTATCAGTTGCGATTCAAACAATAACTTTGATGATAATCGAAGCTTCTAATCGATCAGTGAGTGAGGAATTGTTTTGGAAGGTACTATCTGATTGTGAGTCATATCTTTGGTTAACTCCTTGTAATATTTCCGCGTTGACATTTCTGTAATAGGTTAACACCTATCTAAAGTAACTATCGCGGGTGGGAGGAATCAATATCGACTTGAAGTTCGAAATAAAATTAGTTCAATAGGTCGAGAATATATAAATACAGAGTGTTCGCGCCTTGTGTTAGTGATTATGGATCAGTTCTCTTGATTATAAAGTGACATATGGGTAAGCGAGTGCCTGAAGTATAATTATATACGGAAATAGAGTTGCACTTGCTTTCCATATACCTCCAAACTTCCGAGACAACCTTCCATTGAACACTGTGTTTATCAGCGTATGCATCAATACAGTTCGAAAAAACCGTTTGCATATTTTATGCGTTATTCCTGGAAGACCGTTCAATGTTGAACGTCGAGCAGCTGATGGGGTTGAGGGACCGAGTACTGGCCAAGTCCAGGCGCCAGACTTTTTTATGGGAAGCTAAACTGAGAGCAATCAAAGGAAGAGTGGGTAGATCATATGGAAATGACTTGCAGGTTGATGGGCAACAAACCTCGAGCATTCACGACTTCGTCCTGGTTATGTGCTATTCGCAGGAATAGGAACAGCATTGTTTTGATCATTCTCGGTTTCTTGGATGGCCTTCAGCCGTCCAAGACGCTAAAGAAACTGTTTATTCGTTGTCTCTTCCCTTTGGGTCAATAACATTCTGCGAAATTGTGTAATTCTAACTTATGCTTTTTTAATATTTTATTTCTTAGCAGAGATATTTGAATATTTATTATGCAAGATAAATTATTATTATCTTTTTTGTGTTACTGTATTTTACCAGTTTTTAAAGTAGTTTAAGGTGTTGGAAACTGCCGATTGTAGGTTTCGTATTTATTACATTTAAGTAGAACTTTAAATTAATTTACAGCGATTTGTTGTTCTATTTAATTACCCATGGCTTTAAATTATTTAAAAACTTTCTTCTATGTATTGTGGTGCTTGTGGAAGAGTTAGATCGTTTATGTGATTAATGACTGAAACATTTTTAACTCGTAACTACGCTTTTTAGAGTTATTCAGATTTTATCACTGCGAAAATAGAGATACTGTGTATGAAAATAAAGAAGGATAATCGGCGTCAAAAAATATCTTCTTTTAAGAGCGCTTCATACATTTTTTTATGCTTTCATTATTATAAAATCATTATCTCCGAACTATATTAAAGCTCACCTAGTTATCGTTTCGAGCAACAGGTAGATTTTAAATTAAACAATGTGAATTTATGATTCGCCCAAAGCGTGAAAAGTTACAAAATGTCTTTCTCTCATTAACGTGCTCATTGTTTCACCCTGGGTTTTCAGTTAATGATTATAAAGTGCTGTCGTGCACGTCAGTTAATTGGGAATGAAAACGCCTCTCAGCGAAATGGAAACATTTTACGAGAGGTATTCATCGAAAGTTGATTGCACTGTTAAGGGTTCTTATATATGGCAGTTGGCCCAAAAGAAAAGTGGTGCACAGGATTTGGCGAGGCGGGGATTAACCCGAAGTAGACCGCGACTGCCTATTTGGAAAGATAACTCAGACTTTCACGGATCGAAATTTTGTATGCATCTTTCGCTAGAATACCAATCTTTTCTCTTGTTCGCGTTTTACTTTTATTTTTTTGCATTCGTGCTATGCTGTCACCAATTAGATTATTATTTATTAGATTAGATTAGACACCAATTATTAGATGTTTCGTATGATATTGTAAGGTGCATACACCAACTCATAATTGTCCGCTAAGTACTATTTTATTTTTTCAAGTTCTTGATTTTTGATGTTTTTTTCTTTCTGATGTTACTGCCAAGTATTTTTTATTTATCGAAAATTTTGAATATTTTCTCTGTGATATTTAATGTGGAGTATCGGCTAAATTCATATTTCCTAAATGTATTGAAATGTGATGTAGGAATATTATTCTAAATTTTATTCATTAAGAGAGGATAATTTTACCGATTTCTATCAGTTTTTCTTTATTACTAGTTCCGTAGCTCAAGATTTGGATTGAACTGGAACTTTTTTACGTTTGTTTATGTTATTTTTATATTTTGTTCGGAAGAAATTCAAAAAGTTCGTAAAATAAAATTTCAAAACTAATGTAGAGAATTTTAAAGTTTTCAAATTTTACTTTATTATATTAATAGAAATTCTTAGTGAGTGGTAGCATGATATTGATTTCAAATATTCTCTTTAAACGATACCTCATTAAAGGTAGTGTCAGATTTGTTTCAACTGAATACAGAAACAGAATGCAATTAAATCTTTTTTAAATCGAATTTTATAATATGAGCATAAATAAATCAATATTTCTAACACATTTATGGTCTACAATGAAACAAATAGAATGAATTTCACTGAATCGAGGTATTTGTGGTGGAAATTCATTCATGTAAAATGAAGGAACCGGACTTCTACTTTATCTATAGGATTTATTATGACAACCGGTTTCTACGAATAATCGTGATGACCTGATGATGACGATTATCTGTCAAAACAAGTCGTTATGATAAATCCGGTCGAAAAAATACTGTTCCGTATTCTTCATTTACACTTAGGCAGAGTATTTCTTTTGCTTGTCTTGGCTTCTTTTAGAGTTTAGTATTCTTTTCATTTGCAGCTTCTAGTCTCCATTTAAATAAAAAACGCATATTTTACTGTAATATTATTTTAATCGTTGACCAACTTTGGATATATCTCTCTATTTTCTATTCATTTCGTTTATTCTTTAGGGTTTTTATCAAAAATAGAGTGTTTTTAATCAGGGACTATTTATAGAGGTATTCAGTATCCCTAAAAGTACACGTTGAGCGCAATTTATTGCGGAAGGCTACTTACGTAGTGTTTTGCATCGCTGGGCACTTTCCTTGCAACGCGACGGATGAAAATAGCAGACGGGAGTCAGACGGGAAAAAAAATGAAGCACCTTTTGTCTTCGGTGACTACTCCCATTGCACTTGAAGTCACGAGGCTGGGTGGGATGCACTCACACGCCACGTTATCTCGTGTTGTTTCGTAAGTCATTACTGAGCAAAGACTCCGAGGGAAGTCCAAATTTGCATTTCAAGACCAGAATATTAATTTAATTTCCGTGGCGAAATTTTAATTAATTCTATCGAAATATAAAACTATTTTTTAAGTTTCAATTAGTTGACTGTTCTCCTTAGTGTTACGAAGTAATTGTTTGGAGTTTTACGTCTAAATTACTCCAAACATTTTAAAGGATTTTAGTCATTCTTTAAGCCTTTGTTTCAAAGCATTATTGTCTTATTTTTTCTGGAAGAATCATTGACAGTAATGTCTACGTTGATCAAATTTGCCTTTATAATTCCTCTCACGGACATATCGTTTAACCTAGTTTAATTTAATTACTTTGCAACTTTATTCCGGCCAGATGAGAGTTTACCGGAAGTGGGAATGTGTTCTAAGAGAAACTAATTAAAACAATTTCCTCTCGTTGTCAAAACGAGAGGTTTTTTTCTCTTCATCTTTATGGAAATGATTGGATAATAAATATTAGATATATTTTCTGTTATAGTAGGAATGAATTTGTGTTTCATCCGGATGAATTTAATTTATAATTTTCCAGACGTTTTATAATTTTATCCATTTTATAGCATTATCCATTGTATTATTATTTTTCGTGTATTGCGGTGTGTAAGATTATGAAAATAGAACAAATAATGGACTTCGACAAAAATTATAAAATAGTTATATATTCTCTCTTATTATCATGTTTATCATTATTCTCGTCTATTGTTGATAAATCATTTGTCTTCATTGTGGTAATTTTATTAATTTAATCTTTATAATTTGATTAATTTAATGTAATCAAATTATTTAAAATTTAATCCACGTATTTATATTTTAACTTGCAAGTTTCTAATATAGTTGAAACGAATGGCAAAATGAAATCATTGCAAAGGTGAATGCGTTTGTGTAATAATATTTTATGCCAAAGTCAGCACTCTCCCACGAATTGCGTCCCTTAATTGATTATCTCGGTTAAAATGCGTCAGAGGGTGCTTTTGACATTGCAGACAAATGGTTCGGACAGGCGAAGTCACGCTGTCGCAAGCGCGTTGCACACGTGCAGGAAATGCACACCGCCCACCCAACGTGCGTGGCGTTACATAGTTTTTCGGAGATAACACCTGCAATCGATCTCCTTTCCTTCGCTGCCATTGTCATCCGGTCACACTCCCCGCCACGAGTTCGAAGCTCCGCGAGTACTTCGGTCACGTTCCTTTCATTGCACTCATCATCCTTCTTTTGTTTCAAAAACAACAGGGCGCTGCCGTTCGGCGGAGGTGTCGCCGAGGGGTGGTGTGGCTCTTGCACGAGGTGGAGGATTCCAGAATATCCACGACAACAGACAGCAACGCAGTATCCACAGCCACCAAGGAGTACGAGGAGGAATGTGAAGATGGGGACTACTCTGCAGAGGAATACGAGTACAGCGACATGGAGGAGGAGGTGGACTCGAGGTTCGGGAGGCTGTCGGAACCGCTGGAAGGACAGAAGAAACCAGGAGGGCTTTTGGGGATCACCATGAGGACGGTGGAGTTGATAAGGAGAAACCAGCTGCTGCAGTGGAGGCTTTCTCTGCTGCAGGAAGAAACAAGGGCCTTCGTTAAGTCTGTGATGAACAACCCAGAGAACAGGAGGGTGGATGAGAGCAAAGACAATGAAACAAAGGACAATGTATCGGATGGTGCACAGGATCCATCCGTATCCGGTAGTTGTTGAGGACTTTGCCAACAGAGCTGTTTTAACCGTGGAGTATTTTCTCACCCAAGTTTTATCGTGTTGGAACTTTGGAAAATAACTCTAGAGCTCTACCCATACTGTAAAAAGAGACTAATATTATTATAGTTCCTGTCCCAAAAGGTTTGTGCCTTTGAAGAGTTTGTCAGGAGCTGAGATCAGTGATAATGGGATGTATTTTATCGATGCAAATAATGTGTAACCTTCGGTGTACCAGTGATTGATCGCCGTTCGTACAATCAGTTGTAGGACAATCAGGGGTTGTATTTGAATTGAAGCTACTAGTCTGAGGAAGGAAGAATGGTGATTACAATACATCCAAAGACCTTGTGATGTGGATTGAGCCAACGTGAATCGGTGTGATTCTCCCTGTTTCCCTCTAATTATCCCATGTGAAAAGTGAACTGCTTGATATGAGTTTATGATAAAGTGTTAGGCATTATTTTAATATCCAATGGTATATGCCTTGTACAAACATCGTCACAAGTAATGAATGAATCTTGATTAATTTTCTCTTACTGCAATGTGAAAGGAATCAGTTGATATTTTAGAGCTTAAAAGCTCTAGAATTTGAGCCTTAGTAATCTAAACACACATATTAAAATACATAATACGCTCAACTTTAATTTATAGGTAAGCTTGTAAAGTGTATAATAAAAACCAAAAATTTCTATTAGTTAGTTCAACATCCAAGGAATTCAGTGCTCCAGAAATGATAAAGGCTTAAAAGTTATAGTTTTGATGTTGAACTTGTCTTCCATTGAAAGAGGTGTAAGAAAAATTTGTTGGAGTCTAAAACATTAATGGGAGCATATAGGAAGTGTCACAGAAGATTATTTTTTTTAGCAATGTGGATTTATTGAAAATGAGACAATAAGTACTTCCTTCCCTAAGAGAGAATGCATATCAAGGGAAGTGGTTTGGCACAAGTTAATTTTTGAAAGAATGGGCATCAGTTATTACTTTTTTAATTAAAGTGAACGTATTTTGTTACAGATTATAGACAAAATTGGAATGTGCAAGTTCTGGCTTCTGAAAGAATGGATATATGTTCCTTCTTCTTGACAGCTATAATTGAACCATTAAAGAAGCAAGGTTGTTTATTACAGTAGGTAAAATTGTGGAATCTTAAGAATAACCTGTATTTTGGTTTTCTTTAGATATTTAGGTTGTAGTAATTTATTGGTACAGTTTTTAGAAAGCAATGATGCATTACTAAAGATCTTTTAATTGCAATTAGCCTGAAATGGAATGGAAAATTTAAAAATTTTGAATTTTAGTGGGTAAAATTTAATTTTCCTTCAGATGGAAATGCCCTTACAAAATACTGCAATAAACTGTATCATAATTATCTCCGAGTATGATTGAATGACACACTGCTGGAAAATGATAAATTAAATGGTTGGGTCCTTTACTTCATTGGTTTGATTGGATTTTATGTAGTTGCTCAAATTGTTCATCTAATAATTATGGGTATCAAATGATTTAATAATTTTACCAGTCTCTTATTCTGTATCAAAACAATCATTTAAAGTGATGACAGCTTTAATGTCACTATGCAGCAATGGTATGAAGTCTGAAAATAAGTAATTATCCCCAGGTATTGACAAACTTAAATGCAATAGTTTCAAACTGCTTAGCAGTATAATACATGTATGATATCAGAATCTGCCTTTAAATTCTTAGGAATATTGTTCTCTCTATAATAAAGTAGGTTCCACTGAAATGTTGCAAGGCATTGTAATATTTTAGAAAGTATTTATTCTAAATATGTAAATAGTCAAAGCATAAAAGCCTATTTTTAAGCAGTCAGAATGTATGTCATCTTTAATAATATTTGAAAAAGAAATTGGGAAAACTTTTTTAGCTTCTGCCAAGGAATTTATTTGGTAAAATATATAATGAATACCCTTGCATTTATTAACTGTTATGAAACATGATGGATTTGTAACTGTCCACAATATCCCTGAGTATTGACACCAGTATTTATTCTAAATGCTAATAAATAACCTATAAGTTAATATTTCAAGCATGAAGCAATAATTTGCAAAGCACTAGTTATATAAAAGTTTTTTTCATAGGACACTGTGATATTTCAATATGAAATGCATCATTATCTCTGTGATCTTAGAAGTATGTAATTCATTCAAAATAGTCTTCATGAAAATGCAAGGAAGGTTGTTTGTGGAGGTATGTAAGATTTCCATTTTATGCTAATGAAGTAATAAACCTTCAATAATTTGATCTTTTGAACAAATTGCTTTTTGCACCTATTTCTCGTGATGAATGTGTTTGAATGAAGAGTGATTGTGTTGATGATTATGTGAAATCTTGTGCTGTCAAATGAAAGTTTTCTGAATAAAGAATTCATGTGAATTTTAAAAATTATTTTAAACAAAAATTTTTACTTTAATTTTACCATCTTACAGGTAGTCACTGCTTTAAAATATAATCATGGAGGAATAAATATTAGTTTCTCACTATTTTCCAAGCTTTTGATGTGGAAATGTATTTAAATCCTCTGAATTGTTAATAGTTTTTTAAAATTCTCCATACTGTGAATAGTATAGATTGATTAGTCAAAATCATTATTTATGAGATTCAAACCAAGTTTCTAAATATTTTATGGAAGTGTATCATTTTCCTTTAAAATTTTGGAGTATTTTCTTAGTTATTGATAGTTCGATACTTTTAAAATCTTATATTATACCTAATTATCAATGGATGTAAAGAAATGCATAACCCATCATCCTTCATAATTTTTACATATATCTAATCATAGCCAGATTATAAAAAAATATAGAGTTGGTGGAGAAGTTCCATATTCAGTGTTAAATGGCTGATGATGATGAAGAAATTCTACTCCAAGATATATATAGAATACAGCAAATCTAAATAGCAGAAAGCCATCCAAAAGACCTGCTCTAAATATTTATTTTATACAATTCTATTGATCCTAAATCAGGTATGTTAAAAATTCATAAATTTATTAAAAGTTACCCTTTCAAATATAAGTCGGGTATAATTAATTGGGTTCATAAATTATTAGATTCATAGTTGTATTTCTCGTCAGATTCACAATGATTCAAGCAACATAACCTCATCAATAATTTTGAATTTATTGAGTATCTAATATCATGAAAATAGATCTTTAATTTGTTTAGACTCTTTTAACATTTGAATATTTACCTTTTCTAGAAAGAGATTTTATTTATAAAGTTTATTGCTAAAATAATTATTAAAGTTAAAGGTTCTAAAGAAAGAAAAAACATTTTTAGCAATCGATCTTCAAAAGTTGCGCTCTTAATTTATATCGTTATTCAGTTTGAATATTCGCGTTCAAATGTTATCCATGCTGTTACTTACGAGGTTTCAATGAAGGTGAAAAGTGTGACCTCCAGTTAACAGATGTCTGTTTAAAAGGTATGTTAGATAATTATTTATTATAATTTTTTTCTTATAAATGTCAGAATAACTTGTTAAGATTGTCACGCTCTATATGTACACTTAGCTTTTATAGAGAGCAGCATATAATGTTTTATACAATCTACAACGTGGTCTTCTTCTCCGATTGTATTTAAGCGGAAGAAATATGGAGCAGTAATATATTTTATCTAATGTAGGTTGATCTTATTGATGTAAGTTTTCAGGAAGTAAATCGCTTTTCAATATATTGTGAATATAAGCCTCGCGAATTTGCACCAAGTCTCTGAAGTATTGCGGTGCTTCAATAGTCCTGTAGAGTTCAGCTTTGAATTAATTGTGTGTATGATATGCAACTGTTTTAATTATTCTACTTTTATGCATATCCATACGCAAATAGATATGAAGATAATTTCATTCCAGGTGATAATCAATGTTCTCAATGTCAAATTGTTTATTATTGATTGAAGCAATGTAATAAATGAAACAAGAATTTATTAGAAGAAATGACTTCATCATCTAATGTGATAGGCTTTTTAATTGTTTTATGGAAGTATATATATTTTCGCTAAGTAATGAGAATGTTAAGATATGTGAATCATTTCATCATCAGTGATGTTCATCCAATTCTTGAATAGCCAACGATGTTGTTCATTGAAAGTGGAAAAATTGATTCTAATGTTCTTCATGAAAATAGTTAATTAAAAAATCAGCCGTATAAATGTTATGTATTACTAATTATTAATGGATATTTTACTAAGTTTAGGATTTTACTATTTTGGAATGTTAGAAAACTATAAATTGATAACATTAAGTAAGAAATAGGTTTTATCGTACAATTAGTTAAAGAATTCTTCTTCGTAATTTAAAAATTGTTAATTGCCTGGAAGGATCATTGCAGTTATCTTAACAGTCTGCTCTGCCTTAGAAATATCTCGGTCTTGATTGAATTGAGCTCGAATGCTGAGGTTAGGTTGAGGTTGTGTGTGTGCTCTCTTTGAGAGTTGCATTTGATTTTGTGGTTCATTTTGCAGTATGTAGGATGAATTTCAAAAGCGAAAATTTATTTACCGATGCCTAATGGTAGTATAATTTTGTAGGTATTTATTAAACTTGTGTACAACACCCGGTAAAATTGCTTAATTGATTTAAAATAAAACTCAAACGTAAATACTAAAAGTAAATACTAAAATTAAAAGTCGCCAAGCGGTGTTACCGTTAAGGCATTGGCCGACATATTCCATCTTTAATCTTTAGCGTGTAATGTGTAGCCTTTAATCAGTATAATTCACTAATGTTTCTACGAATGCTTATAGCGCTGAAATGTAAAAATATTTAAATTAGATGCGGGACATTATTTGTTTGAAGAAAATTCTATCGCTCGAACTAAGCGCGAAGGCGCAATCATTTTGAAAGAAAGTAATTATCGAATCTTAATAGTGCGTGTCAGTTTGCAATTTTACTTGTGTTAAAATATTGTAGGTATTTACTTTTTATAATGAGATGTAAATATATCGAGGTTACTAGCTAAATATTCTTGCGAATGAAAAATGACTCGCTTCTTTTCGAGGAATAATTTCGATTTTCTTTTTTTATCAATTTTAAGACTTGTATCGGGATACAATCTTTTGTAAGAAAAACATTCATAAAGTCATTACACCTACTCGAAGCATCATTTTTAGGTGCTTTTCTACATTGCTCATTACCTTTGTGCGAAGTTGTGCTTGCACCACTGGAGCTATCTTCTGGTAAATCATGTTTGTTGTCTCCTAGCTCGTATTTTTTCTATTTTAGGTCAGTTGTTTGTTAAAGTAGTAGTGTAGTTGGATGGCAATGTAACTTTTAAAAAGCTTCATACGGAAGTGAAATTGTAAGTTATATTTGAAAAAGTTTACTTATATTATATCATAAATTATATATATTGAGAATAATTAAATTTATATTGAGAACATCGATTATAGACCTAATTGATATCCTGAAAGAGTAGCGAGTGCTCAATTAAGGTGATTACATTTCTGTCAAAATTATAATGGTTTTTTGTTGATTTAGAATGCCTCTTTCATTAAGTTCATCTTTAAGCTTTGTTTTAAATTGTAATTTTAATGGATATTTGTTTTTAAAATGGTTAAAGTTTTTACTTCTATTTTAGCCAATAAGAATGCATATAAAAGATAGAATGTTTAGAGATAACTTAGGCATTAGGTTGGATTTTTAAGAATAGGGAAATTTTAGATGCCATCCATTTCCAAACTTGGAGGAATTAGTAAGTTTATTTTTTTTGCTTCTTGTCTGGGTTTTATTGACCAATGGATTTGAGGTAGCAATTACATGAAATATTTTACTACGAGTCCCTAAAAAAAGTGAATGATCTTCTCTTTGTGACCCACATTAGCTTGTGGTATTTTTTATTTATTTTTGTAGTTTAGACTCGAACAAGAGGATCTTTAGGATAGGATAGCTCAAGGTTCTTGATAAAATTTGAATGCTAACCGTATAGTCATCCAAAATTGTACCTATTTAGCCGCGATTTCTTGTGATGGAGGGAAAATGTTATTGTGGACAAGATTGTCAATTTCTAAACATTGATTACAATGAAAGTAGTGAGTGTTGGCCTCTGTAACTATCAGTTTTTTTATTGTCCAAGGAACATACCCTTACCAATTTTAGCCTGAACCTTGTGATGCAGTACTTAAGATATCCTTGTTAGGTAAGGCTTTCATGTCTTCTGACATATTGTTTATAAATGAGTCCTAGGAATTTTATAGGATAATTCTTCTAATTAAATTTTATTTTATATTTTTCTTAAATCTTATCTACAATTGCTCATATTAATGACAGTAGACAATAGTGTAGTATATAATATCTGTTAATACTGTATACTATCTAAGGTTATTAACTTACCAGCTTTGTGAAATTAAATAGTTTTATATTTTTATTCTTTTCATCACATTTTGAGTTGAAGAGGTATTATGTTATTTTAACACTAAATTTTAGTGGGAGAAACTGAAGAGAGAGAGAAATCTCAATTAAGAATAATTAATCAAAAATTGTTGATAAAAATCTTTTAATAACAAAATTTTTACAAACATTGTTAATTTTATTATTGGTATAATACTTTCAAGGCCATTTTTCCTATCTATGATTACAGAAAGCATTATTTGAAATTTTTTCTTGGCATAGCATTATTCAACTAAAATACAGTTTCTTTTCTACACTCAGCTGCTAGATTACTCTTTTGTAAACTTGAAAGTATTTCACATTGATGCATGTAATATTTTATACCAAGAATGCAGGTATACAACTTATATGCTGTAAATAATTACTTTGTAAGAATAATATTAACATATTGAAATAGGATACAAATAATTAGGCAAGGACTTTAATGTAAAAATAAATAAAACTCCTCCAACATATTTTCTAATAATCTCTCAGCAATCTTACAACTCTGTTAATTATGAAGACAAGAAAACCCAAAACTTTTGACTAATAATTTAAAGTCTTTCGATTTAAAAATTTTAAGAAACTAATGTAAAATGGTAATCCCATTAACTTAAATTCCATTCCAAGTAAAGTAATACATTGCTGCATAATTAACAGAGATTAACAGGTACAAACACTTCCTAATCTCAAGTACATAACAAATTCTCAATAAAAATATATAGCATTTATTAGCTTTTAACTTTGAAAACTTCAATTTTACAGTAAATGGGAAAAGTCTGTTACTTTAATTAACTTTTCCAAGGAAGCAAAATATTTTTCCTCGGTTATTTGAAATTATTTCCAATGTTTATATCACATAATTCTCAACTTAACAATGTCCTCTACTACAATGTACATCATAGAACAATAAGATAGATGAATGTTATTATATTTCATTAAAATTAGTAAGGACATTGATCAGTCAATGGTAACCCTCAGATTTTAATTATGAATATCGCCAGTGCTTATCACTTGAGCCATTGTAATTTTGTACTCTAGAACACCCAAAAGTCAATATATTAAGGAAAACTTGATCACAACCCTTAATGAGCATCTGGGGTGTAAGTTAACAACACTACTGCAACCCAAAGATGTAACAGCACCTAGAAAGATAGAGTTAAAGTACATGAATTACGTTGAGCTGAAACTTTCGTAATCTTTCACTCAGTTCATTTAGCCTGTTACAGTTACAAATTCATAAATTATTTTACAATAGAAAATCAACCTTGTGTCCTGGGCCAATTGTTAGCACAGATCATATTTATACATTTGAGTCTCAGCAGATGCATGTACAGTAAAAACTCATTACCAGTCCTTGTAATTCATTTTTATTAAATAATGCTTGTCTTGCAGATAATTAAAGGAGGAACCAAGGGATCAATTATTACAATGGGAGGTTGGAAGATGGAAGTGGGGAAAATGGCATTGTACATGGCATTTCCTGTAACATTATTTCATATTTTCAATCAACCAGAGTTATTTGAAAGTTGGGTGACTAACATCCGAAGAGAATTGTATCCACCTGAAGATAAAATGCACAGGGAAGAGTTAAGGGAGTGTATCAGAAAACTAAGAGAAAAAGACGATATGGTGTTTCGCCAGATGTTGAACAGTGAGAGCAGGAAGACGGAAAACCATTCGTAAGACTTTGCATGTTAAAGGGTAATATAAATAATAAAAAGGCTTCATTTTCTGTAGTATAGGTTAATTATGTTTCTTGAGGCAATGCAAGTATCTAACTTATATAAATGTGAATAACTGTCATTTGATACTGATGTGATTATAATTAAAATGTATTATTAACTTAATGAATTTATTAATTAATCTAGAATCTGATGGATGAAGCAATAGAGAATTATATCAGCTAATCAGGTTTTATATGGGATGTTTTGTGATATCTTTGCCTTGTCTTTTAGGTCCAGGCAACCAGAAGGAAGTTCAGAGGAGAACATATACTGGATATGGATGTAGTGGGAAAATAGGAGTAAAGGGCAAGGTGAAAAGATGAGGAAGAAAAGACTGAGAATGAATGGAGTACTCACTTTGAAAAGGTACCTTTTAGCTATTATGAATGATAGTGGAAGTTGGCTGTATTTTGCAGTTCCAGAAGGTCATAATTGTCTTTTAACACCTTTTGTCTTTTTATGTAGAGGACGTTCTGAGGTATCAATTATGGAAATTTTGTTGTAAGTTCTCCTTAATTTTCTTAACTTAGTAATAAAGGGATGAGCTTTAATTTCTGGAACAGTTATAATTACAGAACCACCTTCTGCTCTTATTCAGGCTAGCCAATGAGTGTATCCCATTCTTGAGTCCTTATTTCGTCATCTATTACCCTGTCCATTATTTAATTCTCTACTTATATTTGCTCATTCAAATTCCCACAACATCCTCCACCCGTGTTTATGTTCTACATGGAACTTCCTTTATAATTTGCCTGTTTAAATGCTGCAATAATTATGCACAAGTTCCATTAAGAGGGAGTACTTGATATACTGATTAGAAGACTGTTAAGACTGTAGTTCATGGCCCTTGTTAAACTGAATATAATGGGTTTATTCTTTGAAGAATGATATAAATAATAAGATCAGTCTGAAAGTCATCGAGTTGAAATCTTTATATTTTCCTTGTGTCTAAGGATTGAGCATCGTTCAGGAAGTCACAGCTACCTAACTTAAATAATTAATCATCACTCTATATTAGTTTGGCAGTGGTGGCGGAGTGGTATAGTTTTCAGCTTGGAGGTACAAGTTCTGGGGTTCAAATACTCAGTGACTCTAATTTTTTTTCTTTAAGTATTTAATTTAAAATGTTACATTTAGAAATTTTCATCAACTATCTTTATTTTTGCTTATTTTCTTTTCCTTGTCATACTATTAAATAGATTATATAAGGAAAATATTTTAATTCCTAAATCTTCACATTATTTTTGTATGACTGGTAAACATGATAAAGTTAATAATAACAATCAATTAAAACAAAGTTCTGAAAGTTAAGTGGTCATAACTTCTTATTTTCCCTGTATTTAAAGTTTGGAAATAGACAGTTGTGGCTCCCTTAATTAAATACTTATTCATTACCAAATTTTCATGAGGCATTGGTGGCTGAGTAGTATGGTGTTCAGTTTCAAACCACAAGTTTTAGGGTACAAATCCAGATGAATAGAAATTTTTTTCTAAATTTATTTAGCATTCCCTTGAATTTCCCAAAATACAGTATAATTGTTATTTCAAAGTTTTTTTTATTAAATTTGTTGAGCTCTACTCTGCAAAAATGATGCAAAGATCAGGAAATAAAGTATGGGTTTCCCTACAAAAGCTATTCAATTACTTGCCCAAGAAAGAGAAAATAAATCAAGCAATAATAAAGAGTCAAGGAGGATTTAAAATTCCTTTAGAAAAAAATTATGTAGTCAATAAGGATTTGAACCCCAGAACTTGTACTTTCTAGCTGAACTCTATACCACTCAGCCACTAATGCCAAAGAAATTGAAAGTGATGAATAAGTATTTAAGTAAGGGATTTTGACTGTCGATGCTCCAACATTAAACACAAGTTGTTCACCTCAATAACTTGTAGGCTCCGAATATCAAAGGAATAAAGCTATTACTGATAGCAATATAACATCTGTTTCGAAAGTAAAAAGAAATATGACTCTCATGCCTACAGACAATACTTGGCTCCAACAATTCATACTGCTAAAAGATGGAAATGAGTTTGTTTAGAGCCAAATTCTATTCTTATACTTCATAGTTGCTTATGGTCAATTATCTCAAAAAATTCACTAATTTTGACAATGTATCCAAAGATAGTAAGCATTAAATCTTAGGTAATTTACCTTTAAATATTATACAACTTCAGATGAGTTAACCAAATGATTATTAACTAATTAGTTAGTTACCGTATATGAAAGAAGAAGAGTCCTGGCTAGTGGATATCTTCTAAGGAATATTCCTAGTCTCACACCAACAGCATCAAGACTGGAATAAGCTCTCTTTACTTTACGAGCTACAGCTGTATCAAATGGAGATTCAAGCAGAAACGAAGGAATTCTGGCTTTCACTGGAAAGTGAATACAGGGTTTAATTCGAAGAAAATATTGTATATAATTTATGGAAAATTTAAAGTAAAATTAACAGGTAATTATCTGCTTATGATAATGGCTAGAAAAATTATTTAGTGGCAAAAGTAAGCTTTTTAAAATTTATTATATTAATCTCTATATTTGAAAATTGCTATTTACTTTTCAAAATTAACAATACACATTTAAAAATGTTTAATGGTAAGTAGGCTGTCATACGAGCACCTAACAAGTAAATTCCTGCCTGTTGTGAATCAAATAATATTTAAGGGTATGATAATGAAAAGAAAGTCATACCATCATCAGTGTCATTCTGGCCAGCTACTGGTCCATTAGGCATCTGTCCGAGATGTGCTACAGCATCTCTGTAAAGATGCTGAAAATACATACAAACATCAACTATGAGTAGAATGAAAATAAGCCAGGATCTTCTTAAATTAAAATAAATAATGCTATAGTAAATGGAAGACTTCATTAAAAGCCACTGCAGAATCAGGTTTTGACTAATGGATTATCAGGTGAAACAAGGTGGAGGCTAAACAGGATTGCAATAGATTACTAATTGGTAAGAGAAGAGTTAAGATTCCTATTTAAGATAATTTCTATCACATTTTATACTCTTTCTAGTGATAACAAATATGAATAAAATAGTTGTTATAACAAATATCATTATTTTTTATTTCTATCCTTTTTTATCGAGTTTTGGAAAATTTTGTATTTAAGTTGTATCCAGAAAGTATTTTGACAAAAAAGTACATCATTAGATTTACAGTTGAATTATTAATGGAAATCTAAGACTACTACTAAACAAGATAATATTAGAAGCAGCTTACATCAGTCTTTTCAAGTTGTAGACGCAAGGCATTGCGTTCGGCAGTAAGTGATTCCAAACGGACTTGCTTCTCAACCAGGGTTGAAGTGAGTGCTGCAAGACGAGCACTGATGCTATCCTCTGCAGAATCTTGGACTGCTTCCCCTCTTGCAGGCACTCGCCCTCCCCATTCTTCCCTCTTAGCACTGTTTCTACTCTTCGTCTCCTCTGCCTTCTTCGTATTACTCAACTTCTGCCTTAATTCCATTTCCTCCTGTCGCAACTTCATCACCTCGTCTCTTGTTGTCCTCAGTTCCTGGAAATGAATGTCAAGTCCAGTTACAAATTTTAAATATATTGGATGCAAACCTTCCAAGAAAAGATACTAAGCATACTCACTCTTATCATTTTAAGAAAAAATTAATTAGTTAAAATTACAGATAAAATTCAACTATGTTAATTATCGAGTAAATATAAAATATTTGCATTCAAACATGTATTTTTTAAATTTCTGTGATGGAAAATTTAAATACAATTATATGAAATCTACCGTTGCAATATGTGTTTCTTGAGTTCAAAATACTAATACTGAGCTTAAATACTTGAGATTCAAAATTAGACAATGGAATTTAAGGATCAGTACTATTAATTATTTAAATTAATGCATGGAAAATTAAAAATACTGTACTTATTCTAAGTCAGTGTCTTTCACTAAAATAAGAAGAGAATACAAAGTTTATGAGAAGATATAAATGAAGGAATATGGAATAAAATTTGAAGTCTAGAAATTTCTCCAAATAGTTGCTTAAAACGTGAAGTATGTACAATTTATTTATTGCAAGATTCAATAATATTTAGGTTGTCATTGAGGTGCATATCCTAATGTGACTTAATGGAAACAAGAATAATTGCACAACCTTATAATGACTGAGGAAAAAAATAAGACTATCCAATTACTATTCATAAACTGAAAGCTGAAAAGTCATTTGAAAATAAAGAGCTATATAAATGCTTAGAATTGATAGATTGATGACCCTGGATCTAATGAATTCATTATGGCATTAGAAAACATTAGTTGAAGCCGACCTAATCAGTTCAATACATTTTACACAAAAAAGATGAACTCTAATTTACAAGATAAAGGAAATGTAAATGATTCAAAGAGATATGAAGGTAAAAGTTAACTTTGCAAGGAAAGCCCACACAGCTAGAATAATCCCTGATTTTTAACAAACTTGAATAACGTGACAGGACTGGGAGCTATGGCTTGAGCAACACTGGCATTGGGAGACCCAGGTTCAAGTCTCAGTTCTGTAAGACTTTTTTCATGCCTATTAAGTACCTGGGATAATTCAATAAATTACCTTTACTGGGGAAGTGAGAAAAATGTTCTTAAAAGAATGGACCAAATTTCATAGTCTCTCTCTGATACAGATGAAGAAATAATTCGGGGAAAAGGAAGGGCAAAAATGAAAAGTACCTCTAATGTTGCTCTTGTCTCCTCTTCTGCAGCTTCCCTCCTTCCTCGTTCCATTATCAGCTCATCTTCAGCCGCTTCTCTATCCTTGTCCCACTGTCGACGACCTTCATCAAGAGCAGCTTTGAGATTAGCTATCTGCCCTCTTAAGTCAAATATTTCCTCTTCCAGCCTGTAAGAATTATATTACCTTAAAATGACTGAGGCAAAAAAACTATACAATTTCTATTCATAAATCGAAAGCTGAAAAGTCATTTGAGAATAAAGAGCTATAACTCTATTAACATTTTTAATTTCTAAAAAATGCCAACATTATTTAAGAAATTCAAATTCTGAGAGAAATTATTCCTTGCAAGAAAGGTAAACGTTCCCACCATGAAGACAGCCAAGGATTAAATCTTTCCAAGCTAACATTTTCGAGTAAATAGAAAAACTAAACGTACTTAAAATCTCCTACTGAAAAATTTACATTTAAAATACTTATATATTGCTAAATGTAAAAGATTTTACTTGTTCAGCCTTTTTGTTATATTCCCTTGTGAACCAAAAAAATAAAGATTCATGACAAACAATGATAATTTACAATCCTATTCATTATATTTAAAAGACTACAAAAAGGTATTGAAATTTAATATTTTGCCAATAAACATTAAATTACTTACCTATGCTTCTCTTTTTCACTTTCTATTTCATCATATTGTATTGTTTCTTCTTGAACATCTTGAGGATTATCTTTTCTACTACGTAACTCTGCAATTTCCTTGTCCCTCCCTGCAAGCACTGCTTGAGCTCTTGCACGATATCTTTCTTGTTCTTGTCTCTCGTTCCTCAACTCCTCCATTAAAGAATCATACCTAAGTTAAAATTAAATACTCTGTTAAGATTCAGACCATGAAACATTTCTATTCGTAATAATATTCTCATTTTAGAAAAAATAATATTCTCATTTGAGAAAAAGAAAGGAATAACTCCTACATATTCACAAAATGAAAAGGATAACTAACAAAAAGAAAATAACTAAACAATAAATCTCAAAGCTAAAAATAAAAACAAAAAACTACTGAAGCTTACTTATAATTCAACCAAATTTTTCCAGAATATTATTTAATACACTAAAAAATGTATCAGCACATGAACACTATTCACAAACACTCAAAATGTTAACAGAAAACATGGTGAAGTTTTTATTCTGCTTTAGTTACTTGAGAAAACTTTTAAGATAATTTTCACAAGTCCCTTAAAAGATATATCCGGCATAAAAATAAATAAAGGTATTTAAAATTCTTCACTCACCTATTCTGTAATGAATTAGTTCTACTTCTGGCAGCTGAAATCTCTGCTTCCAATTTATCTTTCAGTGATTCCAATGCTCGGCTCTTTTCATCCATGGATTGAGCTAATTCACTTTTCAATCTAGAATAGATAGAAATCAATAGAAAATTGAGATACTGTGTAAAAGGTATTGCATCCTGACTAAGAATTCAGTTTCAATCAGTAGTTGTTAAGAGAAAATATCAAGATAGACTAAATTAGCAATATTTTTCAGAAATTAAGATGTCAATCCATGAATAATAATAATAATTAATAAGAAACAATATTATTATTTTACCATTATTTCTAAAAATGTATGATGCCAGGACACTCTAAACATTACATTTGAATGTTTGTCTTCCATAATATAGAAGTACACTTTGCAGATAATAAGATTTAAGAGAAAAAATTCAAGATGAACAGCTTAATTATGAACTCTATTGAGTGATCTTAATTACCTGTTGATTTCAGTTTGATTTTTGAAGTTTTCAGCTGTAGCAGCCTCGGAGATCTTTTTACAGTCTTCAATAGCTGACGTATGCAATTCTTGAGCCTCTTTCAAAAGCTCCTCCGTATTAATAAGTCTTTCCTTAAGTGATTCTATTTCTATAAAAGAAAATACAATAATAATTAAGAGTGGAGAAATACTGCTGGTTTTTGAATGAAAGCTTAGTAGAGGATCAGATAAAAAACATTAATTAAAATAACATTACTTTAAATCATCAAAATAAATCAGCATGCAAGAAATTTTACTGCAAATATTGAAAATAAAATATTTTGGAAAAGTAAATAAATTAGAATTGAAAGATAGTTGAAATATGCCTCTAAAACATGCTGTCAAAAAACCTGCATGAAATACAGTATGTATTATACAATTTGTAAGAAGATGAAAAAAGAAAATACAGAGCAAAAAGAATATGTATATAAATATATTGTAGAAAGGATAAATTTTGTACGCTTCCACATTGTTTGGAAGTAGCAATTTATGATGGCATAGTATACCATTAAATACTTTGTAATCTCTTCTTATATTTAAATAATTTAGCAGAATTTGATAACTTAAAATCAATATACATCAATTAATTAATTATATAGTTCAATGGCTGTAAATAGCAAAGAATGCTTTTTTAATCTACTTTAAGATTAACATCCCAACTAAAATATCCCAAAATGAACAAATTGAAATACAAAAATCACTACGAATCCATCATTTTTTCAGTAACTTTCTTACTTATTCTTTAAAAGATCATTCAACTAGGTAACACAATTCAATAAGATTTGTTAAAAAAATGAACTAACCTCTTTGAGATTCTTTCAGCTTCTTCCTCAACAAGAAAGCATCTTGTTCTGTACTTTGAAGTTCTCTTTTCAAAACACCATTTTCTTCACTCAAGGAATTTACGTTTTCGCCGATTAATGGAACTGAGTTTACTTTCTGATCCTCAATTCCGTTCACATCCACTTTTATCTCCTCATCCTTTAACAATGAAAATATACAGAAACTGAGCCGATATACGTCAGACTACACTGAGCTAAACACTGATAACTTTATTGAGCAATTCCTACCAAATTTGATAGGCTAAGTTATTAAAGAGCAAACCATGAGAATATCAAAAAAGATTTAAAAGTCATAACCATTATGATCACGTAAACTGAGAACCCAACAAATAATTGGCTAATGACATATTTAAATCTGCACCATTAATAAACTAGAAACTGTCACATTCTATCCATCTAAACGTTAACTTTGTTTACCTGATTTTGTAAATCCTCCATGTTATCTACAGCTGCCGAATGTTTAGGTGTTGATACGCAAGAAACCGATCTTTTGCTTGGTGATGAGGAGACCGGAGATCCATTGTAACTAAGTGATGTCTAAAATAATAAATGATATAATGAAATATAATCTCTTTCATAAGTAAATTTATTAACGAACGAATGTGACAACTTACAGCCTTTTTGGATTTTGCTCCAACCGTCTTCGGAGAATTAAGGTATTTAATTAGATCATCTTCTTCTTTTGAATGTCTACTTTTGCCGTTTTCAGCCTTTCCATTGCTCACAATTGATGAAAGATTAGGAAATGATTTCACAGAAGGCAAGAGGCTGTCAACCTTGGACTGACTATTCTGAACACCATAACTTTTTACGGAATCCGAAGATCTGTCAAAAAGAAATGAAGATAAAGTTAGAATTTGTGAAAGATTTACTCGGTTCTTCGATGTATAAGAGATAATAAATCAAAGCGTACAGAAGATGAATTACGATAAATAATGAGTTTACCTGGAAGGAAGGCTTACATCTCCGTCATCCAACACTTGTACGACAACGGAATCCCTAGGTCTGTACTGGGGCAAAGTCTCCTTTTGGAGAGCTATTGCAGCATTTTGATCAATTTTATTCAATAAATCCTCGGCCTTGCCAGCTAATCCTGACAACCACGACATTATTAGCTTATCCTGTTTTGGGGAAAGTCAGTGATGAGAAAAGCAGTACGAAAAATTTCTCCGACGTACTCGAAAGGTCACAGTGAAGTGAAATGGGCCTTACTGAATCGCATGCATGTCACGGAGAAAGTGCTTTCGGATCCATAAACCATAAACAAAAAATCAAAAGCACAACGGTATAACCTACGACACCGAACCCATTCTCGACACGTCTTCAGGCTATCGATAGTCGTGGATTTCGATTAAGCAGACGAAAGTAGTTCATTATTTGCTCTCAACATGACAGTTGATGATGAAATACGTTTCGTGAAAATTAGAAAAATTTAGGTCGGGGTAGCTGCCGTGATAGCTGTGCTTCCTAAAGATTACAAAATGTAAACTCTATTACAACAATCGGTTATCTTCTCATGATAACTGGCGCTGTTGACAATTTATGAACGTGAGTTTTAAAAGCAATGCATGATAAAAAAATGCTGAGCTTTGTTAATTTGTCACTTCTTAGCCTTAGCAGCTTATAGATGCATTTTCATTTGTAGAGGAAAAAGTCGAATCATCCAAATCTTACCGGAAAATTTATCACGACTGATAAACATGAATTTTTTCAAGCTATAAATGTGAAGATCGTCTTTTTGTTAGCAGTGAGATTTATTTTGAAGAATAGCATTTAAATCTTCAATCGCCTCCTTATTAAGAATTCCAGCTTTAATTTAAATCCTTACCATGAAATGATTTTTATCGAAACATCGGGTAATATATTGAATACATCCGGTATAGATGAGAATTTTTCTAACCATTTAGGTTCAATTTTCATGAAAATAAATGGCAATTTCTAGATTCTGTAGAATATAGAATGGCTTTTGGATTGTGATTATTATAAAATTTGAACTTTGGTATTCCACTTTCCATTGGTGGGTTCACTCAAATACTGAAAAAGTTTTCAGATAATCAAGATCATTAATATTACTTGCTTCACAGAAGAGACATTTTTCTTCAATTAGAAGCTTGTAAATTATTTTTCTTCCTATTAAAGATGATTAATTATCATACTAATCTTGCTTGACAGTACATGTTCCTAATCTACGAATAAGACAAATTATTATTAATATCCTACAATTGGAAACAGCATAATTAAAATTAAATAGATAGGATTTGATATTATATTCTATAATTTTATAAATTCATCATAAAAATAATATTTTGATCGTATAAAATTAGTGATCAAGAATTGTATACAATTTAATAACAAACAACAATTTTAAAATTACGTAACATAGCACTGTTAATGAGCAATTCATAAAATCAGCCTAAGTTAATTAAAACTGTATGAAAATATAAGATTGATAAAACACAAGTTATATTTATAGGTTACCAAAATAAATATTCTCTCAAAATCATTCTTTAATTGTGTAAATCTTCTTCATTGTAATTAAAGGCTTTGTCAGTTTCTTTTTGAAGGTGTAACAATTTTTTCTTAAACTCCTTATATTCTGCAAGATCAATATAAATTTTGTGGTCATCACTTTTCTTTTTCCATTGAGATAGGAAAGTATGAATGAAAGAGATTTCATTTGATAGGGCATTCACACATTGATCTATTGTCCTCTCATCATCTTTATCATTGAAAGCAGTACTTTTGGAACATGATAGATTCCAACTTCCAGGTAAGGCTTTTAGAATAGTGTGAAACAACAGCCCTGATAGATTAGGGTTCCTAGAAAAATAAAAACATAAATAAAAGATAGTCCTGTAAATATATATATATATATATTCTAATTTTAGTAATTCTGTAATATAATACATATATAATAATATAAAATTAAGTATCCCAATTACAGATTAAGTGATAGAAATAAAAATCTGCAGGAGAATAACTTAGAGAGATCAACCTTTGTTGTTATTACTGTAGTGTATTAAGGAAAATTCTAATTTGAAAATAATTTTTTACTACCTTCCTTTGCCAAAAACCTGAACATGTAAGACAAAGTGATAAACACTATGTACACCAACACTATTCATTAATTGAGCAGTAGAGAAACGAAAATAACTTTGTTTTTGGGCTTTGATTTCTGCAAAAATCACATTAATCATTGCAAGAACATTTCATGGAAATTAAGACATCTTAAAGAAAGAAAAGGAAGGTAATTAATTCTGTAAAGGAAATATTTTCATAATCCCAAAATGTTACTTACCTGGGATACAGATGCAACTGAAGAATATTATCTGAAACTTCTACAGCTTGTATGACAGATCCAAAGAGAGGACTGTTACCATTTTCACTATGGAAGAACAGATTATCTTCTCCAACTGCAGCATATCCAATACTTTTAATTAGAATTTCTTCAACAGACTTAGCTCCAGACATTTTTGTATTCACAGTAAGGATATCAGCTTTTGATGCAGCGATGGTGCTCAAACATTGAACTGAGAAACAATTATTAAAGTATTATATTATCATCAAATCTTCAGTAATGAATACAATTCGAATATATTGTAATAAAATTCCTATACAGATGAGAGTGAACTTTAAAAATCATAAAGTAAGTTATGCTTGATATTAACTGAAATACCTGGAAGAATGGAAGAAGAAAAATAGCTTCATACAATCAAAATATACAATAATTATAATTTTGAACAAAATCAATAATCATTAGACATTAAATATAATCATATTATATTAGAAAAGTGACAATTTTTTGTGGTGTATAATAAACTGAAGACATTAATAAATTGAAATAATGAATAATAGATAAAGGTTTGCAAGAGTTTACAGTGCTGATATAAAATGAAATATTGTGTTTGGAATGATAGGAAATACTCACAAAATGATTCATGAGGGCTATCTGTGATTATGTTTCCTTTGACTACATTTTGAGCAGTAATGTCAAAAGTTGGAAAATCTTGATGTATTATTTCTGTTTTATTTTCCTTGTTCACTGGAAAAAATATAATACACAACAGTTGATTACAGTAAACTTTAAATAATTATATATCATTTATCATATCATATAATGCTCAATTTTCTCACCAACAGAGAATGATAAATTTCCTTGGACAGAAAATGATGGTTTTTCCACAAAATCAGGAAATGAAAATTTAACTGAAATGAAGTAATTTTTTAAATTATGAATTAAAGGTATGCAAAAATGATGAATATATGGATAATATTATTTTCACAAATAAATATACAGTTTTCTACAGAATTGAAAAATAGTTCTAATATGTTACATACCATGAAAATACCATAATTCTTAATTTGTCATTAATAGAGATAATTTGATTGAGATTCAATGAATATGTTAACACTCACTAATGAGAAAGAATCCTTTTCCAGGAGATAATTTTTCTTCTAATTCTTCATCATACCATATTGCAACTGGTTTTGGAGGCAGAGCCTGATACTTTAATTCCAGTCTCTCATTGACTTCCTCAGGATTTTTAGTGGCAATTCTCTTCACAGTATAAGAGAAGCTTTCTCTGTTTCCTTTGCACATAATTATCTTGAAATCAGACAATATCCTATAATAAAGGAATATCATTGTATCCCACAGAACTTCAGTATGATATATGCTTATACATGTATAGGTATTCACATGTAAACTTAGCATAAAAATTTGCATGAAAAATATAGTAAAATTTATAACCATAAAATATTTTTTGCAAAAAACTAATCAGTTCCCAATCAAATAAAGAATTTTGTTTTGCAAACAGAAATAAAAAAAATTCAAGTTACAATGCACAAATTACAAAAATAATGGGAGGGAATTATGTTCCGGCCTATTTGATAATAATTATTAGTATTTAAATTAATAATATTATTGGTAACAAAGTATAATTTCTTATCTATCACTTACCTTTTACTTGTGTTTTTCATATAAACTCCTAGAATCCATGATTTATCCACACAAGTTTGCCATGGGTACAGGAAACAAATACAAGGACTATAGAGATTCTTCTCTGGTTCAATCTCTCTTGAGCTACATTCTTCTGATGATGCATCCATGATATTTACTAAATTCTCTCTCTAACGAAATTTTTTTAACAGTCAACCCACATGAGGAAACAAAAAAAAACATTTAGTGTCATAAATTCCTACTAAAAGACAATCCTCAAACTTTGTTTTCTATTGTATACCATTCCTAAAAATTGCTCAGTTGAACATAACTTAACGCTATAACCATTAAATTACCTCCAATGATTGAAGATCTACACTTTGTAGATTACCATTCATAAGTTTGGCAACTGTTTCCATTCTCAATTTTCTTTTTTGTTCTAGCTCATGGATGTATGAAGCTATTAAGGTTTTAGCCTCCTATAAAGTATATAACATTCATTAGACAATAAAAAAATAAAGGAAATAAATTCTTCAATTATCTAATAAAATATTTTGTCCATCAATTGGATTATCATTTTCAAGTAAATAGGGTAAATATGAAAGACGAACCTTTAACTTTGGCTCGAGTATCATAGTTAAGACCTCATTGTTGTGGTCCTCTGGAGTTACATTCTCTACACCTTCTCTGGTCCTTGGTCCTTTCTTAGCAGAAAAATCTACTAAGAATGGATCCTCACCATCACTATTAGGCCAGATCTTAATTTGTGGATAACCTAGGCAACTGAAGTCCCCTATTTCATGTTTCTTAACGTTATTATGCTGCCAAAATATCTGAGATGAGAAAAAACGTCAAATAAGAAATGTACTTTGCTATATAGTAGATGAATAAGGATAACTGATAAAAAAAGATGTTTACATCCAGGTCCTTTCCATTTGATATTATGGATACTTTTTCACCATCAGTAACTATGAAATATTCTGCATAAGGGTAGTAAGTTAGGAAATGAGTTATACAATTTGCGTTCTCATACCCCAACATCAGTGATTTTTCAATCACACCCTTTCTACATTCTAGAAATAATCCTTCCGTTGTACAGACGTAAACTGTTGATCCTGAAATGAGGTCTTACTTTGAAACAGAAGTTTTTAATATATTAAAATTTCTAAATCAGATACATGCACCGTCTCTTAATCGATATTTACGATCATTATATAATTTTTCTACTTTAATAATGCGTGATTTAATAAAATATACCGTCACTGAATCCTCAACCTCTCGTAATGTTTTCATAATAGCACTGCTACCTTAGCATTAAAATATTGGTACTATTGCGACCTTACCATCATCTTTCAGGCAATGACAAGTTATATTATCCAAATAAGGGTCGGGAACAAGCCGTTTCCATTTCGCCTTTTCCTCTACTATCTCCATATCGTCAATAAAATACGCAGGTCCAAGTTAACATGTCTAAAAAGTTTTAATCAGTTTACGCGATGATCAAAATGAATCAACGACTACCGCCCATTCTGTCACGGTTTTCGTTCTTCGTCGTTATTCCTTTCTAAAGAGAGCGGGAAAGAACTCTGGATTAAATGTTGAAGGTAAGAATTGTTGGTTAACATATCGGCGATTTTTTAAAAATTCATTCATAGTACGTGATTGAATATTGATTTATAAATTTAAATAGTGAAACACTTCAAGACAACGTACGATTACATTAACGTAACATTTTGTAGAAATACAATAGCCGGAATCGCCCTTGAAACTAATTTATATTTTATATTTATTTACTCTTCCCTTTCGTTTGATCAGAATATGATTAACGAAAAACGACTACATTACGTTTAACTGGTTATCGTTAAGAATTTTCATTATAATAATTATGTATGATTTTATTAAAAAATTTGAGGCGCTGGATGGTTTTGAAATGTTTTATTGTACCTCAAAATCTTTTGTTCTCCTTATAAAAGAGAAGTAACTTCGAACTTAATTAAAGAAGAAAAACATTCCTGGTGGAAAGTTTCAAAAAAATTATAATTCTAGATATAAGAATTCAATTAACAATCTTGAAATTTATAAGCCTAAACCTATTTCACTAGCTGTACATGTACTTACACAATCTTATCTAGATAACATTTCATGAGTGATGTTGATCATAGATCTCCAATTGGGTTCCTTATTGAATAATTAGATCTTATAAATACAATAATTTAATGGTAGATATATTAAAATTACAGCTTTTGCTAAAACAGAATTACTATTATTTCCCATTATACTAGATAAGAATGTCCAAAATTGGTAGAACTTCTGCAAGTCAATATTTAGAAACTCAAATTACAAAAGTATGGATTGCTGAGAAGCAGCAGGCACAGTTTTGTACATGTATGCTAATAGTATTTAAAACTAATTGTGGATAAAATTATTTGAGATCAATTTCATTTCATTTGAAAATGTGACATCCTAAACTTAGAATATCATAAATGATTATTTTTCTACATAATAGTGATAAGTCATACAATTCATTTTATAAACATTTGAAAATTGATTTAATGAATACAAAATTACTAAATAAAATGAAGAATGCGTATTTCATTTTAATCCTATAGTTATTAATCAATCAAAAAAATTGGAAAATAGTTCCCATTATATTTTAGTACATTTTTGAGCTGCTATTTAAGATCATTTTAATATTACAAATATTATTGCATTAGCTACTACTTTCACTCAGTATTGAGAGATATTTTACATCTATTCATTAAAATTATAGCATAATTTAGCAATTTTGATCAGGATGAAGAATTAGAGGAAAAATTAGAAAATATTTCAATTTTTAATAAATTCATTTAATATTTCAATTGCATTTCCCAATAGATTCTATAGAATATGATTTTATAACCCTTTATGGGGTACGTCGATGAAAAGTTGAGGATGATAATGTATCTCTAATATGATGTTGAAACATTTTTGTGAAATTGTCTTGCCATACAAATAATATGGATATTACTACTAACATATGATTTGTATAACAAAATTAGGATTTGTAGATAAAAATAATCTTTTCCTAATGATATATTGTTTAAAACACTTTTTCTTCATTCATTGTTATATTTTTCCATATTTCCGATGCTCAAATCCAAATTAAATGATTCACTTCCTAAAAGATGAGAATTAAGATAAATTTTGGAAGGAAGTTTAGGTGTTTGGAATATCTATTGGTAGAAAATTACATGATTATCTAAAACTCGCTTGATATAAACAGTGCATTAAATATCTGATGTTATTTGGTTATTTTGATAAGTGAAATCTCCCTTGAAGTACTAAAGACAGCTTTTAGCTGTTAGAATTCAACTCCACTAAGAGACCCAAAACTTACTAAATAGCAAATGACAAGAAGGTCATTGGTGGCTAGACACAAGGAATTGTTTTCTGAGAAAACAATGTATACTCTCTGGGATATTCCCTATTAATGTTAATTATGCACTTAAAGTTAAACACACTCTCATGTTTACAGATTAAATATCACCAAAGATAAAATTCAAACTCAGTCATATACATTGCACTATCAAAATATCTCCTATTGCCTAGATAATACACTTCAAGTGAATTAAAATAAAAAAATTAATTTTTTTGCAAGGCAAGTTTCAATATTTTGAAACTGTATTTAAATGTACAACACAAGTGAGATTTAGCACTCCAATTTAGATATAGCTAAAATCAACTCATTTAAGCCTTACTAATAGATAGTTAAATATCTAAAGAAATAAGGAAGGTAATGTAGATAGGGAGGCCCACATGGCTGGAATAATCCCAAGGTTTTATGGATGTTAAAAACTTGAGAAAGGCATCTTTCGATATGAAGAAAAAATTGGATGATCATTAGAATAACCGTTATAGTAATAATAACCGTTCCTTGAATCTAATTCTAAAAAGCATAATTTGTTCTTGAGTTCATTTTTTAATTTAACTTAGCTATTTTTTTATTGATGATTTACTGAATGAATAGTAATACTAAATGATACATACTCCTCCTTATGACAAAAAACAAATTCACTTCTGTTACTCTATGTGAAATTTATATTTCATTTTACATTATATTCTAAATTGAAATATAAAAAACTTACAAGTATAAAGCAGTATAGTGAGACTATGAAAAAGTGAGTTTTTATTATAATCAATCTGTCAAAATTGAAATCTGAGACACACCTTAGAGCAGTTTTCATTTGTTCACAGGAGAAATACTTCTTTTTTATGATGCATTTTAGGTTGAAATAAATCATACACCTATAATACTGGAAAATATATCATTATAAATGAATAATGTAATCAAACATGAGGAAGGGTTATTCATAAATATATACATACAGAATGATTACCATACACATGGTGGCACGCAAATTCATACTAATGTGACTTCTTGAGCATTCTGTATCCTTGGAAAAGGAATGCTACCATAAAACAAAATTTTCAGTCAATATTTGACGACCGAAAGTTGGTTTCAGATACTATATATAAAAATAAAATATATATCAAACAACCACAGCATACATGTATTAACTAATTTACTTAAATTAATCACATCTATAAATCTCACATTAATTTTAGGAAAGATATGCAATAAAAGAAACTATGATAAAAATTAGGAGCAGAAATTTAATAATGAATTAGTAAATTACATAAAGGAATTATAAACATGCTGCCATGATTGGGCTAACACTGTCAAAATCTATCTTTTCAGTAATATTTTTGGTTTTGATGTTGTCATCTTGGTTGGCAATGAAAATCATTCCTTTTCCCATGTCAGTCCACCCATATTTCTTCATCCACATCCTCACTGTGTTATCTGTAAAGGTTAATTCATACAAAACATTAGAAAAATCTTAAACAATTACACAATACAGCAACTAGTACCTTACTATACAAGTTGTACCAAAAATGACTTTAAAAGAAATGAGTTACTTCATAGAATGCTGATAATTACAAATATTTTTTATAACCTTAAAACACACATTTGAGGTGGTGTATATAGTTTTTTGAACTAATTTCATAGTGAAAACAGTACAACAGAAAACAGGAATTTGCCATAAAACTTGTGATACATAAAGATAAGGCAAATGATCACCATTTTGATGATCTCTCTCACCTTTAGACTCACTGTTAAGGTTATTTTATGAAATCAAAAACACTGAAAAAGAAGATAATTTTCTTACCATCCACTCCACCGAGAAGGGCAGCAAAATATGAAACATCAAGAGTCTCATAGGTGATGCCAACGACATGACAAACAAATTTACGAATAGAATCATGGAATCCTGCAACTTGTGCCACGATTTCAGGAGAGGACCGAACTTCAGCCCAAAATTGTTTGAAATCACACCTTTCCAATATATCAGCAAGATAATTGATATGAGCTATCGCTGGCTCCTTCAGCTGAAATTAAAAATCCATGTCCTTTAAATAAATGTTTTCTTCTTATTTCAGGGGCACTAATTTTAGATAAGTTTAAAAGATAACATTCCAACATCATAGTTAGGAACTATTGCTACATATAATTCAAAATAAATGCTACAGATTTAAGATACACTTACATTCTTCTCGTTCAGCAAGCATTTGCACAAAACAAAGTCGGTGTGGGGGAAATTTGTCAAAGCTTTGATGAGGATTTGGCTGGTTATTTCAGTGCTATATTTTGATGGATCTAATTGGTACAGCTTTAATACTGCAAGATTAGCTTCTAGGTCATATGCATTTTCCCTCACTTGTATTTCAACATATTCTTCTAATGTGGGAAGATTCTCGGGGTTAAACCTACACACAAACATACGGCAGTTATCATTGGAAAATAAAGACCACTAAAAGCACTACTAGTATCTAAATTTACCTTTCGATTCCTTTTAACATTGCTGCGATCGTCTGCCGCATATTCTCAGCATTTTTCAGCGACATTTTGATGTTGTAAATATGTTTTCACAACGTCAACGCGGCGAGGATACACAGAATGTGTATGGATGACAAACGACGAGAGAAAATGGCTCTTCCGGTTGTTTTCACTGAGGTACCAACAGTTCGGGTTTTCTACACTATGACAACTTTTCGGAGTTAAAGCATCATCAACGAAGCATTCAGAGTGTTAAAGCGTTCGTTATCAATAAATATTTGCTGTCGTGAATATCCCTCAATGTTTGTTAAAATCTTAAGTCAATATTTCTGATTATTATGCGTAGAATAATCCAGTTTTATTAGTCTATGAACTTGAAATATGCTGTTGATTCCTATAACATATGCAAACGTATTACGTTTTATATGAAGAAATACCGAGTTCAGTTCTTTCATACGATAAGTGAATGATAAAGTGTTAGCAAATATTATTTATTAACGTGAATAAAGAGAAGAATTATTTTCATTAGACCCATTTTCGACTATAAAGAATGTTCCACCTTACTTTTTTATATTGTATATGAGGATTTTTCTAGAAATCTATTGAAGTTATTATATATAAAGTTTATTTTAAATTTCAGTCATAAAAAATTGAATAGGAGAAGTATTTCCATTTGGAAATACGATAGCGAAAATATGTAAAAGGTAAATCAATCATTAATTTACACGTACAATTACTGTTAAACAGAAAATTGTCCTTTTTCTATTTGACGATAAGATAATTTTACAATTTGAAAATCGTTTCCTCAATCCAATAAAAACTTGATTAGTGGTAGCTAAAAAATTTAAATTTATCACGAAATGAATATAATAATAAATTCGAGCGTTTGATTTCTGTTAATTCTTTCTGAAATCTTAACTATCTAAAACAAGACTAACTTCGTGTAAATGCCTATCAAGAAAATCCGCTTTAATTTCATTTATTAATTCAATACCTTATTTGATCTACATAGGGTAGAGAAATTCAAGATGGCGTGGTAATTGTTGCTTAGAATTTTGCAAAGCCGACCGCCAACAAATGCATGAGCCTTCCTTCCAAACACTATTCGGCAGTATGGATGGCGGTAAAGGGACTGTCACCGCTCATTTATCTTTTACTCGCGGACGTGCAAAAGAGATTTAAAAAAACAGCCGTACGTAATAAAGCAGATGACAGTGGACGTGAGATGAACGGAGGGACGACTCGGCTCATAATGAAGGTGAAAGATTTTTTTTCTCGCGTTGTCTGGAGCATGTCCCTTTTGATAAGGTTGTTGAAACAAAAGGAGGCCAGTCTGATGATGATTATTAATCCCAGGGGTGTTGGCTTATTGCTTTCAAGCCCTTAAGGGATTCTATATAAACGAAAGGGAAAATAATTTGTTGAGAAGGGAAATGAGAAGTTCAAAATCTTTATCTACACTCCCGCTCGCCTAGGCACATATATTTTTATATGAACTATACCTATAGATTAAATTTATGATTTATAAATACTACAATTATCAAAACTGTGTCTCTATTTATACTGTACATATTTTAATGAATATTTGTATGATAATATGCTTTTTCCTTTTTTTTGTTTTGCTCATTAACTCTTCGAATGAGTTTTTAATCTCAGAAATTTGTGTATATATAATATTAGGTTTAACACGAAAGAATTGAAAGAATAATTATATTCGTCACCAAAAAAATGTATTTTTCGTTTTCTTCATTATAAAATATTTATCACTAAGTCAAGACTGAAGTATTGGAATTGTAAAACCTTTATCGTATCACTATGTTTATTGCATAATATAACGTTTTAGAATAAATTAATTACTTTAACCTTACCGAAGCTTAAGTCTTAAAGATTTAAATTTGCATTGAACCTCATGGAGTTAAAAACAGAAAAATGTATTCTTTCAAGAGTATATTTTGGCTTATTTATAATGGATTATTTAAATCGAAATTATCATTCGCAAGGAAATGAATCGAGAAAAATTAGGATTCCAATTGAGAAAATGAACATATTCTTTTCGCATCAGAAAATGCTAATAGATACCCTCAAAGAAAGGAAATGTAAAAGTGAGATTTGAATTTACCTCCCTCAGGAACTGCTGGGGCATTGTAGAGAGGTAACGTCTTGCCTAATAGGTGGCAGCATAGGTACCGTTTCCGAAGACTGTTCCGAAGTTTTATCGTATCACCTATTCAGTTATTGAAATGCCGTGCTGTTGTCTGTTGCATAATATAATACACAACACATAAGTTATATTATCCTGAATGAAAAAATAGAAATAAACTAGTTTTAATATTCAACACAAATCTTACATAAAATTAACTGAATATTACGTATTATTATTATTGTATTAAGCGTTATGGCGTATGCTTTAACGGGCCTATTGTTTTTAAAATTTCTTCGACAAATTGGGGTGTTTTATTTTTTGACGGTTTGACATTGATGCGACAAGTTCCCCAGGCGTCTTTCATTCGTATGACTCACTCTTCCTATGGAAGGAGTGTACAAAGGACGCACCGGGACTCGAACCCAGTACCCTTTTCATTAAAAAGGGAATTCATTCGAAACGAGAATATTCCAACATTAGCTATACTTCATGTCAATTAATTTAAATATACCCGAGCTTCGGGAGACAACAGCTAATAAGAATAAGGTTCTGATTGCAAGGATGAATATCAATTTATTTTTTTGAGAAAAAAAATAAGCCAATAACAAATTTAAGTACGGCTGGTGTCGTTTATATTCTCTACCTCAAGTCAAACTGCGGATTGCCCATTACATATTACATTTATAAATTTAATTCTTACACAGGCGCCTTCATACCTTGAGATCGCTTTCTGTACAAACAAAGAAATACTAACTGCCAATTCGGCTTTGACTTCCTGATAGTTCTCCATGATGAAGGGGGGAACAATCAGTAATTTACTGCAATCAGTACTGATTGTTTCCCCTTCATTAAACAAATAAATAAAAATAACGTATGATTAACGAGAGTTAAGTGGATCTCTGTTAAAATTTTGATATACTACTATGGTATATGTTAAAGAACTGTATGAGTTACCCACAGACAGTTTGTAGTTGAAATATACACAATGTTACCCCTATATTAATTTCATTGACCGTTAAATCAATGCACTCAATACATTTTGGTTAAATAAACCACCGATTCATTTATATTGGTTTATTTAATATATTTGAATGATTTAAAACAGACGAAACCTTCTCAACTCTTATTCTAGTTACCTGAACGGTTGACAACAATGATCGCGTTAGACAACAATTAGCACGTTAAACAAAGCAAGAGTTTACGCGACGTTTAATTGCGTGCTTTCACTTCAAATGCATTCAGTTTCGACTTAAATTACGAACATTTCAAAGCTTCTGCAACTATAAAAAACAATAATGGATGGATAATACAACAACAGAAGGGATATTTCGGAAATTCAAAATGTTTAGCACATGGTACTAGTCAAGATGCTACTCTGTCAGAAATTGCATTGTTGTAAGTTGTACTATTTCCTTGCAATCGACTTTTTATGTTTTGCAATAATGACGGAACTCGGAAAAAGTGCCGTTTTTGGGTACCTTATAGTTTACATTTTTTCTTGTGATAGAATAAGTATTCAATCTGCGGACGCAAAAAAATCTCACTTAAACTCAATAAAATTATGCTTAGTTTGATGTAAAAACAATTCCTGTAGGTTGCGTGCTAAGCTAGCAATATATTCACATAGTCCAGGGGCACATAATTAATACTTCGACTATAGTTAAAATATTCAAACGTCTGCATAGACTAGTAGTAGACTCGCTCGCAGTCGATGTATAAACGACCATTTCCCTCCGCAGTTTTCGATTAATCTCGGCATGGATTCCCACGAGCGAACTGCTTCGATTGTTTCCAACAAAGCGCGAAGATAAGTTGTCGAGAGCGTTTGTTTTGCCGAACGGATGATGATAGGAAGATAAAAGGAGAGTGGACGTGCGATGGAAGTCTCCTCCCCTTTTTATGGAAATCGGAGATCCTTAGTGGCTCCTTTTCACCAATACATACGCCACTCATATCGAAGCTGTGAAAAGACGCCCAAACTCCAGCCCTTTTTCCACTGCGAGTCTCAGAATGCCTCCATATGGCAGTCGGGAGAAAACAAATGGTCCATTACGCTTTGGGTAACTATGCGACGAATAGAGGGTAGTTAAAAGTGGAGGGAGCTGTATTATTTAGAGCTGGTGGGTATGCAGCTATCAGTGGTGCTTACAGATGTTTATCTTCCACCTAAATATAGACTTTTTTTAAGTATAGACTTTCTTTAATGTTGTCCCGATGTTGTTATATCTTATCATCGTATTATTATAATGCGGCTGAATCCTGAATAATCCCTGATTAAAAGTTCCACGCTTACTTGCTCTGATTTTTCATTATAACCTATAGGTTTCGACGCCTGAGAGGGCGTTTCAAAGAAGAAGTCAGAGTCTGTGATTCTTATTCTCTGTACCTAAAGACTTATGATACGCTATGAGATAGCTATGAAAACAACGCCTTAAGAACACATTTTATTTATCATGCAACTCAATATGATAATTCATGAATAAACGTCAACGAAGTCGTGCCAAAAACTTGTGCAAAAGTAAATGTTTTATTGTGAATACAATGCTATATTGTAACTCATATGTGGGGATGTAGCTCAGTGGTAGAGCGTTCGCTTTGCATGTGAAAGGTCCCGGGTTCGATCCCCGGCATCTCCAGTAACTTTTTCGTTCATTTTAGAAGTAAATAGATTCCTTCGGTGTAGCTATGTCACAAGCATAAGTAGTAATATTTTGACTAATCCGTTGCCTTCTACCTATTATAATATAGGTATACTAAAATCTATTCATTGTGTTATTAGGCTGCGAATAAAATTATGCAACATTTATATAAAAATCCTAACTTCCACTATCTACGTGGTACAATTCATTAGAACAAATACTCTTACCGTGCTAATTGATTAGTCTTATGGGCAGTGATTAATCCTTGTCACGGAGTATTTTCATTAGTTTTCATATCACGTGATGATATTAAAGGAATGTAACATCTATATGTTAAAACCGAGATTGACTGTGAAATACATCGGGGATGTAGCTCAGTGGTAGAGCGTTCGCTTTGCATGTGAAAGGCCCCGGGTTCGATCCCCGGCATCTCCATTTTACTATACTTTTATGCCATATCATAAGTTAATTAGCTACCGCAACATCTATATAGTCTCCTCTTCATGTTTCCGTTTTATTCGAGTTATATCAATCGTTTTCTTTCAGAATATGTCAAGAAATAAGTTAAATTCGCTCTTTACGCGTAACCTAGAAACTTAAAAAGATACGAAGATAGCCGTGAATAGTAAACAACCTTCATCGGATACCGACTGAACTACTGAATACAGACTTCCAGAATTGAGCGTTTCATAATATCCTTTATAAAGAACCCTGGATATAAATAACCCTGAATTTTTGAATGGACGGATATTTATTTACATACCGGAATTATCAGAAAGTGAGGCTGTATGGAATCTTTATTAATCTTCGAATTAATTCCGTTAGCTGACTGATTGCAAAAATCTCTCTTGTTCAATTGAAAGTACGTCCCAGAATAGCTTCCGAAAATAAATTGTTATCACGATAAAATTCATCTTATAAATAGCCATAACTAGGATTGAATATTATTTTCACATATAATAAGCTAAACACTAGTATAAGCGTATCTACTTTCTACAGAGCTTATACGCGCTTTTATGGGTACGTCCAATCGCACGATATCTCTTGGCAAAACGATCTTCAACATGTTAAACAATATTAATCTCTTACGTGCAATGCGAAGATGACAGCCCATCACTTTTTCATCACCGTTTTGTTTGCGAGAAACAAATCTCATCTCGAATCGATTCCTGCGCCTCCTCGTCGGTCGACAAAATGGCCACCGTGTGCAAACCTGTCCTCACTCAGGAGATTACACTCACATGGCGACTCTAATCCTTCGGAGGGAATTAAGCGTTTTTTGTCTCTCCATCGAAGACTTGTCAGCGTATACTTGTGTGTGTGTGTGCTCTCTTTTCGTTCGCCAATTGCAAAAATATGTCTCCTCGTCTTCTATCACCTAGATGCGGTTTCCCTTCTTAAGAACGTCATTCCATCCACGTGGACTGAAGGCTTACAACAGTGACTCATCAGATAGAAACCTCATCGTGCAAATCCTTTGCTTCCTTTCTCATGCCGTTTCATCACTTCTTTCCCTTCTCTTACTTTTTCCATATTCTTTCTTCTGTTGTCTCCATGACGACCAGACACGCAAATGATTTACGTAATCGTAAATTTTCCCGTTCTATAGGGGTACTAAATATCTCGATTATTAAAATGTATATGAAAGGCTATAAGTTGACAAGTAATAGAAGATTTTTAATAAACTTTACGCAATATTTGGGTAGCTTGGTAACACTAAAAGACTTAATAAATGTGGAACTATCTATTTAAAATACTCCAATATAGTTCATAAAAATTCTAAGTGTATTCTAATATAATATTTAACCAATAAAAAAATTAGGTTAAATTTGATTAGAATTTCAAAGGGGTAATATCTGGCTACGATAAACTTTTCTAAATCTCGTTATGTTAATAGCAGTTCTAAAGGAGTAGGTTATATAATAAAGAATAATCTACTTATTCGATAGATAAGACTTCATAAGAAATTAAGTATTCCAGTTTCAGTATTAAATTCACTGCATGTATCGAAATATCTTTCGTAATATCTTACTTAAGGTAGTATATAATATACCGGCAATAGCTATTATTTGATTTGACCAAATTATATCCTTTATTTTATCGGAAAGAAACGCTATAGTTGAAACCACAATCATACGGATATAACACAGTAGTATGAAGAATAACACATCCTCAACCAAAGCGTCGCTAAGGACGAGTAGGTTCATCTTCCCCCAGTTTTTCCAATCTCATTCATGCCTCTCGCTTTACGAATGTAACAACATCGCACTTTTTCATTCAGCGGCGATTCATTCGAAAATAAACGGCGCGATTCAATCGAAAATTGGAGCCGTGTGCATCGAGTTACGCGGGAAAGATTTACGCCGCTCTTCTTTTTTTTCCAAAGATGTCGCAGAAATCCGCCAGCGATGTTTATCCCTCTCCTTTAGACGCCTTCTGTCCACGGTGACAGATCAGCTACTGTTACATAATTAAGCGCTGGGAACGACCGAGATGAAATGTAAATTAATGAAACTGTAGGAGATTTCTTTCTCCTCCTTCCTTCTTATCTCCTTTTAAAAAAACGCCAGACTTCCCCACCAGCCACGCCCCAACTAGCCCGGTAGCCTTATACCGACTTAATACACGCATCCGGCTTAAGAGATCTCGCCACGCATTAAGAGGCATTATTGCGACTGGGGAATTAATTCGCCTTTATTCCTTAGGGATAAGGTTTCGTGTCCTGGCTACCACGCAAGTAAATAAGCTTTGTCGCGGATTACGTACGAGGAGAAGGGGAATGCTAGATCGGACTATTACGGAACTTTCCCCAGTGTCCAGTTTCGTCCCAAAGGAAGAAAGAAATGAGTGCAAGATGCAGTGCAGAATGCATCGGCAGCGCTCGGGTGACGATTTGCATAACATTCCGTCATCACTTAGATCATGAATGCAGCTGCTAACAGTGCATCTTTGTAAGGACGGGAGTCGATTTAGTGTAAATTCAGTTCATAAAAAGCTACCTACCCCCACTTGTTTATATGAGCACTTGATTATATACATCAGAATAAATGGTTTGCGAAAATGTATTCGCAGAAGCAATTTCTAATCACCGCGTTCATTGGCAAATTGATCTATATTAACGAGTACTCTACGAAAATAGTAATTTCGTATTAAATAAATTATTTGAATTACGTAATATGTTTTTCCTTATAAATCGTTTCATAAAATTTTTCAAACAATAGTATTCGCACAAATGTCAAGGGGATGTAGCTCAGTGGTAGAGCGTTCGCTTTGCATGTGAAAGGTCCCGGGTTCGATCCCCGGCATCTCCATTTTTATACATTAACTTTCATGTTTAATGTGCGAAATCGATTTATTCGTTTTTATTTATATTTTTGGTTATCAACTCAAACTTACATTTTAGGCAATTAAAATTCATTTCCATTCCAACACTTAAAGGCGTCATGTTCCACTCTAATGTTAGTTTTGTTCTTAGAAATACAATACAAAAATTGATAATTCCCCAGTGATATTTAAGGGGATGTAGCTCAGTGGTAGAGCGTTCGCTTTGCATGTGAAAGGCCCCGGGTTCGATCCCCGGCATCTCCAGTACCATTTTTTGAAGATGTAACTATAATTCACTTCTTAGATTGCTGTGATTCAACCTAATCGTCAAAATGATTATACCCGGATAGCAATTAACAATGGATTGCTAACCCAATCGTATTTTAAACCTTTTTAACTAATCATTTCTTTTTCATATTATTTGATATTATTAGATTATTTTGCGATTATATTCTGATGTTCTCATAAATTTCAACAAAAAGAACATTTGACTTCGTTCGTAGAAAATATATAACAAACGGACCAATGATGTACCACATATTTTCTAATCAATCACTACGTTGTCGTAAAACCTGTAGTTCTTTGGTAGATATATTTTCGCTGGAATCAGTTTCATTTCATTATTATTGAAGGAACATCTTCTTGCATTACCTTGAAATGATAACGATTATTTTCATAGAGAATAAAATAATCTGCCAGTCAAAGGATCACAATGAAATTGTGTTTTCTATCACTTCTTTCTTTTTTTTTAAATTCCATCAACTAAATCACCATGGAAACATAAAATATTCCGTCAACTTAATCACCATAGAAACAAAGAATATCACGACAACGCTATAAGCAGCATATAGACAAGGGAAAACCATTTTACGTCACATATATACGCACATCTCGACTGTTTTCGAAGGAGAAGCCAAGGGAACGTCGCAATTACTGATTCAGGCTCTGACCCTTCTTTCTTCAACAATGTCCGTGGGTGTTTGTCTTCTCCTCTCTGCATGGCTTCTTCTTAACACCAACAACGTCCAATGCCTCCCCATCTGCTTCCTCACCCTTTGCCCAATCCGTTCTTTCCCCGACTCCCGTAAACTTTTACAAAACATCCACCAACACCCACTCATCAACGCACCCTAGGACCGCATCCGGGAAATAGACTACTAAATAGAAATCCTACGCTATGGCTTCTACCGAATGGAAATTCGTGGATCTGCTTTCTTTATTGGGCAATGTTTTCAGATTGAGATACGAGAAATATTTAGAAATTTTCTGTTAACTCTACATTTTCATATTCGCTAAACCGAACGAAGTGAGTAATAATTAACCGAATATTATTTCTCGCAAACAATACGTTCACTGAATTGAATATAAACTAAACAAAGAATTTGGATATACTGGAAATCTAGGATATAGAGAATAGTAAGTCTCCTCAAAATATGGTAAATAGTAGTTAGTATTGTTAGTTCCTATTATTTTTTTAAATGTTTGCAAAGTAAATTACAGTTGTCAAACAAATATCGTAAAAAATGTATTGTTAGCATACATTACAACCGCTGGCTATCTACAAGTAATTTAAGTAAAGGAGTATTAACGATACATTAGTAATTAACTAGTTTCATGCAATTAAATTCATTAATGGGATTGCTTAATTGTATACACATTGTAAAAACTTCGCTCGTTAATTTAAAACAGTTAGCTAGTATAATAACAAAATACTAACAATAAAGTAAGTAACAAATATCCTATTAAATCTGTTAATTTGGGCTTAATTATGGTTCTCTATTATTGAGTAATACGATAATACGTAACAAACAATAAAATAACTCTTTAAACCAATATTATTAACCCATATCCGGCCAGATAGTTCAATCTCTATTTTTCATTAATTAATGGTAAAATTAAATACAAGAATTTTCCTTTATAAGGCACTAATATACAAAATTATACTTATATATAATACTCCTCAAAATAAATGTCAGAAAATTCTATAGCTATCTTATCTGTTGACTGAAATAACGAAACTTAAACTCCCACTCTTAGCTCACAAAAGATATTTCTCAAAATCCAGTAAATACCTCTCATATTGGTGACTGAAGGAGGAGAATAAATTGAATTTTTATTTCACACCGTTTTTTGGCCCACCCTTTCTTAAAAAATACCCTTCGATTCGTCCAGGAGTGAAACATTGCTCAGCTTTGACAGGTCTCCTGAAAATATCACTCGGTACTTTTATTACCCTTAAATCGAATCCAGTCATTTATTTTCACCTCTCTTATTACGCAGTAAGCTGTTTTCACATTTTCGCGGTGGATTGTGGGAGTGCAGCGCAATCCGCTATACTACACTTGTTGGGATTCGATAGCCTTCACGTGTTTCACCGATGTCACTCGGTTACCTTAATACCCTTTCTTCTTGAACGAAAGAAATGATAAGATGTAAAGGGAGTTATAAAGTAAAGCGTCGCTTCGTAAAACTTTAAGGATTATTTAATTTGAAATACCTAGTTACCGTTTATTTCTTCGTATAAAAAGCATCCCAATAGTGCTTCGTGGCACTTTATTATATAAGAAACTATTTAAGTTTAATTTAATAATTTACTTCCCACATTAAAGGATAAACACATTGTTAAACTAGAGTTTGATACCTTGGTTGGGAATATATAATTTTCTAATTTATTCAAACTCCAGAAGAAATTCTCAGCGAATGAAATTTAATTGAGGTTAGAGTTAAGAAACAATAATTTTTCATACCCTTCTTATTTGAAGTATAATTTATTTTAGGATCACTTAAAATATATTCTAACACCTATGCAAAGCTAAAGTTTCATAACGGTGGAAAACAAAGATTGAATTAGTACATTTCATTTCTAATGGGAGTAAAATTAATCCTCCCCGGCGGGGAATCGAACCCCGGTCTCCCGCGTGACAGGCGGGGATACTGACCACTATACTACCGAGGATGTTGAATGGATGATGAAGAATGAAATACAAATAAATTATCGTGTAGAATTTGCTGAAGGAAGAGTGATTTACAGCGTTAGTAGTGTTTTTTTTTATCGCAATGAAAAACTAATAGAAGAGATTGGAGAAAGAAATATTTCCAAATCGTACCCGGACATAATCATACTATAATTAATTTATTTATTAAAATAATTCAATGTTTTGGCTATAATATGGCAACAGTTACAGTTCAATGAATGATAATAGATCAATCGAAATTCATAAAAATCCAGATTTATTCATAGAAATATCCACGAAATACTTCAATGCCAATACCTTCAACTTAGACGGTAGGTTATGTTTTGTGTTACTGATCTGATCAACTATCAAATCTATTTTTCTGATGAACGACAAAAATTTACCTCCCCGGCGGGGAATCGAACCCCGGTCTCCCGCGTGACAGGCGGGGATACTGACCACTATACTACCGAGGACTTATTGTCTGGTGTTCGACCTGAAGAAGTCTATTGCAACGTAGGCGAAACAACGCCATTGCTACATACAATGTGGTGTATCCCTGAAAACAGTTCCTCCGCAGTACCGGGGACTTGTTACGAAAATAATTTATAGAATTATATAGATTTAACTTCCCAAATTAGATACATTCATTCATAAGATTCATATAGAAAATTAGCTTATTTGTGGGTAAAAATCTATGCTCTCCATCGCAACGGAGATTAAATTAGAAGAGATACATTTTACAATAACAATATGGCTTTCAAATATGTAGTGGATGAAAAAAACTCTTGATAATAATGATAGTTATGCCCTTCAGTAAATAAATTTCACACAAATACATTGCACGACGCTTTATATCACACTCTTATACAAGATTCATCAATTCTTAATACTATTGTATTCGCTTAAATCACGTTAATATAACACGCCAAACAACCTAAAAATAAGCAACCCCTTGGAGCTTACGTCATCGTTGGCAGACGCTTACGTTTTCAGAATTCTTCCTGCATCTTTCTGGACAAAACAAAGGAATTCATGAAGTAAGCACTACAAAAGTGTGTTACGAGACTAACGGAGTCTTAAATGGTTTGGGGAAACCATATCGAAGAACTGCCAGACCAAAGCAAAGGGATTCACGTCCTTCTTTTGAAGAAGAGGATTTCCAAAGAAAGGCTCCGCCCACTCAGATTCTTATTTTTTTTGCTTTGCACACATCTATTCCTTGATACTAACGTCAAGGGAAGCCATAGAAACGATCGCACGTGAACAAGAATGGTCAACAGAAAGTATGGCAACGGAATAAATGGCCGACAGAGGGCGACATTGAATAGGATTTTGGTAAATCACAAGTACATTACGAAATGTGGAACAAGATATAGAATAAAGAAATCCATTTATATTGTTACAGTATGCAATCTTGGTATATGACAACGAATAACAATTTTTTCAAGAAACCCTTCAATCAACAATGAAATCTTTTAGTAAACCTCCAGTATTATGAACATAAGATATTGAAAAATCAAGCGCTTACATTTTATGAAGCACTGTATTAAAGAATAATAATAATAAACTAAGGAAATAAAGGTGAAAAGAGTAAAAAAAATAAAGCTCATACTGTTAATATAATAAGCAATTGCTTCTGAAAATCATGAATATACAATGAAATTTAAATATCGAATTAAATCTTCTATTACGTTCCTTTCCTCATAAAGATCAAGCTTCGGTTTGTTTATATACTATGAAAAGAGAAAATCTCTGAAAAATTTGGTAAATTTTATCATTAATCAAGAAAAAGTATAGTCTAAGTATCACTTGATGCAAAAAGAACTTAAACCAAAAAGGATAGAGAAAAGCAAATTTTCCACGTCATAAAGTTTCATTTTTTAATGTCATATATTTTTTCACCGGTTTTATTACTAAGTCCCTTAAATAGTATCTAATTAAAACTACATATTTTCCCACTGAGAGTAAGGATACTGGCGCAACTCAAGTTTTGAATAAGGAAAAGTATAAAGTTAACAAAGATCTATGCTTAAAATATGAAAATCAAGTCAGTATTTACCTAGAAGTAATATTTTCCAATTTTCATTATTGAAGAGATTAAGAAAAAACGCCATAGTATATCCTTAATAGATCTAAGAAACCCTAAGATATTTCCTGAAATACTATCATAAAAAACACGTGCCGAACACAATACAAATTGGATCATTTCTGCACCGAAATTTCACGAATCACTCCAATTTTTCTATTTCCTGTAATGGGACCCTGATGAATTGGCTCGTCCTATACTAAAGTCTATTATCCTTCCCAAATTGGTACAGCTGAACCCTTAAATTATTCCCTTTCCGATTCTTCGAAAACTACCGATTTCAAAAAATAGCCAACTTCCGCCAAGAAAAAAGTAGACGGTTCCAATTCTTTATTTGCCAAATCGTCCGTCTCCGAAGTTTCCGACCTACGAAAAAACGGGCTGAACCGTTTCCGGAGGAAAGGGTGTACATCATCAAAGAGATCCTGCGCAAGAATATTATATTACCCGATGCATCCACAACAAACCCCGCAACTTTCACTAACACTCCAAAAGAGGGACTGAAGAGTTCATTCTTTTTCATTGACTTTCTTTAAGGCTCGTTCGTAACTTCCTCTTTTTTATAAATCGGGACATGGAAGACGAACCCTCCCTCTATTATCCCTACCCACATTGATCTCGCTTCCATCCCAGGAGGGCCAAGTATCCGCCGCTCGAAGATAACGTCGCAGGTCCGCTTACAAACATCTGTCAGAGAATTTATATATAAATACGGTGGTACCTGAAGAGGAATCCCGCCACCTTAAACCTATATGAGCGCGCGTTCCCATGTTTATAAAGGGCGAAGAAGGAGTGAACAGAGGAATCCTATAGAAATCGGCACGGAAGTGAAGCAGAAAAGAGTTCGATCCTTTGGTTCTAATGGCGGTGAGGAAGGGTTGGGGTTAATGAAAGGGCGGCGTTCGGTGGGCGTGGAAGGGTGGGCAAAGCCGATTGATTTGGGATGAATGGAATGTTCGGGAGGGATGCCACAAGGCATCTGTGTAGGACCGCACACGTTCACGAGAATATTATCCATCCTTGAATGAAGCTAGTAGTATTCTCGCTACTATATGTTTTTATCGTTACTTTGGTAAATTAATGACACATTAAAGTAATGCAGGAATTCAAATGATACATCACGCTATACATTATTATTGTTAATAAGTTTGGAATGGCGGTAGAAGATCATATAATGATTGACATCGTACACGCTATTCTTAATTTACTTCACTCCTTTTAAGACAAAGCTAATTCTATTATTAAAAAATTAAATATTATTATTAAATGATGTTATTTTTGTATTATAAATATTTTAATTATCAAACTTTTCTATAATAGAAAGAGATAGATTTAATTATTTTGCTTCTAAAGTGAAATGCAGAGTATTTTACAATTCTTAAAATACTCTGTATGTTGAAAATGTGCTTGTTATAAAAACGATATGGATACAAATAAGAAAGATTTTACTATCCTAAAAATCACGATGCTTCGGATTTGGTAAGCACTGAATGAGTAAAAGATCCTCAAATACAGTTGTACTTAGTTCCCTCCAGTTATTTTACCTTTATAATCATTCGTATGTTCCTCTAACAATAATACTACAGAATCTTTAGGTTACTGTTCTATGCTCTTAAATATCAATGGTTAGAGATGCGGAATAGATCGTAGAGAAACCATTCTTACGAATACCTGACGCATAGAAAAGACTTCGAAGGTACAATGTAAGAGTGGGAAAGTTTATGTGACATTCTAGGGTTAGGGATTGCAGGTATATCGTAGAGCAGCGGGACATGAATCTATTTTTTCATCGTTCTAATGTTTATACGATCTAACTCGAGAAAATGTACATAATCATTGATCATTACATCTGTTACTTATACTACACTGAGTTACATCTCGAATTTTAATTATTCCATAAACTTAAACTATAAACAACGGATATGCAAAAGGGGCTATATGGAATAAATGTTAACTTTACCTTTGCTAGACGCCCTTCAAACGTTCTCAAGACCACCTTTTCATCCACCTCCTGCTACCATCTCTCAGAGGAACGCGTAAGAAGAATAAATGGAGAAAAAAAAATCGAACCAACTTCGGAAGGGTCCCACACCCCCATATACCACCGACTCTCTCGCTGTCACCTCGGCCGATTGAAAGATGTTGAAGGACCATGACGTCGGGAATCCTCAAAGAAGAGTTCGATGAAAAGGAATTTCCCTTGAGGGAGAAAGTGGTGAGGGCACGCATTGTTCTACGAAGGAATTGGTCCCCGAGAAAGAGATTCCTTTCTTTTTATACGCAGTGTTTCCTGCAAGGCCCCGTTTTTTGGGCGGTAAAGAGGTGAGAAGGATGCTTTCGGAGAGGGGCCGAGATTGCTCCTAAATACCTAATGGGTAGTCTTTTATATCCTTTAAGAGGATCGTTTTCCCTCGGAGACGTTGCCAAAGGTCTATAGAAAACCCGTAGTTGGCTTCATTCTGCAAAGAGGCCCGCTAAAGTGGCTGCCTTATCAGATCCCTCACGAGTACTTATCGACGAGTGCGGAATTGAAAGACCGCAAAAGAAACCGCAGAACGAAATCTGAGAGAGAACAGGTATTTAGGACGGTTCACAGTAGTACCTGATGGATCAACATTCAATTGGTGACATTTAAGGTATTTCAGTTCCTTTAAGATTAAGTTAAAGTTTGAGATAAATAATCAAAACTAATCATAGGAATGTTTCCCTATATATAATTCTTTACTTTCTTAAAAATTATAATTTTGCTCTTTCTGTTGTGAGTTTCTATCCAAAAAGTCTGTAAAATTATGATTTTTCAACGCTTAATAGTTTATTATTTCCGTTACCTCTAATAAAGATAAAATGAGAGGAGCATACTGAGAGAGTGAGCAAAGAATCATTAATTTATATTCATTTCTTTTCAATATGTTTACGTAAATTTAGCTATATATATCTCATTTGATTGAATACCTCAAAAGAAAATATTCTCAATTGCTTAGAAATATTAAATATCAATTTAAGAAAATTAACCGACATATCAAACAAAAAGTAACTCCAGAAGTGAATTTCCTAAAGAATGAGAGATAATTTAACGAATTCAATACTGATACGTAATAGTTTCTATCTCATAAACCATAAATTTGATTTTAACGAACTATTAATTGATCCATTATAAAACTAATTAAAAATAAATAAAAACTGACGACCCTATTGAAACTGTATTATGAACTTAAATTTAATATTTGAATTATTAAATTAAATTAATTCAAATGCTTTAATTTATATCTTGGGCAAAAAATAAAATACTGATTGAATTTCTACATTTATAAATTAGGAAGCTAAGGAGTTGATAGTCACGCTGGTTCATTTCAAATAGATATTGCAATGTTTGTTCTAAAAGAGAAAAGAATGAGAGAAACTATTGTATTCAGTTTCTGTTTCTATGAGAACTATTATATTAATCATCCTAGATTTGTAAAACGGCATTTAAAGATGGTTTGTATAGATTTTATTTGGCAAGGAGTTTATCTTTCATTCAAAATTTACAAATCCTTGCGGAAAAGGAATTTTGAACGAATTGTTTCAGAAAATATATAATAAACTTTTTTACGCCCCTAAATCGTACTTTATTCTTTGCGTGCTTATCTTTAAGTGCCTACCAACTCAAAAAAACTCTTACTTCTATCTTGATACACATCGATGATAGTATCTCCCTAATCATAAGTGTACGAAATGAAAAACCAACCGCAAAACTTTCGGAGAGCTAAGTAACCACTTAAAGAAACCACATCTTCTCCAGTGGCTAAAACGGTTGCAGAACAAGCCGACAAGGTCTTTAGAGAAAGCAACCAAAATGTCCTCGGAGATATAACGACCGCTTACATCTCACAATCAGAATCTACAGAAAAGGTGGAGATTTTAACGCGCGGCAGAAAAGAGATGCACATTTGGGCAGATGTTGCGTCCTCTGGTCAAGAGCAATAGAGCAATCGCTAGCAAAGGATTAAATGGAGGGGAATAGATTGCGGAGGGTGATTGGGCGGGACGCGTGCACGGCGACACCGCAGAAGCTGTCGGACGGTGCCTCTGCATTGTGTAGGAGGCATTGGTACGTACAATGGGAAAAAGGAGCAGAAAGAACGCCGACAGTGTCATATTATGGGGAAAAAGTCTCTGGTGGAAGCCGCCGTCGGTAGATAAAGATCTTGTGGCCAACATTCCATTTTGCGACTAAACCATTGCGCATTTTATTTAGCTCCTTTAGGTCCTCGAACGTATTGCCGCATCTTAAGTCCTTGCTTTCCCAATGTATGGTCGTTCGGGGTAGTGGAAACTCACAACGGGTGGTAAGAAAATCCATAAATCAAACAAAAGAATGTCTGTTCAATATTGGTCTGAGTTGGAACCTTTTAAGGTTCTCATTACGAAGTTGTTAAATGCGTTATTGCAGCCTCAAACACAATGGGAAAATTATTACTAACTAGTCTTCAAATGGTCTCTGAACTATAACAATAATTGGTGTAAATAAAAAATCATTATTTCAACCATTTGCTAGTGCATGAGTGAAAGTAATTTTATAAATTAATCTGTGAGAGTCAAACAATCGCGTGGGATTTACTGGTAGGACAAAGGAATATAATTGTTAGGATAGCGAAATCTTATGGAAGATTTCGAACGAGGAATAATTTTTATATTATTTCAACGATTCAATATTGAACATCTTCTACAATTGGTGAAAGATTCGTAGAATAATTTATTAGTGCTCTTTTTAATTGAAGCAGTCAATCGTGTTTCGGTCTATATTGGATGATGGAAAAGTTTTAGATTGGGAGTGTAATCAAAGTTGCAAGATCTATAACTTCTACCAACTCCTTTGGAAACATGAATAATTTTAAATTTACAAGAATAATAATAACTATATTTCAATGAACTCAGAAATTTCGTATTCTGCGAAACACACAACTATATCTTTCTTAAGTTTTCAGCATGACAAATTAACCGAATAAATGATGTTTACGAAGTTATTATTGATGACTGAAACCACGTGATTAAGTGAAGATTATACATATTAAGATACATTAGTTTATCTATTGCTCAATACAAATTTCATCGATCTTATAGAAGAAAAGATTTTCAATACCCAAATCCCTCTCTGTAAAAAGCCATCAAAAAGAACGACAACGTAACCCGCACGAATTACGAACCATCGCATATAATGTATCAAAGAAAACGATTACCAAGCTTGCGGGTATTTAGTATCATTGTAATTTTAATCACAATAAGCTTTGAGTTGAAACCTTTTTCTCAAAAATGACAGCTAAAAGGAGAATCTGTTTGAGTCAATCATTCCCTCATTTGATCACCGACAGAGATTAAGAAATATCCTATTTCGCAAGATAAAAGCAACATTTCCAATCCTAATTCTCTAAGCGATATATGTACAGAGACACAAATTGATCAGAGAGATTTGCGGTCGCCACAAATGGAGATATCATCTTTGATAGACGTGAGTCCGTTATTAGCTCAGAACCTCCCAAATATTTCAATGGGCCCTATAACATTTATAGGGGGAGTAGTAGAGAAAGAGAGGGGGGCGAGGGCCAAACATTTGGCCAACTGGATGGAACGAGGGCCGCTGGGTGGCTGCAGTAACACGAGTGCATAATGAATAGCTGAGAGGGTGGGAGCATAAATAGCGAGATTTGTCTTCGAATTTGTACAAACCCCCTTCTGTATCTCCCGCACTTTTCCCCTCTTTTGTGGGCCACTCTGCGAGGGCATCCGAGTGCACGGATGGCATGCATTTTCCGGCAGCTTGCCACAACATACGCTTCCCCTCTGCACATTTCTTGCAATGAATGGGGAGGGAAATGCAGCTGCGGTTTTGCGGACGGGGGAAACACGTCTCGCACATATTTGGAAGCGAAAATTAAGTAAAAGAAGTCGGACGAAATGGGAATTAACCGCTTGTAAACTGACGAAGGACTGGACTCGTTTACTTCGAAACGGACTTTCGTTGAAGATTATTCTGCCTTAAGTGTCGAAGTTAGACGCGATCCCGATGTAGGGTATGATGTCATGGTATTAAACGTAAAGTAATTAATGAAGATTAAATGCGAATAAATTATAAAGAAAGATAAATTGCCCAAAATAAATATTCTTCTTTTTCTCTTATTCTCTCTTTGATAAGAAATATCGACATGGAATATCTAATATAATTACGGTTATAACCACTTTCCTTCTAGAAATCCACTGATTCAAAGCAAAAAGTAATTTAGAATTACATTAGGAAAAGTCGATAGTCTCCAGCACAAGCTTTTGAATGTAGCTATATTCAAATCCTTCTGAAGTAGTAGTCCAGTAGTAGTGGAAATATATTCCACAAAGTAAGGAATAGTTTCATGGAAATCCACCTCAACTAAATATAAAGAAAGACAGTCGTATATTTTTTGCAAAAAATACTTGCAGGCCACCGATTTACGATACTTAATTGAACCGGTCTTGAATTTGAAATAAGCCCTCCTAACATTGCGTAGATAAAGTAGTTTCGTACATTTACTAAGGTAAAGAATAACTGAAATATTGAAAAAAAATCGTTAATAGATGTGCAATTGAAGTAATTCGTTGAATATGTTTATTGTTTTTAAATGAATCTATTCAATTTATATGAAATGGAATAGGCCCAATACAATGTAATACGATATTGAGATTGTAATTTATGAGAGAAACAGAACAAAATGGTGTAAAAGGAAAATGAGTGAAGAAACAGTCAGAATAACAAGATCAAAGTCTTAGCTTTCTTTCTTCATCTAAAAGACCACGTAGCTTGACAATTTTACGTACGAATACGAAGAATCGTAGAGAAAATATTATACAAAAATCGTTCTGTCCAGTCAATTCAAGTGACTAAATGTGTAACTGGTTACTTTAGTTTTTGTTAACTTTGCTATTTCTCTTTAAATAGTAACACTTAATCAAGATTAGTCAGAATTTTTAATATTACAGGAAAACTTACTATTCAACTACGTTACATCATTAAAAAAGCAAGGCAAATCTTAAAAAAATCCTTCGAAGCAGCCAAAAATGCGACAAAAGATACCATAGGACTGCTTAATACATCCTGACGTAAAATATTTATCATATAAATACATCAATCTACTTCCTTGACACCTCCGAGGCGTAAAATTGGGCAGATCGCATTCGGGTGATTTAATATTTATTATGAAAATATCCTGCTAAGATTTCGATAGCGTGTTTTGGTCTTCGGTATCGATATATCGGGGAAATATGTTTATCGACATCTGCGCATCTCGCTTATCTCGCTCTCCCGCCATTGTGGAGCGAGTTTTGTGGTGCAAATAGATCGAGTCTGAGTTCGAGAAACACGAGAAGGGGTGTGGGTTGAATGGGAAATGTTAAATGGGGGAGAAGTGATTGCGGGCATTTCGAATCCCGCCCCCGATTAGCATTGTTGCGTTACTCCCCAAAGCGTCATAGGGGATCCTTGTTTGGATAATATTACCGCCTATTCGCTTTCTCCAGCCATTTATTCTTGAACGATAAAATGATTCGAAGATGAAAGAAATTCAACAATCGGTCCATTGCTCCTATGGTTACAGATGAGCATGTTTCAGCGTAACTTTTAGATTGTCTATGTCTATGTAGATACCCTACGAGGCACCTTAGGGTTATGTAAAGGGTTTTGTTTGCATATATTAACTTTAAAGAGATATGTCTATTTATGAATTCCTAACTCAGAATCTATACATGAGTATAAATATAGAAAAAGAGATTTACGGATATAAGATTTACTGCAATTTACAGTTTTTCTTGAATCAGCCTCTTGTAGAAGTTCGTTTTCCATTTTTAATTCCTAAAGTTGAACCCGTTTTATCATTTCCTATGATACTTGTTCTATTATAAAGTATGATATGTAAAAAGAGATATTTAAATTACAGCTATGAAAAAAGTAATTGATGACAAAATTCAAAGAAAATTTTATATTATATATATGAATATAATATTTATGTAGAAGCAATATTTAAGTGGAAGATTATAACATTTAGATCGTTAATTCAAGAAAAAAATACAGCAAACTGCGATTATTCTATTATCTTTCCATCTTCGAAGCAATTGGAAATAGACAATAAGGAGATGAAGATGAAGAAACAATATTAATACATATATGAATGAAATGCATTACCTTTTCCCGCCCGTTTGAAACGAACTTTTTATTGTACAATTTTCTAACCGGAAATCTTACGCAAAACTCCAACAAAAAAATCCTACGTAAAAAAATCTCTCAAACTTCTCTATTTGAGGAAACATTTACGAAATACGAGTCATTTTATCCCACTTAAAAATGCAAAAAAATGCACAACGAAAAATCCACAACGGAATCCGTTGACCCGGAAATGAATTCGATATCTTTCTCTACGTAGCTTTTTTCCTTCGGCAACATATTTATCCGGTAAGAAAAGTCCATTCTGCCATACGATACGAACATTTCTGATTTTCGGGGATTTTCCCAACTCCCGGAATGGGTTCCAAAACTTCCATCAATGGTACAAACTGTCATTTACGTCCAGAAAACCTCTCTTATTGCACTTTGTCCTCCTTTATTTATCCAAAACCTCAAACTGAATGGGGGGAAAACAAGTTCGGTTACGAAAAAAACCCACAGAGGACGACCGCAGACTCTGGATTAGGCCTACAATCAGATATCTCCTTGGCATTCACTTTTTTTACTCCTCACAATAGTCGCCGTATTATTACTCGACGTAATCCAATTCATCCTTCCATTGTGACGCGCTGCTTCCATATGTCGAAAAGGAATAAACTTCAACGACGTGCGCGCGTATCCGAAAAGCTCCCGAAGGCACCTCTTTGTGGTACTGTTGCAGTAATAGGAGACGGAGCGATGTTTTGTGGGTGGAGTCGGCGGGGCCGCTGAGGGGTTGAGGGTTCCCGGAATGTCCCAGGCCCACTCACCGGTTTCGTGTTTCGCGGGGGTCGAAGCATCATCATCCCTCGACACGTCCCAGATCTCCGAGAAAGACCAGCGAACCGCCCTCCGAAGTCTTCCATTGATTGGCCTCCTGCGCCTCTCAGTCCCATTGTCCACCTCCGCTCCGGAAGAATGAAAAAATTAGTTTCCCATCGCGGTCCCAATTGATCCAATTTTTTTCCTTCGTTCCCTTTTAAAATCGCCGCGGTGTTCTTCCAAAAAGGAAAGTACTTTCCCAAGTGTCGAGTGACTTAACCAGATGGCGAAATTTCGGTTTTTTCCTGAGAAACCACAATGATTGGTGGAAATCAAGTGTTCCGCAGGGGTTCCTCTTGGCACCCCTCGATTTGATAATTTCCTTTCTCACAAATTTTTCCTTTTGATCTATTCTTCTGGAAATACGCTAGCAATTCTTTACAGCTATCAATCAAAGGTGCGGTCTTCCGCAAAATATCAGGATACGTTAGGTTAATAAACATTAGGTTGCCTCAAAATAAGCCACCGCGTCTAAAAATAAATATCTCAAACAACTTATGACCTTAATTATTTTCGAAGGTAAAGAAATCAGTAATTATAATAATCTCCCGTCAATGTAAATACTGTTACTGAAAGATCCTTTTTTAGAAGCTTATTTAATTTTTACTTCATGATAGATTCAGTATTTTCATCATCAATCAACTCGAGAGATAGTTGATTCATATATACGCTAGTTACAAACAAGAATCGCAGAAGATAAAGCCATGAAAATGTTGTCTTATTTTTTGGTTTAAAAATTATAATTTCGCCATTTCTTAAAGTTAATTCATAATAAATTAACTAAATGGGAACTATGAAAGAGCTGCAAAACAAAACGATACTAAACGAGCTTCAATTCTTAAATCTTTTCCGAGACACAATCTCCGTTATGTTCTTTTCATCTGAAGAAACATTTTAAAATCTATCTTTATCTACATTCTTAACGAATGCGTCATTTCTCTCCAACAATTATTCTTTTTATTCATATCATACGCCATAATCTCATACCATTACTTGAGACAGAACTAAGAGCAAGAATATGTTGCCATTTTTCGTTGCTGATGAAAATGTTAATTTTTCAAACTCTAAATGGAAATAGGAATCCAAAAAATTCTCTTCATGAATTCTTCATCTTCCCCATCCACATTAGAATAACTAAAAGAATTTAAATCTAATTTATGCTCCATAGGTCCACATCAACAACAAAAAATACATTTACTATTATTTTGAATCCAAATCAGCCCGTTTGTATATATATTGTATATATCCTGAGCGTGTCCGATATAGTTGGATGCACGCGCTTCACGCGTGTTTAACCATCCTAAAAGCGACCGGCTGAACCAAGCGAACCTACTTTAATGTTCTGCGATGTTAACCTCCTCATTCTTCAACTCACTTATCGACCGTTGGCGATGCTCAATCGAGCATCAGCACCACCCTGTTATGATTCCATTTGGCGCTTTGTCGGTCAATAGTCTCGAGTTGTGGGGGCGGTGGGTGAGGAATGCCCACTCGGAAGGGTCCGGTGGGAGGAGCGCCTTCAAAGGTAGCCGCCTCCGGGAGAGAGGAACCCCACTCCATTATTGGTGGCACCTTTTTCCGAGAAAAAAAGGAAAATCTTGACCAGAGTCCGGTTCTTTCATCCGGACCTCCCTTCACGCTGCGCCACCTCCGAAGAATGGGCCTGAAGATGTTTGGTCCACGCTTTTTTCACATCCTCCTCCTCGAATCCCTCAACTCAATACGGCCGAAGGACTTAAACCCGAGAATCTTGTTAGCGTACGAACACATTCAATCGTGTGTCGGTCGCAGGTGGACCAAATACTTTCTCCGAGTGTTTGCTTTGAATTTCCTCCATTCAGCCCGTGCCAATGGTTATTAGATTAAGGAATTGCGGGAAGAATTCGAGACTCTAGTTCCTTAATAACGGTTTAGCTCGGGGTGAATGAGGACTTTGCCACTCGACGCCTTACAAGAAGACCGAAAGCCGAATGTACTTTTCTTCCGGTAATTGTTTGTAACAAATGCAGAATGGTAACGGTTTTGGAATGGTTAAAAGAGCAACTCAAGAAGATTTTAAGAAAGGATGGAATTTAAGTCTGCGAAAGATAAAAAACATACCACGCGCCATTATAATAATCCAAAATTATTCTTTTCTGAATTTGATTAAATATTTTTACAAGAAGGGAATACAATTCCGGTTTTATTTATTAGAAAGCAAATGTAATGATAAAATAACATAATATGACAGTAGTTAAGTTTTAAATGGGCGAATCACATAGGAAACTCACTTAAGCTACTCTGTTCGTCATGTAAGCTATTATTATTGAGCGAGCAAAGAATTTGATAAAATATATAATTAATTTGAGTTATGCAAAATCAAAAATCCATTTCTATAAACTTTCTGCCCTTCCTGAAGCAAAATTATCTAATTATTACAATTCTAAATTCTAGTTTGAACGTACGTAAATATTCTTTGATTTGTCTTTGAAATTGTAATTCATCACACAACTTTCTCGCACTCTACTCTGAAATCTATTATGGGTAAAACATTGGAAACTTTTAGATTTTCATATATGTTTCTGAGCATAAACAGATGCCGATTTTCCACTCTTTGACGTTGAGCTAACACTGTATCGTATGACCACAGAACCTGTTGAAAGAATACGATAATGATAAGCGAGAATGAGGAAAAACGTTTTCTCTTAATGAGCCGAAAATTACGATACGTCGACACACTGGGACTTCTGGAATAAGTTCGAGAACACACGGTTTGAAACTCGTATCGTATAGTATGCTGCCTTTCAAGGTGATAACAAGTTTGAAAACAAACAGACAATGGCTGTTTGGTGCACTTAGCAACAAAGCTCTGATTACTAAGGGGCGAAAATCATCATTTGAAAGATAACGCGGCACATATTCATATTTCCCTGATAAGGTACTGCGGTAATCTTTGAAAATAAAAATATGCCCACGAATGATGATATACCCAACAGTGAAGAGTTGGAGTTGTAGATATACTTTACATAGTATCTGTAAGTTCGATGTATTTAAAAACATCAATTGAACTAAAACGGTGAATTTTTATTGAAAATGAATAATTTCACTATATGATAAAGTAAATGTACTTTAAAAATTTAACCTAAAATGAATAGTTAGGAGATTTTTAAAGTTTTCTTCTTATTAATAATTTAGGAGAAAAATTAAAATATTTCTTTGCATAGAAGAATGTCTTATGATAACTTTTTTATACCTTAATAAATTATCAGTCGTATATACATAACAATATTTATGTATCATAACGTCTGATGCATTATGTAACGTCTCATAGTATATCATAGGCGAAAGAACATACTAGAAATGTCACAAGTAGATCGCTGCTTGTCTTCCGGGAACTAGAACCGACCTATTCGCAACACTTTTAGGACATCATTTCCCGAATCTCCCACTCGAGAATATATGCTCCCATTCTGTCTTTTCTGACAATATTTCATCCCTAAGCATTTTCCTCCAAAAACAGATGCCCGCTTGGAGTGCTCGTGACCCGATTCCTTGCCCTTTCGGTCCAAAACTCGCTCCCAGAAGAGGCACACGCTTCTCGATGGCCATCCTTCATCCACTTCCATGCGTTCCCTTCTCAACATTTCTCAAACCCCTTTCCTCTGCATTTTTTCCCACTTTTGGGAGCATCCTCCACTTCCGCTATGGCTCTCTAATCCCTTCGCCGGAAGGCATGTCGAACGAATTAATTTGACATTGGTAAGCGTCGACTGTGAAATGGATGTCCACTTGGGCTACTGTGAGGAGAGAGAGATCTCTTGGCATTCGTCAATAGAATGTCCGCTGTTACCGTTCAAAATAGTTAAATTCAACTTTATGGATGGTTGATTTGATGAGAGATATTTCCTCCATTTGAACCTTCCTACAAAACGGGATTTATTCTGATTTTATTCCCTTTCCTATATTCAATTTTTGAGATGCTGTTTGGACTTTCTATAAGTATCTAACCGAGTCGTATTCTTCTTTTAATTAAAAGAGTAATGATCATAGTAGCTCGTAATGATAGTCAAGGTTTGTTATTAACAATGAAAATATCGATAAATGTCACGTAAAGATGGTTATTTTGTTTTCGTTTTGACTGAGGATTCTAAGCCTAAAGATAGGGATTTTACTAATTAAAGTTACCAATATGATTAGGTATCTATTCTTGAGTTCTAATTCCAGTTATTTATAAAATCTATTATAAATATCTACAAAAACTAGATCGTATTTGGTTTATGATTATATAAGTATTCTCAGCTATCTTACGTAACACAACTGTCTATATCTATAATTAAACCTATTAATGTTAAATCTTTACGCATAAATGGAAAAGCACCTTGCAAAGAAAAATTCATATTCCTATTAATCGAAACAGACTACTTGAGCTGTAAAAATCACATGTAAAACCTAATAATATATTGCTTTTTTTCATAATTAAACTATTTTTATGGTAATCTGTTGCGTAACTGTTATAGGTAACACATATAAGTTCTAATTTGAATATAGGAGTAGAGTAAAGTAGGGCTTCGAGTAGTAAATATACCGACTTACTAAGATATAATATAGGCATGTTATATACCACACTTACCACAAGAGACCCAGTTCGCTGGTGTTAAAATTCAGAAGTGTAATCCACAAAATAATAATTCTCTTTCCCTGACAGTTGAATATTTCGACAAGGAGCGACATAAGCCGTAAGGTTTACTCAGCTACATTGAGCAAAGAACGTGTGGAATTATTATAAAAGGCAAAGGAGCATATTTTGAATATAGAAGCTGGGAAAAGGCTCAAAAAAGTAAGTGGCTCAGGAAGAGAGTAAAACGATTACGATGGAAGAGAAATAAAAGACATGGAAAGAGCATTGTGGAATTGAGGATCGATTCAAAGGAAGTGGAGAAACGTTGGAAAAAGGACACGGAGGGAATAATAACGGGAATGCAAAGGGTTAAGACTCAGCGAAGAGGAAGTAAGGCGATAAACAGTACAAGAAAATCTACTATGAACAGAAAGAAGCTAAGAAAACTATTTGGGCTAACCCGTTGAGTCTTAAACGTTTTGACTTAAAAATTCCGAGCCCCTTAACTTTTACACCAAAAGATGAACACGTGTTTTTAATCCGTTACTTTACATTCCGCACAAAATGTAACCCTTCGTATGTAAAGAAATGGAACGGAACTGGAAAACATGTCTGCGTCTTATGAAGGAACCCTAACCGTAAAATGTATTGCTGAAGATACGTAATAAAGAACATTGTATTGAGTAGGAACATTTCCGAGAAGAATGACACAAAATGATATTTAAAAACTGTTAGGACAAATTGATTTGATAATGTTGGTTAAATGTTTTTGAGTATTTTCCATAAGAGGTATATCAAGGAGTGAAAATATGTTCGCTGAAATTAATTACAAGAAAAAATGTCTCTGAAAGGAAAATAATATAATGTGTTTTAATATTTTTTGTTTATTTTCGATGACATCGAAATATATATATTTTTATACTTCGAATGCTAAAATGTCATCGAACATGGAAACTTTTTCCACATCAAATCATCAATCATCAATCAAAAATAATCGTCCTCAATGCTTCAATATGAAATACATTTTCATCAATATTGAAATTTCTAATTCGTATTTTCTAGTCGTAATCTTTTCTAGCTTCGAAAATGGGTACCTCAAGTACATTTCAAATCATTGATCTCAGTTACTTATTATTCCTTCTACGTTGACCTATGATGACAAGTTTCTTCAGCTATCATTATATTTATTTTAAATCATTGACCTATTTGCTTTAAATCTAATTTCATAAGCATTCAGTTCCTACTTATGAAAGCGATTAATCGATTTGTGCATCGCATTGGTTGTTTGATAAATTGATTACAAGAATAAATCCAAGAAAGTTGTATCATAAAAATTATCCTTATTTATCTTTGCTTAACTCTTAATTTAAAATTATATAGTTATTTTCTAATTCATAATTAATATATAACTTCAATTCATCCTTTTCTAACCAGAAGATAAAACACTTATAAATATACAGCATAAAAACAACCAATTTTTCCCACAATCCACCTCTATTCACATACCTACAACTCAAATCACCAACAACTCACAATACGTAAAACACACAATCAGTTTACTTTATAGCTCATTCCGGAGGAATTAAGTCCTATTCTCCGGTGCTTGCCATCAACGTCCTCCAGCATTAATTCCATCTCCTCGAGGAGAATGACGTAGGTGTGGGTGTTATAATCTATTCGTTGGTATATGAGCGCATGTTCCTTCGTAAGACGTCGGCGTCTTTGAGTCGAAGGTAATGAGGTGCTGCCTCTTGAGGATTATGCGAGTGCAGGTGTTTGGTGGCGGTGAGGAAAAGCCTCTGTCTACAGGGCCTTATTGAAAGGACCGGACAAAGGGGTCAGACCACGTGAGAACAAAACAATAACCAGGCGCGAAACAGAGAAGGGGTTTAAGCCGAGAGATGTCGCTCTGTGGCCGTTAGAAACGGACCACCGATAAACAAAGACGAATAGAAATGTTATAGTCAGCTCGACTGCTACTATACGATGATATTGGTTCACTAACGTTGTCTATAAAATTACTGTGTGTCTTCTCGAAGTGAAACATCTTGTTGAATCGTTTTTAAAAACTACATTTGAGTTTCATTCTGGACATTATTATATATTTTGTTGTTTATACGTCTTTAAACTTCTAATATTGGCCAAAATGAAAAACTTTGTGAGTTTTTCCATATTAAAAAAGGGAAGATATAAATAAGTATATAGAGATAAAGTGTAATATTTACAGGAAAAACAAAAAGAACCTAAGAATAGATTAGAGAAAGTAATGATAAAAATTATCGAATCGCAACCAGACGCATTTAAAACAATAATTTATTTATTTCTTAATTAATTGAATTCGGTGATTGTCATGCAGCAAGGGTCAGGCTAATGTGAGAAAGAAATGTTCTGAATGCATTCTAAATTTTCATTAGAGGCAAAATTCTTGTCCAGAATAAATGGAAACCACGCCCATTTGTATAATCAATGCAAAATGTTTTTTTCGGGATATCAAACGGATTATTCAAAGCATGACATATAAAGATTTGCGACTAATAAAGAATGTTACTGTGAAATACTGGAATCAACAACACGTACAAATTTTGCGGAAGTTCCGAAGACTTTCCTTTATAAAGTGATCTAAAATTATCTAATTGCGAAAACAGTATAAAAGTTCCTCCCCGGCGGGGAATCGAACCCCGGTCTCCCGCGTGACAGGCGGGGATACTGACCACTATACTACCGAGGACCTTGCCTAACTGCTAAAATTTTCAAAAGTCATATTACATATTGGAATTCTTGGGGAAATTATTTCTTAACGATAATGTAATTCACAGTGAAGTTGAAAATTTCAGAATAGAATTCTAGACGGGAAAATTATTTAATTTATTTACTGATATAATAATTCATTTTTTTGGTTACCATGTGGCGATGGTCGCGGTTCAAAGCATATGAACAGATGAATGGAAGTTCATAAATAATTAGTATCCACAAAATACATAAAAAATCTTCAACTTAGTCTTAGTAGTCCGTTACCGCTATGTTGCGTTTCTAATTCTATTTAAAACGAACCATTTTCCGATGATCTACAAAATGTTACCTCCCCGGCGGGGAATCGAACCCCGGTCTCCCGCGTGACAGGCGGGGATACTGACCATTATACTACCGAGGAACTTAAATATAACCCCTAAAATTTTCAAAATTCATAAACGGAATTAAATGCTATTGAGACGACTTCCTTATTTAAAGTACTTCCTAGTGAATCGGAAATAAGCGGAAGACAAAAGTTTTCAGACGATTCATTGCCATGGAAACAAAAACTTATTAGAAAAAAATAATAATTGATAAAAAACGGAAAGCTATTGATATCGTGCAAATTCATAACTGAGGAAATATTTTCATGAATGATGTTCACTTTAAATGTATTTTATAACTTTAACAGTGATAGATAAAGAAAAAAATAAATAGAAAATAAAAATACTTATTTCGAATGAACACCATCGATAATAAAAATTGAAATGGAAATTCAACCAAAAAAAAAAAATCTTAAAATCATAGGACGTCGTTTTACGAAACTGTACTCAAAATACTAAAGCATAGAATGTTTTGGAAAAAAACCCTCTTGGGGCTATATTTAGGTGAATATATCTTCCTAGGAAGTCCTATAATACAAACAGCGTGTTTTGTCTCGAGGCAATCCTTAGACGGGTGAAAGCTAAGCATCATCTCATAATCCCTTTTGGTCCATTCATCTTTGGGAGTAGTCTCATCCCGGAAGAGGAGGTCCTGGTTCGAAATCCTCGAAGGACAAAATGAGACTAAGTTATGCGACTTTTCTACGAAAGAAGGAGTGGGAACATTTGGTGGATGGGAAGGATATATTGCTCTCATTTCCTTGGAGAACAAGAGAATCGTGTGGAGAAATAAGAGCGCGGGTGGAAACGTGTTCCAAATGGAGACTAACTCAGTCCGTTGATCCCGTTTACATCCGGGGATTATGAACACAAGCGCAAAATATTTATGCGTCTGTCGAAGAAAAAAAAAATGCTGAAGGGCTTCCGGATATTAGTGAGGGATATTGAAGCTGGCGTGTGTTGGGGTGGAGTTAAGAAGAGAATAAGGACTTAGGATGTTTAAAAACAATTGATTTCCAACTGAAAGCCATACATGTACACTTAGTACCTTTAATTATTGGTTACGTAATAGAGTAATTAAATTCGCCTTTAATGAACTTTGAAGTATCCAACTAACAACACGAAGGGTGACAGCTTAAAATGAAGTGCTTATAAAAATTGTCCTCCCCGGCGGGGAATCGAACCCCGGTCTCCCGCGTGACAGGCGGGGATACTGACCACTATACTACCGAGGACCTTGATGTCACCTCTTAAGGTTTCCAAACCTCATATCTATATATGTGTATGATATTCTATAATGATATTATATTTATACATGAAATTCTATACTATATGATAATGTAATACACATTAGAATCCTTGAGGGAATTATTTCTTAGTGGAAAAATAATTTTCAGTAAACTAGAATCTTTTAGAATAGAATTCCAGACGTAATAATTATTTCATTTATTCACTGAAAAAATATTCATCTTTTCGGATACCATGCGGCAATGGTCGTTCCAAAGCATGCTAACCAATGAATGGAAATACATAATAAAATGAATAAACCGAAGTATCCCCGAATACTTCAATAACTTTTATCTTTGACAGTAGTTTACTAAGTTTTGCTTTTCTGTTTCTACTTAAAATCAACTTTTAAAACTAATCTTCCGATGATCAACAAAATGTTTCCTCCCCGGCGGGGAATCGAACCCCGGTCTCCCGCGTGACAGGCGGGGATACTGACCACTATACTACCGAGGACCTTGAACTGTACTCAAAAATACCAAGCTCACATTTTCATATAGAATATCATTTAGTAATTATCTAACTTGAACTTAATAATTTTATAACATTTAATGTACAATCCCTCAACAATTTCGATATAAATATAAATAAAGCTATACTACAATAATAATATAATATATTACTGTTATAGAATGGCAAAGTTAAGTACAGATGTGAAGTAAAATAGCGGCGGAAAAATGTATACTATTTAAAAGTAGTTAAAGAAATTGGCTTTTGCAATACAATCTGACATTAAATCCGTCCCTTAGTAGACAAATATAAGCTGGTAATTGAGTAAATACGTAGGAAATATAACTTGGAACTTTTTTAAACACAACAGCAATCGATTTTTCCAAAATAAACGATGCTAATCGAGAGTAATACCTTGCTAAGGCGGCAAACTTTAATTACATAACCAATCTATCGCCATTGCAATTTGTAACAGGAAAAGAAAAGAAGAATTATATACACCAGTAATGCATCAATAAATCAATATGTAAGTGGAGAAAGAATATTTTTTCTCCGCTAAAGATCTAATTGTAATTTAAAAATGAAAAATATTTAAATGAATGAATATTAATACGTACATATGGTATTTTTAGTTATCGTAGTTAACAGTCTTCCATGATTTAATCGTTCCCACCTAGTCAGCGACCTAATTGCAACGAAACATCATTAAATAAATAAAAGAATAATAAAGTAATGAAGCTCCTTATTTATTGACGTGTTACCATTAGAAACAATACCGCATGAATTACTGTCCCATTTAATCCTCTTATAACACAAATACGGAAACGTATCCTGATACCACAAACTTTCCCACCTCCTTCTGTTTTCTCACAGTAAACGAAAACAAAACTGGAAAACATTCACCAGAAACAATTTCGACCGAAAGAAACCCGTCTTAGAAGTCAATTTACGTTTGGGACAGGACAAAAAAAGGCATCATTGAAATCCGTTCACAGTTTTCACTCAAAGGAAAAAACACTTCCTAGGAAGAAGAATAGTACACCGAGTAGGATGACTTCGTGTCAATCTGATAACCACTGGAGGAGAAAAAAAGATCTTCCGGCGAAAACACACGCTCTTCCCGGACAAGAATCGAAATGGGACTCGTATTGAAGTTTTCCGGGCCAAAGAACACGTGTGTGACACCCGATGTATGACGGCGACCCCCGCAGATTCCCATCTACTACTCCCACAGAAGACTATAAGGGCTTAGGAGGGATTACCGTCCTTTTTCTTAAGGCCGTGTCCGCCACGGAAGGCCTGACTGCACCGACGACACGGTGATTGCATCCGCGCTGGAAGGTCGGTCGACACACCTTCCGGGGAGGATGCAAAGATGATTTTGCTACTGTGAGATTTGACAATTGTGTGGCAGGCGTCCGGTGGATCCGAGGAAGGCTAAAAGCGATTTCATCCGATCCATTGTGAGCGGTAGGTGGGCAAACAGTGGACTCCTTTTGTCGTCGCCCGTATTTAGATTGTAAAATGTGTGGGTCGGCTGTCGGATGGAGTGGCTTATTGGGAATGAGATTGACTCCTGAGGGATATACGGGTGAGAGGTTGAAAGTGAGTAGATGGCAGAAAGGGTTTTAAGACTGTTTCCATTACGGGAAGATGAGGTTCGGTGGGATAAAAAGGAAGATTTTTAAAGAGACGATTGTTTGGCTTCTGGCAGGACAATGTTTGATTTTACCAGGAAATGTTTTGCAATATACGTACTGAAAAGGATCGTTGAAGCAGAATGATCTGATTTTATGATTTCCCATTAGATAATAATTTTGAACCCTGTTTCCTTAACATTTTGTTTCTTTTTGGGTGCATTTCTCAAGTTCAATTTATTTTAGCTCTTCTGGAATATTTAGTAAATGTAAACAAAATTTTCTGCAAAAACTGCTTTCCATGACATGTATATGATAATTATATAATACTATGATAATTATGATAAAGAAAATTTAAGTACGATATACGATTAGTGATGCTTAACAAGCTAAATTTTAAGTCATAAAATCATGCATTAATATTACCAATAAAATCTTCGGATGATTTTGCAAAGGTTTAGCCATACATAAAGTAGATACAGATCTGTCTTATTAATAAAAATATTTTGCTGAGAATAAAAAATGTATTATAGTGAATGTATAGTGTTAGTCAGTCAGTGAGGAGTGGTAGTGATAGTATTTCTCAAATTTCATTTACATCTAGCTTTCCAGCACTATGTAGGATTCACGAAACTTTGCAATTTTTAATAATATAATAACCTAAGTTCATCATTCCTTCTATATAATAATTAATATTATAATTCTATATATATAATAAAATAATAATAATAATTCTATATAAATAGACTTTTATATCGAAGGCTTTAATAATATTATGGTTTGTCTAAAAACAAAACCTTTCTAAAAGCAAAACGCATAACTATTATTATATACTTTGAAGGCCTAAACTTAACACATTTCAGTAGTTTAGCACATCTATGATAGTTAAAACTTTACACTTTTATTTTTATTTGCCTAACACAATTAATTCGCTAACATTAGATTAACACTATTGTATCAACATCTTATTTTTATAGCACAGCTCCAAAGTGGTCAAAAAAGTACCGTTTACATTGAGATTGTTATCCTTCAAAATTGTACACCGTTACTAAAAATATTGGATTATTCACACGAATGGACAGATAAATTCAAGAATGACCCTTCCTTGCAGACAAAATTTCCTAAACCCATGATGCAACGGACTGTGAAAGGTCGATGGCTCACTAAGCTGCTTTAGAATTTGGTGATACGTAATAAGTGTATCGGATCTCACATCGCCTTTCGGTATCTGAACGCATCGATAAATCCGATATTTCTCGGTTCAGAAAGAATTAAAGCACCCCCTTGATTTTTCAAAGGAAATTGTATAAGTACTATATTCAATTGGGATTGAAATGGGTGGAAAATTTTATCGATTATTGATGCTCCTCGATATTTGGTATTAAATCGTGTGACTTTATAATTTCAAAACGTTTGTCAATATATTTAGTTAATTTTCTCTGTTATTTTAAATCTATTAAAATTAGATATAGTTTGCACGATGGAATTGGGCTTATACTACTTCTTTTTTAACAATGATAAAAATATGATATATTTTCAAATAAGAGAAAATTTTTCTTCCAAAGGAAAGATAAAAATTTTAAGAATTAGAAGTAAATTCTTTATATATATATTTGATCCAACCAAACTCGTCTCAGAGGGACAGAAATTCACGACCGAACTTGTCCGCAGAGTGAGAGGCACTTACGAGATGGCTCCAGTTTCAAATTTTCTTCTCACCTCTCACAAGGTAACGATTCTAACCCAGATGTTCATTTTTATATTTTCGAATACGTGCATGTCTTCTCGTCCTAATCCTCGACTGATTCGATGAATCTGATAAGCCCAAATCGGATTATCACCTATCTCGTTCCCATTCGCCATGTGGTCAGCGAGAACTTCCTTTCGCTAAACAGGAAGTACCACAAAGCTCCGCTCTCGGCCCACCGCCTTACAAAAATCCTCTCTCCTTTGCACCCTTCATGCAGCATGCTTTGATAACTCCATTGTATCGACCCTTTTAATTTCTTGAATCGTTCTTAACTCCTTCTTTTCTAATCCACTTACCACCTCTATCGCCTTGTACTGCGATTCTGTACACCATTCTTGTCTTTATTCGTACAACTGATTTACGGTCAAGGGGTTGGAAGGCTAAGAACATGGGTTTTCAAAGGGGTTTCACACCTCTTTCCGAAGCGTTTGGCACAAAATGATCGTGAAAAAGCGAGATAACCGTCTTGTAGTTGCATAAAAGGTATTAAGTATTCTTTCTGCGCTTATCTTTCGTATTTTGTGCATAACTTGCCCTCCATTCCAGGGTAACTTCTTGAAAATCTTTTCCCTCTCGAGCATAATACCATACATCTGGCCCTCAGAATGAAATCTGTGCATTTGGTTGGCTATAGAGGCGTGATTGTGCGTGTGAAGACAAATAAAAGAACAAATTCCCTGCATTTCCTGTCCCTTTTTCGTCAGCAGTACACATGCTGCCACTTTGAGTGAATTTGTGACAGCAGTTGTAGAGAAATACAACAGGAAAACCATGCGTATTTATGGATTCGAAGAATGATGAAAAAAGCTATGATATGATATTAGAATACGGACATCATTCACAAGTAATCGAAATAAGAGCGATTAATTCCTTGTGAAATATCTCAAATGATACATCAATACGTTCCCATAGAAAATATAAAACAGCGACTAAATAGAGCATTATCTTATATTGTTTGCATAGAGAGCTTCGATGTTAACGAATAAGACATATCGAAGAAAATAATTAAATAATTCGATATTTTACATTTTATTGGAAATGGAAATTCAGATTTGATGATATGTCTATTTCCCTGTATGGTTTACAAATTTGATGAATAAAGAAGTAAAAGCAATGGACATAACAGGGAGCGATCTAAAAATTGAAAATAGATTTATATAAATGAAGATGTCTTGCTATCAAAAGTAGGAAAATAAAATTGAGAATTCTCAGCGAGAATATTTTTACTTCTCTTATTCGCTTTTCCAATGAAAAATGCTAGGAAATTTTCCACTCTTGTACGAGGGCAGTTTGATAATTCAGCTTAGCCTCACATAAAGCGAATATAGATCCGTCTTATTAATAAGGAGTATTTTTCTGAGGCTAAAGTTAAACTATGTAGTGAATAAACAGTATTATTGCAGTGATGACAAGCCATCCTATTTCTTAAATTTCGGGTAAATTTTACTGAAGTCGAACTTTCTGACTCTATGTGGTATTCACAAAACTTTGCTGTTATATAATAATAAAGTAGCCTATGTTCATCATTCACTATATACATATAGACTATTATATTGAGGGTTTTAATGGTATAATGGTTTGTCTAAAACTACAGCTACTAAAAAATAGCAACTGTTTTCTATTATTACATACTTTGAAGGCGTAAACGTAAAACATTTCAGTAGTTTAGCTCATCTATGTTGGTTAAAACTTTACACTTTTGTTTGTATATGCCTAACACTATTAATTCGCTAACATTAGATTAACACTATTTTATCAACATCTTATTTTTATAACGAAGTCACTGAAAATAAAAAAAAATTTATTCAAAAAGTCACTGAATTATCAAACTGCCCTCGTATTTTTACCCACTCTGATAAAATACTTCTACGTAACCATCGTTGGGGACAGCATTAATAATAAACCGATACTTATAATAGGTGTATTATTCATAGATAATTGTATATTTTGATAATATATTTGGAATTATGAATTTAATTGGCGTATTGTCCTTTCCAACACTATTTTCCATAAGTTTTATGATGTTCTATTACAACATCTAATAATTATGCGATACGCGCATTTGCGATCCTACTTCTATAACAATTCAATTTCAAATATTCCCGCTTGGAAACTAGCAGAGCCTATCGTAATTTCGTCTCTGTACCTAGGGCACAAGGGAAGAAAATAATCCGATTAGGTTCCCTCTTGTACATCCATTTGGTCCGAAGGACATGAAAAAATCTTTGAAAGACCCCATGTCCTGAATTAAACTCCTTATCTTTTTCCTTGGAAACGGTCAAAGAATAATTGAACTTGTTTCGGACCCCGAAAAGGATATCGGTGTGATATGGGAAACTTTTACGCCAAGTGATGTTCCCTCTCGATGTAAAAGAGCGATAATGCTTTGGTACTTGACTTGAAGGAGAGAAAAATTGAATGTAAAGGGTAGGTGTCCTATCGCATGTCCTTGAGGGAAAAAACTGGAAGAACCTGTCCAAATGCGAGTCAGCACTGGATTTGTGACTTTTATTCTTGCCTAAATAAACTGGTAAATTTGTAACAAATTTTTGTAAAGATTTTTTTTTGTACGGATGTATTTTTTGTGTTTTCTTTGACAATGGTTACGATAGGTTCAATAGTTTATTACTCCAAAGTATTACAATAGTCGATATTTGTAACAGAGAGAATAAATTACAGCTAAAATATATTCTCTAAATGTCATAAAGGTTTTTATAATTCCGAAACGTGATCAACTTCAATGAAATCGGTCGTTTTATGAGATGACCCTTCACAATGGAATCAATTTCAATTACATTAAATACTATCTATCATATCGTAGTCATTCGTAACAAATTGTAGAGGATCAGTATTATTTTGTTTTACGTAAATTATTACGTAAAAATTACTATAATATTAATATAATAATAATAAGCGAAGTTGAAACTGCTAGTCCATGGAAATAAAGAAGTGCCTAATTAAAAAATTAGTATAAGAAAATTATTTTGTATCCAAAATACATATGTGTAAAATAAACCTCCCCGGCGGGGAATCGAACCCCGGTCCCCCGCGTGACAGGCGGGGACACTGACCACTATACTACCGAGGACATGTAATTTGGGAATCAACAGTACATAATAATTGACATTTTCATAATGATTTCATAGAACAATAATTTATATTCCTTCACCTATTTTCATACTGCAATACTATTATGACATTTGATAAAGTTCATGTAAAACAATATTGAAATATCCAAACTATCGAGAACAGTAAGTGTGGGGATTGCTAAAAAAAGAATACCTCCCCGGCGGGGAATCGAACCCCGGTCTCCCGCGTGACAGGCGGGGATACTGACCACTATACTACCGAGGACACGTTTTAATCGTCTTCTAATATAAATTTTAAAGTTCATTCATAAAAGTGAATAAGGTTGTTCATGTATGTACCTAATGCTTCTTCATAAATTGTTACTACTCAAACTCTGGAGCTTGAAAGCACAGACGTAAAACACGTAAACTTATAAAGAAAACATGGAATTGGGATTTTTACATTATGGTGGATTTAAGAAAAATATCCTTCGTTCAAACATAAAACTTGAAGAAAAGCGGACCTAAAGAGGTATATAGGGGCATGTACCAAGCAAATATCTAAAATTTCGGTTTAATTAAGTTAATATAACATTTAGATTAACCTTTTTGAGATAATACGTTTAATGTATGCTTTAATTGTATATTTTAGGGGACATTGAGTGATGAAGCCGTAGACATGAAAAAGTTGTGATCAAGTTCATATCCTCATACTCTTTTACACACATGGAAATTTCTCACGGTTTATGCTTGGGAACGGAGTGCTTTAAAAATTTTCCTTGTGAACGGAATAAACAAATAAAATCTATAGACAGCTGAAGTAAACAAAAATAGCCTTCTATAAAAGACATTTAAACACCTATGCACACACCGTATTGGGAATTCAAATATGATTCATAACTTCGTGTAAAGAAAAGAAATTTTGAAAAACTATTTCCAAATCGCCATGACCTTTTGAGGAGAGGTTATCAAGCAGAACAGATCCAACGGATACAACTGGTCACCATTCTTCGTTGGCCATCAATGAGAAGAGATTATAAAATCCAGCTCTCTAGATTCACCCAAAAATCTTCACAGATAGCGGAATAATCCTCGGGAAGTTTACACTTGATCACTCACCCGATGAAGCATGAGTAAACCCATTTTTGAGGAAGAGAGAGAGTTCCGGCTTGCTTTAAGTGTTCCATTCTCCAACCCATTCATCCCTAATACTCCTGTACAATTATCCTCTCGCTCTAGCGACCTCCTGAAGAAGAATTCCCTGCAGAAGAGGACCAATTCTCAAGAATAACGCCCACATTTAATATTCCCACCGATTCATGTAAGAGGATTGGGCGACAATGCGACACTTTTGACGGACAGATGCGAAAGCATTTTTCTCGGACGAGTGGATGTTTCCTAGGAAACGCGATCGGCCAAAAAAAGGTAAGTTGCGAAAATGTTTGCTTTTCGCCTCACGGTCACCTGGACCCATTTCGGATCCGTCATCTGCAAAATTTTTCTTCCGGCTCGACTCCGACCGCGTTAACGCGATTAAAGGAAAGGAAGTGCATTTCGGAGGAAGGGTTGGAAGGCTTTTGGTCCATCAGAAATCCGGTCATATGAGAATCCAATGAGAAGCGTGCGTTCTAGTTTGTGTCCATGTGAAAGATCACGGGCGATCTTATCGGCATGAGATTCTATTTGGCGGCCACAAAGGGTTCTTAATAAGCTTCCAGTAACCAAGGCTTGTTAGGGGAGCATGGCATATCCGCTCCGGAAGGGTTGCCATGGGTATACGTCCAATCTTTGCCGATAGAAAATAAATTGGAATTCTGAGTAATCTTCTTACTCCATCTAATTCGTTGGTGATTACAACCTATTGTTGTGCCCTTGGATACGTTATATCCCTCGGTGATGAGTAACGGATGGTGAATTTGAGACGAGAAAGGCATTGCCGATTAGTAAATAACCAATCAAAAGTGTATGGCAATATTTACTTTTGTGTGTACAATATGGGGCCAAAATTGGGCTCTGTTTTATGGTCTAAAGATACAATATCTATAGATACAATATGTGTGTTCTTTTCCCTCCCTACAAACACCCGAAAATAACACATTTCTAAGAGTTCTTGTTTCTCTCAATGAATTACGTAATAAATTATTCTTTATATCAAACTCTAAAGAAGGACAAACTCTAATTAAATGAGCAAGAAATTGGAAATAAAGAATATTAAAATAAAGTATACCGATTTAAATACCTGCTAAATAAAAGATGATTTTCAAGAAACGAAATATAATTTTGTGTCATTATGTTATTTTTAGGAGTAATATAAATAACGCGATAAAATATATTTTCGTATGATTTTTAAATATAAAGCGATTGTTGGATCAATTTGTCTATATATTAAAATATTTCTTACACAACTTATAAATATAAACCAGTTCCACATACTCCTTCATATTTTGAAAGCCCTATCCTATCTTACGTAGCCCTACCCTCCAGCGTATAGCAATAATTAAAGAAGATTTAGGTTAAAGGAATGTAAAAATGAAATATGTATATACATAAATAAATGTTGAAAAGATTAAAAAAAGTAAAAATTATTGGAAAATATTATACAGCTATCTAGAAATTGTTGAATATTCTATTACGTAATTGTCTCGTTGTAACCTGTCTATCAAGAATTAGTTTCGTCGATTTCTTTTTCATAATTATGAATTCCAAACACCCAAGTTTCTTTTCGTCCATTTTTTTTACCGTAACTGACGCTAAGTAACATCCTTTCTATATCGTCTACATGATTCCATCCGGAAATCTCGTATCGAATTACTTAAGAAGGGACTTTTAAATTCAAAACTTTTTCTCTGACAGCTGAACGTGTTTTCGAAATTCCAAATATTTCTTTCGTAAGCCAACAGTTTCTAAGCTGCCGACAATATTTTGGATTATAAACTTCAGAATTTGTGGAATTCCATGACGAACGGAATTTGAGTTCTCCTCTCTATTTTTATGATCTCGTGTGACATTTTAATATTATTGCTCAACTTTCTAACTATAAAGAAACATTTGCCTTAATTCGAAAGATTTTAGAAGATTTAACCTGGACCAGGTAAAAGATCAACAAATGTCAAGAGCCGGGTTTGATAAAATATCTTCATTATGAGATCTAAAATATCTTTCAAAATTTCATATTGACATTAAGACGCAAAATATTGACATAAAAGAAGGGGCTATAATAAAATCACTTCACTACAAGTATAAATGGAAAATTTCCATCAAATCTTAAGTAGTCTTATACCCAAAAGGCTTTGTGAACAACCATCGAACAAACATTTTGTATCAAACCTAAGCAATTATCTTTATAATTATTTTGACAGAAGTTTTTACATTTTATCAATAATAAACATTTTTCAGTTTCATTCATAGAAAGTGAGGTTATGTAAGTAGTGGAATATCCGGTTCCTAGTTTAGAAAACTTTCGAGAAGAGGTGTGAAAGTAAAAAAATCAATCTTTAATCTAATAAAATTAAGAAAGTATAAGATATTGCAAGTCCGTTCAATGTAATTCTGTATAATCTTTAAAATACATCGTTTCATAAGAGGAGAACTTATAACGATTTTGTATTGAGGCGTCAATTTTAATCTGTATGAGATTCCCTCAGAATAATTAAAAGCCAGAATTCATACTTTAAGGTAAAGATAAAATATAAGTAAAATATAAAGCGTAAAAATAAGATAACTTAAATTTTAAGTTTGAAATAAATTACGAAAAAAGTGATACATTTGCCAACTAGGGTGTATATAAACCTAATAAAGGTAAAATATAAATAAAATATAAAGCGTAAAAAATAAGAGGGCTTAAATTTTAAGATAGAAATAAATTATGAAATAAGTTATACATATGCCAACAAGGGTGTATAGAAACCTCTTTCTAATGCCTGAGGGGCCTAACGGTCTCCATAGAGACCAGATACAAGTGATGAAATATGCAGGATGTAGAAGCAGAATAAAACGGGAATATGATGGACGTTACATCCCTCATTTCTTTCTAACAAAGTCCTGTTGGGAATTGGGACTAAATTATAAAATTTGAATTTTTCTTCCAATTGAAGATAGAACATGACAGAAAATCGTTTTTTTCAAAACATTCTCTATATGTTTTTCCACTCTATTTGGCAAGGAAATCATATATTTTATAAGCTATGAGCTGCTGTAAAATTAACATTTTCTACCTATATATATCCTTAAAATAAATTATATCTATTAATAAAAATTAAACTGGATGTGTTTTAATTATTAATATATTTTTTTCCGAGATAAATTAGTAATGATAACAGATCATTCTTGTCACTGTGTGCTAGATGTATAATAAAGGATCATCACTGCTGTTATATAGAAAAACTTGTATTGATAAATATAAATGTGTAGGCTTTATATTTAAGGATTTAGTGGATTTGTTTCATTTTACTTGAAGACAAGAAACGTTCGTAAAATGAGGAATTAAATTATCAAATAAATCAATAAAACTAGCCGTATAAAATATATTTTCAAGCATTTTGGAAATAAGTGTATGGGGAATGACATAATACTATTTCGTTTTACCTCAAATTAGTCAAATCTCGCAGAGATCGTAAATACTTTTTTTTGTCTGATCTTTTAACAATTGTCTCCACAACTTGCAAGCGCACTTAAGGTATTGTAGTGGACCATTTGGAAAGCACTTAAATCAAAGGGAGCTAAAACTGGCCATCAGCGGGTACGAAACCTTTTTGAAGCCATGATATGTAACAAACAAAAAATATAAAATGAATCAGGGCGCCGATTTAAGACCGGCATTGTGCCCTCCGTGAACAAACATCCACGCGGATTGGGTAGAGAAACAGTTTACCCACAACCACCCCCGAGCCACCCAACTCGCTGAGGGCAGAGTGTACGCGGGCCTGAGGGTATGGACCTTTTAAAGGGGTTGGCAAAAGGGTTAGGGGCAGAGCTCGCGGGAGGTCCGGCGCTAGGGGAAGAGGGGGTTAACAATCAGCCCCTGGGGGAAGGGGTTCAGACTGACAGGAGGCGAGGATATTGTTGCTGAACAACTGGATACAATGGGCTGACCCGGTAGGTGGGCAGCGACTGCTAATTCCTGTTTCTTCTCCTTCCCCATCCATTGCGACTTATAATACCCTCTTACTTACCTCTTTCGCCAACCCTTTCCACTCCAGCATCTCGTTATCAACAATGGATGCATCGGCAGTAAATTTTCGCCCAAACAAAGTTGAGTGTTGCTCTCATTCTTATTGAGGGATATATTTTTTCCTCTCCATGGGGGTCCAACTCTCGCCAATCCTATGTTCCTATTATAAATATATATATCCAGTCCTAACCCTTTTCGGAGCGGCACGCCCGGATCTTTGGGATTTCCCTATCTCTGCGCCTTTATTCTGTCCCGTTAGCGGTGTGAATTTCCTTCCTTCCGGCTATCCATGGTGTCCCCCAAGGTTTAGCTATTGGTCCAGCTCAATTTCCCACTCTGTATGATCCCATCAGCGAAGATTATGGGGCGTTATGAGGAACGGAGAACGAATCACTCCTTTCGTTAGAGTGTTTGTGTTTGCAAAATGCGATCGGTTGCTAAGGAGACATTTCGTGTTTCCGCAACATTTGGTGGGTTTTTACGGAAGAAATTGGGTTCATTGTGCTTCATTATGCACTTCAAGCTGCAAATGTTCAATTGGAAAACTCCTGAGAGTTTTGGTTTGGAGTACGTTATTGAATAATGAAGCCAACTATCAGGAAAGAACGCTTTTCCATTCACAGTGCTATGGAAGTACCCCCTTTTTCCGTATATTTGCTGGTTAATAGAATGGGGTTTTGTACTCGTGTTTGATGCGTCATGATTGCGCTTAATGAATCAACCTGAAATTAAATTTTTAAATGGACTAGTACAAATTATTGGAGGATTTTTTTCAATTGGAAAGAACTTTTCTTATATTAATCATTATACAGTTTTATAAATCGATTAATTTGCCATACGTCAAATTTGTTTCTTATGCGTTTGAATCGTTATTTTCCTATTTAGTGGCCTAATCTTCAGTGAAATTCTAATCATTAGCGTACTAATATAACTTGCGCGAAGAGTATTACGTGACAGAAATTTTGATGGAATTCGGAAGTACAGATTATACAATTAAATATTACCGATTCATTTTTTTAGACTTCTAAAAAATCCTTTGCAAATTAATAGATCAATATAGCAGAGCATTTTCAGATGGTAAATTGGAGATTTTTTAGATTTTCGATTTTGAAATTCATGCTGCTATATAACTTGTTTGCAAAATAATATCTAATTATGTGATTTAACTCACGTATCTTTCCCTAAAACCGTATGTGAAACTAAATTAAACTTCAAGGCAAGTTACCGTTGAGTGTACACGGAACAAGGAAGAACCTAGCTACAACTTTTTAAGCCGTCGGGAAACCTTCGTCAAAAATTTCAGAAGTAACTTTGATGATCCTACAGATGCTAAGAATTCATTGAAAAAACAGGATGACACGTCGCTGGCACAATGCTTAAAGTAATGCACCCCCATAAATTAACAATACACCTTGAATGCATTTTTTAAGACGGTACGAAACCGCAACAATGAATCCATTTTTCTATCTCGTGGCAACAATGAGCTTGGATTGTCGTCCATTTTGCTGAAGACGAGCAATCTGTGAGGACGCACCTCCTTCAATACTTTCGGAGGATCAAAGGCGACCCCACCGAAAGGGATTTTAATAAATGTCTCCCAACAGCCAAAGATCATTCCCACTCATTAGAATGAAAATCGGTAAGCCTTGAAGGCCATCCATCAACGAAGAAGCGACCCTCAAAAGATGTCCTTTGGCTCGACAGCGATGAATGAGACGATGTAACCTACACCTCGTGCCTTTGATGGGAAAAGGGGTTGGAATAAAGGTGGGAGTGATAATGACAGGATATTGAACGAAGAAATTGGATGGAAACAGAAATTACGAGTTGAGAGCGACAAAATATTGCGTAAGATGGGATGATAGCTTTCTCCAGGAGGTTTAATACATTATAAGTCTTACTCGTATACGAACGCTCTAATTTTAGTCATGGTCATCGTTTTCAATTTCAAGGAACGAATATTTTTACAAACATATTATTGGAAATAAGAAGTTCCACAAAATGATGACTTCGTTGAATGAATTACTAAGAATACGAAACTTGAGAGAAAAAAAACATAATGAGTCCTAACATTGTTATTAAGGAATGAGCATTTTCCCCAAGTCTTTTAAGTATATTTGGGGATAATTTTGAGACATATTTTACGCAGGACAAATTCTTAAATTTAAGCTTAAAGAATCAATCTTTATTTACATCCATTTGTCTAAATAAAATTTAGTTTCTATTTCATGTAATGAATTTGCAACGTTTCTTAAGAGGCATAAATATGTCTCAATCAGCCTTAATCGTAAAATAACGATGAAAATATTTTCCTATGAGATTAAAAATATATCTATACATTTTAAATTGCTCGTTTTCTACACATTTTCATAATTAAGATACTTTCACCGCCATCTACATAGAGATCACAAATAGAAAAGGATTTTATTTAAACCTATCGATATCATTGTACCTACACGAATTAGAAAGCTTGACTAAACTCCTAGAAAAGATTATTACCAATGAAGTCTAGCACAATTATTTCTGATGCTTAAATTCCATATTAAATGGATAATGCCGTGCATCGACTATTCCCTTCAATATAAACGAGATTTATGAATAATAACCTAACAAAAGGAATGAAAAATTCGTAATTAAAATTACAGTGATACGAACAAAGTTCAGTATAGGATTAGATGGCTGAAATCCTACCTAATTCGAAACAGTTCATATGCATATATTGAGCGAATTTTTAGGTTCTCACGGAACAAAAAACTTGTTCCAGGTGAGGCTCGAACTCACAACCCCGGCATAGCTCGGACACTGTCTTATAAGTACCGTGCGCTAACCAATTGCGCCACTGGAACGTTGGAACTGCATAATAATCTCCATACATTTGACGAACAACGAAAGTTCAGGAAGGAAATAACTCGTTATTAGAATTAAACGAAACAAAAAGTTTTGTCCCCTGTTACGAAGGAGACAATATATAGTAAGTACTTATTATGCATAATATGTGCTTAGGTTTGGAATTTGCATTCATATTAGCAAATTAAATTCAAAAAACTTTCAATTAAACGTACTGAAGTTTCTGGATACGCTTCCACAGTTTGCAGAGTAAAACATATGTGTACACTTACAAAAATATTTAGTATAACGCATGCAGTATTTAATAACTCCTTCTTAAAAGAAGTTAATTTAACATCTTCTGAACTACATATACTGCCGAAGAATTCAAGTCATATACTCTAAAATATAGTAATATGCTTTTAAAAATTCCTAAGGCGCCAATAGAGAAACCAGCCCAGAGACGAGATTAGCTTTGTTTGTTGTATCAACGGAACCCATACCGCTCGGATAGCGTCCGTGTACTCCATTGTAACGGAGGGTCGCTAATTCTGAGATGGATCGTTAACTTCCATTGAGTTGTCCGAAAGGTCGAATGACTCATCAAGAGAAAATAAAAAAGTTGCTTTTAACGTTTACCTTTACGTATCCACTCTGCCGATGGCTCTCGTCCGTACCTCCGAGGTAATTTTCCTCCGTTCTTTCCGAAGTGTTTGCACAAAAGAGCATCATTTGATGCGCTGAGATTGTCATTCTCTTGATGGATGCATTCTGTAAAAAAGAGCAGAGGAATGGTGACCAGATGCCGCCGCTTTTCGAAATGCAAGTCACTGTAAATATTGCCATCACTATGGGAAACATGGTAGTCCATTATGGAACTCATCTGAGGTTTCGCGAAGGGGTAAACCAGAGATCCCCTTTCGAGCAATTATGTCGTGCTGGGCAATTACGCATACAAATAGATCCTTAATTATCACCTGCGTTTCCATAGAAACGACAAAATGCTCGGCGGCTTTGGTTCATTAAGCCCTGCACAATAAACTGCACCTCAGAACCTTATTCTCATTGCTTCTCCTAACATAAATATTGTAATTTCTTTTATAGATCATAAAGGATCAAAAGATCATTCAAAAAGTCATTAAAAATACCTGATATCTCAGCGAGAAGGTCTTTTTTAATTCCCTTAATCTAACCCATAATTCTTGCATTTGAGGTGGTAGCCTGGTGGTATTAGAGTATTGCTAGAATTTAATTGTCGAATGGTAAGTACTATTTAAAACAGTATATTCTTTAATGCTTAGAGTTTTATAGCAGCTTGTCTTACTTCGTTAAGAGTATTGTCTTTTTGTAATGACTGGATTCTTTACAACTCCGCAATGTTTGAATTTTTATAGTAACCGTAAACCTAACCCCTATGTTACCCGAAATTAAATATATTCTAATAATATTTAGCGACTAAGATTTATAATTTTAAAATTTATCTATTATGTTTTCAAAGTTAAAGGTATTATCTACTGGTACATATTTAAATCGTCAATTTAAAATGCTAATTTCACAGATTTTACTTGAAATTGTTTAACTTTAATTAAATTGAAAACCAACAGAGTTTGTCTAAAATCTCGAGGAGTTTTTATGATAAATGGGTTTCACTTGAGTTGATAGACAAAGAATTAGACTGAATAATAATACAGACAGAAAGATTTTAAATATATTCCTTATTTACGATATTTGGAGGGAGCAGTTACAAATGATTTAGTCATTTATGGTAAATAAAATTAGAGGGAAAAAGTGAAGTTTCAAATTACCCTCAAAGATATCTCTTCATTTTATCTAATAGATGATGTTAGAATTCAAAGAATAATGTACTGACTCAACAAATTTACACGCTAATATATGTATCCATATATAATACATATATGGTCGAAAAGGAGTGAGAAATATCATGACCCTACTTTTGTCTTGAGCGTCACATATTTTAGGACAAGAACTTTTATCGCAACATCTAAGCGCTCCTAAATTACTCCACAAAATCCTAAATTCCCAAGAAGCGGCAGAAATAAAAGGTACACACAACCTAAATAACACCATCCTGAGCATCTCAACTCCCTTCATTTCACCCGAAACCGGCGAGAGACATCAACGGGTGAATAAGAAAGGAAACGACTTCATCCTAATTCCGTACGACGTGTTTATCTCATAAACTGGCATCATGGGACTCTGAGAAGTGCGGGAAAGAACATCTTTCTCCATTTTCCATCCACACAAATCTCTCGTGAAATACTCTTGAGAAATGCTCGTAATCCCACCGAATTCCTTCCCCTTAACGGGTAGACCCATAGAGACGAAGAAAGATCGGGGGAATAATGTCGATATAAAATCCCACAAGCGGCGTACCGCATAAGTGCCTCTCGGTAAGATTATGTTCTCGAGTGGCCGTTAAAAAAGGTGTCCTTAATTCACGACGATGCTCTTTCGGGGATTCGGGCAACATTGTGACGGCCGAAACCAGTCATATTTCATACACGAATCATTAATTCCGACAGGGGAAGAACCCTTTTGATGTGGCCCTCCGTTCCGTGTCCCCCTACGCCGGGGAAAGGTGTTGCATTCTGCCCTTAAGTGGTAGGCGCGGATGGCAAAGGATTGCTTAAAGAGATACTCTCGTATAATTACGACGAATGGGGTGGGAAAACGTCCCACTGCGATGTTACGTTCGCTTGGGTTGGCTTGATTCAAGCGGTTTGCGTGTTCGGGAAACATTGCGTCAATACGCAACCATTTTCACGGTGTCGATATCTTAGCTTCCGGGAGTAATATAAACGTTCGAAAATAAGGGAGATGTATCTAGATACAGCGGTGATTTCAAAGGAAGTATGGATATAAAAATCCTTCTACGTGTCAAAATCTTCTGATCTTATCTATAGAACTTACTGATTTTACCAACAAAAATTCCCTAGCAAAGTAAAAGTTCTCGTTCAAGTTGTGAACTTTCAAATCAATATCATCATTTTTCTTGTATAATTAGCAAGAAATGCGTTATTTTATTACAATGGTACAATGCTTAAGGTTTATAATATTATACGATGTATAATTTTAATATATTTATATACGTATATATAAAAGAAAATAAATGAAAATTTAAAATTACAAAGAAAGTTAAATAAATTGAATCATAAAATTCATTATTTCATTAACTTTCACTAATTATAAATGTTAACTTATTGTTTTTTCAATTTAACTAATTGACTGAAAACATTGATTCGCATCCAAAAAAAGAATTTCACTTCAAAACTATTCAATTAAATTAAATAACTGTTAAGTTGAATCTATTCAAGAATTATAGATTATTAAACATGCATCCATCCTCCAAAGAATTTGTTTCTTTTTCCGATTTTGACTTTAAATAAATATTCAACTTCATCAAATTATTCAACATTTATCTCAAATGGATTACCATTATACATCGTATGAATAAAACATAGCCATAAGGCAAATCATTTAGAAAGTTGATGACAAATATAAAGCATTTCCACAGCACTTTAACGCATGATAGATTTTGTCAAGAAACGTGAGGATTAATTTTGATGAAAAGTCCTTATTCTGCTATTTGTAACGGTCTAAACGAATGTTTCCCGCCTGGATGTCGTATATCAGATGATATATTTCTAGAAAGCGATTTCCAGATAATCCTTCAATCAAACTAGGTCGAGACGTCGACGGCCTTCTTAGAAATCATATTAATTATCCTCGAAGGCCTTATCAAAAATGGAAAACGAAATGAACTGGAAGTTTGGGAAAGTAGAGATTTCATGAAACGGAACACAAATTCATCCTTGAGTTCAAGCGTAGTAACGTAATAATGAGACTATTGATTTATTGCTAAATGCAATTCATTCAGCTTATTGATATTTCAATTGCATGGAAACGCATGCAAATAAATCTGATCTAAGGACTGATTTAAAATAAATTTAAATCTTCAAAACAAACAATTACGTGAGTGATTTGAATCTCTGAACATGACGCAAAATGTAATCAACTTATACTATCCATATTAAATCTATGAAAAAGTAAATGATATTAGAAAAAAATTGTCCTTTAGTGTCACTAAATGATCTATATTTATAAAGATTAGTAAGACAAACGATAATACATGTAGATATAGAATGAACAATAGATCCTTAATCAGTCAGAGTTTCCTTCCAATGAGCATTGATATTATAACTGTTTGAGATACACCGAAAGCATTTGCTATGTAAGGGATGAATATGCAGGAAGCAAAGAAAATATTTCATCTGAAAACTTTGTGAAGCATTTATGATATTCTTCAAAACTCATCCACTTAAAACTAAACATACTGAAATAGCTTGAATTAATCGAGATTCTACTATTAATAACTAATTTTTCCTTTCATTATCATTAGATAATTCCTGAAAATGCGTTCACTTTTATGAAGAACTTTCAATAACAGATATCTTCCCAACTCAAACTCAAGCAAAAACAATGTGAACATACACTCGCTAGGTTTTGGTTTGAGGCGAATCATTTTGTAAGACATATGTTTAGAAGGTTTATTTCTTAATGAGGAAAAATAGTTTGATGGGTTTTTCCTTCCTGTCTTAAGACCTTTGACAGGCGATGCTTCTAACTTAAAAGTCAGTTTAATTCCCCTCGAGCAATGCCACTTCACCAGAAGGCCAAATTGCCGCGTAGAAATAAAAAATTAATATCTTCCTTAAAGATTCTTATATTAAGTCCCGATGAAACCCGAGAGAGTTATGTAGAAGAAAACTTTAGTTTTACCTTCCTAATAGTCGATCCAATGATAATAAAATAATGAAAATAATATAATTATGAGGTTAATAAAATTATGCTTTAAATCATTAATGATAAATGAAATTATAAAAACGTTAAGAAAAATTTATAAATACAATAATTATAAGCAATCTAGCGAGTATAAATATTCACTTTGTTTATAATACAATATGTGTAATTTATTTATGTATTTATTTATTTTTACGTAATTTGAGCTAATACGTCTTTCTCTAGGGGGAAATAATTCCATTTTGAGACAAGAGAACGAAAGAAAATTAAGTGACGTTGACGTGATAAATGTCTCCACGGAGACACGGAATACGAGCATGACTTCAACGAATGGAATCGAAGGATAGTGCGCCATAAGTTTGGAAGCTGCGAAGTGACATCTGCTTTCGGGAGAGCGGTGGGGGTAAAGTGTCGAGTGGTAAAAATTACGGTCCTCAAAACGAACTGCTTTGGCGAAATCACAATAGTAACAAACCATTCCGACGTTCGCTTGGAAACAAAATACTTTCGAGTCAAACGGAGGGAGCAGAGCGCTGACATTTTTCAAAAAAAGGGGTCCTCCGCAAAGCCTTTCTCACCCTTTTCATCCAAAGGGTGGGCGTAGAGATGTACCGAGCGTGTTGCTCTAACGACTCAATTTTTCAAGCGGGCACACCCCCAGAGGCAACGTAAGACAAGTTGCAACAAAGTTCGAGCAAATGAAGACTAATGTGACCGCTTTTTCGTTGCCCATCCATCCTTCAGTCCCTCATTCGCATGCGTGACCTTCTCATCTTACATCCCGATCGGTCGTTGAAGTCTCTTCCCCCAAAATACGTATCCCCTTTCGCTTGTTACTCCGCATTCATCTCTTTGCGCGCACAATCACACAGATATTCCGATAAAAAGTTTGCTTACCTCGATTTATCCGAGTATCTACATGTAGTTCTTTTACCGAAACAGTTATGTTTATTGTAGATGAAAATAAGATCGTGTTATCTTTTAGAATCGCCTATTTTCATTAAATGTTATCCTTATCGGTATATGATATTTTAATCCTTAATCTCCACGGCTAGGCAATAATCTCAGGATGAAGTAACAGCAATATATGAATTAGAGAGATGAAAGCCGATATAAATGTGTTGAATTAAACTTAAATAAATCGTTCTAATAATCCAATTTCAGAGATAATATTCATCAGAAACTTATATTGATGTTTGAATGGAAAATAAAAACGGAAAAATATATAGACTGCGATAATATATAAAAAAGAAAATATATTGAGAATGCATGGACAACTTAATCTAAGTGGCCATACTTCCGATTACGGGCTCATTATAATTCAGGATTCATCATTCTTCCCGAAACTGAGAGTGTTACAGGTATGGGTCATTTTCTAAGATTTGAGAATGAATTATAATATTGTTTCACATACAATTTGAACTAACTCGGAACATCTGCATACCTTTCCAAATAAATTGGTTTATGTAAAGATTTAATTTATAATGACGTCTCTTGTCATGTAGTGAGGGGACTGAAACTTTAATAAACTACATTACTAAATTATCGATGTAAGTATTTGATAATCTCTACTTTTAGTGTAGTCTAGCGTAATTTTTCATGAATCATTTGGGGAAAGTTATGAAAATCGTCCCTTGAATATGAGTTATATCCATCTATCCAGTAATATATTATAATATATAGTAATATTTATCTATCAAAGAGGATAATTTACAATCTACTCACACTGATACTATCTTATACATTCCTAGTAAATCTGTTCTCTAAGAAAAGGAAAACTTTAAAGTTTACTACTGAATATAATTTTATTGGACACAAAAGGAAATTTCTAACATTGAAAACGAAATTTTACGTTTAAAATTCGAGCTCCATCATATGGAGCATTTGAGGTGACCTGTCGAACCTGTTGATCGTAAAAACAACCGTAACTAACAGCAAACGTAAACACACGAAACCAACCCTGGCACCGCTTGCCCACCAAACATCTCACGGAAGAATCAAATGTTTTCTATTTTTTCTCGGTCAGTGAGCAAACGAACCTGCATAACTGCTGACGGACATAAACTTCATAAGCGCCCTCCGTTGGGACAGGGCGACTCTGTTAATTCGCAAACACTCTAAAAAGGGTCGGTAGATACAAATTTACGGCATTAATCTCGTTAAATCGCGCATACGCGTACGGGATCTTGGGAGAGAGGGTTGTTGGGGGGAAGGGGGGTTGGTGGGGGTAGGTTTGTGCGTACCCTAACTAACGACGTCGACCAACCAGCAACCCAAATCCAATTTGACTACTCCGTACCTCACCCTCGTCGCTCCCTGTTCGAGTCCCGCTATTGTTACGCCCCGACCAATCGAAACCGTCCTCTCAACTAACCCTTTCGCGCCCGATTATTCACCCGGCGAATGAGGGAACACCGCCACCCCTTTGGTGACGACACGACTTGCCTCCCCAAATGGTTGGTTACACTTTGTACCTCAAACTCACTCCCACCGTTAAACCGATGCTAACACTCACACACACTCCCCTCGCAAAAAACGAGAGATTTAGAAGTGTAAAAAAGGGATATCTTAGGATGAGTGTGGGATCAAAGGGGCCGATCCACTTCAGGTAACCGTGGGTGACGATTGTTCCTCCGTGTCCCCGCTCTTAAGCGAGAGCCTGTGGCTACGTTATTATTTATACCGCTGACCGAGAAGTGGACCGGCCGGCGTATTAATCAACGCGAAGGGCTAAAAAAGACGCATGCGTTGGAGTCCCGGCCATTTCTCTTTTGAGAGGGACCGTGCACAATGAAGGGCGATCGATCAAGGACGCCATAGGTCGAGGAGGCCCTTTCTTTGCCGTCTTTTTGGTCGCCCCCTCCGGGACTGCGACCTTATGCATATATAAATGCAAGTCTAATTGCGGGTTGGGGACCTTTTCGGTTGTTGGAGCCTACGCATATCTCTTGAGGCTGTCAACAACTGGAGGACTCCATTTGCGGCTTTGGTGTCGTTATGAGGGACTTCCTTTCAGACCAGATTCCGACATATATATCTTAGGCCGCGAGCTGAGGAGTGAAGACGCACTCGAGCGAAAATCTGAGTGCGGAATGGAAAACAGATTGCCGGCGGTTTTATCGTGCGGGGAAATTTCGTAGCATCGAGATTCTATTCGCCTCTGTCCATGAATAAGGAGGAGGATGCTTTCTATGCGCAGATGTGTTATTATTGCTCTAAGGAGAATCTATGGTTCAAATATATGGTATTCCTAAACTTGTAAATGATAATATTAATCATGAAATAACAAAACCAAAGCTTACACCTTTAAAATTCTACAATAAAAAAGCCTAATATGTAGCGAATCCTCACGTAAAATTTCAATCTGGACACAATGCTTGATTCAAGTCAATTTCAATCTATGTAAGATTATTAAAACCGGCTTTAGATCTTGTTTATTTGTAATATGCGAAATCTTTGCTCATTCAACCTTCTTCACTGCCATGCTGCTCTTATAAATTTTATTTATTTGATGATATTAAATTCCTACCTACTACAGAAACTAAAAGTTTATTTTTCTATTACTTCTTTTATTTTCAACTCCAGTAAAAATATTGTCCCCAAAATCATTCTTTAAATTGTTTACATCAATCATAAGATCAAAAATTAAATTCTAATACAAGAAATAAAATACCGAGAAACAACTGAAATCAACAACTCTTGAAACAAATGACTCTTTGAATATCTGTATTAAAGTATAAACTTACTTGGAATTCTATAATCGAAAGCTGAAAAAAGGAAAGCAGTTCAATTTAAAAAATCCTTAAAGTGGAAAGGAAGAAAATTAGTAAAAAAAGATTATTCTTTCTCTTATTCTATCTTTAAAGGTTTCTTCAATTATAATCATAGAGAATCAAGTCTACTTTCCAAACAGCTCTTAAGCACTAGTTTAAAGATTTCACAAAAAAACTAATATTGACTTAAAACATATTTATTTAGGTGTTCCCATTCTTATATAAAATTTAAGTAGCTTATCATCCTATAGTTTGGTGTGTCATTTTCCAATCTCCGCTGCATTTAAACAAATTATTTGTCACGCAAACACCAGGTGACACGATCTTACGCGCCATTTTCCGAAAAACTTGAGCATTAAGCGAGAACTAAGGGACAGATGACACTGGAAGTGCGTTGGATATAAAAAAACATCCATTTATTTTTCCCGCATTTGTCAGCATCTGACAGCAGTGATTTCATTTTGCCGTGAAAGATATTTTGAACATTGACAAATATCACTCGGTGATTGGTTGCTTTATGAAAGGTAATAGGCAAAACAAGTCCGGCATTAATTATCGGGAATAGCTCATAGGCGTTATAAAATTTGTTTGGCGTCAAAAGCTCTCCTGATGTCATTTATCAACGCCGTCGGGGACCACGAGAAGGTATGTATCACATATAAGCACTTCACCGTTTTCATTTCCTTTCGTGGTGACTTATCAAATTAGCTCTACCGTACGGAATATTTTTCATTTCCCGAAACGAATGACGCGGCGTAGTTTCTGCCTCATTTAATCGCCATCTCTCCTTAGATTACCATTAAATCATCGTTAGGAATCGCGTACTAATGCTGGTTTCGCTTGCGTGAGTCATTTTTATAATCCTTTTCACCGACAGAGAAATTAAGCGCATTTTTATTGCTTAAACTCGACTTCTATTTATTTGCCATCGGACTAAGAGAAAATATGGCACAGGCGGCTGGAACGATATTAGCATTTCTCAAAGGTAACTTTTCAACCATATAAGCCTACTGATTTCCTACATGATCTACCGTTTGCACGTTATTCTTTAAATTTTGCATAGAAGATGAAAGGATATGAAAGATAATCTTCGCTTAGAATCTCAACCTTCTATTTCATATTATTTACACCTACATTGAAATGAATGTATCTGTATGTTGATTCTAGGTGTGCATCCACGCATATAATATTAACGGATGCACAATACTTAACATTGTCTCTATCCTTCCCTGTAGCAAACTATTATATTAATCTGAATAGATCAATCTATATACTAATTTTTAATAGTAAATCTTAAAATTTTGCTTTTAAGAAACAGTAGATTTTGGTTACTATAAATATTGAAAGTTCTTCTGTAAATTTCCTAAGAACTTGCTTCCTAGCCATAAATATGAAAACAATTTTACAACCCTGTTTTTAGAGATATCAACGCTTGCTAAAACCCAGGCAACCAAAAATTTCTTATGATCATATGCTTATAAATCCTTCTACATTCAGATCAATCTTTGTAGAGCCTCTGATTATCTCTTATAGGATAAAGTATACGTACGATTTATATCTTGAGGCTATAATCTAAGACTGAGTTTTAATAGTTTCTATAGAATATGAGTAACGCATGTTTACTTTGCAACAAAACACTAAAAAAGCTAACCTTACTCAAGGATACGACCCTATCAATGATTCAAATTTCTCATTACATCGAATCATAAATGATTTTACATGTTATACATATCAGTGCATGTTAGTCGGTATATATAATTTACTTAACCGAGAAAGTTTTCAACTGAAAATATATGGTTTCTTCTTCACCTTCACTTCTTATCCACCAATCTTTCTTACATTAAGAACATTTTAGAAATTAAAAGAAGGAAAAGGAATTAGGAATTAGTTTTCAAATACAGCACCGAAATAGGTTTAATTAATTTTTATAGCAATTTACCAAATTTTAGAATCATTCGGAAGCTAATTACAATGATCTATCAACAGATTAGGCATATAAGTTTCTCCATAGCAACAAAATCAAACGAATTGTTTCGCGATAAATATTTAACATTCGGATCGAACAAATCAGTGAATTAATGGTTACCTATGAAAGCAATGGATGATATGTAAAACAAGGTGACATATAAAACGTCTGAAGATCTAGGATTTCGTTCGGGTTGATGATATTGGAATATCTCTTACGAAGTTAATATCTAGAACGTACACTTGGGGGGTATACAAAAACTCCTTTATGTCCCTCTGAAGGAAAAACTAAAATACCCATAGTCTCCTAATTCTCCATGGACCTCAGGAACGCCTTCATACGATTTACCCCGCTGAGCGTTACGAAATCGGATGAAGTCGTACGGATCATAATGACGCCTTATTTCTCCACTTATTAATGCTCTTTTGGAACAAACGGGACAAATTAGCTCCGCTCCTTTCCCAATTCAAGCATTAACCATAATTGGTCGGGAGAGGTACTTTCTCTTGTGCCGCATTATGTGAATATATGAGGGGAGAAACGATAATTCTGGAATAAAAATATGTTAACTGTTACCGCATGAGTTATCCGTGCATGAAATATTAAGGTAATTGTCGTTAAATTTTCGAAAAAGTCTTGACAAGCAATCATTATTATGAAACTGAATTTTAAAAATAAGATGAATAAAACTGCTATGATACATTTTCTCGTATAATTAAAAAAATTGCGTCAAACTATATAAAACTCGGAAAATTTAGGTTAACGTTATTTTATGAGAAATACGAAAGGGTCATATTTCTTTAATCTTTCAGAAAACTTTTTATGCTTTGTACGAAGCGATTTTTTCTCTTAAATTTTGCCTTGAAACGGCAGACCTAAGTGCATATCGTTAATAAATTCAGCTTTATCTGGAGGGCTTATTGTAAAACTTCCAACCAATAATAATACTGATTCCCAAATATGCATAGATTAATCCATCCATATTCAAGACCAAATTTTTACAATGTATTTTTGAAATAATTTGGTTGAGTAACTACGAAACGATCTTATATTTTAACATTTCACTGATACTAAAATAGATTTCGATTCTGTAAAATTACGAATCAATGTATTCAAAATCGTTCCTGTAAAACATAAGTCCCTATTTCTTCATTTAAAACCGTGTTTCATTTCTTCTAGCTTTAATATTAAAGAGATGCATTCGATTTTATTTTCTATGAATATTTTAGAGCATCCCTGACAGGGAAAAATTTGGAGAATAGAACACGCTACCATTGAATCGATTAGAAATATCTTTTCAATAACATTCGATAGTCAAAAAGTTTCCGAGCCTCGTATTCCAAAACATTCACTGTGTCGTTATGGAAACCACGTGGAACCAAATCCATTCTCTATCATCCGTTTACATTAATTTCCAAGGGGGCTATATCCCTCTAGTAACAGAGGCGTGGACCATCAAAGAGTTCCGACCCGCAGTGAAAATTCACTGAAACCTTATGGAAGGCTGCCATCCTTCAAAACACACCTCGCATCCATATGAGGAGTGAAAATTGAGGATCTCCGATGAAGAATACGGGAGGGAAATGATCTCGATAGTGTCTGAATGAACCATCGATTTGGGTGCGATGTGTCCGACAATGGACCGATCTATCACTGGATTTTTCACGGCTTCAAATCAAAGAACTGGATGCGACAACATTAAAGAGCGGCGTTTCTTTATCCCTCAAGACATCTGCTTGGGCAGGTCTCTTGAGAAACCTGTTTACCTAATAACAATTTTGATTACCATTTTCTCTGTGGCTACATAAGTCAGATTCTGCAGAGCAAATAAAATTTGCGAATTCAGATGAGCGAAAGAAGAATCCGGTTATCTCGTATTTTTATAACTCGTATATTATCATGATTGATGAATTTCTCATTAGGTTACATTGGAATATTACTTCCCTATCTTTTGGTAAACGTGTAGAAATATAACTTGCAGCTATGCTTGCAGATAAATGCTCTTAAACGTTTAAATATGCTCTAGTTTCAGTGTAATGTACGTTTCGTAAGACATAAATATTCGATTTACTAACATTTCGATCAACTATACTTAAGTCATTAACTTTTTAGCTGCTAGGTAGATATTATGTATATGCGAAGAACAATAAAATTCTCAAAATATTCGAAACACAAGTGAATAATTTACTACTCCTTATCCACGGTCAACGGTTGACTAAATGGATATTGTATAGAATATATAATGTGAAGATATGAGCTATCATTTTCAATAATACATAATATATTCTGGATAAGTACGTCCATTTTCTACAACCTTCTTTAATAATTACATTTGAAGTAACATCTAGATAAAAGGATGAATGAAATTATGTACCTAAGTAGGGTTTTTGTTTAGTTAAAATAACGTAAGACACTGTCAATCTCATTGTATATAATAGTATTAACCGCTAATATATTAAAACATTTGATATCCATCATCCCTATTTCGCAGTTACATTCAATAATGGAAATCTCCTTGGTTGAACCATTGATTCAAACATTTCTCTCACCAAGCGATGTCACCCATTACATCGGTCACCGCTTGCCAACGAATTCAAAACACTGGTTTCTTGGTAACAGCAATCGATTCACGCGCGAAATAAGACGATAAAAAAGGACGAGTTGGTTTTCGAAGAAGCGATCTTATGTATGGATCTTCTCTGCTACCGAACGATGGTCGGAAAAAATTCTCTCGTGGAACACCTGGTACGATTCGCTCTATTTGGAATCGAAGATTCCCACGCGCATACGAAATGCGATTCGCGTTGTTAGTCAACTGTTTTAGTGGCTCACTTCCCACGCGACTGACATTCACAAAGGGAATTTTCATTTCCCCTTTGATCTGGTTATTTATTGAACATCCTGCTTACCTCAGTCGGGTACGAACGGGTCGTCAATATTTAAGGGGTAAGATGAACTGCTCCCACCTACTCCGTTATGTCTCTAATGTTCCGTCCATACTTACGTTTCCACCGCCAGAGAAAAGAAATCGATCAAATATGAGGAGGAAAAGTTAACCAGGGAATACATAAATCCCTCTAAATCCCTCGTCCACGTAGCGCAATACTCTTAGAATTCATCGTTTTGTTTGCGGAGTCAAATTAAGGATTCCCAAGGATTGCTATTATTCCAATAACAAATTAAAAGCAGTCCTATACCTTTCAGTTTGATCATGTTTCATTTAACATTTTACATGCTACTATCTTCCTTTCATGTTATCCAACCGTACTTTATAGAATTATGATATTTTTACTTTGTATCATGTACTCATCTTTATTTTGTAAGTTTTTCTTATCAATTCCTTTCCGAATCTTACGACTCCATTTTGAATATTTACTCTCCTATTTGTAAGAAGTAGCCCCATGGTCCACTAATGAAATTCTATCTCATCAAAGCTACCAATATTCTTAGTTTGATTGTCTGAATAAAGAAAGCTTACGAAAAATATGTCCTCAATATCTGCGAAGGATTAGATTTTGTTTGTTTATTACTTTATTTTACTATTAGATTAGTTTTAAACTTTATTAGATTCAGGGTTAGTTCATTTTTTGCAAGACTAATAGGTACGATATGGCTGATTCAATCAAAATCAATTATAATTTAAAATTCTGTGTACTTCCATATTTGTAGGAGAGTATTTGTTCACCTTCTATCTATTATTACGAATAACAATATATAATAATTAGCACAGGTAAACAAAAGTCAAGTTTATTTCTTTTACTCAATATTAAATATTTCGATGCAGATAAATTATTTTTTTGATCGCATGAATTCTCGTATTCAAGCTTATTATAATTAAGGTAGCAATAACAAGTTATATAATCTAAGATTGTAATACGAGGGAGGAATATCATTACATGTACATACTGAATAAGCTTAACATTGCTTTATCATTTTCAACATATCCCTATATATTTATCTTGATTTACCAATTGATAATTTTTATCGTTTTTCGTGTAATTTTTAACACCACAAAACAGCAAGAGTTTAGGTTCTACGGAATACATTTAAATGAAATCCTGAAGATCCATGAATCTAAAATTATCTCTCTTATCTAGACACGAAAAATTTCCAACACAATATTTAAAAGAGAATCTTGAATGAGAATTTTATACGTGCATAACATTACCCAAATAAATTTAAAAAAACCTTTTATCCATGGAAAAAGATACTAAATTCTTCCTTGCGTAAAAAAAAACAATTATTCTGGCAATAGATTTTCAAAACAAAGGTCGCATTCTATTGGAAAGATGCCCTAGTCTCTCCAACCCCTCTCTACGTAAATCAGATATTCATCGGACGAAAAACCGCAATCTGAATACCCTTATACAATCTTTGGCGTATTCTGCGAAAATCTAGCTCCAGCCTGCATCATTCCATCCTGCGCTGGATCCAGCATTCTCGGAAACTACCCCACCGTACGCCTCATTCTCCCTATAGAGGCTCATTCAAATCCCTGGGGCAGGTGTCCTTATTTAACACCGATAGTCCAAAGTATACATTTATTCGAATGCGTCGCCCGTATGTGACGCCCTCGCTGGAACAGCGGGTGTCCGGGGCAACGGGCCAACAAAGACTCAAACAGCGAGGAGGACCCATACAACATCCGCGATTCGCGCGCACACATTATTCCGATGGAATAAAAAAGAGTCCGTAGATCCATATGAGCGATAAGAGACAGGGAAAACATTCGTGGACCCGTATGTATTTTGAACGGTGCCGATCTCAGAGATAGGACGGGATCTTCCCTTTAGGGCGTGCTGCTTATATCGCTCGGTACCTATTGCAGTTTTGACGGCTGTTACGTATTGAATTACTCGCACGACTGCTTTTTTTTCGCGACGATGGTCGTTTTCTCGTTGGGAGAGCCTGTTCTCGGAGTTTCCGTAGAGTGTTGTGTTTTGGTGGGAGGGAATTCTGCGCGGATACACGGTGGTGTTGCGCATGGGGCATTGTGCTGAATTTCGGGAACCAATGTAACAACATTTCCATTTGAATCGCTTAATTTTAAAAATATTCTTTTCTGGAGCATTTGAATATTTCTCCAAATTTACATTAAGCGACAAAACCATTTCGGAAACTGTTTCACATATTCGCTCTATTGCCTTAAGATAATAATTATCAATAAATCCGTGAATGCAGAATGGATGTTTTGAAGGGGCAATGCTTTATTGCGTTAAACTAGCATGACTGAAAGCGACTAGAATAATTTTGGTAAATGCACATATCTTAGCAAAAGTTAGTCTTTAGCATGACGTAACATGGAGGATAATATAAGATATTCATGATTGAATCACAATAAATATATGGTAATATTTGCAAATAAAAGTTCAATATTAAAGCAACTGAATAAGAAAGAAGCTTTAAAAGAAAGTTAAAAAACTGAAGAAGGTGTGAAGAAGAAATATTCTGAGCAGTTAATTATGGCCAATTAGAGAAGTTTACATTGAATCGATTATTCCTTTATCGATAAACATTAAATTTTTAATTTAACTTCAATTAATTTATTATTTTAAAAATAAAATATTTCATTCAACAAGTGATTTATTTCATACGCTACTGAAAGAATTGTTGAAGATTGAAGCAATGCTCCCATTTGGATTTAAAATCTTATCCATTAAGGTTGTCGGTTATCAAAAGCCATCCGTTGCCTTTAAATTTTTGTTAAGATTAAGATATTTTAATTAAATAGTAACCGATTAAGTGATTCATGGAAAGTAAAAATCTTTTAACAAGTCTTTACTTATTTCTAATCGTAGCTACAATTTGATTAAAAAATTCTTCGTATCATCTCTGCTTTGGATCCTGTTGAACTCCTATTTTCACTAGTATAATAATAGTATAATAATAATAGTACAATAATATGATATTCCTCATTCTGTATACTCTCCATAACTTTAATTAACATACTCAAAATGTTAGTATAAAATTTAAAATTGAAAAACGTCCCTCTTGAATACATTTAGCGAACATCTTCTTACGCATTTCAATTAAAATTTCGCACTCTACACAACTGTAAGGCAGTTCTGTACAAATGTTCTCTACTTCAGTCACCGAAATTAAAATTCATCGTATGCAGCTGAGTGCAAAAAATTAACTTTCATTTCGTTTGCTTGGACGCCGTTCGATACTTTATCCCTGGATCAAAGTGGCTTCTTGTAAGGTAGCTATTTGATGTGACAAGTTGAGAGGATAACCGTAACCTGCTCGCGAAACTACTACTATAATATCCGCACAAGAACAAACGATATAACTGCAACTGGAACTATGAAAAGCAAGATTCCAGAGTGACGTGTACGATGACATGAATCAGCGAACGCATCGGGAGCAGCGAGAGCCCACTTAAGACAATTGTTACTGCAGCCCTTCATCGCTTTGCTTGGACGTTTTTATTAATCGAACTCAAACCGAAAATGGGAACGTACGATAACGACGTAACGTCAAAACGTGCCATTCTCCTCCTTGAGTGTCCCCCCGTACGCAAATGCGCGTAAACCCGAACCGTGCGATGCAACATGCAGATAAGCGCTAGCAATGGAAAACTGAGACCACAAACATATTTTCGAGTGGAAAGATGATGTTGGGACAACTGCAGCTATACTCTTATCTGCGTGCCATTTCGTTGCCAGGCCCTTATGCCGTTGGCACGACTGCAATTTGAGCAGTGTCTTTTTTTTGCACAAGGAGACTTCTAGGGTTATGCGCTCGACTTGCTGTATGGAAGCAATGAGTAGGGGAGGGGGGGCGGTAGGGAATGGATCCTAGGGGTTGAATAGGGTAACGAGAAGGGGTATGAAAGGTGCCAGGAGAATCTAGGAGATAGCATCGGGGCGGTGTATTTGGATTTCAGCCTAAAAGATTGGGTCCCCGGATAAGGGATGAATAAAACAGGGCGGAGCTAGTGGATAACGACTGGATGTGGACAGAGGGTAATCGGTGTGAGTAAAAGCAGTTTATACGGGAGCATATGCTGAGGAATAGTGTGAGGAAGAATGCAGGATGAGACGAAAGGAATAGAATTGCATCGAGAGAAAGAATATGGTAATCTAAGAAGATGGTGTTACTACAGAAGTCACAGAATCGAATACTTTCTTGCTGTGTTTCTCATATTCAATGATATTCAAAGCACAAAATAAATTTGATTCTAAATTATTTTTAATTGCTAAAAATGTTGGAAATAGTAGGATTGTTTACATACAAATTAAATAAGTTAGGAATGAATTGAATCTTTAGTGCACATAATGAAATAAGTAGGAGAATGCAATATAAAGCGTATGTATGAATAAAATTCAAATACGTCGGAGAGCACCAAAGGAGATCTTCATATGTCTATCGGAATGTTTACAACTTATAAAGCGTTGCAATTAGTAACTCTCTGAATGATTATTAACAAACTCAAAGCTTTGGAAAATTTATACATTATATAAACCAAAAAAAATTAAAATACATTTGGTTTATAGTCACGACATTACTATTTCTCACAATTATCGACCGTCTCACCGTTTTCTCCATATTTAAGCGAAAATTTTGACTATCCTGAATCGTTTGAAACTCATTTTATATTAATAAATGTAAAATTCAACTATAACGTTATTCAAATACCATCTCTGAGAAAGTGATGAATGATGTATATCAACCTTATAATATCATTTAATATATTAATATGGCAATCATGGAATACGTAGCTATTCGATTTTATTCTTTGTCCATGAATTTTACGATTCATTTTTAACCTTTTAGGAGAAGTAATAAGTTAGAGTCTGTAATCATAAGAGTGATATTCAGACTCCATTTTCTCAACGTATGAGCTCTCAAGACCCTTAGATATAAAAATATTCCTAGATATGGGTACCCATTAAATAATCATCACAGTACCCCTGTGTTCTTTTCATTAGAGATTTTACTTTACAACGCTGAATTTATTCAAATATCATATATTTAGAATCTGAAGGGTTATACGTAAAAAATCTGTGAGGATTACTGTGGTAAAGATTTGGCTGAACCGTTCCTTATCAACGTGTCTCAATTCGCGGGAAAAAGTCGAGAATAGGTGTGAACTGACACCCGAAAAAACATTCCGAGAAAAACCTAATCGTCCATCTAAAAACCCTGGAAACCGAAACAGCGTTCTCCATATTTGTCAACTCAGCCACGTTTTCGCCAACTCAGCCGTAAAATCCATCTCTCTTGCGGAATATTGGGATACCGACATGTTTTCGGTTATTTTCCCCTTCGCTGAGCCCTCTTCGTGGAAAACAAACCCTAGAGGGCGATGTTCCAGATAAAACTCCTCACCTATGGCGTCCGCAGTATTTTCCCTTCCTCGCAAACTTACATGCACTCCAAATCGTCTAGATTGCGACCCATGATAAAGATTCCCTTTTGGCGTCCCTCCGCTTTGGGTGAGCGGTTGACCCAGAGAAAGAGATGAGTGAAACGTCGATACCGTGCGAAAAGAACTCCCTTCTTTGTCCTTTGGATATTGGATCTCTTCGGGTATTCAAAAGAAGAATATTAGCGAGCTTCTCTTATAGATCGACCTGATTTCACCAATCTGCATCTGATAGTGCTAAATCATTCCGAGAAATTGGAAGGAGTTATTAAACCCGGAAGTGATATGCAAGAGAGTAATCGATAATGTACGTAGTCCTCGGTAGTATAGTGGTCAGTATCCCCGCCTGTCACGCGGGAGACCGGGGTTCGATTCCCCGCCGGGGAGGTAAAATTTTGTTGGTCATCGGAAAATCGTCTCTTTTTAATAGAATTAGAAACGTAACATAGCAGTAACCTACAGACAAAGCTGAAGGTTCTTGAAGTATTTTGTTGAAACTTCTAATTCATTTACTTCTATTCACCTAATAATATGTTTTGAACCGGGACCATTGCCACACGATAACCTAAAAATGAATTATTATACCAGTAAATAAATAAAATAATTTTTCCGTCTAGAACTCTGAAATTTTCTATATCACTGAAAACTAGTTTTCCGTTGAAGAAATAATTTTCTAAGAATTTAAGATTGAGATATCAAGGTCCTCGGAAGTATAGTGGTCAGTATCCCCGCCTGTCACGCGGGAGACCGGGGTTCGATTCCCCGCCGGGGAGGTAACATTTTGTTGATCATCGGAAGATTAGTTTTGAAAATTGATTTTAAGTAGAAATAGAAACGCAAAACATAGTAACCTACGGTCAAAGATGAAGGTTATTGAAGTATTCGGGGATACTTGTATTTCATTTTATTATGTATTTCCATTCATTGGTTATCATGCTTTGGACCGACCATTGCCACATGGTAACCAAAGAGATTTTATTCTATAAAGATATTTATAAATTATTTTTTCAGTAAATAAATGAAATAATTTCTCCGTCTGGAATTCTATTCTGAAAGATTCTATTTCATTGAATGTTACTTTTCCATTAAGAAATAAACCCCCAAGGTTTTCAATATGCATTACATTACCTAATAGAATATTATATTTATGCCTTTGAAGTTTGAAAAATTTAGTGTGAAAGAAACAATGTCCTCGGTAGTATAGTGGTCAGTATCCCCGCCTGTCACGCGGGAGACCGGGGTTCGATTCCCCGCCGGGGAGGTTAATTCTTATTTCCCATAGTTTTTGAGGGTTTCCCTCCGTGGCTTGAAATTAAACACAAATTACTCATTATTAATATAAAAACTCTTGAATAAGTATTGAATTAAAATAAAATCACGCATATTTTGTTAATGAGATTGGTGATAGACCTTCATATCAGCGTGGGTAAATCAACGAATGACCTACTTGAGTAATTATGTTCCCAGAGTAATTTCATTTCACATCAGAGAAAATATTTATTTAAAGCAAGAATTTTCTGTGAGAGTTTCTCTCAATATGAAGAGATAATGATAATGAGTCGATAATTTTCCACATCTTTTACTTTTAAAAAATCTGGTTTCTGCAGTAAAATATGTCACATAAAATAAACCCTGAATTGAATTTCTACTTTTTCATCACGTCGGATTTCTCAAATACAGATTTTTGCAACCGATAATTTTTTCACTCACACAGAGTAACTGAAAATATTAAAAAATACTAAAGATAGAAAACGATATTTAGAAATTCATGTATGATTATGTAACCACGAAACAGTACTAAATTCGTAATAATATGCTTCATATTTGAGAAGTAAACTTTAGCAGTCATAACTTAAATTTGACAGACATTAATCTCTTTTAAGTCCTTCAATTCTTTTATGAGAATTCTATATAAATAAGGTGGTAAATATAATAATTGGAAAGTCATAAATATTGTCACTGGATACTAAACTTTACCATAACAAATTTGCATGTAGCTCAGAAAGAATTGAACGTCAAATCTATTAACACTGAAATTTGCACCGCCACCTATTCTTTACGAAAATCTTATAAAATAAGTGATGAAAAACGAAGAAACTAATGTAAATAATCATAATATCATAGACAATTCTGTGATAAATTAAAATGAAATAATTGCAAGTGTAGCTAGCCAACTTGAATGTGAAATGTATCAACCGATATAGATTTTTCGTATTCTAACCATCTGGACAAACTGGACAATTAAAGAAATATAAAAGACTACCATATTGTACATATTGTAGCTCGTTTGGCAAGTTTATGCAACGGTATCTGTCATAATCGAAATTCGAATACAAAATCAACGCATCTCTCAGTACCGTGCGTTGAAATCTCCATCCGCTACTCGACCGGTAGATCCATCCACAAATAATTAACCTCCACATATCCGATCAGCGCAACGCTTGCTTGGTATTGGATCCAGTGGAGCGTCCATCTCTTCAAAAGACACTCCCTTTCGCATCCGATACATTCCAACAGACGGGAAACCCATCCTCAAAACATCTCCATTATGTGTTAGTTAGCAACTATAACCCTCCGAGATACGCGCTTATGTTTGTACACCGGGAAAAATCGCGAAAAAACCTGCACGTCTCCTCCGATCATGTCTCCATCGAAGCGTGAGAGATGTATTCCAGCAACCCTCTCATTTGATAAAAGGCCTCGTGGGAATCATACCGGAGAGCAGATGAAAAAATATGCCAAGATGAAAACTTATCCAAAATAATTCCCCTTCCCTTCCTATCGAAGCCGGTTCTTTTTTAACAGACGCTTCTGAGTGACTGGGGATGGCGTCTCTCTAATGAGAAGCCATCCTGTTGCATCCTCCCCGAAAGTACAGCACAGTACAGCACGAGGATCCTCAACGGCCTTCCTCATAGGTCACATTCCCTCCCATTGTCCATTCCTACGTATTTAGCATGTCCAGTTTGCAGATCCCCATTCGCGCTGTCCCCTCCGAATCCATTACGTCCCTTTTTCTTTCTTGTCTTTCGCCAATGACGTGCGTGCGAGGCAACAATGCGTTTCTGCAACGCCATATCACGGTACGTCGCTCCGGTGAAACGTTGCGTTGCCAATAAAGGTAGATGAAGCGTTAAAAAGGGAACGCGAGGTGCCGAGTCATGGGGTCTCGTACGATTTAATGGGGTCGTAATGGTACGGCAATTACCTGGGTGAAGGATGAAGAGAGAGGGTTGTCATGAGGACGCCGTGACAACTGTCAAATCAACTGCGATAAGAGCTGTGAGCGAGAGTGGATTGTGTTTTCCAGGAACCTCCCTGTCCATGAGCGATTATTTCAGAGTGTATTAACCTCTGGAAGATTCAGTACTTGTGAAGCGGCATATCATTTGATCCAAAACCTTGGATGATTCAATTACGTATAACAGGAAAAGCAATTGAAAGGAAACGAGATAAAAAAGTTCGATAATGAAAACGGTTTATTTAAAATGGAAGAATAGGAAAATATGACCAGATTTTTAAAAGACGATTTCTTCCTAATTATTCCAAAATTTTAAATAAATCGGAACACATCAGTTAAGGAAACCGATGTCACTAGATGAAAAAACCATAATTCACAAAATTTTCCAATTCCAAAAATCCATCCATTGCCCAGAAACAAATCCCTCTAAACTTTTTTAAGGTTCTTATATGGAGGATCTCCTAAACTGATACACTTAACTTAAAATATAATAAACTCTATATTTCTAAGAAATAAATTAGTACTTTCAAGACAATAAATAAATTAAGATTTCTCTAATAAATGGTAGAATACGTATGACATAAGCACAACATTAAAGATTCATTTAATAGGCCTGATAAAAATGGAAGCTCAAGTAAAATAATAAATATCGATAATAGCTGAGATTTTCAAGTAACCCTCAAGTAATTATAAATTTTCCATTTATCAATTTAAGATAAATTTCCAAACTCATGAATCAATCAAAGTCCTAACATATTTCCTTCAAAACAACCATTTAAGAATATTCTGAAAAGGAATGTTTCACGGTTAAAAAGCTCTCTCTAAGACTAATTCTACAGAATGCATTAAAAATCAATGAAAAGAAATATATAATAGGTAGGAATTCCCAACTAATTCCTAGAGGAATTTCCACGAATTCCTCAAAAATTCCGAGCATTGCGAAAAAATATTTCCACGCTTCTCCATCATAATTACACTCGAAGGAACAAAATTTTAGGGATTCTTAGTCCTTCCATTAGCATCCTAAACTGGTCCATCTTTGCTGTAACAACATCATGGATCACTTAAATTCCATTAAGGATGAAAGCATCTCGAGTTATCCCTTGTATAGAACAGGGGGGTAACATTTGCGAGAAAAGTTAAGCAACAGTGAAGAACCTTTCAGAGAGAGGGATGAGACCATAGTTAAGGGGGGAAAATGAAAGCTCTTTTGGTTGCGTAATGGCATAAAAACGGACAGAAGAGCCGAAAGGTACGGTGCATTCAAACGCTCATCTTCTCTAGACCTCCTCTAGATGCAGGTCGGTTATCACATTGTTCCACGGCGTTGCTCTTGTTTGACTGACAGGATGGCCGATGCAACTTGTTTCTTCCATTGTTCCTGCCCATTGTTGGTCGGCGTACGCGAAATGCACGTGTTTTTTCACCCTGCTTCCGTGTTTACCCAGAGATGATGTTCTGCATTCCATTGCGCGGGCCTTCAATACGAATATCATTATTATAAGATTCCCTTTTCCTTGACGCGGAAATCCGGGCTCGGAGGGGTCTGTGCCGCCCCTGGGACTCGCGCCCAACGTCGGATTTGAAAACCGTGCGTTATGAGACTTTTCCAACCATCCTTTCTTATTTTTACAGGAGGGAATGTTGCAGGAAATGATTCTGGAGTAATTCTTCCCTTTGTTCAATTGCCTACCTAAAGCTCTCTGTCGGTATTCCTTCGTGGATTCCAATAGATTTCTTTTTTGAGTATCGCGTGTTATTTCTTGGAATTGCGAGCGAACCGCATCATCTGCCGCTAAGCTGGGTAAATGAGAAGCGTTCTATTTTCCGGAAAATATGTTTTGAACGAAATGATTTCGTTTAACCGAATATTTTGCGGAAGAATATAAAAAATGCCAGGTGAGGAAATATTGTGTGCACGTGGATATTTGGCTGCACGTGGACGACGAGAGTAGGAAAAAATAGTTTATTTTCGGAGAAACAGGAATAACGTATTTCTGAAAGGATGGGTAATTTTGCCAAGGGACTTGAATCGACCTCAATAAATTGGTATGGTTCTGTGGTTAACTGAAAATTAGGAATTAATGAATGGTTGAACCAAGAACTCACGTCTATCGATGTAAATAAACACGTGATTGATATGAAAACTGAGTAACTAATATGAGAACGACTTATGCCTCGATTTCACTTAGTTTGTCAAAGGACGTCAAAAAATAATCAGGAATATTGATGGCCTCCATATCAAAAGAGAGATTTGGATAACAATATTACTTTAATATATATATATTAAGAAAGTTGGGAAAACGTTGCCATAATTACCAAATAATAATTAAAAAGATGAAAAATAAGAAATTACAGCTGCTTAATAATCAAATTTTTGAATTCGCTCATACATCTTTGAGCAAAATTAACTTTTTGCATGAAGGATGATATTATATAAGAAATTTTAGGTACAGAGATGATTATACTAACTGCGGATAAGAGATAAAAAGATAGAAATTCACCCCCTAAGGCATGGAACATCCTCCTAGGTATACTCTTTGGAAATCATTCGTAATACGGGTTTCCCAAACGATAGGATTTCCGTTTCCTTATGCTTTGCAAATTACTTTGACCTAAATAAACTTGACTTGATAATGACGCTCATGGGTCAAAACATGCCGTATATCTTGTTGGGATTTATGTAGTATTTTTGGCTAAGATATTTGGAATAAATCACCAGTTCCGTCCAGAAAAGCGGTAATTTTTTCAATACCTGCTGCTTTGGCCTTTAGATACAAATATGTGGAAGCTGTAATTCTTTGAATAACATAAATTTGATTAGATTTGAAGGGGAAAAGCTAAAATTTTAATAATAACTAACTGCAACAATTTCTTTTTTAACCAACTTCGTCCATTTGTTTAAATTAGGCCTTGCCAATGATCAAGGGAACAATCGAATGCTTGCAAGCCTATTTAGAAATTTCCATTGCCTCCATACATTTGGGGTCACCAAGCTGCTCCCATCCCCACCTGCCACGAGCGAAATCCAACCTCACCACCCACATCTTCCGGAGTGAGAGCGCCTCTATGATTCCCTCAAACGAATTGACCTAAAACCACAACTCGCGCCGCAAAATCCGTTGGGCAAACCGTCCTCATTGGACTCGCCCATTAACGTCATGTCCATTTCTGGAAGAGAGTACTCGGCAACCGCAGCAGAGGCATAAATACCATCCTCCGTGGCCCTCGAAGTCTGAATGGATTGCTCCATGCTGCGAGTGCACCGAAACTGAAAAAGGGCAATCGCCCGTGATAGAAGAAATTGGACTGCTCTCTTTATGTACGAATCTTACCATCATCTTCGGGGGATATCTGAGATTTCTTACCTCGACCACCCCCTGTTGAACGGCTGTGGAAATAGTTTGCGGGGTTAGAGCGCATCTCTCTGCGGATGGCTTACCAACCGACGTGTGCAGAAATGCACGAAGAAAAGGATGGGAGTTATGGAAGTGCGTCGAGGCGTAAAAAGAACCAAAGGGAACTTTCCCTTAAGAGGGCGGATAAGCATTGAAAGGCGTGGAAACTGAAAACTGGATTTCTGCGGAGAAAAATGAGAGGGTTTTTCGAGGGAAGAAAAATAGCTTTAGCGGGCTTCATCCCTTGTTTCATCGCCTTAGTAGAAAGAATGGGTGAAAGGAGGAAGATGCTATTGAATTCTGACGTATATTATCCCGTGGCTTTCATTCCGTTCATGTAAAGGTAAATGGGTGAAAAATATGGTACTCTTTCACTGGGTTTTACAATATTTTTTGGACAAGGTACGTTTTAGTATCCGCTCAATTTCCCCGACTTCAATACATTGAAAATAGTTTACATTCTTTCGCAATGACTTATTGTTTTGTTACATGATATATTGCACATAAAAATAATACGATACCATTGTCACATTACTACCTACATTCAATGCTGATGGATCGGGCGTGAATAAATTTTGATATTAGGAAAATATAGTATATTAAATTCGATATTAATATTATAATTGTTATTATAACGTCTTCATTAATTGAAAAATTAAGACTGTAAAGTCTCATTTTCCATTTAACTCTGATATTTATCAGTATAAGATAACCTTATTAATTTATTTTTACAATAATAAATACAAGAGACACAACCCTATCAAAACGATGATGAATCTATTATTTCTTTCTCCTTCAATAGAAGATTTCTTATAGTATTACACTCAATTAGATAAAGGATTTGTTTCATCAGATTAATTCATTACAATTCAAGACTTAAATCTCTTTATGCATACAATAATTTAATGTTACATTTTACTAATTACGTGAACTAAGAGGTATTCGTTGTAAAAATCTACCCCAACCTCGGGAATTATTTAATAATTTATGCGTATTGGTTTACAATAATTTTATCGAGGATGTCATTCATCATAGCTTAGGCGTATATTCGATTTAACTTATCAAAACCCTTCCTTCGACTATAAAGATTGATATCAATTGATTCAATACGAAATTTTAATATAAAAATTTATGTATGAAGTATTGAAGTATGAATGCAACTGAGTGGAAACAGTGAAGAAAAATAAAATATTTCCTTTACAGGTTTCTTTTTGAATACTATGCCTTAACATTCACTTTAAGTTAAAATTTGTTTCGTAATATCTTAACGTTTGAATAGAGCTAATTTCATTCAAAAGATACAGCAGTAAATTCTGATTCAAAATCTGAAATATACATCCAAACTCGATTATATTAAACTTAATTGAATATTTGTCATCTGAAAAGTTATACTGAAATCAAATCCTATAGAAAACATCTCTGATTCCTTTCCCACACAATTACTTATCTAAAGTCAAGTTTCTTTGCTCCCTAATGGAATTCAAATCAGCAGCCCTGAATAACGCTGAATGATTCGCACCAAGAGATCAGTTGAGCGCACGTAAAGGAAAAAATGGCAAAAGGAGAACATAGCGAAGTTACCAAAGGGCGGATGAAGACGAGAGGAGCAGAATGGGTAAGTGGATCCGTGGAGGGGAGAATGTGTTCTTAAAGCGAAAAAAATAACCCTCCTCGCCATTCTTCATGGAGGGCAAGAGGTCTATTATCCACCATAAGCCATCCTCCAATCTCTTGGAATCTGGGTTAACGGAGTCTAAGGTAACACCGGGAGTATGGGGCGGATTTCTGCAGAAAAGGAATCCACTCATCCCTTTCTTCTCTTTTTATCTGCGCACCCATCTCCGGTGGAGAGCCCTCGGGGGAAGTCGAGTGGTTGCGCTGGCCTTTTCGCCCACCGTCGCACTTCCCAAATGAAGAAGAGACACCCCTCTCCATTGGAAAAAGCCCTTTCGCACAACCCTCACAGTGCCGAATATGTTTATTCTCCCTCTTAAAAATCCTTGTTTTTCTTTTAGGGTGGCGGAGCGTATGAGATACCCTAACCCTTTATGATCCCGTCCCCTTCCCGCGGTGGAAGGATTAGAGCTCTTTCCCGATGCACCTAATGGAACCGTACTTCTCCACGTACGTTACGTATAATTGACGGGTTCGATCAGTTACTTCAGCCGAGCACTTACTTTCCATGCGCGAACGCCTTTTTGAAGCGTTTTTTAAATGATCAAAGGAACGGGATTTTATGTGGCGAGTGAATGTTTAGTTAAGGCGATGGAAAGGAGATCCGTGAGAAATCGACCGGGAGTCAAGTGATGGGAATAGTGAATGGTAACTTTATGTGGTTTTTTCCGTTAGGTAATGGAGAAACCAGACTATATTTAGATCGCGGAGATGAGTTGATAACATTCCACAATGCACCACTTATAGGAGAATACGATTGCGTTGATGTTGTGCATACATATGCTTCTCTATCGATAGTATCTTATTAATACGTAATACTTGTATTTTAACTATTTCTACTACCACATACAATTTATAGTTCCTCTTAAAGGTTGAAAGATTATAAAATAAATGTTCACGATAATTTTAATACTTTCAAGCCTTAAGCAAATTCTAATGATAGCTTATTAGAAAAAATGTTGGTTAAATGTACATCAATTTCTCTGAGAGAATTCTAGTTTTTTGTTTGCTGGTAATACGCTTCGTGAATCATCCATCTTAAACGAAAGTATTGCTAAAAATATGATATGATGACGGAAATATAGTTCTACCTATTTCTTATGAAAGAACGAATATTTGCAATTAATGGAATTGAGCTAGCCAAAGGTAACTGCTATCTCTTAAGGAATATTGGCTTGAAACAAGTATAAATAATTATAAAATATTAAGTTGAAAGGAGAGGTTGAACTGTTATACAAATGAATAAACTAGTTTTTAGGTTGCATTTTTAAAATTAAACACCATCCATTAGCATCTATGCTAATCTGAATAGAATGTGTAGTTACATATATGAAGAATAGTTCTGTTGTAAGTTCTAGGCGTAAGATATTTCTACTAATGAAATCAAACATAGCTGGTGCTAACAAGGATTATTTCCAAATATTTTACTCAGCTAAAATTTCCTTAATAAGTCAAAGCAATAACTTCCTGTTGGCATTAACCACCTAAATTAAACGATTGTGTTCTTAAAGATTTACGCAGTGCAAAATCTACCCATAACTAATTCCATTTGGCAACTTCATCATCCATTCAAAAAATTTTAAAATTATACTTTTATTCCATGGTTATAAAATTTTCTCACGAGATAATTTTATCCTTCCACAACTAATCAAGGAAACCCATTTTTTATTACGATCGTATAGGATGGGAACTTCTATTTTAATCCAATCCGCCTAGGGCATCTATCCTCCAACAGCATCTGTTCATTACGTTGGCTCCTCTCTCCACCAGCAACGAAAATAAAGAACGTATTGAAGAGACGCCGCTCCCTCGATGAGATGAGCTGAACGTATGCTTCCCTGTTTTGCCTACGACGAGAAGTTTATAGAGCAAAAATTAGAAATAGCCCTATCGCAGTGTGGTTGAGGAAGAGACAAAAGATGTTGAAGAGGACACGCGTTTGACCAACGTTTGAGCTATCCCCGTGGAAGGGGAAAACCCCCTCTGGTCCACTGTTTACTTTCCGGGTTGCATCGCATGGGTTCCCATGGCACCGAAATATTTTCCACGCTCTAATTTCAATATGACAGGCGCAGCTGTGACTCCCTTGCTAATTTTCTCTAAAAAGAATTTAAGATGAATTATTGCCCACGAGATGAGATGGTTCGATACGTTGCATCCTTTTCCGACCAGTTTGGCACATGTGCATCCTCCGAGAAACTTTGTTAAGTTAATTTAAGGAGTGATCGATGATCTTCAATTGGATTAAAGTTGTTCCCTTAATTTGAACAAGTATAACGGTTATTAGCGTGCGAACATTTCCACAATTGCATCATGATTACTTTATTCATTTAAATGATATAAGAACGCCCCCTGATGTATCATTTCTAAACTACAGAATTGTTTCGTTTCGATAATAGTATTAAGACAGATAGTTGACGAAAGAATTGGTATGAAAACATGGAAGCAATATAATGCCTCAGTGCAGATCGCATGATTTACTAATATTGATTCATTATGGTATTGTAGATTCAAATTTAAATCAAAATATGACCTCAATACAAGCATTTTGTAGGTGTTTTATAATTTTGGGAAAGCGATGGTTAAAACGGTGATAATTTAACCTCCACTCGAGATAGTATAGATTGATAGCGTAGTGCAACGCAAATATAAATTTTGAGTGATTCAAGTTCTGAGTCTTTGGTGGAGTCTATTAATAATAGAATTAATTTCCGAAATTTTTAATCCCGGATGCGATAATGTTATATACAACATGCAGCTGAAATACTTCCTTCTTTCCCTAGTGAAAATAGTAACTCGTTAGAATGTATTAAAACATTTCTAACCATATTTTATACAATTTTAGAGGTTCTTACTAATCTGTCATCCCACCCTTCTTCTTTAGTAACGTTCTTCGTGTTTCTCATCTCAAATACCAAAATTAACGTTGCTCAACTTCCTGTAGAATTATTCATTATTTCCCTTCTTTTTGTGTCATTTAAGAAACTTGTATAAGTATTTTTAGATTGGCATAATTCGATTTTATTATTTACTATGTGATGTCTCATATGTTTAGAATATACACATAGGCAATAAAAATTTTAAAAACTACTCTTCAATACCAGTTCTTTACATTCCTATGAAGTAAAATACGAATATATGCGATTCTACGATTATGCGAAATATATTCATCAACGCAACAATTTCGTTCCTCCACATTACTACCCGCGAAGTATTGACAAAAAGATGCAAATCTAGCTTCTCAAGATGCAAGAGGTGTCGAGGAAAACATTCCAGCGAAAATCATACTTTCATTACTTTCTTTGCCTTCACGTTGTCATTTTTAGACAACGAATTGCATACGCGAACCTCGGGCGAATTTTACGTTTTCCTTCTCCGTAATTTATAGCGTATCTCTAAACACAGCTGTCCGCAAGGGAAGCAGAATGCAAGTCCACCATCTATCAAAACTTTTCAACTCCCGATGGCGTGCAAGATGCGATGATATATTCCATCTTTTCTTTCTCCGAATTCATCAGCATATCTCAATTGCTGGCTTGCATACCTGCTTGGCGAAGGGAAAAGATTCGCACAGGACATGATCATTAGGTAGTATAGTCTGTGTTTAAAGTTTATTAACTTGACTTGAAACTCAAATTTAGAAGATAAACTGTCAGCTTTTAAACCAAGTCGAATTTTCAGGGATTACAGCTGAAGAGATGCTTGGTACTAATTACGAAAAACACTGATGACCAAAAGCTAAGAATTAAAAAGGAACCTTAACAGTCTGTTCTAAAGCAAATTTCCTTTAAATACATTTCCTTATTCGTAAAATTAGCCTGATAACACTTCTAGAATGATTTATTGAAACCGAATTTTCATAAGCCTTTAAAACGGAGAATACTTTCTTGATCAACAGAAAAATTTGTTTCAGGAACCCTTAATGATTTTAACAACTTGTAATGCTAGTTCGTACTTATGTTAATGAAAAGTTCGTATAAAAGAATACTGGATTTCGTAAAATAACTACTTTTTCGAATTCGACTCCAAAATTCTGGTATTCCTTCAGAGAGAAATCGACTTTTTTCAATTCGATTTCACGATTCGTTAAAATGAAACGCAGCGTGGGGTTTTTTAGATCGAGAAAATTCCTTCATCTACGAACTAATTAATCCCCATCAAAAGTGATACGCTTTTGAGAAAAGAATGCGGTATTCACTCCTTACATTGAAACTAACGATGTTTAAAGTGGCGAAATTCGATACGTCGACACGACGCTAATTATTTGGGAACACGTGATCGCTCCAATTAACGTACGAGAGAAAAAGAAAACTGGGCGTTTCCAAGGGGAACCAAAATAAATAAAAACACAGAAATACCGCTTTATATACGGCGCCATTCATAATCTCGTCGCTTGGACGGCGGGTTAACAACAAACAGTTAAGGACGACGCATTCCCCGACGAGACGAGAGAAAGAGATAAAACTACATGTGTAGCGGCGATAAATAACAAAAGAGAATCGCCGCCCGTTAAAATTCCCCCATCTTTCACCCATTGTGAAATTACACGAAGCGTGTCTTTCGAGTGTCACGGTTTTTCACGCCCCCGCCCCTCCACAAACGAGCCGACCGAATTCAAACTGATCGCGATGTTGCTTAGAGACGAGACCGGTAGATGGTGTCGACTACGGCTCGGAGAGGGGGTTTGCAATGCCGCGCAAGTACATATGATCTTCTTTTTTATAGATATCAATTTCGTTTTTCGCCTTAACTAAACCTGATAAACATAATTGGACACAATGGATACATGATTCAATTAGAAATGTTTGAGAATTATTTACATTTAGCAATACTTAATGTTTTCAAACCTATTCTGCTTCTAACCATTATGAGGATTACTCTGCGGGAAAATTAATTCCAAATTCGTTGCTAGGAGATAAAACAACGGCTGTTTGCTTTTTTCAACTCTAATATCCAAGACCGTTATTTAATCTGTTAAACCTACTTCTATAATCTACGAGGGATGAACGACAAGAAATCGTTATCAACGCAAGTGACTTATTCCTCAAAAGTCAAGAATAGTAAAAAAAGTCCTCATTATATTTAAGAAAAGAATCATTTCGAGTAACTCGAGAAAAACACCAGTATTTGTAATAGAAGTATTTAATGGCGAATGCTGCTTGTTAATTTTTGTTCTAAGGAAAGCAACAGCAATTATTTTAGGACAAGTTTAGAATATAACACTTGTAGAAAGCTAAAATCGTGTGGATACAGACCAAAGTTTCCTCTTTTTGATAAATATAGCCGACAGATTAAAACAGCTGGGGTGAAGGAAGACATAAACTCCTCTATTTAAATTCATTAACAGCCCCAATCCAATCAAATACAGTTTTTGTAATTTACACGATCAGTGGCTTAAATATTGCCACCATGCTATAATGTTTTCTTATAAAAGATGGGTTCTATAGAATATAACTATACGATAAATTTACAAATAACTGATGGCGGATTGATTTAGTGTCCCCTTTAATTGCATAAATTGTCTTTACGCTATAAAATGGACGTTTCTAGATTAATCAAAGAAAATCGAAGCACTAAAACTTAGACTATAATCATAATTGGAGTTGGTATCGAACTAGAATTGAAAGCCATAAATTTCTCCCAATAGATCATCCAGAAGCAGAATTACATAAAAGACGTACTTCACACCACGTACATAGACTCAAGTCAATCGATTCTAAATATCATCTAACCCTATAACATAACATAACGCTAGACATAAATCCCTCTTTATCATAGCCACAAATGGCTAGACTCCATCCTCAAAATCGACCACAATTGATTTTAATAACTAAATTAACAGATTCAAACTCGAATAAATATAATAAAAGGAAACATTACCGGATTTTATTACGACTTACGGTTCATCAAAAGCGGGACGGGTGGCAAACCTTTTTGGGGGTCGTACGACGCAATTCGTTCTCTTCTACCCGCTCATCGCCTTGTCGCAGTTATTTTTTTCGTATCATTCCCCCTCCATTGAGTGCGGCTCCCTTTGATATCCTTTCGCGGCCTCCGTGTCCACTTCATCTTCGACTACTCCCGCATCTCTCCGCTGATGACGGTCGTAATTCACTGCCCTCGAGAATGCTGGTAATTTCCAGCCATCTCTTCCCAATCAACAGACGTATCCTTCACTCTTGGTGGAACCCTCAAAAGAGATTCGCCACGCTCAGATGGCGTTTTTGGACCTCCTTTGCATTTTAACACAAAGGTGTGCGCACTTAAATGTACCAAACGAGTTCAATTAAAGTTCTTTTCGAATCGGAACTCGATGGCGAAATTCACACGATGAAAACCCGGATCTCCAAATATCCTTCTTCGGTGTATCCAGTTGATTCGTCCAGGAATTTCTGGATGAGTTAACGTTAGCACTTTCTTTGAATATATTTTGGACTCACAGATTTCATGCCGACTTGAATACTGAGGCTAAATAAGTTAACAATGTAACGGTGTTTTCATTGTAGCGTTGGATCCAATCTATTCGCATTTCAACAATGCCGGAGTGGGATATTATTACACCAAATTGATCTGTAATCGACGTATTTAATTACAGCTTTATTTTAAATGCTTCTGCTGCAGTGTTTTCCATTCATATTCTACTGATTTAAAATTGTGCTCACATTTTTTTCCTCTACACAGTGACATTTTACTTCTATTTTATATGAGATTTATCTTTCAAAATAAGTCTTCATCTCTTAAAAAATGATTAAATTTCCATATCAATTGCACAATTCTTTAAACTTCTCTAGTTTGAAATAAAGAAGAAAAAACAAAACTTCGAACAGTTCCATTGATTGTTTGTCACTAATAAAAACAAAAGTTTCTTAAGCCCTCCCTTTATAATATTTTTATTTTAGGGTTATCAGGGACTTTCCTAGTCCATAAGTATTTGATAGACCTTTTCACTGAATAATATACGAAATAATCTTTGCCCCTAGTTACAAAATTTTCAGTCGAGGATTGTTATTTATACCTAAGAAATATAATCAGATAACTGAAGCTGACTTTAGGATACGAGAGCATTCTCAGTCAGTATAGTTAATATTTCATTAGGTTCCTACTTTACTGGAGTTAAATATTTCGTATTGTAGTGCTGCCACTTCATAAGAAAAGTAATTGAAAGCCATAATCTCAATCCTAAAAAGTATTTCTTCTTCAGTTATCATGATGCTATATCCCGTACATTGCAGGAAATCATAAATATCTATATGTCTTTCTAAAATGGCTCTTGGCCTTTAACTACATCATTTTCAGTGAAGTTTAAATATCATACTTTTAATATACGAACATAAACATCTAATTACTTCATATTCTAAATTCTGACTTGCTACGATGCTTTGGTATTTCATTTCCTATATTTATTTCCTTTCATGACACATTGATTCTACACATATAAGGAATCGATTGTTCTTTCATTTTAAATAAAGTGATTCTTTTTCATTACCCTGTTAATGTATCATAACCAAATTACTAAAATAATATCTACCATCATCAAAATATAAATGTAATGAGTCTAAATATAAAATGTTAACTAATTCTAAATTCTTTAATTCCTCTTATAAATCAACCTTGTTCAATTCCGCATCTAATACCTACAAGGGAACCATACACTCACATTGCAACCTACTCCACCAATGCAGAATGGCTTAACATCACTCGCGTGCGCTACGTAGACTTCAATTGTTTACTAATGACTACACCTATGAACATCACATAATCCCAACACCTCCCTTAAATATTTCCGCTTTTCCGGAGATGACTTTGCTCTTAATCCTTTTCCTTGCGTTAGTGCAGCGAGACATGGATGTGCAAGTCACACCCTTAGCGACCAATCGGTGGCGGTCGCTGATTACAGAGAGGCCTCGAAGGAGTGCTGTTGTCGTGGAATCATGATGCGGGCACATCAAGTGACACCGGAGTGTTAGCAACAAACTCCCGCCGTCTACAAAGGGTCCGCTAAACAGGCCGCGGATGGACGATTAAAAAAGTCAATTCCCATGAAAAGCGCCGCACCCCATCATTAGTGTTAAAAAGGCAGAGGAAATAGCATTGCGGCTGTCTCTTGTTTCTCATCTTTTTACGCGTCGGAATTGCCGACTCGAGAGATGGAAGTGGTTGATTACTCTTCCCCTTTAACGATATTGGGCTTTAAATTAATTTCCGCTTCCACACAAAGGGAATTTAAGACGAAATGACTCTAGCCACGTACTCCCTGTTCCTATGTCAATGCGTAGGGTAAGATTTTATTCCAGAAAAATTAATTTATATTAAATCTTTGATCTAACGAAATTTTATGATCATAAAGAATGAAAACACATTCCTTTGATTTTACACATCAATAATTGAAAAAGAAGATTAATAAATTCTCCACAGCAGACGTTCCACAATTCAATTTCTTCGCAATCTAAACAATAGACTTTATGTTTAGGGACAAAAAAGGAAAAATGGTTAGTAATTGTTGAGAACAATCAAACTGTAATTGTTTAAAATGAAGAATCAGAATAATATGCTAACACCAATCGAAGGAGTGGTATGAGTATTTTATTAACTTCTAAAGTGATCAAAATATATGGGATGGAAAAAATCAGCAAATGATGAACCAAATTAAGAATTTGATGAGTAGATTACGCCAAAAATACTGGAGATGCCGGGGATCGAACCCGGGACCTTTCACATGCAAAGCGAACGCTCTACCACTGAGCTACATCCCCGATGGATGCCCTTGGACGAAACGAATTAAGAATTTAATATTTCAATTACTATATATCTGATACTGTAATATATCATAAATTTGTTATTACTTTTTAATAGCTTTTATACGGGTCTATAGCCTTTTAAAAATAATTAGAGAATCGCAACGAATTAGTATAAGAAATTGAAATTATTTCCATTCCAAATATCAGTTTAAATACAACCCGAATGTGATTTGTCATGAAGATAATTGTCATCCAGTATCGAAGTCAATTTTCAAGCAAATACGTATCATTGCGATCATATATAAATAATGAAAAAATCTGAATTTTCTTTGAATGTATTTACAACAACTAAGCTCTAAGTACTCTTCAGATATTAAATAATAAACTAGAATAATCAAAATCGCGATTCAAAGCCGTTTTCTAGTATAGTAAGACCCCGATTAAGGCTGTTTCAGTATTAAGCGGTATTATTGGGATTCCCCTGAATCGCACACTGTATTGATGCTTGTTGTATATGTTTACAAATGAAACGGCCATGCACCAACCAAAAGCATACGGTGTATACTATGAACCTTTTGCAGCTCTCTTTTGTTAGGCTGTTCAGAATGAAGGTTCCAACTGTATTCTCCAAAGTCCCAATCACAGTAAGAACGCATCTTTCCTGCGTCACAGTTCATTTACTAGTTGTCATCTACGTTACTAGATGTATAAAGATATAAACAGAATATTTTATTTTATTGTGATAAATTCGGGAAAACCTGATAAATTATCATATTCTCTGTTCTATTTTACTGCTCCCCATTACATATTTACGTGTTACGTTGCCTCGTTTAACGCTGTTTCGTTTTGCGCTGGGATTATTGGAACGCATCGCCCGCGTTAAGCGGGGTCTTACTGTACGGTCTAATATTAAAAATATAAGGTATTCCATTTATCCATATCTTTCACTTACTTACTTACTGCAAAAGTCAAAACTGGAGATACCGGGGATCGAACCCGGGGCCTTTCACATGCAAAGCGAACGCTCTACCACTGAACATCCCCGTTGGATTTATCAATGAAAAGGCGTTAATCATAAAGAACTTACCTATTTTTCTCACTGTAATGCATCAGATTTGCATAAAAAACTTAACAATTACATTCTATAAGGGCCTTCTTTTTAAAACCAGAGAATCACGTCAGAAGTTAGCAATCGAAATTATTTAGGTTTATTTTATTCCAGAAATTAGTTTAAAAATAATCCCAATATGATGTGTCTTGATGCAGATTGGAATTCAGCATGAAATTTAATTGACTTACAAATATCATTGCATTTCTTTGAATTATGAAACATTCATTTTCCTTAAAACTTACTAAAAAATCGAACATATAAAATATTATTTTGGTACACTATGATAACTCACATAATATAACTGAAAACAGTAATCCGTTCTTTAACTTGTATGCGTACATTTTAAAATTCTTATTTATTCCATCCACCTCGCACACTTCGCAAGATTATTAGTAATATTATCTTTCTAATGCTTCAACAATGTAAAAGGTAAAAATGGAGATGCGGGGGATCGAACCCCGGACCTTTCACATGCAAAGCGAACGCTCTACCACTGAGCTACATCCCCGAACAGAAATTTATGCTCAATCAGCTATCCTTAAGAAAAGTTATAGATTTCAGTGTCTCATGAAGTTTGACCAAGCCAAAGTTCGGTTCGGATTCTTTATGCCCGTCTTATATGTAAAGTTGTGAAGTGTCAAATGAAAATGCAATATGTGAATATGTATCCTGCAGTTACACATTCATACTTTTACTCCAGGTTCCAACTATCATCAGTTAGTGTTAGAGTATAATTGAATCTACAAAAATCACTGCAGCATGGCATTACAATCAACTACTATGCGATTTAATTTCATATTGTACAGTGTGTAATATTCACAGCAATGAATTATAAAATTGTTTCTCATTCGCATTTAGACGTTGCAAAACACCACATTAGAAATATAAGACTGCGAAGGTCAGAAACAACTTACAAAACGTATCGAAACAAACAGAACATGATAATAAACACGTTTCGAAATTCGGAACGCAGACTGGATTTGATTTAACGTAGCATATTACCTCGGTTCGAATTAACTTATGTACCGAATGCGGTTTTTCGATCGCCTTGGACCCTTCCCAATTCCTCTCAGCTAATTGGAACCCCCTCTTCAACCACTCTTAAACGCCGCTCGTTGGCAGATTAATGGCCCCTCACCCATCCCGAGTACACCACTCTCTCACAGTAGTCGCGGCGGAGAGACAAAAGACGGTCGTTTTAGGAGACATTTCGCCGTGTCCCACACCCGGACCGAAGTCATTCTTCTTGTCGTTAGGCCTTCCGAAAGCGCCCCAGAGGATGCTATTCGACTTTTGTTTCTGCCCTTTTTCCCAAGCGATATTAATCGATCTTACCCTAAGAGAGGTCTCTCGTTTATTTTGCGACGACAAGAGAAATGCTCAGCGTTTTTCTGGCCATCCGTCTCTTGGAGGCACTCGTTCTTGGCGCCTGCAGGTGATTTCAACGCGAGAATTTACTCGACTGAGGCGCACGCTAAACATGAGGGTTTTTTTGTGGGATTTTTGCGCGCGGTTTGGAAGGTTTCCAGTATGTTCCATCACAGTAAGAAAGGTCGGGCATATATGTGAAACGTAAAGATGATTTCGGTCAATTTCCCGACAGCTGTATACAATATAACACATATTTCAGTGACACTCTACTTCCGGTCAATGGCATAATTTCCCTCAAATTCATTTAGGAATCATTAATCATATTGTAAAGTTTCTAAAGAAAGTTGAGGTTGACTCTAAAGTAAAGAGTTTGTTTTAAAGTTCAATAAATGTTAGAGTTTGTTAAAGTGTTTTAATACCCAACAAGATTACGCACCTGAGCCTATCATTTCTTACGAAAATTCGCAATTAATGCCACAATATTCAACGAGATTTTTTCCGAAATTTTCTCTTTTATAATGTCAAAAGAAGGGATATGTTACGCAAGGACTTAAAATTTGTATGAAATTATTATGATTAGTATATAAGGTTCGGGGTTGAAATCTCACATCATGGGAATTGTTTCTGTTAGCGAACAGATGCATGTGCTCAATTCTAGAATAAATCATGTTTAATTGAATATTTACACCTATTTGTAATAGATAGAATATAATTTTCATTACAATCAATTAGAATGAGAGAAAACTTGAATATGAATGCCCTTTTGCTGTTTATATAGGATTTTTTCATCGTATAGAATTGAAAATCTGAGGTTTCTTATATCTCTCACAAAAATTTTAATTTATATTCAAGCTATTAACGCAATTTATAATATGAATATTCTTATACGATATTGATTAGTTTACATTGAATTAGTTGCCTCATCAGAGTTTTAGATTGGCCATGGATAATTCAAATTTTAGGTGATGCATTCATTCCGTTTGGATGTCTATTTTCCATTAACAATAAGTTATCAAGCTACTATTAATTTATGAAATATTTTAAGCCAATTTAAATAAAAATAATCGAAATATATTCCTTTATCAATGCATTAGCGTCGGTTTTCCCTGCTTTACGTAAGTTTTCGTCTTGCAATACTAGTTTTCAGGGACTACAGACCGACGGCGCCTACTGCTTGGACTTTTCAAGATTACCATCTCAAATCCTAATCTTTTCCACTCAAAAATTTACGAATGGTAGGTTCTTGTATCAAGTCATCAAACCATCGTATTTCACGTCTTATTTAGTATTTCTTCCCTTTTGTATATCTTACTTTACAATCTCTTCTCAACTCATCGTTCCCAATTTTATTATCATTCCACTGATTTCCTACACAGACAACCCATAATTTTCCAACATCTCTTTTAAACTTGACATAATTAAATTGTACATTCATTTAGAACTATATGTATATATATATCGGATTCTACGCCTAAAACAATCGGCGATGTAGCTCAGTGGTAGAGCGTTCGCTTTGCATGTGAAAGGCCCCGGGTTCAATCCCCGGCATCTCCAATGTTTGATTTTTATTCATTTTATTGCATAAATTCGAGGAAACATGTTATCATATGATTTTTAGAATTACCGCAGGCAAAAACTCTCGATCATCATCCTTCATGATCCTTAATCATTATCCTTTGTTGAAATGCTAATCGGCCTGTTGTTTTACACATATATTTCTTAAATTTTTTGGGTAGATAATCGTATCGTTTATACCAGGGGATGTAGCTCAGTGGTAGAGCGTTCGCTTTGCATGTGAAAGGTCCAGGGTTCGATCCCCTGCATCTCCACTTGATTTTTGGTCCGTTTTAGAGGTAAATTGATTCCATCAGTGTAGTGACACACACATAAGTAGTCATATTTTTACTAATCTGTTGCGTTATTCATACTCTTTCATATATTACTAAAGCCTATTCATTGTGTTATTTAGTTGTAATGATAATATGATTATGCAAAAGTCATATAAAAAGTCAAACTTCCACCATCTGTTTGTTGCCATTCATTAGAACATATCTACATCTACATAAGTACCCTGCAAGCCGCCTTTCGGCGTGTGGCAGGGGGGGGGGGATAAACATATACCTTTACAGTGCCAATTGATTAGTCGTAATTAATATTTGTCAACGAGTATTTTCTCCAATTTTCATATAACATGATGATAGTAAAGAGAAGTAACATCTAAAGCCTTATTAACGATATTAAACATTAATAACAACGGGGATGTAGCTCAGTGGTAGAGCGTTCGCTTTGCATGTGAAAGGCCCCGGGTTCGATCCCCGGCATCTCCATGAATTTTGGTCGTTACCACGCATCTCATACATTAACTTCAGTCCGTTGGAACATCTGCTGATTTCTCGAACCTGAATGTGCAATATAAAAAGGGAAATCTATTTTTAATATTTTTTCCTTATTGTTTTCTTTCGATATAAAAGTGTGCTCGCGAAGAATGCTTGTTGAGACAAAATGCATAGTTTGAAAAGGAACGACTGCTACACCATACCGATACATTTTCAGTAACGTTATAAATTCATCTCTTCATTCTAATATGTTGTCGTTAGAATCGGAATTATCTTTCGCCATCTTTTTCTAAGCCTTTATAATCAAATGATGAACAGTTATTTCGATATTTTATCTATTGCACGTCATCTTATCGCAAAATAACGTCAAATGATAATTTATTTATTTAAATAATTTGAATAAATTGCAATGCTAAACCATAAAAAATTTGAAATCATCCTTAGTTAAAATTTTCGAATAGCTTAACGAGTCTAAAACAACGGTTATAATTTTAAATTAGCCTATATCCTCAGAACCTTGCGATTAAATTATTTCATTTCACTACTTATACACAGCAGGTCCTACACTGGGAGTAGGTTTTTTGTTGTTTTTATATTACTTAGGAGAAACTTTTGTTGAAACACACCAATCGATTGATCGACCATCCTTACGCATCCCAGAAATGAGAATAATTCGCAAAAAATAAATCGAACACTTGGCAAATGATACGTGAAGGGTCTTGAACCTTTAACTTAGCATAAAATAGCATCTTAAAGACCAGGAAATACGTTAAACCACGTCTAACACGGAACCCCCATTTCGCGATCACCGTGCCAAATGACCAGATAGTTCGAACCGGTGCATTTGAATGGACACGGAATGAACATCTCTTCCGTTTCGACATCGGACACCGGAGGGCGTAAATCAGCCACAAGAGATGCAAAGATCAATGCGTTTTCTTTTGTCACACCGCCCTTCGGCTACCGAACACACGCGTTGACAGCTTCTCCTACCGTTTTCGACCCAATTCACCTTCGAAAGGGTGGAGAAAAAAAGGTAGGCCACCCATGAGAGGAGGGACGAGTGCGTGGGTGATAAAGGAAGGCGGGTGAGAGGCGTGGGATAGGAAGATCACTGCTGTGGTCTCGGAGTATTGTTGTAGTGGGTGGCATGCCGAATGTTGGGAAAAGTTTGCCGTATGGAATGTGGAGGGGGGTGAAAATAGTGGGAACATTTGCCTCCTGAATGTCCAAACCTTTGGTTCAAAGTTTGCCGAAACTCAATGATGTGGAAAAGATGGAGGATTCATCCCGATGGAGATATGAATTTCAATAAAGCATAACCTGTTGAACTTTAACTGAGATATATTCAAATTCATAGATAGCTATAATAGGAGCAATATTTTATCTACATTAATTCCCTGCAAGCCTCACTTCGGAGTATAGCAGTGAGTGTAAATACCTGGCGAACACAGTGATTTCGTAACCAATTCATATCGCCTATAGTTCGCGGAAAGAATGAATTCGCGAACGATTCCTTCAAGTGTTATAGTATCTGTTTCTCTTATTTTACGCCCGTCATCGTATTGCCTAAGGTCAGATAGCAAGGGAGTACTATAATATATAATGCATCTTTCAAAATCGTAATTACGTTTAATTTCGCAATTATAAACTTGAGGCGCAGTAAAATATTTCATATATAATGCTCAGCTATGTAGATTGATCTATTTTAGTCAGAGCAATAAATTTCTGATTTAAACCAGTTCGAACTGGGTGATACGAAAAATTTGAAATTGAACCAAACTGAATATTAAGATTTGTTGGGGAATAGGAAGGATTAACCTTATCGTTATATCTTCTATTAGAACTTGTGATCATAGACTTTTATAATTTAGCGAAAAGGCTGCAGGTTTATTTGGAAAATAATGATCATTATATACGACGAATCAGTCCCTCACTACCAATTTCAGAACTGGACCACTCCTCAAAACAAAACATCCTGCAAACCCTTTCCATGTAATCCGAAGTCGTTCAGATTTGGCCATTGAACCTCCCGCTTCCTGTATGGGAAAAAACTTCCGGCGAAAGCATCACGTGGTCTCCGGGTAGAGGATGGGAGGGAGGGATGACGAGCTGTCATAAGTGGTAACCTTCTGGAGTTGACCATTAGCCGCTGATGGCCCCCGAGGGACACCCGAGTTCTCGGAGGAAGTAGCGTGGGATAACCACGGTGGCATTCGGATCCTAGAAACAAGGGAAACACGGAAATCACACCGCAGATACCAAGAAAAAGAATGCGTGCTTGTTCTCCCAGAAAATCCTTGGAGACAACAAAGTAAATTTGATTCCATGTTTCTGTCCTTCAGTTTAGAGAGAGGGCAATGGAGCGGACTTGAGGTTGTGATATTCTTTTTGTTCTTTCGCACAATTTGGAGAAGAATATACGACGGGTGGTCAAGTGGGAACAAAGGTGGATTTTTACATTCAAAGTTATGTATTGACTGAAGGAGACTTTTTGAAAAGTGTTGTAAAATATTGCTGAGACACCACTAATCGTTTCATTCCCTTGAATGGGTTGGAAAACATAAGGGATTCTTGCTGTTGGAATATTGTTGAAAAAGGTTACAAGTAGTTTCAAGTTTGAATGTTCAGGTACATTGTTCTTCTCCTTCGTGGAAATTCTAATTCTTATTTATAAATTACAAATTGTATATCCAAATATAAATGTTGTGATTTCGCCTTAAATGTAGTAATTTTTACGGATATATAAACTAAGTATCTACACAAAGCGACACAGCAATATTACGATGAATTAAAATAGTTTATGGTGAATGTACTCTATATTTATATATCCTAAGAATGAAAACAGTATGAATAGGCATTTAAAATAGAAATTCCCTAGATGTACATCCACAGAATTAAATTAAGGCGACATATTATGCTAACGAACTAGTATCATAATTATCTGTCACACTAGGTTAAATTGTAAGTTACGGTTTTCATTCTATCGGAATTATACAGGAAAAAACAGACAATTAATATGCAACAGAATTCTAGTACGCGCTAAAGTAAATATTAGCTATAGAAATGCATGAATAACAATAGAAAGAGCAGAATCCCTCCTAATGAAAACTATTCATATAAAGAAGGTATACTTTGTGAATTGCCAATTATTGATTTTAATAATAGATGCATTTACGCGGAAATCTAGTGGATTAAAAACACTTGGGCATCATTCAATTATAAGGTATGTCCGAATATCGAATCTAAAATGTCCTAAACAAACTGTTCCGATATAAATATTATTCCCTTGCGTAAACTTCTCCTCTTGATACAAAAGTAACAATCAATACCAAACACAATATTAAATCCATTACCATCATGCATCACGACGACCCTACCCTCACCCTAAAGTTGTATAGTGCGTCACTGACATAAGCGTGCATTGATGCGAATCGAACGTGTACTTTTCTATGAGAATCCCATGAAAGTAACTCACAGCTCAATTTAAATTACGATCGAAAAGAAGAAAAAAAGTCCCATCGTAAAGAACTCATCTGATCCAAACTTACACGTTGTCCGTCGTAAATAAACCTTAAATTCTGAGATTCGGGAGGGAAAAAGTTAACCCCCGGGTGATAAAAATGTCAAAGCAAGCAAAGGATGGGATTCGTTATAGTTTATATTGGCATTGGTCCCTCACCTGTGCTTTCATTATTTCTCTACCTTTCTATCGATCCTCCCGAAGGCCCCTTTCCCCTATGAGAATGCCTTTATGCTGTCGATACTGTTCAATGACGCACGTAGTACGGGCCATGGAAACGGTCGTTTACTGACGGAGGTTTGTGAAATTTTTGTTGCCATGGAGGTCGCATGCCGAAACGTACCGGGGGAAATCGATTGCGGATATTTTCTGCTCTCTAATAAGGGCAAAGCCTTGTCGTCGATGCCATTTCGATGAGGTGCCTCCCCAAAAAGGTCATTCGCTTCCATTATGGATTTTGCGAACTGTTGTTGAATGAGTTTGGCAGGAAATGCGATGTTCCCAGGGCTATTCTTAGTTATATTTTACAGAAGAGCATGTTTTAATTCGTTCTAAGACTAGAAATCGTTTTAAATTACGTACGAAAACTAGATATTAATTTAAATGCAAACCTTTTAAATGTTTCTATTACTGTCATTTACGAAATTAATTGGGAAGCTAAGTTAAGTTAATTTAGAAACTGATAAACTCGGTCTTTAATGTGTGGTAGTTTTCAATAATAACAAGGAATCTAGAAGAACGTTTTATCTTTAACGCAATTTTAAATTAAATTAAATTTGTGATTTGTGACGTGTAAAGTAAATGTGTAAATTTAAAACTAAGATAATGGTTCAAGTGCTCTTTTATCTCTTGTTCCAATCGCATTTACTCTATGATTCATCTACTAATTAATATTGGTGCACAATCATTCATAGATACGTCATCAATGCTAATCAATGACTTATATATGGTTTTGCCTCATTATAGGAATAGGTCTCCGAAAAAATTCATCATTAATAATGCATCCACTTTGTGCAATAATGGCTTAATGTTCTGTCATAAATATTAGGAACGCTACACTCTATTAAAAATCAATATAAAATAATTTTATGTCGTAATGTCTTCAGATAATCTTAGCACTGAATATTTAATTTTTGTATTTTGTTTCTAAATCTTATTAGGTTTAAAGAAAAGATTAATTCAAAATATTAGGATGATAGCCAAATAAATGAACAACATTCAACAAACATTCATTAGAGACGACATAAATGTTCCACTATTTATGTCTAGCATGAAATCACTAGCATGAAATCATCAAACTTGTGAAAGACATTGGAATAATTTTATTCAGATTTATAATATTTTTCGATCTATAATATAGTTGAAGTTGAACTCAAAACATAAGCAAATGCCAATGACTGCTCGGTCAAAACAATTCAATTTCCCATTCGATCAAAAGTCACTGGTTATATTAATACAGTTCCTATGCATTATATGCGAAGGAATTTATATGCAATCAACGATCTGTGACTCGATAGCGCTGTAAATCCCGAAGGGCAATGCCTCTTCTGGACGAAACGCATTTAAATTTATGACGAGGAAGTAGAAGCAACTAAGAAAATCGCATATCATTCCTTCGTCGCAGGACCAATTACATCGCAAATTGCAACGGGTAACAGTCGCTGCATATGCCCTCGAGTGAAGCCAAAGAAACTCGCATCGCCAAATATTATCGCGGAGAAAAGAATGCGAACTTGGAATGGAAACCGTTGATTCTACGAAGGAGTCATTCCGCATACTTCCACACAAACGAATCCCCATATGCGCACGTGAATTAAACAGCTCTCGAGTATATATTTTTCCCGTGCACGATCGATTCGCCATCCTCCGGCGCAGTTCTAAAGCAGAGAGGGTGATATCGCAAATGCGAAAGTATGCGACAGCCGTGAATTCTCCCCTCCACAGCGCGGATCTTTCTGCACGATGGAGCATCCTCAACAATGACCCCGACTTATGATTCGAACACATCCCTCTTTTTTACTGTCTCGCAAATCTTCTGCCATAATGCTCGTGCAGTTTGAATGCAAGGGAGCTTTCCATTCTCCCCGACTAGAAATGCATGTCGAGTGAATCTAGGAGAAAAAAATGCGGCTTAAATAGATTCCTATCGTGTTTTGGCAGGCGAAACTGCAGTTGCTCTCCCGACATTCCCGAGGCCTTCCGATGTACCAACGGTGGGCTCTGCTATCCTGTTTCTATACGCATCTTTTACCTTTGTGACTATTCATGAAGACACCAGTTTGGTAACCTTCTTGCAGTAATGATTTAATTATATTAGCTCTGAGAGAGATAACCGTTTGAACTACGTGCGAAGTTTTCAAATATCCGAAGGTACCTGAGACACAATATTTGATGTAAAGCAATGAACAACTAATAAACAATACGTAAATGAACATTACGTAAACTGATTTCATGATAATGGTGTCATAGTCTTAAATGATAGTAGGAGTAAATTCGTCTATTCTTACCTTTCTAAGAATCTATTTTGGAAGTATATTAAAATGCTATTTTCAGGTTTTAAATTAATTATTCGTTATTAAATGGAACATCAGATTCCCAATTTTTAGTTTTAGGCTCTTTTAAAATCATCTAGAGCTCAATAAAACAGATATCTACGGTTTAGTAAGAATTATAACCGTAAAAATGAAGGAAGACAATTTCAAACATAACCTGTTCAGAGAGTAGGCAAAATTGAATGATATCAAACTAATATATTAATAAACACATCTGACTATATTTTGAATGAATATACTAAGAAATTTTTTCAGTTACTATAATAAAATGAATAAAAATTTCGAACCGAGATTGTTTTCCATATACATCATTATTTGTGTTTGAAAAGTTCACTTGGAAATTTTTTTTAAAATAACAAGTTGACAATAAATAGAGAAGTACTACGAATATAACCGAGCATGTTTAAGACTTTCGTCACCGTTTCTTAGTTAAGTTAACCCTATTGGAAATCCAATTAAAATCTCATTTGCGTTAAGGCCTAGTTACCACACATTAGAATCTAATACCTTTCTAAACAACACGTGTACTTAGCTTCGGAAACAAACCATAAATTCAAGACGAGTTTAATAAAAAATCCCACGAAGATTTCTTAACCAAACAACACGTTCTAGCAGATCGTACTTTCAATCTAGGTAGACATTAACGACGCCATTACGGCGCTGTTACCTAATTGCTGCCACTTTTAAGGATGCCATCTGCAATTTAAAAATGCACCCTTTACACGGCAGTCCCTCCTTTGGGTAGCCCTGAATGCACCGGAGGCCTCTGTGGGACCTTGCAAAAGAACCCGCACGGGGGACCACTGAAAGAGGCTTCAATAGAGATATCAAATCCCACTTTTTTCGCACTTTATTTACGAGACAAGTCCGCAATAACTCATTCAACACCTCTTCTTAGGCGACCGTTCTGCAGTTCAAAGGTTGGGTAAAGGACGGAGTGTGCGCATTGCTGTACTTCGTTACAGATATTGGTGGCAGGGGTGAAGCAGAACTGGCAAGGTGAGGTTATATGCTAGGAATGGGGGAATTGGGTGGGGCCACGTATTAAACGGAGTAACTCTGGTATTTGACATTAACGGTCTTCACAACGAGGTGGTTGAAGCATTTTACTGCTCTCGGGACTTATTGGCTTTCAATGCGCACCCTATATAGTTTCCGTCCTGGATATCGCAATAAATAAAGAAGTATTTTATTCATAGATTTTGCTCGCTTTTAAATATAATCCTGGACATTTTATTCAAGGAAGTTGACATGATAACGATATCGCTAAGGAGAACTCGATGAAGTTTAAAACATACAGCAATAAAATATTTACGTTAAAGATGCATCAAAACTTGTATATGTTGTGCGTGAGTTTGTGGAGTAAACAATCAGTATATCCGTTGTTAGACATAATATATATAGACATAATAATAATCAGGCAAATCGACCTATTTTTCCAATAAAGTATAACATAGCATACCGGAGGAGCAATTTAATTAAATTTCATCAAGTTAAGAATTATTATTATTAGGATTTCGGCTGAGATTTAAATATTACCGCGAATTGTATTCTTAGCAAACATTATTTGTCACTAAGTAATTGTTACATATCATACGTGACTTTATTTATTTTAATTAATATTGATTCTTTGATTTAATTTTTCGATACTGTTTCCATTAATGCAGTTTCTTTTTTGTCGATCTCCAACCCATTCTTTCTGCTAGAGCGACCTCGTATCGCGCGACCAAAAATAGCTCCGTTCTTGGCAGTGATTCGAATTTAGAGCTCCTCCCGCTTAGTAGTCTCATTTGAACAGCTATCAACGCTTTAAATCCGTGTATAAATAATAATTTAAAATCCAAATAAATAATCATATCATACCTTATTAAAGTTTGCTTTTCGTTATCTATTTGCACATAGGAAGTAAAAATATTCTTAATGTAAATATATTGAAGCTTTTTAAAGAAAGAGTTTATAATCATCCCCTTATACATATACATATATTTTCCATATCAGCTAGCAAACAAAGTCAGCTTATAGTCTTTTTAGCGAACTGTTATAATAACTAAGAGAAAATATCATCTCAAGATAGGTACGAATTCCTAAATATCTCACCCACATTACCAAGGCCCTGTGGCGCAACGGATAACGCGTCTGACTACGGATCAGAAGATTCCAGGTTCGAATCCTGGCAGGGTCGTTGTTTTGTATTCCTTCAGAGATAAATTTTTAATTTAATTCAGAACGAAATATGTCTAAGAATTTAAAAACAGTCAAAATGGCTTAAATACGTATCTACCTAGCATATTAATAATATAATGATTCTTTTGTTTTATAATATAAAAACATGGGATTTAATGCTATGCAAAAGAATGTATGTTCTACAAGCGACAATTTTTCTGGTAATACCTAGATTAGCAGCATTCCAGTAAACTCTTTTACCATTACGTAAAATGGAGGTATGAGAAGTTAAATCAATATATTAATGACAATATTATATAGAGTGGATAAACCAGGATGTTGTAGAACTATTCAGAACTTTTGTTGACCATGAGTAAATATTACTTTAAACATTAAATCTGTAATCTTTTCAAAGACGAACTCTATTCTCTTTCTGTAATACAAATTCCCTTACGACTTATGACGTAATCCCTTCGTACGCATTCACGTAATGGATTTTGTAGAGCGAAACTACACACGAGGTAACCCGGAAGGTCACGGGATGATGGTCCTTATGGGTCGAAGGGGTGAATCGAATGGTGCGGGGCATCCTTTCGGTCCACGGAGGACATAAAAAATATATGGGAACTGTGGCACAACAGCGCGGCAATGAAATACCGCCACCCTGAATGTACTGGGCGGGTCGTAACGAATGTGATTCAGTTCTATTTAGGCCGGCATTTTTTCTTTTGGTGGAGCACCGACCCAAAGCGAACAAACCTTTTAATATCGGCCTCATAACTCCCCACGTCGATTTTTTTGGGCCCCGAAAATACGAAATAAATCGAGGAAAAATTTTTGAGGCGACTTCTGGCTTTACGGAATGAAGAAAACGCATTTCGGTCGTTAAAATTCTTAATGGTTTATTCGATATTTGGGAGGGAGGGGGGAAAGCTACCGGAAGGTTTCCTCGTGGTTTTCAAATGTACATCTTTTCTATAGGTCGTTCAAAAAGTTTTACTGCCTTATAAAACCCGCGCGTATCCACTTTTAAATGCTTTTACTGCTCATGTTTTCTAGAGTAGGCCACTAAAGTAACCAACGAGTTTTAAGATGGCTCTTGCTTTCAATGCACCAAGGGGTTTTATATCAGCTCCCGACAGGCGTGACCTACCGCGAACAAATGTATTTATTTTGATCTTCGGATGGTGATAAAATGCGGGACATTGCAGTGGAGGAATTAGGTTCGTAAATTTTCTTAAAATGTTGCAATCTTTTGTTGCTTTACTGGCGACATTGATGGCTCACGCCTATGCACCTTCGAACTATAAGAATCTGTTCTGGAATTATTAACCATAACGCGGGCTTCGTACTAAAAACGTTTATGTTCTGGAATGAATTGCTTCATAGCAAAACCCATTTCTATACAAACTGGGGGCAATTCCCTTAGAATCAAAGCGTGGCCTTCAATACCAATATAAAGAATCACACGTGTTCATTTTAGCTTTGTAATGTCGAATAACTGTGCCGTTGCTTGGGAAACGAGCTAGTACCTAGCAATCCTTTTTGACTCAATACAAACATTTAATATTAAATTCAATAACTAATATCAATTTTAATTTAATAGATTATTGAATAACGCCCTTATAGATAAGCTAATAAACAAAAAGGGGTTGTGTGATAGACGATAAATAAAATTTTACCGGTTCCTTACAAACTTTAAAGCTCCAGCGGAGAAATAGATTTATTATTCACTCTCACCTCTGATTTTATCGATCTGTATTCTACTTCAGCTTCATTCGGAAGAGAACAGTCTATAATTACTTCAATTAAAGGGAATTCCTTCTAATTATAAATATTTAAGTTCATGTAAGGAAATGAAGATGGTAATAGTTTGAGTTTGTACAGTAAGACTCCTGTCGCTATGAATACTTCTCTAAAATTCTCAGAATCGCATGTCTTAACATATTCTAATCCCTTTATTTTTACGTTTAATCTATTCGCTACACTTCCATCGGATAGAAAAACAAATATAGGGGTATATACTATATTATCATTTTAATCGTCAACTTAAGTAAAAATCTATTCTCATGGGAAAAACAAATTTTGTTTAGATATCATAATATGATATTTTGATGTTTTAGAAGTAAGGATAAAAATGTTATTCCCAGAGCATAAGAAAGGTCCTTGAAATGTCTTGTAATTCAAATCAAATTAATAATACTCAATAATAACTCACGTAATTGTAACGTTTACTACTTCTGTGATATATTAATTGAATTACCGTACTATACCATGTAATGCTATTTTTAAATCAAAAATTAAGCTTATGATATCTAAAACACGAATTGACTAGTTCATAGTACTTAATAGTATCGACGGCACTAAATCATATTAATATATTATATTAATTCCCACTGGGTCAATATCAATTTTACGTATAAATATAATTTTAAACGTTTTCTGATGTTAATCTTTAGCTTATATACATCCTGGGACTTTGAATTCCGTTATCATAGGACGCTCATTCCGTCCACGTCCGTAAATTTTTCAATCCCGCTGAAAGGGGATCGGTCGCTAAGCGAAGCGTAGCTTATGAGAATGTATCTCCGCTGCGATCTGTTTTCAGCAGCATCCATTCTCCGGACGTTATCTCTCATCCACAGGTGAGTCAGAAGAAAGAATGTATTCCGTTACTATTCATGTATGAATGCCGTATTCTTCGCCCCGTGAAGAAGAAGAAGCGAGATCCTTTAGCATGGAAATTGATATGTTTTAGCTGCGGCTGCCATTGTGGAAAAGTCTTGAGATATCGCAGACCACCCGGCAAACAGCGCCTCCACAGCAAGGTGGTCCCATCCGGAACTACCCAACACGTCATCGAGCTCTATGTTTTCAGATTAACATTCTTCTTGAACCTTTAGCCATTTTTCATTTTAGATAAACCGAGTATGGACGATTCTTTTTTCACTTCGATCCGGAGTAAGTGTTTATATATGTGCGTACGTGAGAGGAATGAGGAAGTTCTGGCATGAGTCAGAGTGAACAATAGTCTTAAGGAAGTAATATTAGAAGTATGATAATCATAGTTCTTTTCACGCTTGAATACCATTTAATGTAACAAATCCAGAAATTTCATCGTAGATGATATTAGAAAGGCGTTTTCAAAGAAGATTCTACTGGAATCCTATGTTTCCCACCGGAATTTTTCTGAACTTTTTTAAATTTATCGTCCATTGCATGGCCTCAAAGGATTATTATTTCATGATCTGGTAGATTAAGAAAGTACATAAAATTTTAAAATTATCTTTTCTATGTTAAAATAAAATATTTGAATTCATCAGCGTTTCTATGGAAACAGTTGTCTTCTCGATCTTAAGTTTGTAATACCACTGAAGAATACTGAAAACCATCATTTAAAAAGTTTTCATTCAAAGCTGACAACAATATATGCGCTAAAATATCATATTAAGCTATATTTAAGCACAGCTTTTCCTAATCAAATTATTAACGCTCATTTATCAGCTATATTTTTCATCTATTAGTGACTTTTGTTTCCGTATGAAGTTTCAATCCATCTTTCCCGTTAAAATTTTAGTTTTTTCGAAAAGGTTTGAAGTATATTTTGACTCATGATAATCATTACTAAACCCAAATATAGAAAACAACATTAAAAAATAATAAATATTCATGGAAGATTATTGCAGTAATTTGCCAGATGAAACGGAAAGAAATACAGTATCTGCAAAAACGAAATCCTAGGATTCACCAAAAGTAATCTTCTTCTTTGATAGTATTATTGATCCCCGTTCAATATACTAAAAGTCAAACGAATCAAATGTTTAACTAGGAAATTTGCATGCAATCAATATAATTTGGCGTTACCTTGCGGAAGGCCCTTTGATGGGACTTGGTATTCCCGTAGGAATAAAAGAATAATTTAACCCGAAAGTATTTGCGAAGAATAAGAAGTCCGCTAGCTTATGTATTTGCGAACTTTCAAACCATGCGAAAACGTAAGGCATTTGTCTAAAATCCGTCTGTAATAATAGACGAAAAGGAAGACTTAAGTAAAGCTCAAGCGTTACTTTGTGGAATGGTAACACACTGAATACGAATATGTACGAAGTCACTTATCCAGAAAAAGAAGACTTAAAAACTAAAGGTAAGGTATTAGCCTCACAAACCAAAAATCTTAAGACGGTGATTAGCGTATGGTACAACCCTCTCTCAGCTTGAGATCGAAGTCCTTAATCGCCACAACGTTGAGGTAGGCATTACTACTTCCACCTTTCCTCAAAACCTCCTAAATCACCACCCTCACCTGGGAAATTCCCACCACCCCGCATTCCACCCAAAAATAAGCTCAATAGGGAAAAAGTGGGAATCCCCGCGCACCACTCGTACGAGGAGACTCCCACACGGCGATATCCGCTGCCATATAATGGCCCTTTGTGGTGTGGGAGAATGGGTCCATGTTGGCACCCTGCGGGAGTCTGGAAGGGGTGAGAGATGCTATACCTCGGGCGGCTCCCACCGACCATTCAACAATACCCTCCCATTGAACTCTGCAAAAGGGTTCTCTCTCGGATGACGTCCCCATATCCTCGCCGGATGAAAACGTGCGCTTCAAAAGAACGTGGGCTTATCCCATCATCCGAGGTTTAACACAAATGTTTGGGGTAAACAGGAGAGGGGGAGGCTGGGAAAATATTATGCTACGGGGGAGGATGCGTGTGTGTGTGGGAGGCTGCGTAGGAGAGACACGTCTTTTCACGAGGTCGGAAAGGGTTGCGATATTAGTGCAGGTGGCCGCTTAAATTGTGTTTTGAGAGGGTGGGGAATAAATGACTATCGAAAGTGTTTACATCTGGCTAATTCCTGTTTTGTGTCGAGTGGCCGGTCCATCGCTAAATGGACTTCGCCTTATTGTTCTCGTATGGTGATGACGCATGGGAAACTGAGTTTTCCGTCGATATCGAGTGTTTTGGTAGCACGAGGATGTTTTTTCGGCGACGGAGCACGCGTGCGTTTGTCGTTCGGGATTGATTCGTCATCGGTTGATGGCTGATTGTTATTCTGATGCAGTTGCTATGACGCAAGAGGGACGATATTCTTTGTTTGTACGTTGCCTTTTCTTCTAGAATGAATCGGTGCCTGGAAATATTGCTGATGTGTTTGTGGGTCTTAAAAATCAGTGTACAATATTCCCTGGTCCGGAATTATTTTCGTATCACTGTCCAACGGTTCAATGAACTACTTAATAGGGTTCTATCGCAGTTTTGAGAATAATTTAAATCGGATTGAATATTTTTTTCTCGTGGATGTAGGAGGGAGGTAATTAAAAGGGAAATTTTGAGAAAATCACTATTAATTATGAAGCATCAAATTGTTATACGTAAGGAGAGGAAATGAATTATATTTATATTTAAATCTTTCTATTTAATCTTGTGCTTTATTTTTATCGTGGACAGATATTTCATTATTACTTGATACTCTTTTTTGCCTCATTTCAATGTTCATAGTGGAATTGAACATGCTATAATATCAGATGCAGTATTTAATGCACTAATTTTGGGATTAAATAATTCCGTTAAAATTCTAAATGCTATTCCTCGATTCTGAAATTGATATATGATTAGAAATATATATAGATATACAATTTAGATTGTTTTTCCTAAGCCTACAAATCTCTTACTTGCTCAAAATTCCTGTATTTTCTGTTCTCGTAATCTGTTTACATTAACTCAAACGGCAATGTATACGAACAGTAGGTTAATCCAAATATAATGTTTAAAATAATGTTTTCAATACAGTAAAAAGTAATTTTTCACAAACCAAGAGGAAATCAATTCGCTGGATAGACTCAATTCACTTCAAACAATGAAAATCGAAAAATATCCATCAGATTAGAAAAACTTAATATTTTTCGTTCAAGTCTAGCACGGTTCATTAAAACTTCATTCATTCCTCAAGATATTTAAACTGTACTAGTTGTAGCTGTAGATAATCTATGAGAAGGAAGATATCATTCATCAAGGAAAGAAAGTATTTCATCATTCACTTCTCAAAAGTATTAAGCGAATTATCAGGTATTTATCATTGACAGTAGAGTTTCCTCTTCATGTCAATATAAGAATCTTCAAACAATTAAAAATCGAAAGTTAAGTAAAATATGGAAATGTTGTCTTTTCGGGGAAAGAATTTACTAAAAATGGGCTAGAAACACCAAATAATCCTTAAAAGCTTTTTCGTTTATATAATTTTTGATTTGGTTTTGATTGTATAATCAGAAATTATTGTATATTAAAAATTGGCGAATCCCGAATCACAACCATTCAAAGAATAACTGATAACGGGGTACGATGTTTTAGCCCATATTACCCGTAAGGTAAAATTATAGCGTGAGTCATTGAACAATATGTTTTCCATCATGTTTCTACGCTTTTATTTGCTCTTCATTTTTTATTAGAATTCCCTGCGTCGGTCCTTCAGATATCCTTCCACGCGCTTGGTCAACAGATTTTCAATTACCCTTGCGTCACGTGTTCATCTTGGTGACACTATGAAAGCAATAGAGAGACGGATTATTTGGGGGTGGGGCGAAAAGCTGTTTGTAGTAGGGAACGCACATGACTGCTTCTATATAGGATTCGTACGGACACGTGTTGCAGCGCACGTTACGTCTGATCCCACCGAGAATAAATCCGCTTTCCATATTCTTCACAGACGCTCCCCATTATCCTCTCCTACACTTATATTGTGGTTTAGAGACTGTAATCTACGAATAAACATATATTTTAGCTGTTAGTGTATTCTTGTTCACGGAAGTGTGCATGGACACTAGAAATGTTCAATGGTTTGTATAGGGGATTTCATTTTTAGGGAAGATTAGAAAATTCTGTCTCTTCCCTTATATGATGATAGGCAACGTGAAAAGTTAATTTATTTTAATGGTACGAAACGTATAATCAAATCGATATTTGCGATAAGATCTGCTATAGCTTATATTTCGTAATTGTTGAAACTAGACTATGATTGATAAATAATGAATGTATGTAGTAAAATTTCCTAAATTATGTTTTTGTAAAAATTGATGGTTATGTTTCTGAAATTTTACGGATAAGAAATAATATTAAAATGTAATTATATGTACAACGTTACTGATGCCGAATAGAATCACGTACATAAGTACGCGTACTAAGGTAAATTTAACAAACATGATTATTTTGGAATTCTTAGTCTTTATGAAAAAGATCTAATCCACGGAAATATTATGAGTAAAATCTCTCTGGATAACGAAGTGCTACGTTGTTATCATGTTAACAAAGACGAAAAATAATAATAAATTCCTTAGATCACTTAAATGTCAAGTCCTTAACGCTCTAGATAAAACTAAACAACGATGATCAACTTAAGGAGGAATATGAATCAATCATATGTAATGAAATCAATATTAGAAGGCGAGACTTCGTGGAAAGCCTAGTGCGTATAATGAAAGCCTAGTACGTATAATGAAAATTTTCCTCAGAAAATTATTGTGGAAATTACAAAGTTTTTTCATTATAATGATGTGTATTTAAAGGAGATTTAGAACGTTTAGGTAGCTTCTAACTCCATTCGTAGTCGGTCAATCATTCCGTATATCAATAAAGTCTAATAAATAGCGTATTTCAGATTATTTACATTTTAACTATTCAAACACTTTCAAATTATGGAGAGACAATTCCATAAAATGTACTAGAATAATCTCATACCAAAAAGTAATAAACTAGCTTCTATACATAGATATTATAATCCCTTTTAGAGAGACAACTAGTTCTATTCACAAATTGACGTCTTAAAGCAAACAAATCTATTTGCTCACTTCCTTAATGTGGCCCTATCCTCAAGGTGAAGTTTTGAGTTTTGTATTTCATTCTATATTTTATATAAAATAAATGTATAATTTTGTATGTATATTTGCATTTCCCGTGAAAAGTTCTCGCTATTATACAACTACGGCGGAATATAGCTCTCCTTCATTTGAGTAATCCTCGTGAAAGATCGCTTACTTGATACGTAAAGTAAATGTGGATAGTTCGATAAATGCTTTTCATAATATACATCTGGAACCTTATGTATACGAATAATACAACGCTAAATGATTATAGTCAGTAGAAGTAAGTACATTAACCTGAGAAGAAAATCAGAAAGACTAACGTTTTAAACCTCACGCACCAAAGAGGTCTTCCCGCCATCGACCGCCATGTTTCCCAGAGCGCTATCTTCCAAACGCGGATACACACCGCCCGAAACCCTTTCGTATTCCCCTCCTCCGAAAAGAATCAATCCTCCCCCACAGGCGACCCTCTTTGATAACCACCGATAGACTCATAGATATAGTTTGTGAAATGCGGAGGAGGTTAATTCATCGCAGTTCGGTGACAGGCTGCAATAAGCCGCGAGGAGAGTCGCTTTCAAAAAGATTCACCAACCCCGAAGTGACTTACATACCCCTAGTCGCACTCCCTTCTTTACCTCTAAGGCTTCGAACCGATGCTCCCTACGCTACGACGACACACCCCTTTCGCACTTTTTAATTTCCCTCAAAAACAGCGAGAAATTGAACCCTATTCCGTGTCCCCGCTGACCAGGCGTTAAGAAGGCGTGAAGAGGCTTTCGTGGACACTCGGATATTCAAATGATTTTCTCTCCGCCGTGATCAATAAAGTCCTCTCGGAGCTTCTCTTAAAAACAAAAGAGATGTGGTGGGTGGGAGGTCAAATTGGCCGCTTCCCCAGCTCGCCCTGGCGGCGGCGTGGCGAATTGCGGACAAACGAGGGGCGGGAAACGCAGATAAACTAGTGCGTCTCCGTATATAGTTCCGCTTGCGGAATCCTAGACAAGCCGCCTAGAAAAGCGAAAGATATTCTATTCTCTCTATGAAGCAGGCTCCTATAAGGAGGTAGGAGACCACTCATCGCCTAGACAAGTTCAACTTCCCACCCCACGTGGTCACGAGTACTCTCTTGCTTGTACCGAGCGATAGAGCTTTGAAATACTTTGGCCGATAGTACTTCGAGTACTCCGCTTGCCTAGGAGTACTTACCTATCCTAGACGGCGCCCCGGCGTCTATAACACGACAAGAGTGGAAGTACTTCGTTCGCGGTGCAACGCATCCCGGAGTGTACTTCGGTACCCCGTCGGCGGGCTCGCTCTCTAGTACACTTGGGTCATGCTGGGTAGTACTTAGGACTTGCAATTAGGATTCTTGGATCTATGATAGGAAAAGTACTTTGTCTATCTTTTCGCGTTGCCAGGAGACAAGAATCTCTGAGGAGGAGTGTCCCCTACGCGGGAGCGCTATTTGGGCAACTGGTGAAAAATATCGGAACTTGTGGGAGGTGGGGGAGAGACGTTTCCGGTGGGTGGGGCGTCGGTGGGAGGACCAACCTTTCGCCGCGGAAGGACCCACCCGCGCCCGTGGGAGGGGCCGCTCTCTCCCGACGCCTCAAAGAGGCCACCTTTTGGTTAAAAAGGGTCAAAGGAGAGATTGGAAACATATAGGGATAATAGACGGAAGCGACTGGGTGCTCACACCGCAGGATTCTTGCGGATGACTTCAGAAGAGGTGCCGACGATGGAATTGTTCCTTTCTTACGAGTGGTTTGGTCCGTGCGCGTAGGGGGAGGGGCAGGTGGAAGGCCTCCGGTGGTCAACTGGGTACCGCAAGATTAATGATCGCCGTGGCCTTACAAGTCCCGCCCATTTTCTGAAGGAGGCGACCTCTTCTACAACTCACCGCCCCCTTGTTTCCCCCTTCTTCCAAAGAAAGCTGACTTTTTCCTAAAACATCTTCATCCGCCCCTCTTAAACATCCTGCGGCGCCGATCTGCTTTCCGATGTTTCCCCACCTTTCTATTACCGCGTCGCTTTCAATTAGTACCGCTGTATTTCCGGTGGAGCTTCCAACTCCGATTCCTAGTATTTTTTTATTTCCTTATCTCTATATATGAAACGGGCCGTAGTACTTATGTAACCCAAACCTGATATATACGTATATTAACTCTATAACCTTTTAACGAGAATAATCACCAAGAAATAAATGCATTGGACTCATACGAGAAAGTATTGATATTTCTCACTACATAATAAGATCAAACTCGGACATGGAAACAGACAATAAATAAAATAGGATAAAAAATTTACGTAATACACTGAAAATGTCAATGAGAATTGTTACTCACCACCTGAAGTACTTGAGTGAAGAAATCGTCATCTTCGTAAAAACGGTAGACCTGAAAAGAAAGGAAGTACAAATAAATTAATTGAAGGAATAAAATCCTGCAAAACTACCCATATAAGAAAATTATTTTTAATAATAGAGGAAGACATTTATAAAATTATTCAACGTAATTTACGAGCAATAATAAAATTAAATTTTCGATTAAAACGGTTAATATATCTTTAATTTTATATGAGGAATAAAAATACATGTTCAGATAACTTGGAAAATAAATTAGGATTATATGCCAGTAGATTCTTTTTCCGATAGCTGAAACGCTGTTGGCAAAATATCTGCATTAAAGCGCGAGAAAATCGTATTAGATTGCGTGATATTCTTCGAGATATTTAACTGAAAATTAAGCAGTATTCTTATTGATAAATTCTATGGATAAAAACAGATAGAGAGCACATGTAATCCTATATTCGGTATAAAATGAAAGTGTTGAAGGTTGAACTAATTATCCTGCTCTCAAAGAATGGATCTGAAACGAATAAGATAGATTGCAGTCGTGGAAAGAAAATCCCTTTCATTCACAATCATTCAGTCTGACAGCAAGTACTCGAAGCGTGGATATAAATAACTTTGAGCATTGTTAATGGAAACGGCTTTATATTTAATACTTCGAATTAGCAGTGTTGCGCGAGCAGGGCTTGTCTTGTGTGACGCGTATTCATACGATTAATCAATCATCTGCATTTGCGGTCGCTAACGATATGAGCTATATACATATCCTGCTACGAGAGCGAGATGTGCCATAAGAAAAAACACGAACGATTTCGTACATTGATAGACGGATACTAGCGGTCACCCATTTGAGAGTTACTGGTATGCTTGAAACGAAGCACTGTCCTATACTTTTAGAAGTGTTGTTAATTGCCCCTCTACAGAAAAAGTAATTTTGTTAGTATTAACTTAAATCTGTGAAGGTTCCAAGGGTTTAAGTCGTGATGTCATAATTAGATCGAATAATAAACATCTGTGATAATTCCGAACACTGAGATCTCATTCAAGAATCGAACTCCTTTCGTCAAGGACGAATATACCCATGCCAATACGCCCATGACGTTTCTTCAAAGAAGCATTTATTATGTACATCATTATTTATTCTAATACAGTATATAAATCCATGTACTTTTATTCTGATAATCAATCGCAAACTAAATATAATGTCTCATTGATTTAACTAAGCTTTACTTCAATTAATATCAGAAATTTAAAAAAGTATTAATCATTATTGACGAGAAAATTGACAATGGAGCTATTATCAGCATTAATTGATTACAATGGTCACATGACGCAACACTCACAAAAGTAGACATTATTCTTCAAACAATCGATACCCTCAACAATCAATAACGCGCTATTTTCGTACAAAGACTCTTCTCGAATCAGAATCCCTCTTTCGCTAGAAAATCGCGCTCAAAAATCCAGGTCAACCGTAACCTACGTATACCATCCTCTCCAACGTACATATTTTTGTTTGTATGCTCAAATGAACGCTTCCACAAAAGGCTATTTCCACAGCCTCCGCCATGTTACCTCTCATCCAGACACACACGGATCCAGAACGCGAGAACAATGTGGGAGGAGAGAAGAAATCAGAAGGGACAGAAGGAGAAAAGGAAACGGAGGTAAGCGAGGGGTGGTTGTAGAATCCATAGGCGCGGTCCTGCAACACTTAACTCGCACACATCAAAAAGACAGTGTGCGAAAGGGAGACAAGATAAATGTTCCGGCGGGCACCAAAAAACCCGTGGGCATGGGTTTCGGACAATACGCCCAATGATTTTCAATGGGCCATAAATATATCATAGTGGGGTATGGTTTTTCCGTGGGTACGGGTGGGGGGGTTTTGGAAGAACATGGTCGGGAGGGTGGGCGAAAGGGGAGCAGTTTCGGCAGAGCCAAAGAAATTTTGATGTTTATGGTAACATCTCAATACACACGAGGGGACAGGCAGTCGGAAGCTGGGAAAGCGGTTAGGACGGTGGTTTTCGGAAGGCGGTGGGGTATAGAGTGGAGATATGCGTGGAATCGAGACGATGTCGGTTGTGGGCTCATTTGGTGGAGATTGTTTGAATTGGGTCGGCCATCGATTGATGATGGATCTACTCTTTGGTCCGATGCGGCGAAGGGTGAATGCACACAGTTGAAGGCCTTTGATTCTTATTGAATGCCGCCCAAGAATGGACCGATGGAAATGCCGTGTTAACTTCTTGACGAAAGAAACTTGTTGCTGGAGTCGTATTGGTTGCTTGGATACCAATTTCCTTGGGATAGAGTTCCGACAGTGAGTTTGAACGTAACGATATGAAGATATAGGTCCTATATATCCCAGATATGTTCTTAGATAAAAGGTTGTTTTACTACGGTTAATATACAATCATCTATAATGGCTAATTATTATACGTTCATCAATTAAATATCTGCTTAATTTTAGGTTAGAGTAACTTATTTTACGCTTAATATGTATACGTCTAAGTTTTTTTCATACGAAGTTTTTCTAATGGCTAGTGCTTCTTTTCTTGGTTATTTGTACGAAAAGAATATTAAATTAGAATAACCTTGCATAGTAATCATCATGATTGGGAAAATACCTCCTGAAGGCTGTAAATCAATTTTCTATAGATTTTTACCCAGAAAATATTCATTTATCAAGATTTAAATTCAGTCAGAAAATGAATACTAATAAGTAGCCAGGTGCTCATCCTTAAGGGTAGCTGACAGACTACAAATATCTCCTTTTTGAAAGAGCCTAATTCTTAAGTGTGCATACAAAAAAGAGGAAGGAAGTTACTAGACAGCCCCTAATAAGTAACATATTATTACCATGAGAATTGATAACTTGATATAGCAACACGTATCCTACAAGGATTGTTGATCATAACCTTAAGTTTCAACGCTCTCCGATGATAATCATGAACTTAATTTTTGTGAATATTTTAAAAATTTTACTTAGCTGCGGAAATATTCAGATATCTAATTGCTCAAAAATATTTGTTCCATCTTGGAAAGGAAAAGACATGCGGTTAGCGAAAAATACATACATAAAAATAATCATTTCACTTATAATATTAGGTCTTGAGCTTTAATAAAATGTTGTGCACCTTCTCCAACTTTTTGAGTTCCTTCAATCCCCCTCAATTGTTTACTTTACTAAATGGTAGTCTTCGAAAATTATACATACTCATATATGTGAGCTTAATTGTAATAAAGTAAACATAAAATGGTTTATACGTGTATACTCGTATTGAACAAACTTTGATTTCAATGGTATAGTGGTTAAGGTAGTAAACTGTTCCACTATAGCGGACAATGCTGTTGAATTTAATTGTCAATAACATCCATGAAGTAGAATTCTAATGAGCTATTCTATCTCCAGATACAACTAGGTAAAGAAGAATACAATGTTAAAATAATAAGAAATAAAATCATCCTAATGTACTTAACAACAATGTAGAGTATGACGCAACCATTAGTTCTGACTCCTTCATTCCTTTTAATCAAAATAGAAAGATAAAAATCAGTTTAAATTGTATCTCAATTAGATTACTATTATTTACGCGACAATTACTTGCGTCACAATGCTTTATATATAAGTTACCACGTTCGCCTTGCGTTGCAGTGGTTAAATGAAGACATCAAACTTGAAAACTTCGAGCAGATGTCGGGAACGTGTTAATTAAACAATTTTACGATGGTTTTGTTCGTTTACATGGTCTCAAGCCAACTCTTGATGGAGTCGTCTACTTTAACGCGTCCTTGCGTGTCTCATGAATTTCTTCTCTCTTTTGTATTCCTAAGAACTATGCCTATGCGTCCCACGCTGCGCTTAACAGGAATTTATCGCTGTCCCACTATTCTCTCTTTCGCCTATAAAATCATCGCGTTTCCTTTTCTAGAACGAAAATTAACTTATCTACTTTTGACGGAAATGGGATATCCTCAAAATCTGGGATGGATTCCTTATTTCTATAACAACAGTGTAAATAGTGGAATCGATGAGTGTTTCGAATCAAACTTTTGGTTTTCGAGTCCATTTATCACTTCTTGGAGTTAATATTTAGACTGAAGCTACTCTCTAACGTAAATGAATAGTATTCACAAAGTTCATCTCCCCATTAAAAATATTGGGTTAACCAAGAAAGGTAATATGATTTTTACCAAGAAAGATTATCGAATGTAAAATACTTCTATGAACCCATTGCGTTCCTTAGGAAGATTTTTACTTATTGTTGCTCAGTAAGATGAAAAGAAATTTACTTGATTTGATTAAATGATTATAAAAATATTTTTAAAACAATTGTTGAGATGACCATAGTGATCCCTTAGTTACGGAAAAGGCCAAATAAAATGGTTATTTATCTATTGGAAATGTGAAGTCATTTAGTTATGCCAACTTATTTTCCAATCTATTTATGATCATAGAATTGCTTTCTTATTTCCTTGATGTTTAAGTCGGTTGTAATTGAAACGAAACTTTGTTGAAGAGATAAATTTTGTTACATTTTAGAAGCAATAAATTGTTAAGCCAACAAAAAATAATGTTTAGATCACAGAGACCAGTTTCCCGGCAACCAGAACAAAACTAAAATTCAACCGGGATTCATCCATACACTTAAAAAGTACGTTCACACCGCACAAAAAACATCACGGATCGAAATAATAAGCAATAATACGAACATCTTCTTAATCCGCAGCATTTGGTTAGAATGGCCGCTCGTTAGCTGAATAATCTGCGCGCAATCCCCTCCTATATCCAAAGGGATAACCCCCTCGCAACAGATGGAATTCTGCATTCCGGCCAAGTTCATCGTAACGGGTCATTGCATTGCTTTCCTTCTGTTTCGTTCTTCCTCATTTAATCTTCCACGCGAAATCAACAGGCGCCCCCACCGTTCTTCATCCCCTTCTGCCGCCATACAAGTCGGTGTCCTTTGCCGCAATGTCTCCCTTTTGTGGTTTGCCCTTTTCCCCGACTCATTCGTAGACCTTTTGGTCGAGAATAACGAGCGAGATGCTTTACCTCTCATTCCACGTCACGTTCCTTTCTTAAATCTCTCTCTATGGTCAAGTTTCTATATATCTTCCCTCCTTTCTGTATGTTTCAACAGAAATTTAACATATCTACAGCTATTTACAGGCATTTAGAACTAGTTTTGTAACTGAAGAAAGAGATAGAGTCTAGTGTGTAAAGTAGTAAAGATACAATTCTCTTAAATCACTTATTTCTCTTCTCTTATTACTTAAATTTTCTGTGCATTGGGAATTTTCAAGCAAAAATTCTACTGATTAGTCAATCTGTCCAGAAATTTTACTTTATTTTAACGTATTATTTAAAACAATTTTCTTTTACGTAAGCTGTAAGGCAGAAGAAAATTCATCTACAATAAAATACTACGTTTATACATTAATAAAAACCCTTACCTTATGCTAACTTTCTAATACTTTTACTTGTGCTTGATTCTCTAGCCTGAGCTGATTTACGCAGTATCCAACCTGTCATTACACTTTTATTGATAGATAGTACTATAGAGAGATTTTTCAATCAAGCCCTCTTTATTTACATTCTCCTTTATTCATAGAGAAATCTTAGCCCAGCTTACATACATATACTTCTTTTAACGATGCATTTGAGAGCATATTTGAGGCAGATTTTGTCATTGGTAGATTCAAAAAAGAACATGAACACTTGAAATATTCACTCGTAGATTAAATTTAACATTTCATAAATAAATAGAAAATATCAATATCAGTATTCTTGCCTAGCTAGGATAGGATGCCATTGAAACAAATCACACCAGAACGATGCCGTTTAGAAAGAAGATATACTTAACAAATACTTAAGTACCTCATTTTGAGTAAGATAGTTATTGGGGTTATTAATATGAAATCATAAAAAATGAGGGATATTCAAACTTATAGTAAAATTTTGTAAGTAAACCTGTGTTGCTACTATTTATTTTAATGAATAAAAAGGATATAAATGAGTTTTTATCCTTCAGTAATATCCTTTCCGTACAAAACTGTGTATTCGTTGAGTTTCAATCCGTTGGATCATGAAGGTATCGTTGCATCTCAGAGAAGTCAGGACTATAAGTGACGGCGAATGCAATCGTCGAATCGAAAATAACAAACTCTATGGGAATCGAAACTCATCTCTCGAAAAAGGGACGCAAAAACTTCGAAAGAAAAATGACGCTGGCGCATGTCAATGCATTCTCATTATTGCTTCGCCATTTGAAACGGAGGTAGGTATAATGACCCTAGCAACACTTTTTCCCCCTTAGTGACGGCGAGATTAAGCGGTATCCATCAATTATGCTGCCCGACTTGGATGACCCTCGACCTTCACCGCAACCCGAGAAAACTCTGCATTTCCGAGCCTCGGACTGCGGTTTCCACGGAGACCAGCTCGCGAACGAGCGCATGTGCTCGTCCGTACAGACGCGTGCCGACGCTCGCGGTTCGAGTTATAGCCATGCAAAGGCGTTTTTATGGATTAACCGCCATGAAATCCGTGCTAATGTACGATGATAATTTACACTTAGCACTAAAACGGCTAAGATACTTCATGATTTCTCCAACCCTAAAAATATCGCTGAATATTAGCTAAGTAAAATGATACACTCAAATAAGATTTACTTTGTTGTTTATTTTTATTCATTATATATTGTGTATTTGCGAAGGTTTTACGACAGCCTGACTATAAAGAGTAAAAGATTCATCTCTGGTAAGATGTATTCGTATCAAAGTTGAACTCAATTGTACCCCGCAAGATGACGCGCTAATGTAAATATACGGTGTCGTAGAGTTTACATTTCGTTTTCGATTTACGAAGTTACCTAATAATTCACTTCACTAAATGTGATATATTGATATTTGCAAATATGATTCCAATATGTATCGCTATAATAACGAGAAACTGTAGAATAAACAAGGAATCTATAAAGCCAATAACGAGCCACAGGTGTTTTATGAATAAAAGAAAATTAATTGATTGGGTTGTAAACGTTTATAAAATTCAGGAGAATGTACTTTTGGCTGATTGACTAAATTAAGCATAGCTAATGATATCAATATTATTATCAGAATCAAATTTCAAACAATCTTATCGTAAACATGGCAACGATTGCCGTGTAAAATAAAAGACTCGACAAAAATAGAGTAATCTTACTTACTTTTCGTTTTTGAACAAGATATATTTATAGTGTAAACGTAAGATTATATTTTACCTATCAATTTATGATAACTGAGTTCACATGATACTTATACTGTTAGAAACTTGGACTGGTAGCATGATCATATGGATAAGTAGGTAATCGTGATATATAGTTGTACGTATCTAATCACTTGAAAACAAATTTTAGTCCCATAGCAACCTGCCCTTATAATAGTAAATGCATGATTGGAACAATTCTTACTAATTTGAATTTTATATTTCATGGAAAACGGCTGAATTTCCGAAAGAATCATCTAAGGATAATGACATGCAATACTATTAGGTTATGTAAATTTAGCTTAGAAACGTACACACTCTTAAATCGTGTAAATGTATCGCACTGTATGTATTAGCACAAATAACAATATTCGAACCAAATGATATTTCCCACATTCCCCATTAGTTAGTCGTTCAAAAAAATGTTCAATTCCATCAGACCCATCGTGGCTACGAAGCAAAAGAGAAAAAAAAACTTTGGTCGGAGGAAAATAAGGGATAATTTCAGCACATTCAAAAGCGTAGCTGAAAGATATGAAGCCAGTTTGATGGGTCCATACATTTCAACACAGAATACGACAAACGGAGAAAAAAAACCTATGGAACGCTGGCTTTTCCCGAAAATTTACCGTCCGCATAAATAACGAAAATTCCAGCCCGCCAGGTGCTGAAAGTGGGAAGAATCGAGATCGGTGGAAATTTCCCTACGGATCGTATTTTACGACTCATTAGCTGATCAAGTTTTCGATGCCGAGCGGAGGAAAATGTAGAAACGAAGTGGGAATGCAGAGAGTCCAGGAGATGAAATAGTGTTGACGTTAATGGACGCAAGGGTCTCGAAATTTACGTCGTCTTGATCCGTGGATTTGTTGCTTTTGATACACAGCGCCACACTTTGATCGCACGCCAAATAATCCGAACTAGTTTCGAGATAATTACCAACGAAGCCTTTCTGTATCACTAAGGGGAGGCGACTAAATTATGTCTCCCCCATACTAGGAGGCGATAAAAAACTTCACAAGCGGTATCAAATGAATGTAACAGTTATTTCGAGTTATTTTTCGTAATTTCACGTGTTTTGATACTTCCCTTTCCTTTTATCTTACGTAGCCGACAACTTTCTCAAGTTCTCCTCGATAACCGCTACATTTAATGGCATGAATTTAAGGTACATTAGTTGTAATTATCTAGTAAGTTTTGGTTGCGTAGATCGGTTGCTAAGTTACTCCCATATAGAAGTAATCTATACACAGAATAAGATTCATACTGCCCAGTATTTAATCATGTCATCAATCTTAAAACTTTTTATTCTAAATTCATACAAGAGACGTTGTAAGCTTGGTGAATTGATGCATGATCCAACGTAAGTTACGCTTACTTTGTTTGTAATTAAAATACAGATGTTTAACTAATAATATAATAATTTAACTATTGTTAAAATTAGACAATACTATGTCACTAACTTAACAAAGTTATGTACTTTGTATAATGCTTTGTCATTGTTGTCCATTTTAAAAAATAAGCAGCTGATTTGGACTTAGGAACTTTACATAATAATCGAACTTTGATAAATATGTTATGTCAATTTAGAGGAAATATTCACGATGTAAATAAAGCTAATGCAATTCGTAAACAAGGAAAGGGCGATTCCGAAAATTTGTTTGAAACAAGACTTAAAAAGCGTGAGTATTTTCCCCTGAAAGTAACACATTAGAAGAAGAATCAAAAGATTCTAACCATCCCAACTCAGAAAAACGTTCTTCGGTGTTATATTTGCCTCATACCTGTGATTTAATGCAGGTATGATGGATTAATATCGAACCTATCGCTTGTACTAGAGTGAAATAGATATTTTTCACTCGTTATTAAAACTAAAGTTTAACTTTCGTATTATTTCAGTTTTATTTGAGAGAATCATCTCGGAAAAACCATGATTGATGTCCAACAACGAGTAATCTTTGATTCAACCCTAATGTTAGAATTATTCATACCAAACTGTTTCCCTATGATGTCTAAAATCCGGCAAAGAGATTATACCATTAAGAAATGTAAGTCTTTCCATCCATATTTCCCCGTCAGACGACCATGTATCATTCAACATGTGCCTGAAGTTTCAAAAGGGAACGCAAACGGATAATATAAAAAGTAATTCCCCGTGTAAATTTTCTAATGGATGCCATTACTTAATATCGTCGGTATACACGCGGGATAATTATATATCTCTTCCGACGCGGAAGATACTGATCGCCACAATCCGACCGTTCATAATACGCGTATAGATATAGACATACGTAATCCTAATACCTGATGGATAAAATAATTAGTACCCAACCTGATGACTAAATCCATTGAAGTGGAACATTGAGCATTAAACTAATCGATCCCTTTCAATGAAGAGATGCCATGAACGATCACTAGATCCGAGTCTACACGCATACAAATCGAATTAAATGGTTTCGTAACGCATCCCGGATATCCATTTATGCAAAATCCTCCGTTCTTCGGAGGATATTATCCAACTCTCAGTTTCAGATTAACGCGTGACCGAGTAAAATACGACGATGAAGACCTCGCTTCCATAACAACCGCACGTGAGATAGACCATCAATTCCGAGAGGCTTTGATTTCCACCAGAAAGGGTTAGTAATTTTAATTCGTTCCCATTTGTCAACGCAGGAGACGTGTGGGACTCATCGACGAATAAAAAAACAGCTCTAGCCACACTTAGCGCACGCATTAACGCGTACGTTTCACGCATTTAAATCCTTTAATAGTCCATCCACGCTATTCCAACGGACCGATTACTGTACCCATTCCCTCCGAGTACAATAACCACTGCGCAAACTATGGCTTTCTATCATTCGGGGCCATAAATCTTTATCTCCAGTGGGTCGGGACTCAAAAAGGGCATTGGAGCGTAAAAGTCTTAGAGGATGCTACGAATGGGTGCCGCAGTGGTGTGCGGTCGGCATGGACGCATCCGAATTATGTTTCTGCTGCGTGAGGAATGAAAGTTGCGGTGAAGAAAGGTGGAGGGAGGTTTTTCAAATCGAAAGCACGAGCTTAGTGACGCAAGGCGATGCACTGAAGCGTGGAACTCATATTAGAACACATGCAGGACCCATCTAGGATGTATAGCGTTCGATATATCGCACTATATGCGTAAAATATTAAAATAATCGTAATCTATGACGTAAATTCGATTAATCGATGCATTGGATTCAATATATCGCATTATATATCTGAAGTATTCAATTAATCGAATTCTATGGTAAATTCGATTAATCCATCGATTGAATTCGATATATCGCACTATTATAAAATTCAATTAATCGAAATCGATGGAGTACATTTGACAAATCAAATTTGATGAATCTCATAATTTAGATCGAATCCCTTAAAGTGTTCGGAAATCGAAATATCTCTCGAGCAATCGAATTTTATCGAGTTACTTTTCAACGAAATCTTCCTGGAAGGGAATTAAAGTTACCCATCCAGAGAATAAACGGATTTCATAAGATGAGTAGACCTTGAATGGAACCTAGAATCACCTAGTTAAACGGCAGTGGCTTACGGATTCACTTAAAGGAAAAATGATTCAGATCTGTTTATTGAATCGATCTTTCAAGATCGTTGATCCCTCTTCTCAATTCTAAATGTTTGCGATGAGAAATCAATATCCGGTGGATTCACTCTATTAATCTGGGGATCATTCACTTATCAAAGGAGAAAAAGTTGATTCATCTTCCTCAGAAACTGAATCTGTAATCACGTAGCTATTACAAACTCTTTTTAATAACTAAATGTCGAATGGGACATCATGCAACATATCTCTTGTACATAAATGTTCATAGAAAAATATCACTCGTCTTTAAAGGATAAAACCATTTTAAATTTATAAAGGAGTCCTCCAGTTTATCTTTTTCATATTCATCAAATTAAGGACCTTATGATTATCGTATCTAATAATTACAATAATATAGCGTAAAGAAAAGTTAACAGGTCAATCCAATGAAATGTATAACAATAAGTAAATTAGTATTTAGATAACGAGCAATAAGTGTTCTACAATACTTTCATTATAACGTAATAAGCAACCACACTCTCAAAGATGAAGTAATGAGTCAATATTTTATAATCGTATTGCTATCTACGTTTTGCCAATAATAATATCATATATCACTCCGTTGATATAAATACATTTAGTGATCGTTTCGACATATCACGCATTAAAATTACCACTGTGTACATTTGGTCAAGAGCTGTCTTATTGCTTTTGAAATACCATCACAATAAATCGAGGAATCGTGACGTAAGTGGGCGGCGGAGAAATTACTCTTCGAGCAAGGGCACTCAAGAGTAGGCCGTCGGTGTCATTGATGGTAATTGTGATTGGTGACCACTCTGCCAAAAAAAATATCCACTCACAGGACACCTACGCGAGGGAGGTAACCAATAGCAACAAAAAAAACAACTGAGGGGTATGGAAACCTTACCCGCAGAAACAATACATGCGCGTGTTGTTGGCACCCCATAGAGATCTGCACATGAACAAATCGCTTTGTGAACGCACAGAAAAAGTTTGCACCGCCACATTAACCGCGCTATTCGATATTTCCGTTTATTTTGCAAACCCGAAAGCGGTTGGGCGAAAAACCTCAGCGTCACCGTTCCGTTTTGACGGAAAAAGATTTTAGTGCACGGGCTTTGGTGCGGAGGTCGCTTTCTCATCGTTTGGGGCCACTCCCGGCATTCTGATCTATGTGTCAGCGGTGGTAATGGCAAGAGATGAAAGGTGAAAATTAGTCACGCGGATTTGGATCCGGACGAGCGTCTGACATCTCTCTGCGTGGAGCAATCAAGGCGCTCTAGTAGTCGGCCAAACAGAGTGAAAAAGAACACAATGGGTTGGATATTAAAAGGTCACCCGATCTCTACAAATACACTTCCACCGATTCCCTCTCGGAATAAATGGAACATCGCAGGAAACCATTATTTGACGTCTTTATCTGTCCCTTAAACCTCGCACGGGATTCACGACTCGGTTTCTATGGAAACCGTACGGTATTTTTTCGAGAAAATCCGCGACAATGTCATTCATCTCGTCTCCCCTCTCTAAGAATGGCTTAAAAAACTAAAATCCGCCTGTTTTCGGCTATTGTATCCAAGGATGATACGGAAGATTTTCTAGATGAGATTGACTCCCTAAGCCTCGTGATGTTTGCGGCATTAAAATTCGGCTTTTGACGGAAACTCTGATTTCGAACGGTTTTCGGCCGAAATGTGTCGATTTGTCGCGGTCTATTCCACAGATCTGGATTTCCCTTTCGGCGAAGCAGATGTTCCGTGTTCGACTGACAATGAGTGGTTCTATGAACACGTATATATGTGATAGTTTTGGGTGCTGTATGCATTATGTGCGATGATCGGCCAGGAGGTGAAAGATATGCGACTGAAAGGGGAGTGTTAGGGAAATATACCCATGACATGTCACTCATCTGTGTTTTCATATTTCTATTAGATCCTATTGGAATATTGTGAATAACTACTGAATATTTTCAATTGCAAGGTTCTCTGAAAGTAAGACATTGTTCAACTGGCATAATAAGTAGCCAATGTTACTTAGGGTCAAATTTCAACATTAAGATGTTAATGGTGAAATTTGACCCTTATTTCTTCGTAAAATATCATCAATTATTAAGTAATCGAATTCTTATTTTATCAATAATATAAATCTAAGCTAATTGAAGACATTTATGAATGATAATACGTTTAAGGAAGGATATTTTTTCTTAGAGATTTAGTGCTACAACCATATTTTCTACATCACGTTTATCATAAATGCTTATTTATAATTAAGTATTAAATATACTTCTGCAACGATTCTTGATAACCCGCACTTCATTGAGTGGCAGAGAGTGTAACGCCACCATTTCGTGATACTATTTTAAGTTGTTCTTGAAGAACGGGTTTCTAAGAGATCATTCCCAGCTTATACATTCTTTTTTTTTTCTCCTTAGTCATCACTTCCAACAATAGGACGGTAATCAATATAATAACATCACGGAATGTAATTAGCTCATCAGTATGCATTGTTGAGAAACGTTTCTATAATTTGATATTGACGTAAACTTTCACAATAATGCCACTTCCCCATGTCATTGTCACAACTCACTGCTACTCGCCAACTCGAAACGAAAATGTTACGAGCACAAATAAACTCGTATCCGGAGAAGTAATCATGTACACACAACAGCCCATCCTAAACGTCCATCTCGTCGCTACGCAACAGAAAAAAATCACCTCCCATTCCGAGCCTCCATTCATAACACGAAAACCAGTAACAAATGACGAACAAAAAAACCCAAAAAAATCACAATCTTAATCCCGTAAAAAATAACCCTTTAATTCCGCAATGAAAGAATGACTCACGACCCAAGAGAATAAATCGGAAAATTCCTCGATGGAGAGAGAGGCTAGAGATGAAAAAAAAGCATACGAACATCCTATCGAAAAAAAAAAAAACTTGGAACGAAAACAACCACATTTCCCCTTTTTCTTTCGATAGGTTCACGGAGTTCAAACGTTGTACTACAAGCTGTAAGTCCCGTCATTAACACTGTTTCCATATTTATATTTTTTCCGCGGTCTCCCATATATATTCAAGCCGCCTCTACGCCATTTCTCCGCTCACAAAGGAGCACAATCAGACCGCTTTTGAGGCGCGGGAAGGCGGCAGGGTAAGTTATACGCGACAGCCATCGGCGTCACCAACAACTATTCCCCTTTCTACCTCGTAAAAGACTATTAATCAAGGGAACCGAGCGACAAACACTCGGCCGTGAGGAGAGTGGGTGTAAGAGAGATCTTCACGCTTCTAAGTGTCGCCCATAAACATCTGCCACGCGGAGAAATCTAAAAGATTTGCTTCATGAAAGCAATAAAGATTGCGGCGAAGGTGTGGTGCGGTTGAGGTAACGCGGGGAGAGTGTGAAAGAGGGAATTGAGCCGAAGACAAAGATGGGGGCTTTAATTTATGCGATTTTATCACGCTGGGATGTACGGAAATGTAAAGATGTGTATCCGAGACATATAAGAGTCGTATTGACTTGTGTCTACGAAGCCTCCGGGCGAACAATCTCCCGAGAACATTTTGTCCGAAGAATCGATTTGGAGTTACGGTGATTTTAAGTCTGCATTTAAATGTTTGAAGTCTAATGATCCAACACAAAGACCAACAGATAGGAAAAGCAAAGACACGGAACTAATTTACACTTCTATTTCCAGCAATAATCAACCAATTACTATTCTTAATCCACGACCGTATGTTACCAAGAGATACCAATCTTTGTTGTATCGTTTCCATTGATTTCATTGCGCTAATGCTGATTGTTTCTCTCATTATTGTCCAAGAAATTAATTATATCTAACATCACGAAATGACGGGGATGTAGCTCAGTGGTAGAGCGTTCGCTTTGCATGTGAAAGGCCCCGGGTTCGATCCCCGGCATCTCCAATATATATTTTTACTTAAAGTTAAAATACCTTTGACCTAACAGGCGATGACTTCACTCCATTTCGTGTATAACCTAATACAGGAAAGAACTTCAAAATTTATATTAAAGACCCGCTTTTTATGTTGCTGTTCGATATATTCATTAGAAATGAATCGTATAGCAAAAAATTATCCAGATTTTGTGATTCATCGAAAAATTACTGAGTAGCTAAATTTCCTTAAAGTGAACCAAAGAAGACTAAATATTTTACTGACCATAAGGAATATTGCAAGCCAACGAACAAAGCGTTATTGAATCTGATCAGATCAACCTCCACTCTCAGGGCCGTACTAAATAAACCGAAGTGTTAGTTCCGGTGCAGAAAGATAGCAAGTGAACTCCTTTTATTTACTAAAAAGATTTTTTGTTTAAAATATATTATTTATCTTCATAAAATAATATGAAAGATGAATGCAAAAACAAAATAATTATTCTTTGTCTGTAAAGTACACAGGGATAAATTTTGTTTATACCTGAGAGGTAATATTTCTTTAAGTAAATTTAAGATACGTCTTTTATAAACAATATTAAATAAGAGCTGAAATTTGTAAGTCTTTAAACAGTACTTTCATCGATTCTGATTTATGTCATTTCATATTATTTATGGCCATTATTTTATGTATATTTATTTCTGAGAACAATTAACTTGCAATAAACCTGGATAAGGCAGTTTGAAAAGGATACTGACATTTTATTTTTTTAATAACTGAGAACATTGCATTATAAGTGAAATCAAGAAGCTATCAACTTTAAGAACTACGAAAAGAACGTACTTCATATTTACCGATGATTAATACCCAGATATTCCAGAAATGAAATTGATGCAAATCAAAAGTATCGTATACTTATACTTTCCTAAAACATTATAACCAATCCTCGTTCTAAGAAAATGAAAGTAGCGCTATTATATTACCCTCCCTTGGTTTTGTGATCCGTGCCAAAAATTGAATAGGCACCGGCGAGATTCGAACTCACGATCTCCTGTTTACTAGACAGGCGCTTTAACCAACTAAGCCACGGCGCCATGGAAACTACATTATTGACCTTTAAGTTTAGTATTGAGCTTTAACTAAAATGAAAAAAAGAAAATAATGTAACTTTCACCATTATAAAGAGTTTACTTTCAATCTGTTTTATTTACTTTTATATTTTCCTTAACAAGACCGATCACTAAGTCAAAGCCAAGACCATCAGTTCTGTAAGCAACCGACCGAACAGAAAATGAAGAATTTTTGATACCTCACTCAATCTATATCCCTATGTACCTCATCCCCTCAACACTACTTTCGGCAGTCGCCCTCAGACCCAGATACTACCAAAGGATTTGAGGTCAGGAGCTGCTGAATGGCGTGCAGACGGACAGCAGACAGAACACAAATTATAGACTAGTACATATTCACCGCACGTGCGTGTAAGAACGAGTTAGATTGGGGAGGGGTGCGAATGAACGATTCCAGCTCACGTACTGGTAAACACACCCACTCCTCTCCGGCTGCTGCACCCTATCTACTCGAATCCCATTAAAAGATACGAAAAATGAATCCGCATTAGAGACGCTGGATTCGAGATTCGTGGAAAGGAAAAGCGTAATGACCCAAGAGGCAGCTGCTATGGTATCGAGGGGTTATCATAGAGAAAAAAAAACGGAACCGCTGTTTTCTGTACTTAACACGGGTTCGGAAGCGATTTAATAAACGTATTCCCTTTTTTGGCTGCCAAGAGAGAGCTTTATAAATGATGTTTGGGAGAGTGCTAAGTGAACAAGTGTGTTTGGGGATGAAAAGAAACGGGGTGTGCCGATGGGTCATAATAAATGTAAGGAGCCGTTGCCATGACGAGGAGGACATCCGCTGTGGATGCACGGAGATGAGGTAGGAGTGTGAGGCATCCGTGATTATAAATATTGACGTGGCAGGAGTTTTCGTAACTGCAGACATTTTCGGTTAATTGTACTGAAGATAGATTGACATTAAATCCTACGTACTATTTAGTAATGAACATTGTTGATAGCAGTAGGAGAAGAAACTATGTCAAAAAATCATGTGAATATTAAAAAAGCGAAATTATAAGCTTATAATTTAAATTATCAGAATGTCATAATCAAACATAATTTAAATGTTAATGGAACAGAATCTAATTCAAAAATAATACATATAATGAACAATACTACGTCATTCGACTGTTCCATCCATTTCTGATGATAACTGCTGTATCTGTCGTGAGATCAAATTATGTATTTGATTAAAAATCAAGGAAAATCTATTTATGTCTATTTTCCGAAAAGCGGTGGATGTCATTGTTAAAATAAATGTAAGAAATCCTAGATAAAGTTAATATGATCAAGTGATACATAATTGTGGAAGTATGACATACAATATATTGAACCTGATTATATTAGCCCGCTAACGAAACCGATCGTGCCATTAAATTATCCGTGGAAAGTACGTATTTATTCATTCATTAAGAAATCCTGGTTAGATGTAAAATTTAAAAATATCTGTCTAGTCTTTCATGTATAAACTACATCATTGCATAGTTTAAATCCTTATTTATTTCAAAGAAAAAACCTATAGAAAAATAAAATCCATACAATAGTTTATTTTACATTTAAGTTATTAAGCCATCAATACGTTTCGTAATCAAGCACACGCTACATTCTCCGGTTCCAAAATACCACTCGCCACACAAAGGAAAAAAAAGAACACAGCATAGCGAGCGGTAATGCAAAACTCTCCGCAATTAGTCACCTTGGAAACAAACAGCGAGAGAAATATTAGCCGACTTCAAAAACACGCGCGGAGAACAAAGCCGTAAGCGGAAAGAGTAAACATAAAAAAGGGAAGAAAAACGTTACAGAACTTGAGCGCACATTAAAGATTAGACCCGGAAAAACAACGTCGTAAGTAATGCAAGACGAGGGAGAAGGATACAAAGGAGAAGAGAAACAGCGTGGAGTGGGGGGGGGAAGAGCGAGAAGGCATGGAAACGGAGCGAGAGAGTCATTTGTTCAATCAATCAACGCTCCGCGACCGGCCATTCGTCTCGGACAGGAGGACGCCCGGCGGGAGACGTCTTAAGACTCGAGGGGTGGACGGGGGAATGCGACACCGAAAGGAATGCGACTTCCGCCGAAGAAAAAATTAAATAAACATCGCGTAAAAAAAGCGCGGAGGAGAAATACACATATTTTGATTCCTGGCGCGTCGTTTGGACCCCGAGATTATTTCCATGGCGATGGACGCGAGAGGGATTATGGTAATAAGAGGATTGGAGGCTGATAATTCGACGATTATTTCTTTTCCGAAGAAAGCAGGTGGACATTCCGCAGTGGTGCCGCGACGGACGGCCTACCAACTAAACGTGCAGATTTTTCTTCTCCGTCGTCACGTACGTGGTGAATTCGAGGGAAAAAAATGACGGTCTTAACGCGCCCGAGTAATGAAATTTATGACGACCTTCACAAAAGCCCGTGTTGTATTTGGGAATTTGCATACATTTGGAACTCGTGGATTGTAATCGGGGAGTTTACTGATTACTGATGCGGGGGGGAGTGGAAGATTATGGTGGCGTGTTAAGGAGATTTGCGTCGCGTGGTTAAGTGGAGGAAGAGGACATGTGACCAGTTTCAGAATCACGATATTATCATTATAAAGGGATTTTCAACAGACTATGTCTCCTAATTGCCTCGATGAAATCAACATCTCCTTATCAAAGGGATCTAATGATGATGTTTAAGAGTAGTATTACAGAATATAAGACTACGAGTTTTTGAATGGCTATTTGGTAAAGACTTAATATCCAATAAATCATTTAATGTTAAAATGATATTAGAATTTAATCTCCTCAGATTTAAGTTGACTTAATCTTATACATTAAAGTTACAGTAAATTATCGTAATACATAATAATAATAATATATAAAATAAATTTATGTATAACAAAATATAGTATTATGGTAATATTTTGTTTTATCTGGATTTATTTGATTGATTATCTCCTATTTAACGCGTGTCATTATAATAAAAAGTAACGATGAAAATTAAAGGAAACATAAAAATAAAATTTGAAAAAGAAGAAAGGAATGACTTTGAGTATTATCAAAAAACCTAAGTTGTGGTCTTATGAAGAAATATAGAAAGACTACTGCCAGAAAAGACTTATAAAAAGGGGACTTTGAAAAACCTAATAAATCTAATGACTATTATTCCTAACAATTTAGTAGTTTATTTTCATTTTCAGTATTTTAATATTTATTTAGTATAAGTGTCGAATTATGTATTTGAGATTGGAATCGGTACAAACCAAGATGTAGTCTAAGGATATTTATTATTAATTACTTTCAGAAACATAATCTGAGGAATGAATAAAACCTATAACGTGTCACATCCTGATAATGATGTACGTATATCTTTTCCAAGAACCCGCGTTACTCCGAAAGAAGTACATTACCAGCCGCAGCTGTGTTACTCCAAATCTAAATTTCAAAAAAGTACTGAATTGATGAGAGGGAAGAAATTGTTTCCGTTCTCATTTGATTTCTAACCCGAGACATTTCGTATTCAAATGCGCTATTCTTCCTGGCATTCGTTATCGCCTCCAGTTATAGTAGGAAGGATTTCCATTTATGGCTTGGATGTGGCACTGTGAAGGAATTCACTTGGAACGGTCTGCTTTGCACAGTCGAGGACTGCGTCATAGACGAAGAATTGTGAGGCTGAAATCCTATTTATGCACGCGTAAACTCGGTTTGCTCACTTTGGTATCCCATGGTTACACCACTTCGATTGTGTAAAGATCTAACTATCGCGCATCTACTATCAAATGCGAAATTTCTTAGCTCCAATCAAAATACTGATTTTATAGTATTCACAATATATATTTATCATATTTAAGATATTCCTTCCATAAGCATACTAATTAAAAATCACGAATAAATTATCGACTAATCTATCCTTTTATAAAAAAATGTTGTATTTAATTACTATATGATGATTTGTCGCAATTAGATAGCTGACCGAGAAGTACCGGTTAAGGAAGTGAATGCGTGACCCGCCAGAGAAACCAATCGCTTCAAAAAACATCTCTAATGACAAAATATTTCCTCCCCGGCGGGGAATTGAACCCCGGTCTCCCGCGTGACAGGCGGGGATACTGACCACTATACTACCGAGGACCTTACCTTACTGCTAAAATTTTCAAAAGTCATATAACGTATTGGAATCTTTGGGAAAATTATTTCTTAACGGAAAAGTGATTTACAGTGAAGTTGAAAAATTCAGAATAGAATTCTAGACGGGATAATTATTTAATTTATTTACTGATATAATAATTCATTTTTTTGGTTACCATGTGGCGATGGTCGCGGTTCAAAGAATATTAACAGATGAATGGAAGTTCATAAATAATTAGTATCCACAAAATACATAAAAAATCTTCAACTACGACCGTAGACCGTTACCACTATGCTGCGTTTCTATTTAAAATGAACCATTTTCCGATGATCTACAAAATTTTACCTCTCCGGCGGGGAATCGAACGCCGGTCTCCCGCGTGACAGGCGGGGATACTGACCACTATACTACCGAGGACTACACGTAATATATATTACTTTCTTCGAAATCCTTAATCCTGAGTATAAATAACTCGCATATTTCCCCGGATGATTTGGCACTGTCAAATGCAGATAGGTGAAATTAGGTCCGTCTGTAAGAGTACCTCGCTAATATTCCTCCTTGGTATACCCGAAGAGATCCAATATTAAAATTAAAGGTTAATACCAATTAGATGATATGAAAATTCTCGATATATAAGCTCCATATATTAAACACATTTAAGAGCCTTAAATCCTAAAGAATTACAATTGTGAATAAATACGAAAATAAACGCTCACTTTTACATCAATTTCGCAAACCTAAAAAATCCCACCTCCTTACATCACACCCGCTTAGCATTTGTGTATCCCAAGGAGGAGTTCGATACAAGAACCTAAGACCCCCTGGCGTTCGTATATACTTTGTAACATGTCCAAGCCCTTCCTCATAACAGAGGAACGTCTCTTTCTTACTGAGGATTTCCAGAGGAGGGGTGGATTAAACGGCCGATATGGCGATGGGGAATTTTTCAGATGCGAGCTCACTTATGTGATCAGCAACGGGGGAAAATCCCCACGTGTGCCGTAAAAAAATAAGGAGTGGGAGATTGATTTCTTGCTAGAGAGTGTGTTATTTCTACTGTGGAAGGAGTGGGATAGTGGTTGGGGAACCTTTTCATTCGAGAAGGCCGAGTGTGGAACTGTCAGGACACGCGCGTTTCTTGAGCTTAGTTTTGTATAAGCGATTAAATCAAAACGATGATTAGTGATATTTTAAATATGTCTTAAATAAGAAAGATTTTAATATATATTCATATTAGAATATGATATAATTAGATCCAATATAATGCACAATAATAAAATCATTTAAATATTCATCCGTGAAATAGATGTCGAATGATTTTGAAGTGTGATTTTTATTTCGAGGCAATACTTTCGGAGGAAAACATAAGTCTAAAATGAGTAAGCCTCATTATTGGGAAATGTAATCCGTAATCTAATAGAAAAGCGACATAAGGATACAACGAATTTCTTCATTTTAAAAGAATATACGTATTTTTCATTTTGTGTGTCACACGTGAATGAGAAGTAAAATACGAAACATGAATATAATCTTTTGAAAGAAGAAAGTTTGAACGTAGAAATAAACCATAGTTTCCTCACACCTGGGATATAGAGAGAAAGATGACATGGAGGTAAGCGCACGGAACGGAGGTGTTCAGTAGAAAAGCGAATGGATATAACACTTTGAAATCCCTTTCTTTCCTTCCGAGATGAATATTTTGATTCGAAACTCCCCGCATTAATGGACGTCAACTTCCAATGGAGTTCCATAAATATCTTCGGCTTACCGAGTGCTTTAGGTTTGATTCCTAGACGCGTTGGGAAATTTAGTGCGTGTTTTGAAAGGAAAGTTTTCTATCGTGTTTTTCCTGTGGAGATGATTGTGGAAATTGATCGTTTCCTTTGTTGTTCGAACTGCGGAGGCGGGATTGATGGGACGATCCCACTTTCCTAGCACAATGTTTGGATTATGTGCAGCTAGCATATGTCCGAGGTCAATGCACGCTGAGTAACCGATGAAAAATTAGTCGTTTTTTTAAAACGTAAACGCGGTATTCTCGAATGATACGGAACTCAATGGAGAAGCTGAGATTTCTCTTCTATGGCCGTGTAATTCCATCAAATACGGAAGTAAAATGAGGGGAATATCACACAGAGGATACGATCAAAGTATGTGTATATACATATGAAAGGAAAAGTTAAAAATACTCATTCATACATGATACAATGTAATATAATGTTAATATACAACAAAGTTGTAAATAAATACAAAGCATACACGCTTAACATTTTCATCTTAAAGGGTTTACGGTTCATTGTTAATAGATTTCCTTTGAAATTTCCGAAAATCTTGAATAAGTTGTACTAACTAGCCGTACATGAATATATTCTGCCTTCAGAAATATAATAGAATTTTCTCGCCTTGATCAACGGCTTTGAAATAAAAACTAACTTCCCATTCAAAAATAACGACCCTGCCAGGATTCGAACCTGGAATCTTCTGATCCGTAGTCAGACGCGTTATCCGTTGCGCCACAGGGCCATGGACTCCACATATCACACAGAACAATTTCTTTTTGAGAGTATAGAGTAACACATCTAATGATATCTTCAAGATTAAAGAAACGCCAGTCAACCCTTCTAAGTTTAAATACTACAAAGATATAAATGTTTCGTCTCCGAGGGGTCACCATCCAATCAATACAAGTCTAAAATTACATCGCAAGGGAACAATCATCGTCCTTCGTACAACAATTTGCAGCATTCCAAAGCACCTATCACTACGCATGGATAACCACTACGAATCATCGCACGGACCAATACATCGGCATTCTCCTTCCAACCGCATGTTAGAGCACGCTCCGTCGAAACCCATCCACACCATTCAATCCCTCCCACATCAGTTTACATAACGACCACTGATTTGAACCACCGGACGAGCAGGTGAACCGCAAGCTGACTCGCACCAGAACGCCGCCCCCGAAATCCCATTCTTCGCGATACCCGATGACACCTGGAGCAATGGAAGCGACCAAAGTGAGGACATCGACGACTACAAGTCACTCAGCGCGTGCCCATTCAAGTCCCGGGGCATCTGCCGCCTGAGGAATGCCTACTGATGGCGTCTCGCCAGTTGCATCACGCCCGGTAAAAGTAATAGAGGCATTCCGCCGCTTTCGACCCCCTTGTTTCCAGCACGTCAACGCTTCCGCGTAAAAAAGAATCCCCCGTCGAGATTATCCAAAGCCCGAGTTCCAATCCCCTTCCTATTGTAGACGAAGCACTGAAAACATTAAAGGGAGAGCATTTAGTCTCCTCCTGCGACTCCCCCACCCTCCCCGGCAAGAGAGTCGTTGCTCTCCGGAGACTTTAACGGATGGCGTCTGCACGAAAGAGATGTTTCCTAGAAACCCGACGAGAAAAATCGCCCCGTACCCTTTCTGCTCCTCTTGCAGGAGGATGAAGACAATGAGGACGGTGCCGCACAGCGGGGCGCGGCGAGAGGGAAGGACGAGAGAGAAAGAAGCTGGAGTAGTTAGCGGGTCATTCCCTTCTGAGGATGGCTTTTTTGGAGATGGTCAGTGCGGGGGTAGATGGCACCGGGAGCAGCAGCTGTCTTTTTTAACAGGAGTACGGGAGCGGGTACAATGGAAGGAAGATCTGCAGGAGGGATGGGGGTGTCCGACGGGAGGTACACGAACCCGAAGCACGCATGGAATAGGGACAATCGGTTTTTCTGCGGAGCGTGCGTGCCATAAAACACGGGGCTAAGAATGAGGCTAATGTTGGAGGGGGGAGCTAGGGTCATTCTAGGGCATCCGTAACAGCGAAAGAGTGTTAAGAAACAGGACATAGATCAGGTTAATGACATTTTCAGCCCGAGAAAGAAAGCTTGCGAGAGAAAAACATTTTCGAGACGGTCAGGGTGTAGAGTTGATTTTTATATCCGCCTTAAGTGGGGTTATTTCCTGTTTTGAGGTGCAACATCTTACTCGAAGACATATGTGTACCAGCTCTTCTATACTCTTAGGCGGACGTATATACATATCCATTGAAATACCATCAAAATATTTTCCTACATCCACGTATACTGAGAATGGAGGGAAGGGGAAATAATTTTTTTGCTCGTAGTTCACAACAAATTTAGTTGAGAGATTATCCAACAGAGCACATATCATACGGAAAAGAAATAATGCGATCCTAAGGAGGAACTAGATAGTGATAAATTAACCTCGTTTAATTTTAATTCCCTCTATATCATTACCGTGATTCATGACAATTTTTCCAATAATTTAAAATATCATCAGATCTTGCTTCATCTCATGTCCTCGGTAGTATAGTGGTCCTCCAATTTTTCCACGGTTACGAATTTGCATGATGGATGTTAGCAAAATTCCGTTTTTTAATAACTATTATTTTTTCTAAAGAGTTGTCGTTTCCATGTCAACCAATTATCTGAATTTTTCTGTATTTCGCATATTTCCTATTAACCGGGAGGTACTTTGCATTCGAATGTCATCTTAATAGAATTTCATTCCGTACATGAATTTGGAAAATAATAGACTTAAATTTTTGACAAGGTCCTCGGTAGTATAGTGGTCAGTATCCCCGCCTGTCACGCGGGAGACCGGGGTTCGATTCCCCGCCGGGGAGGAATTATTTTGCTGATCATCAGAAAATTGTTTATTTTAAAATAGAATTAGAAACGCAATATAGTGGTAACCTACAGTCTAAGTTGAAGGTCTCTAAAGTATTTTATGAAAACTTCTAATTCATGAACTTCCATTCATCTGTAAATATGATTTTAACTACGGTAATTGTCTCACGATAACCAAAAGAATGAATTATAATATCAGTAAATAAATGAAATAATTGTTCCGTCAAGAATTCTATACCATAAATTTCATTACCATTGGGAATTAGTTTTCCTTTAAGATATTATTTCCCACAAGGATTCCAATAAGTAATTTGACTTGAAAAATTTATAAAATTAATCAAGGTCCTCGGTAGTATAGTGGTCAGTATCCCCGCCTGTCACGCGGGAGACCGGGGTTCGATTCCCCGCCGGGGAGGTAAATTTTTGTTGATCATCGGAAAATGGTTTACTTTAAATAGAAATAGAAACGGAGAACAGTGGTAACCTACAGCCAAAGTTGAAAGTTATTGAAGTATTTTTTGGAGACTTTTAATTCATGAACTTCCATTCATCTGTTTATATGCTTTTAACCGCGACCATTGCCAAAAATTTATAATATCATCAGATCAACCACAATTTCAAGACCAAGTTCTTATGCTGAGATCAAATATTTCTGAAGGCTCTCTCTACAGAATATTCCTGCTTCGTTAAGAACTATTATCATGAATCCAAAAATTTATAATATCATCAGATCACCCACAATTTCAAGTCCTCGGTAGTATAGTGGTCAGTATCCCCGCCTGTCACGCGGGAGACCGGGGTTCGATTCCCCGCCGGGGAGGATCAATTTTTTATTACTCACTCACTATACTAGAACATTACATGTACAACATTATATTGTTTACAGATCAAATTTATGATTATTAGGAATAATTCAAAGATTACTTTCTTCATCCTCCTTCATAGAATCTAGCAACATAACGAGATACTAAAAGACGATTTTCAAATTGAATTACCGCCAAGCTTTCAAAGGTATATCCCAATAATTATAGAATTTGTAAATATATGTTTTTAAACATATCTTAACTCTTGATTCATTTCAAAAGAGTATCGGTATCTTTTCGTTCCATCATTCAAGTAATTCCTCTTATATTAAAAATATTTTTGTTTAAAGTTTAACAATGATTGCCCTCCACACTTATTCCTAATTTCATTTAAATAATAATTCCTAATTCGTATAAATATTACCTCAGACTCCCTTAGTAGTCAATTAAGAAATTGATTTAGTACCTTTCGGGATAAATATTTAGATGTCATGACAACCAACTTTCATTTCTGAAAAAGTTGCCAAATATTTGAGGGTAGGAACATTTAAAATAAAAAATATCCTGTACAAACCCTCTTTAATTCTCAATACTAATATCTTTTAAGTATACGTAACTAACTTTACCCCCTGTCATACGCCATAAGGCGGTTTGCGGGGTATTTATGTAAATGTAAACTTTACATCTCTATAGAATAGATACACGGGGACTAACAAAGCGCTATAAAATAACCGTTTACTTACTCTCCTGTGGTGTGATATTCACATCAAATGCCGAAAGAGAATTTAAACCAAGCGACTGTTTCATTCATTGGATTCTTAATATCGGTAGCATTGGCTGTGGGGGCGCCATTTTAGCCAAGCGCCAAGACGGAGTGATTGGCCATTGTGCGCCCTCCCTCCCCCACCCCTCCATTGTTCTGCCAACTCCACCCGAACCGTCCTCGTGTTGCTTCAACAATCCGATTTTCCGGGGAATAACGAGGGAACTTCTCCCGCTGTTTAACGGGCCCAGGAAATGCGAGGAGGCGTAAATCTTTACTCCTAGACACTTCTTCGGATGAAGGGTTTATGGAGGTTGCATCCATTAGCGAACAGGACACGGGAGATTTTCTCGAAATTTGTGAAAAAATATACGTGAATTCAGGTTAAGAGCGGATGCTTATGGAAAGAGTGGAATAAAACGATGAAAATATGCCATTATTGCTAAAGACGCGCATTAAAATATCAGTAATTAAAATGAATACATATACAAGTGAAGTTTACGATATTTTGCGTTGCCATGACTTTCATTAAATATATCACCGATTGATTTATGGAAATATATCGCGAGCTTAATGTAACTGTTATTGCTAATGATGAAAACATTTCGAAAACATTCCTTAATCTTATAGTTGTATATTTAAAAAAATACATTATTATTTCACTATTTATACAATGTGTGTAATCTATAGCAATTACAATTGGTGGTGACAATATATAAGGTATTCAAGCCTACTCGCTACAGAATAACTAGCAATTGGAATCGCTTAAACTAGAGGATTCAAGCAAAGGATCGAATAGTTGATATTGATAGACTAAAGAAAGGTATTTCTATAGAAAATAATTCTACAATTGGGCCCCTACATTTTTATAATGATTAATCTGACAACGCTAGTAAATTAGAGAAACTTAAGGATAAAAAAACTGCTCAAATTCGTTTTTCCAAGGTAAATTCATTCATATATTCATATATATATGTAAATTCACAAAGAATCAATGATAAATTTGGTAGATTCATAGTCTAAAGCATCAATGCCTCAACGCGTCGAAGTAAACTTTCGTGGTACTCAATTAGATGCATCGGCCAATATTAACTTTTATTTATTTATTTCTGTAAAGACTACAAGTAGGCACTTAGCCAGGTGGTAGTCAAATCTTAAGGGGAGGGGCAATTCAGAAAATTTGAGTTCTTGAAATTCCTATATATTGAATAATATCGTAATATCAAAATAAAAGGTAAGATTTTAAGTAAATTAATATTGTAACAACCAGCAATAAATTAGAAATCTCTACAGAGGATACGGTGGGAAGAGTTTAACGTCTGCAACTGCGTTTGAGTGAAGAAGCTGCCGAAAGGTGGCTCCTAGGGTACTTCCAGGTAGCGCATAGACTTATGTTAGTATAGCGAATATAAGAGAAATAATATATATTTTTAATAGAGAGGATGGTTTTCCTTGGGATCATGAAAATTGTCTGAAGAGCTTAGTGGTGGTAAATGAATTTATTTGGGATATGAGTGCCCGTAAAAGTATTACTCAGTATGTTACCATGTAATATCATAGTATCCGTATTATTTTTAAATCTAGTGTTATTCCTAGATAATAAGCGATTATCATACAACCGAAAAATAGTCATTCGGGGATGTAGCTCAGTGGTAGAGCGTTCGCTTTGCATGTGAAAGGCCCCGGGTTCGATCCCCGGCATCTCCAATTTTGTATTCGACCGTTCCTTTTATTGTGTGATATCGAATAATTCGTTTTATTTTATAGATCTCTGTCATCATTATAACCTTATGGTATAAGTGATTACAATTCATTTTCATTCCAACACCATAGCGTAATGTTCCACTCATAATAATTTGTTCATTTATGTTTGCATTAATCAAAGTAGCAATAATTCTTTAATTAATTCGATTATATCGATTCGATAATAATTCTTTAATTCGATTAATTCTTTTTCTCTTCTATCATTTGTCATCATTGCTGACTTAAAAATCGATGAATTACGAGATATTTTAAATCCAACACTCAAAGAAGCATCGACATCCACTCAGTATTTTTTAAAGTAACAATGTATTGATTACAAATTCACAAATTCATCGCAATCAAACAAGGGGATGTAGCTCAGTGGTAGAGCGTTCGCTTTGCATGTGAAAGGTCCCGGGTTCGACCCCCGGCATCTCCAGGTGATAATTTTGAATCGGTTCAAGATAAACAAGATTCTAGTATGTGAAGTTAATAGTTATGTTGTATTCTTTTCTGTTTTTTTTTTTTTTTAAGATCGAGGACTGGGAGAATTATCCATTTTCCAATACATAGATTGATATGACTGAATAGTTGTTCTTTTAAATGCAATAAGGAAATTAATTACTTTCTTTGTAATATTGTTTAAAAAAATAATTGTTTAATTAATATAATTGTTAAAATATCAAATAATTCTTTCAATATTATTACAAAGTCTTAAAAATCTTAAAATAAAATTTATTTGCATAAACACTCTTCGTAGAACCTAAGTTGAAGCGTCGGCTACCGATGCCTTCAACCAATTAAAGGATGCGGAATATATAACTATACACGCTTCAATCATAAGCATTCATTATTATTTGGCGTGCTAAGTTTCAGCGAAAACTAAAGTAAAGTGATAGATGAAATAGCGTCGCATTCTAATTAAATATAGGAGGGGATGTAGCTCAGTGGTAGAGCGTTCGCTTTGCATGTGAAAGGCCCCGGGTTCGATCCCCGGCATCTCCATTTTAGCACCCAATAGAATTGTATTCAACACAGTTGCAAGATGGAAAATATACCAACCATTACACTTATAGTACCCTACCCTACCTGCAAACTCGTTTGCTTTCCTTTTCAATTTTAAAACAATTTTAACTTTTCGGAATTTTAAAAAGTTGAAAATATTACATATGACGTGTGTACATATTACCGATTTTATTTTATTCATTTTATAAACTCACCACTACGCTTAAGATTCAGAATTTTGAAAAGGAATCGTTGAAAATTCAAGTTACAATGTCTAACTTCTTTTTCGTTGCGAAATCAGAGGCGTTACTGGAAACTGGGATTCCCCAATATTTTCAAAACAAGAGTTGGAAACAATGTGAGCGGAAAAACAATCTCTCTGCATGGAGACCTTCCGTGAATAGCTTCAGGGATAATCCTCGATGGTAATCCGACTTCAGCCACACCACCAGCGGTAAGCACACGCATATAATGAGTTTATGGTTTTCCACTTTTTGTGGGCAGAAAGACCCTTTTCTACCACCCTTTCTAAATTTCTTTCTCTCAGTCCTAATACTTCAGAATTCTTTTACTTCCTCCTTTCCGTGGGCCACCCGTGAGGTGCCGTAAAGATTTTTCTGGACAAGAGTTCCTTATGTCAAAAGCTAATGCATTTTAACTTCCATCTAAGATTGTTTCGTGAAAAGATTCGCGTATCAGCGAGTTGGAATGCTAACATTCATATGCATTTTTCGGAAAACTGATTATATTTACATTGTCATTTTCAATGGGCATAATCCTTAAATGAAACTATTGTCCATATGTGTATATTACATTTAACGTAAAATACCTAATAATGAACCTTAAATCTTATTTTTCATACTTTCACTTATTATTGCCTTGTATTTTGGGTGGAAATAAGCATTTAATTATAAATTTAAATTAATAAAATTATACAAATTAAATTATTAAAGATATGCAAATTAAAGTTACAACATGATTAAGAATAAATTTGAGTAAGATCCAAAATAAAGTTGAAGAAACATTTTTTTAAGGAAAATAGAAGGAATGAATTCGTAAAATAATATGCGTAACTGAATCCATATATTAAAATTTTTTCCTTCCTTAGGTCTAGGGTTTGATGGATAGAATTAGAGAATAATTTAAACCGGGGTTGATGAAGTAAATAATATAGCAAACTACTTGATTCTTAAGTTCCACAATCTAATTCATAAATATTTGTATGAAATAACATGAATTAGTCTCCAATATTTTACGCATGTTGTGCCAAATACTTTTTGTATCTCCTGACTATTGTGTTAATTTCCTATCAATAATTTCATGCTGATATAAACGGTTATACCTATATTTTTATAGATAATCCTGTGAGTAACATTCTATTCATCTATTCGAACGAGAAATCGCGTAAGTTTTCTTCTATCCGTCAACTACTTGCTAGAGCAGAAAGAGAGGGAAAAAAGATTTTCATAATGGAAAAACGGCATAAATATTGATATTTTACAAAATTCACTTATATCGTCACATATTTTCTCATGTTTACAATTCGACTCATCATTTTAGAACCCTCAAGGAAGGTCGGTTGCTACCAAACTTCTACAAAAAAGGAAATGGAAAAAGGAAAATAACAGGTCTGAAAACGGATAGACACGGGTTAATTTGGTAAAGATTGAGACTTTTGAGGCGGGATTCTAACCTTTTAACTTCGAATGAGGAAGTCTTTAAAATGAGAGGAGCGTGTTTTTCTATTTGAACGCTCTATTTTGGATATAGATGTTGATGAGCCTGAAGAAAGGAATATGCCGCGAACGGGAAGTGGTTGGATCGGACCGCAAGTCAAGGAAAAGAAAGGAAACTTAATCATCGGATGGCAGGCGTGCAGAATCACCTATCCTCCCCTTCTGACCACTTCATGGCGAGTTCTGCACCTTTTAGAACACTCCTCAACTCGAGTAGATGTTTAAATACAGATGCAAGATGTGCAAACCGCAGAAAAGAGGAAATACACGGAAAAATAATGCAATGAAAAATTGCGATCATAGTATCATAACCTTCATTTAAACCTCTAAGTATTTTCCCTGATAAATTGTGATATAAATTTTTGTATTTATTTTTTATATAATTGTAATTTAAATTTTTACACATAATGTTTAAAAATCTCATTTTCCTTTACATTATATTCCTATTAACCTAGGAATCCGTGTAATATTTTTGATAAACTTCCGTTTTATTGTTTTATTTCTCTTGATGGTTCCGAACATTTATAACGATTTCTACCGATAGCTAAAGCCCTCATTAACATATATTTTTAGCTTAAAATAAATAAATTTTCATACTTATAATGATAAATCATACTTTTCACAAATTAAAGTATTTTAAAATTATATAAAAATTGGTCGAAATAATATTTTTCCCACCATAAATTTGCATTTTACTAAAACTCTGTTACCATAACAACAAATCGTCGTATAGATTCTAACGGTATTTCGGAGATACCCCTCGAAGGGAAATATTCATAAAGCAAACCGTCTTCATAGAAACAAACACACGTCACCAAGGGAACCGTTACTATCCTCGGCTTAATATTTAATTTAAACGTAGAGGGAATAATGGAAGCCAGAACAGGAGCGCAGACGTCGACCGTTGTGTGGTCCCTCGGGTGCAATTTCCCAGACGTCACTCACTCCTTAATGAAGAAGACTTTTCTTTCCGAGGGCTCATCACTCCTTCCAAATTACCCACTTTCTTCTCTTTTTAATACTCTTTCACTCTGCGCTCGTGTTCTTTCTATCTTTTGAAGTTCCCGAAAAGAACAGATTCCACTTAGCGACGGCTTTTATTCGCCGGATGAGTGTCATTTCCGTGGAGACGTCCGAGTGAAGTTTCGTACAAAGAGTTGAACACAGAGAATAGCTTTGTTAAGCTCTATGATTGGTCCTTTAAGCGTTACATTTGATATACTCGAGGGATTATTCAGCCTGTAGGTGGTGCTGAGGTAAGTACACATGTACTCAATGACGATGAATTACGTATGTACGATTGATTCATGTATATATAGCAATGTATTTACGAGAAAAATAGGAAATTCGTAATTATTATGTGAGCAATAGAAAAGTTTATCGACGACAGGGTTTACTCTATTGAACGCTACATAAAATACATGGATACTTTTCTCCGTTACCTTAAATTATAAAAATATTAATTTTAATAGACGTTCGTGATAGATTTGTAAGTAATTTTACTATTTTTTCTCCGATAGCATTTCAGCATATATAATTTCGAAAACTTATACCTTAAATTGCATGCAATAAAGATAGTAAAAGGACTTCTAAATTTTTGATAAAATACAATTTCTCTTATTAAATTTCTTATATATTATTTCATGCTATACATATATAATGTACGTGCTTGAATATTACATAAATTTATTGCTCAAGTTCCTAATTGGCAAAACTATATTATGAATTAACATCAAACGTACAAATATATTTAAAATTTCTTTTTAACCTTCAGGCATTTTGAATTCTGAAGCCATAATCAAATGGCAGTAGGCTTTGTAAACTCAGCAATTAAGAGTTATTCTCAAAAATAATTGAATTCGATGCAATAAACTTATGGATGTGATTGAAGAAAGCTTACTTTTAATTATGAAAATTTTTCCATAACATATAACAATTATTTCTTTCTAAGATTTATGTAGGAAAGAATTTTTGATGCACGCTTTTTCTCTCCTTAAAATATATCAACAAATAAAATGGGTAGTTATACACGTCCCTTTAAAAATACTGATAAACGATATATAAAATTTACCACTATACTACCTAGGACCTTGAATACATGTCTTTAATTCTCAGAAGTGATACTATATTACATATACATTTCCCTTGGGGAAATTATTTCTTAACAGTAAAGTAATTTACAGTGAAATGGGAGTTTTCAGTATAGAATTCTAGAACAATACTAGGAACAATTGTTTTATTTATTTACTGATATAATAATTCATTTTTTTGGTTATTCTGTGGCAATGGTCGCGGTTAAAAGCATATTAACAAATGAATGGAAGTTAATGAATTAGAAGTTTTCACAAAATACTTCAGTGACCTTCAAATTTGACTGTATGTTACCACTATATTGCGTTTCTAATTCTATTTTAAATAAACTACTTTTCGATGATCAACAAAATGTTACCTCACCGGCGGGGAATCGAACCCCGGTCTCCCGCGTGACAGGCGGGGATACTGACCACTATACTACCGAGGATGTTGATTCGGTGAAGACATTCGTATTAGAAAATTAAATCTTAGTAGTACGATTTCCTATCGAAAGGGCAATTTCCAACCAAAACATCTTATTTTTATATTCCTAGAAAAACTAATAGAAACTAAAAATGTATAGGAGAAGAAGTTATTAAAACTATCGTATTGTAATCAGAAAAAAAATTCCAAAATAAATTTATTAATTCATAAGATTATATTCTGTGGTTACCATGTTGCAATGGTTATGGCTACAAGTATTCCATTAAACAGTTAATGGAAATCAATAAAATAAAAATATGCACAAATGACAAGATTCACAAAACGTAAATATGGCAGAAATTTACGAATATTTTCTATCTACAACAATCTAAGATCAACTAAATGAATTAATGTGTTAGTGCTCGTATTAATATCTTGATGTTACCATTCCACTAAGTAAAGATGAGCCTTATTAAGCTGTATAAAATCAACTTTCTCTGATGGGAGACCAAAAAAGACCTCCCCGGCGGGGAATCGAACCCCGGTCTCCCGCGTGACAGGCGGGGATACTGACCACTATACTACCGAGGACTTGAGATTTTGGGTGATCTGATGTTGTTTTGAAGTTTTGGATTCATGATAATAGTTCTTAACGAAGCAGGAAATTTCTGTAATGAGAGCCTTCAGAAATATTTGATCTCAGCATAAGAACTTGGTCTTTACGAATTTATTTACGTTTTCGAAAATATTTATCGAAACAGTCATTTTTAACAGAGGAACGTACATAATATAATTAGGCAATTTCGGTACAATAACGTGCACTTGGTTATTGAAGTATAGTTAGTATAGTTATAGTAGTTATTTAAGTACTTGAGTATTTGATTGTACTAATGTACAGGTTTGAAGATGGAAGATCATTAAATCAATCATCCTTACTAGAGTAATAAACAGTTGATAATTGCAGTTTGTAATTCCAATTCATATAGGCATTCATAAAAAGAGAGTTTAAACTTAAAGAAAAGAATTTTGTTAGTTAGAATTTTCAATTAGTTTGAAGAAAATACTTGAATGTAGTACGATCATTTACAAAAAAATTAACAAGACGAGAATTATTACAAACAATAACTATAAAGATAGCTCGAGTAAGTTACAGTTTCAGTTGCACGTGTAAAATTTAGACAATAAATTATGCTAGATAAACGTATGTACTTCATACATCGTCTAAAAACGTTGAATCAGAAATTGGAATCCTATAAGTGCACTTGTTTATGAGATCTATATTCAAGAATTTCTCGGATGGGTTTATAACATTATGAGAGGTCATTTCGTTCGGGGAGAGGCAGGATTCGCATAACTTCATCTAGATTCAGAATACGAAACACATAAGTAATTCCTCCATTAAAATGTAAACGATAATTGGAAAAATACCTCGCTGTGGAACGAGCCATAAAAATATATTACCCTCGGAATAAAATAGTGTCATCAAGCCACTTATTAAACGTGGCAAATGAACGCTTCCTGTACTGTGAAATGGACGATTCGACTAGAGGAGGATTGCAACTTTATCTGGTTAATTTTCAATGGCAGTAAAAGGTCCGATGTACTCACCGATTGCTTCCTCTGAGTCTTTCATTACTGCAGATGGAAAATCGACTCGGGAAAATGAACTCAGCTGGGTGAATGCCATCTTCTTATAACCTGTAAAGAAGAACTTTGTATGTTATTCCCTAAGGTCTGCAACACATCAGCAATAGGCTATTACTACAGCTAATGCGTGTGTGATGCAGTCGAGCGTTTCATCGCTGCACGCTGGTTATCAATTATTCAAAGAAATTCCCTTACTTGAGGTCGCTGTAAATGAGTTAACTCATCCGAGCGTGCTATGGCCTCCATCAAAGTCCACTGCATCATGGGACTCGTAATAGTTTTGGGTCATTACATTCTCTCATTTAGAATTTCAATCCAAAAGGCTATCGCCACCAAGGAGCTCTCATGACCAGGTGGAAGGGTATGAAGGAAAAAATTCAATTTGACTCGTCTTAATGACACCTACTGCCTTTTTACTCGTTCAAACAGGGGAAAGAATGTCCAACCCCTTGATCGTTGAACTACACCATCGTGACGTCTTTTTTTTTAAAGCTTTGTATCTTAAGTGTTTAGCATAATGCACACAAATCGCTAATCGAATCGAAAAAAATCGAAAAGAAGAAATATGAGACTAATGCTAATGTTCATATATACTAAAGGAATAGACAGCTAGGTTAATTTATTATTCCGCTAATAATAGAGACAAAATAGCTTATTATATGACGTATGTAATTATTGTTTACGTACCCATTTCACATAAATACCTTGTATATATTTTTTCATAATCAATCTGCTATTATAAATTTAAAGGCATACATAAATATACGTCCATGAATTATATTTAATTTCAATGATGACATAACTCCATTTATACACAGACTTTGTCATTGAATACGTTACCCTAGTATTTATTAACGTATTTATTTCTTTTAAACCTCTTTTAACATTATTTATGCGGGGTGTTTATGATCTTGTTAATGTACTTCTTAAGTAATGGATGATTACAATTGGAGTAATTGTGATTTAAATTCCCAAGATATCAATGAGTAAAGATTTGGTTGTTTTCAACGATGAGTTAACACTGAAAATGGAACATAATTCGGTAATATACAGTCTTCAATGGCCCTTAAAATGGACTGCTAAATTGGATTCCAAAACTTCTCGGGGGCGATGGAATTTCTCGCTGCATTCCAATCGATTGCCATTCCTTCCAAGGCCCAAACAAATTCACCCTGATCTACGGTAAGGAAAGCGATATTGGCAGCACTGGTTTGCGGGTCTTAGGAAGACGTTAGCCGAGAAAGACTTTTACTTTTCGGCTTCCTATTCTGACGAGAGATGGAATTAGCCTCGCTCTCTGACAGTTGTTCTCCATTGGTTTGAACGGTCTGTTGCCAACAATGAGAATTAGAGGGAGGAGCTGTGTGGACCACCGGTGTAGACGCCGCTGATATTGGATGTCGAATAAAGGAATGAAGTTTTTGCACGCCTAAGGCTGCTGACGTTTCCAGAAGATTAGTTCTGAAAAGATCTCGACCGGGTCGATGTCAATACGAAAGGAAAAGTATCCGAAGAAAGATTTGAGGAAAAGAATGTTTGAGCGAAAAAAAGATATTTAGGTTTCTCGAGCGAGATAAACTGCCGGAATATTTCGGAAATATTTGGAAAAAGGCTTTTCCATTAACAGATCGCAGTGTGACTGTACCGTGGGTGGCATTCCCATTATGCCGTGAGAAAATCCAATATTCGTACAGAATGGGTTCCTTATTTTGAAAAGTCAACCGGGACACGGATACTGGAGTATTAGTGAGTAAAAAGGGGGATTTGAGAGAATGAAGCTCTATGTATTTTAAAATAAATACAGGGAGTTCCTATGTTAGGGTAATGGATACGACTAAGCCCATGGATTAAATTTTTCAGTTATGATCAGTCTTTTGTAGGATATAATAATGGCTCAAAAGGATTAACGTGTAGAATATAAAGTTTTCAATTTAGATTTTTGTGCCTGAATTTGCAGTAAGTGTAGATGAAATTGATTCCTGAGTTTAGAAAATTTCTCTGACAAATATGAAATAGAATAATTTTCTTTAAATACGCCATTAAAATTTTTATGAAAAAAATTAAATTGTAACCTTCCATTTATACAATGTAAGGTAAACCAGAATTATCATTAATCCTCATTTCCTGAAATATGATTTTCAAAAGTTTCTAAAAAATATTATTTTAATGCGACTATAATTGAATGAGATATTATGTAATATAGAGAGTAGCGGAAACGAGGGCCTACTTGGGATATGAGTATACGATGAATCATTACTCAGTATGTTACCATGAAAATATCATAGTATACGTTTTGTTAACTTTAAAGCATCCTTTGTTAACGATTAATCATACTGCTATTAAGCAATTGAGGTAATGAAAAGTAGATAGATACATCGGGGATGTAGCTCAGTGGTAGAGCGTTCGCTTTGCATGTGAAAGGCCCCGGGTTCGATCCCCGGCATCTCCAGTTTTATACTTTTTCCCAGAATTTTTATTGCGTGAAATTGATTATTTCCTTTATTTTATATTTTTTGTAAAAATTCAAACTTAAAATCGTTGTCATTTCAATTTATTTTCGTTCCAACACTTATAGCGTAATGTCCCACCCATACTAATTGCATTCACAAGAAACGATATCATAATAATTAAAAAAGGGGATTAATATCGTAATACTCAGAATATTTTCATATGAAAAGTTTAGGCACAAAGATTCTTTACCCTTAATATTATTTTGCCTTCGTGAAGTGGTGGGCAATATGTGGGGATGTAGCTCAGTGGTAGAGCGTTCGCTTTGCATGTGAAAGGCCCCGGGTTCGATCCCCGGCATCTCCAATTTAATATATTTTGATACATTTTATATAATAAAGGAATTATTCTTATAGTTAATATATCCTTAGGTTAAATATTTAGAATAAGAAAATATCTTTCACGCATTAAGAATGCAGTAGGAGAAAGGGTATGTTTGGAATAGTGACATTTTTTACGCGAAAGAATTGATGAAGGGACTGTGATTGAATTAAAATGGTAAAGTAAGGGTAATAATATAACCTCATAAAAATGTGCATTAAAGCAGAGATTAACATATTTTAAATGGAACATTTAAATATTATTCAGGTTTGAAAAAATATGGTGATCGGTTTCGATCGAAGTTTTAGTTTTTTTAAAAGAATCCTCCACGCGTCAGCTATTATTTATCATACTTTTGTCATACCAGTAATTGTTTTTACATTTATTATTTTATATATGTTATAATGTCTCGACTCATAGAAGTTGCCAAAGAAATGTATTACTATTTTATATTTCAACTTCCATTAGAAAAATAAAAATATATTAGGAGATGAAATCTTGTTCCACTACATTATTGATAAAAATTGTGAATAAAAATCGGTAAATAAAATGTATTCAAATCAAAAGTGTACTAAAAGGATTGAAAGGATTTAAACTAGTCGAGATATATTTATTTTATCTATAAACATTTCGCTCGAATTTATATACTAGAATTTCGTTAATGTCATCAGAATAAATTAATTTTGAAGAATATCAATTATATCATCTAGAATTCTGTGATAAAATACTGATCCAAAGTCAAAAAAAGATAAAAACTGGGTCAATCATAATTTAAAAAGTATGTGCAATATTGACGTACTTGTATTCTTTGACTATGGTTATTTTCAATTTTTAAAGATCCGATTTGCGTCAACATTTTATAATTTAATTAGGACATTTTAACATTTTTTCGACATAGAATTCGCGTATGAAATTTACGGCATCATTAAACAGTTTCCCTAAAACAACCACGTGTACATTTTATTTGGTTTTACATACGATTTATGTTTCCAGTTGGTATAACCATCATAGGTCCGCGAATGCATTAACTGTAAATCACCGATCAGAAAATCCATAAAACATGTTGTTAATATGGCTAAGCAGTCTTAGCAATGGTTTACGTTACGTTCCATACATCTTCACCGGATTTCACTTTCAGCAAAATCAACTGGAGAACATTGAAAAAGACAGGACCGTAAACTACCACTGGACAATTATTTGTCACCCCGTAAATAAACCAGAGCGTCACTTCGACCTGTTTTTATCGCACACCAATCCTCGAAGTCTCTTCAAGGCCTCGTCCGATTCACTTTCCCCTTCTTTACAGCGCCAACTTACGCATTCACCGCTCTGTCCCAAAACAAACAATAACCTTAATTATGGTTATGGCGCCTCCATAAAACCCTCCAGGGTCAAACATTAGATTCTTCACAGCGCACCCGCAGTGTCTCACTACACTACGTTGGAGGTCCCCTTAAAGCCGGGAGAAGTGCAACCCCGTTTTATTGCACTTCTTGAGCAGGTCCCGGGACCAACACCACCCAGCTCGCGTGCAGGAGTGCTTGACCGACCTCGAAGGGTCAGTGACTGGTAGTAAAGTTGCCCTCAGGGGTGAAGGTTAAACGAGTTCAAACTTTTCAGGAACGGTTTCCGAAGAGTATTGCACCCGGGAAAATAGCGGGACGGCCAGTGGGGGAATAATGGTCCCTGAAAGACGTACCAAGGGTCAAGATCCTCGTTCGTCCTCCAGAGGAAGACCGCATGAGGTTATATTGCACGTCCTCACCCCCGCACGAGTTGGAAAACCCCATCTCTAAGTACTGTTTGGGTACAAGTCCGCGGCGGGTGGCTTCCGAAATCCCGGAATATTGCCCTTTACCGGGAACGTTGGTGGAGGAATGCCGATGGAGACCTGAACGCCCGATCTTGGGCCTCGTGCGTGCTCGATTGCCTGGGCTGTAAATAATCGTTGTTTGATGGAGGAAAATAGGGAAGAAGGGATCCGTTATGAAACTATGCGTTGGTGGTCCCGACAACAGGAAGTTGGGAAAGGTTGTGTTTTTAATGTTGAGCTGACATATTTGAGAAATATGGCGCTGTAAACGAAGTTGGTGGCAAAGCCCGGGATTAATTATTTGCCAAATTTGTGGGATGGAATTTTAAAATATTTCGGTGAAATTAACGGAGTCGGTGGAAAGGCAATGTTGGTGCCTTCCGGTAGGTCTCGGCTATTAGGCATAGCTATTTCTGTTGTCTCTTTAAATTAGTTGGAAGTTAGGTGGCCGTTAAACATACAGTTGCAAGTTTCAGCGTACGATTGTCCATCTTCGATCACACTAAAGTGAGAATATTCATTCAGCAAGCTACCCTTGTTCCTAATCGGTTTTCAAATACTCAGTTCCATTCAACCTAGTTTTCTTGTCGGTAAAATATCACATATTTCTACATAAGTATCTAGCGAAATTTAATTCTAATTAAAAAATATAAGTGACTCCACATTTTTAATCTTTAAGTACAAGTAACCGAATTTTTCGAGAAATTATCTGATTTTCTCTTTTTAATAGTAAATTTATTGGTATTTATTCATTCCCCTCAGGTCTAAATGAGGAATGAATAAATATAGAAAGTGCTCTTAATAGCTATATCCACGAAGTAATGCCTGAACATATATAGATTTAATTAGATATATCCTAGCGCTTTGAAGAGGAATAAGATATACTTAAAAATACACGAATTTAAGTTGTATTAAACTCTTAAACACTGGTATACTCTTCATAAACTATACAGAATATCGTCTATCGATTCTTCAGAACCTTGCATGACAATTCTAACAAAATAAAATACTGAACTCACGTCTGAACGCTATTTGTCTCATTAAAAAAAATAACTATTCAAGATGAGTTCTCCATTTTGTGATAAAAATTTGTGACATATTAACCGAAACTCCACCTAAAAGATATAGAAATACCTTACGGACCCTACTAGATATGTATAAATAACTTATACAATTCAATTTATGGATTAAACGGGGGATAATTAATTTGAATAGAAAATTTGATATATTGCTATTATAAAAGAGAATCATAATCTATAAATTTTAAAACATCAATTATCGTAATTAAATTTAAAATTCTGCCCCTATAAATTAATTATGACTCAGTTCAACAACAATAATTTTATGATACACTCATACAGTCCACTGAAGTTTTCCTGATATTAAAATACGAGGAACAAACAAACATTAGAAGAAGTACCACGAAAATATCGCTTTTTGCTAGCAATTCCAAAGAATAACAGAAGGTAAATTTATTTAAATTGTTTTGATTACTAATTAATGAATATGAGTTTTAACTTATCCAAAGTACATTGAGAACAGCGATGAAAAAAGTCTGACTTGGTCTGAACCGTGTCATTATCGTTTTTCCTAGGGAATATCCCTGAGTGATCGATTTTTCGCTTTAAGATATATAAAAACTTTAATGAAATGAAATGAAATTGAAAATGCTATGCTTTATGTATGCAACATAAAAGTAAATAGAAATAAATGCTCTCCACATTAAAATAAAAAATAAATAGTTATAGTATGGGGATGAAGAAAAACTCATATTGTCCGCACATAGTTTCAATTTATAGTGTGTTCAAGGTTCGCATTTACGCCATTTTCTTCACCTTCGAATACCAATTTAAGATTTTACAGATACCTTATTTCTCATCAATATTGTTTAGAAAATTACCATGCGGCACAAAAAATTTTCCCCAATATTAATGTCATTTCTGTCGAATATAGTTTAGAGAAAATATTAATAAATCAGTTAATGTTTATATTCCTACAAAACTTATAGCAAAACGTTCATTTAATCGATTGAATAACGTGATATTATTATACATAAGCACCCTAAGTAGATATCATTAGAAGATTTTTCAAGACTCATAATGCACAAAAATAATGGATTCCTTTTTAAAACTCAAGTTAAAAATTAATCCAGTAGTGATACGCGATGCATATAATCCTGGATTTTTACCATTATTAAATAAGCACAGGATATTTAAATAAAGTTAGAGAAACATTTTACAAAAGCTTGAAGAAGGATAAGATAAAATAATGTATTTATAATTAAATGTTTATAAATCAACACTGTTTTGTGCTCCCTTAACTATTGATAACTCTGAAACAGTTAATGCTCCTCCTGAAACTCTAACAACGACAAATCTATGATTTACGCAAATATTTAAAAGCTTTTATCCTCTCGTAAAGCGACAGAAAGCTTCACACTTGTTGTAGTAGGAAAAAGTGGAAAAAGGAAGGGCACTTCTCTGGGAATTGGCGCTGTATATCACTTTGTTTTGATGGATCATTCACCTAAAAGGGAACTCTCCTTAAGAGGAAGGGTCTTTTACAACTTCGCTTTCACTGTCAACTGTCCCTCTGACCTCGGCCGGATTGTCTCTCCTCTGGCTACCTGACACCTCTTCGGGACACTTCCCTTCAGTTTCACGCAACGGGATTGCGGACGACTAATTGAGCGTCATGCGTGCAAAGGGCGTCGCTAAGCAACTGTTCGCGGAAGGCCGTTGTTTACGTGATCTCTAAAACGGATCGGCTTCCTAGAGCCACGGGAAATTATTTCACACGGCTATTCTGACGAAAAACTTTCGTTCTTAGTCGTTCATCGAAAACGAAATGGTTATGGTGATATTTGGAAGTTACCATGGTGATGATTTAATGGAAGCTGAAGCAGGGAAGCAATTAAATAGTCTTCGATGATCACGTGATATTAATGATATGACTCATAGTGGAAATAAAGAATGCCTTTAAATTAAATAAGATGAGTGAGATTTCCTATTACCTACGGGAAATACTGCTTTCTTAGCCAAAGAGAAAAAAATTATAAACGTCCTGTTAAGAATATACAGCTATCATGAGGAATTGAACAGGTAAAAATATCGATACAAAAATATTAATATTATTAGTGATTAGTGTTAATATGTGGCTTGCAACTAATCATGGTAAAAAAAAAATCGGTAAAGTCTTAAAAGGTGTTGGAAAATACGGCATGCAGTTTCTTTACATAATGATTGAGAAACAGAGCTACTAGTACTGCAAAAAAATCGTTCATATATTACAATAATAGAGTTGAAATAAATGACAATGGAAATAATAAAATTCTAATTCGTAGTATCCGTAGGGATATTGTACTTATCATAATATCTAATTTCGGCTACACTTTTATATCTTAAACATACATTACTTTAGATCGATTGTTCAGAAAAAATTTTTCATAGAAAAAAAAGTAGTTTAAATAAGCATTACTGAATGAATTAATCACTGATAATCGAGAAAAAGGTAATAAAATACTCAGATAGATTCTCCAACTCTATTAGCTCCATTCTATAACCATCCCTTTTATAGTAAATCGAACTTCTATTTCAGTGATATATGAAAATGTAATTTTAGAAGGAAATGTAGGGACCGGATCAATGTTTAACCTCTATCAACGGTATAATAGATAAATCCTATAGAATTTTAAGAGCGGAAATGGAATGATGGAAGAATGGAAGGAATTTACAGTTTCATTGGAGAGATTTCTTATAATAATCCTTGAGTATTGAATGGTAAATTTCCATTCGTCGGAATATTACTTTAATTCATAGTCAAGCTACACCAAGGGAAAACAATATGATCGTTAGTGAAAGTAAAAGTTTGGTCTAAATTCAATTTTTAAAATCGATGTAAGAAAATTATCAGAGAATACGTCATGAAACTTTAATGGAGCAATAATTTTGTAAGTAATAATATATTTGAAACATAAAACATTTAAAAATACTCGCTTTGTATCACTAAAATAAATGCCTACTTTTCCAATGGTGTAACTTAAACTGATACCCAAGAGTGGGTAGATATGTCATAATGTCAGGAGATTGCTTTGGCGAAAGTAATTAAACAGGATTCTCTCAACTTCAATTTTTACGCGTTAAAACGCTTACATAGACAAGGCCCTGTGGCGCAACGGATAACGCGTCTGACTACGGATCAGAAGATTCCAGGTTCGAATCCTGGCAGGGTCGTTTTCATTTTATAATGGAACTCTTTTTTGAGTATATTTAGATGTGCCTTACAAATCTGGCAGATTATCAGTTTGTAAAATAGAGTAAGAGAATTTTTAGAAAACATTTCTTCTTTTTTAAGTTTTCGATAAGGGACAATAGTTTCACCAGTTTAAATAATATATTTTCTTTTTAATTTCTGCTATCAATTTTTTAATAACATCACGATGAATTAGGAGTATCACTGATGAATTTATTGAATTTTTGTAAGCACTGCTTAAAAATGAAACTTTCTTGAAAATTTTATGCAATCTAAAGACTATATCCTCCTTTATATGAATGATATTATTTTCGTTAAATTTCATTCATTTTATTCAGATAATTGGAATAGAAAGAGTAAATAACTCATACTAAAATTATATTTGCAAATTTCTCTTTTTAGTTTGACAAATAAACTTATCATCTGATCTATTAAAATTTGAGCACAACGTTTAGTCACCCTTTTTGCCTATTTCTCTAGAAAAGAATGACTTAACCGATTTTAATTACAGCATAAACAATATATTGGAGGCAAGCAGATAAAATTTTCAACAGAACCTTCCATTTAATCGGAGATAAGATTTTCTCTTGTAGGTCTTTCAACACATTGCCTTTTAATCATCGTTAATTTGACTAAGTATTAAATATTTGAGAAAATCTAATTTATTCAAGAAATTTGTAAGAAACGAGAAACATTCCATTATAGAAGATGTTAATAACTCTGTTCACGAACATTTTTACCTCCAACCTTTAAAATGAAAGATTCCTTTTTTTATAAACCTATTACTTGAAATAAGTACTGAATATACTGATAGGAGATGTGACTTAAACGGCGGAAGCAAACCTGTACACCCTATAATTTAAGTTAAATTTATTGATTCTTTATATTATATTTTTAAAACTATATTCTTAATATAAAAGGGAAACTTGAAGAGTATTACTTCATTACTGAAATATTTAGGATCATCGCGCATTTCTTGTACTAGCGAACTTATTTCAGCAAATAAAAATTTATCATATGAATACCACGAATATCATATAATCAAACTGAAACATAATAGTCGTTCGCATAATTTACTCTGCATAAATCGATGTTTTTCATTAGTTACGATTCCTAACGAAGGCAATCGTCTCATCTTCGAGCTTCCGGACAATGGTAACGCAAATCCTTTCCTGGAAGTCCTCAAAGTCCACGAAGACTCGGACATGTATTAATTGCCGCTTTCTTAGACTCGGAGGAACCCAGTTAAAGTGCGTCGACCCCGTGCGAGATCCGTTCATTAGCATTGTGTTTCCTTTGGCCATCAACTCATTTTTCTCTCATTGACAAAGAAGGCCTCCCGCTGCACGGGAGCAGAGCTTCCCTCCTTCGATGTCACACTCTCTGGCACGTACACGGACTTCTCCCTCCAATAGTATTTACAGCCCTCTTCTGGGGACTTGCCCCTCCCTCAGGACCCTTGGAAACGGAAGGTTCTTTTTTGCATCGAAAGACAATAAGAGGATGGGAGGCTTACGCGGAATTTGCCGGGCCACGCGCTGGGGTTCCTGCACCTCCTTGGAAAGATCCTCCACGGTGCATTGTGGACATACTGTGCTTCCAGTGAGAAACCCCACTAAGGGCAACGGTGAAGAAGCAAAGCAAATAGGAGCTTCCGATGTCAAAAGATGAGCATTATGAAACTACTGTGGGGAAATTGGGAATTCCCGACAGTCGGTTCGATGACCTTAAGGTGTTAAGATGAAAGGGCGTGTTCAAATATGCCAAAGTCGGATTAAGGAGGGCAAATTAGAAATCTCTAAACATGGGAAAATACAGGTGGAGAGGTTTTACCGAACAAAAGAAAAATTACAGAAGAGGGAAAGAATAAATATGAAGAATCGGAACAGGTTGGGATTCATAATTATCTACAGAATAATAATTATAGATTAACTAAGGTAACACTCCCTCCGTATTGTCATGAATTTATGTTTTAATTTAAATACGATTGATATTTCTCATTCGCTTACCCTACAACAAATTTTACCAATTACATTAATTTTTTTAAAATAACTTTTATGGCAGATAAGTTTTTAACTAAAAATTTAACAAACACTTAAGCCTTTATTCGCGTAATGTTATACAAATAAAGATTACATTTATTTGAAGATGAATAGATTATCGTTCAATATCGGGGATGTAGCTCAGTGGTAGAGCGTTCGCTTTGCATGTGAAAGGCCCCGGGTTCGATCCCCGGCATCTCCATTTTTGCCTGTTTATTTATTGTAATGTAGTTAAAATCGAACTTCCATTTCATTTTGATACTCAGGTATTGTGAAAATGTAAAGTGAAAATAGCTAGGGTGCATCAGTAAGATACTGAAATCGGAACAACTGAAATGAAACATGAGCAAATGGGATTAATCCTTTTGAGTAAAGGTTTACCAACGGAAGAATTGACCTAAACTTTGCCGCTAGTTAACATTCACATCAAATTTCTTTAAAAGGTGTATATGTAAATCATTGGGACTCATTAATTTGTACAGCTACTCAGTAAAATAATTGTAATTCAATTTTAAATCTATATCGATCTTTTCTTATCTTATATCTCAATAGGTCTATAAAGTATATACATGTATTTTAACAGCTATTTTTATGTAAATAGAAAAATTTAAGCATATATTCCCAAAATATTAGAGGTATATATTTATTTTAGAGGTTATATGTGAAATTCAACAGCAAGGATGCAATTGTGATACAAATATCTGGCGTGTTATTATATGTCGAGAAGAAGTAAATAGATTTTACCTTTACTCTCTCCAACCCCTGATATTTGGGTGACACTTAACCACGATCTTCATGAATAGTAGTTGAATTTTTAACTAGCTCTATGCCAACTTTCTATTCTATTTGAATATTATAATTATCATATTTTTCACAATCTGGAATGATCTAAAACATAAATTTTATGGCCCTGTGGCGCAACGGATAACGCGTCTGACTACGGATCAGAAGATTCCAGGTTCGAATCCTGGCAGGGTCGTTTACATTTTGTTTGCTTAACCCTTGGAAAATTATAATATTAAGAATGCCAGTTCCTGCTGAATAAGATAATTTTTTGAGGAGTTTAAGAATCCAACTAATACATAATGAGTATGATTTTTATAATTTCCAGATAGTACGCTATTTCTCCATTTTGGAACTCTTCCTTTACTCTCTGCTTACTAGAAATAAGCGATAATCATTTCAAATATCTTTTTGATCATATCTTATCCTACTTCAATGGCATAACGTTTGAAATTATCCTATTTGTTTTTCTCCGATTCTGATCGCATAATTTTCCGAGCAAATGATGCATGAGTATTGAGGAATAATCGTCGATATGGTATATTTTGTATGTTTGATTTTCTAGACTTTTTATCTTTTCAGCTCAATTCCGTCAACGGTATATATATATCTTGTAGTGAATATTAAGTACTTTACAAAAACTTTTAATTTTTGTTTATTCCTCCAAATGAAAATTCGAAACGTAATTAGAGCAAACCATTCACCACACTATTAATGTCATACAATAATTTATATTGATTATTTCTATTAAGTATATTTTGTAATCGCTTTCAAAATTAAATATCAATTCTATACGATAAAATTACGTGGCCCTGTGGCGCAACGGATAACGCGTCTGACTACGGATCAGAAGATTCCAGGTTCGAATCCTGGCAGGGTCGTTATTCTTTTAGGATACATATACAAAGATTGTTTAAACCTTGGCAGCTAGCTAAGAAATATATTCTTATATGAAAAACACAATTTTCTCACTTTTGTATACATAAACGAATAGCGTTTATAACTATCATAAATAAATATTTATATTACATTATTATATAACCAAGTAAAAAGTTTTGCATATTTTGAGATGAGGACGATATTGAATGGTAAGAAATCGTATCTTGCATTTCGAAAACAATTGAATTAAATTATTAATTCTATAGTCTGTTCCACTTTTCTAGGCAGCATGGGCTTATGGAGAAATCGAATAGCCTCGTACGCCGGGTCATTTTTCCGGAATATCCGCGATATCCACAAAATTATCATCCTCACTATAGTGAGGTGACAATATTTTTTTCATTCCGCTATAAAATTTATTTCTTTTGTTTAAATGTTGAAAAAACTCCGTCAATATATAGAACCATCCTTCCTTATCCAAATTTCACCAAAAAACTGGAAAAAAATCCACCAAACTTAGTTGAAAATATTAATTTTATCCGTAGAAGTAACTCAGAAATAATTAACTGACGCCTTTGGAGAGGCTAGGTTGCTCCCTTATGGGAATTTACGTGCATTTATTTCCCCATAAGCCTCCCGTACTGCCAGCTTTTGTGGAACTGACTATAGTATTAATATGTCTTTAGCGCTTAAACAATATAATATTTATTAATTTAGAATATGATACTCCCTTATACAGGTCAATATATATTCATAAAAAGTTATTATTTTTACTTTAATTTGCGTCTGAAAAATATTGCAAAATCCTAAAAACCCATGGATACCCAAAGAAGGAATGGGTACGAAAACTTCCTGGAAACTTGCATAGAAGCAAAAATAAGTAGCATTTAGTCCGCGTTCCCATGGCATTTCTTCCACTTGTCTGAGAGACAGTTTGGGAAAGCATAGGTAAAGAATGATCGCATAAAGGGTGCAAGGTGAAAGCGGAGAGAGAAAGAGTACAAGAAAACACGTAGGATAAACTTTCTCGGGAGCAAGTATTTAACCGGTAGAAACCGTGGTGAAACATGGACGTTCTCTTCAGTTTGGGAGGTATATGGCTCCGCACGCATATCATTCGTTTCGCCCAGGCATCGTAAATATGTCCAAGAGCGCCTAGTTACCCCACTACCACGAACTGCATCGATGAGCGTCGCTACCGCACGTCGGCCATTGTCGCATTCGACGGGGTCAAATGGGGCGCGACTAACGCTCATTGTCGGAGAGTCGCGCGTCTTCCATTGGCCATTCATGGACTGTAAAATCGTCATTCGATCCAATCCCGCGGCAGGTTCCCGGAACATGATGATAAGGAGGCGAGTAACGACTTTGGAGAAAGATAGGATCGTCTTGCTCTCTAGTTCCGGGAAAGTAGGAAAGAATTTTCGGACAGGCGAATCTAACGGAGATGAACGTGGAAGTACTTGGTAGCAGAGGTCGTTACACGGGTCCCATCGATTGAGGGAGGGGTATTTCTTCGAATAATGCGTGCTAAATAGGCTACTGGAAATGCTAGACTATAATGATCCGAGGATATACTTTTTACAGTAGAAAATTAATTGGTTCCACAATAGATTCTAAGAAAAAATGCTTCCCTTTTTTATAGGAAGATTAAACTAAGAATATCAGACCTGCTCGTTTCACATATGTATAACATAAGGATTTCCATCGAGTGATCACCAAATATAACTAAAACTATTTCCATACATAGTGCATTAAACTTCAAGCGGAACCGAACTGGCGGCTAATCATTTCTTTATCTAACCGATAAGTTTATTGCTAAAGTAAAACGCATAGCAAATTAAGGTATCTTCTAATGCTTATATTAAATGATTATCGGTTTTATTTAGGATCCGTTTGATGTAGAAATTTATGAATAGGTAAGTGAAATATGTTTGTATAAAAACCAATCACTAAATTTAATTTAATCCCTATATTTTCCTTGAATTCACTAAACATTTACGAAATATTCTTAAATAAATTTTGGCTATAAAAAATTGCCATCCATTGAATCATTTATTAATAACAAGAAGACGATCAAGTGTAACTAGGTATCAAAATTATGTTCTTCGTAAATTAAATCACGTATCTATGTATAAGGATTTAATAAAATATTTCGTAGTCATAATATCCACAATTCAATTCTGACATTAAATCAGAGTTGTTCGTGAAAAGTTAATAAATTTTTATCCTTAGGTATATCAATTAAATATCTTTTAAATCCTTATCTCTAACATGTGTTGTCATAGATTCCGTATGTTGAAAATAAAAGCAGCGAGTATTCTAAAAAGGAGTAGTTTCCGTGAAAAGACTTGCAAATTCGGCATTTTGGAAAGTTACCCGAAGTAAAGCTTCAAAGCAAAAGAAAGCAAAGAGAAATTCCGAACAAAGAAACATTAAGAGAAGAATCGGGTCATCTCGCCAACAAATGATCTCTTTTGGAAATTACTTTACGACTCATCTTCTAGGAAGTATTCGAGAACGAAAGCTTTCTCCTTGTATTTCCTTAAACGGGAGAAGAAAGATTCTGGGACACTGAGGTAGCGAAAGATTTGGGGACGGCAAAGAAACAGTGCAAGAAACGGGAGTCATGCAGAGAAGGCCTCGATGGATATACACCACTTTGAAGAGGCCTTCCGGAAAAAGGTAGACCAACATTCTCTACCGAACAAGTTCCTGTTTTCTAAGTAACTGTATGGGAAAAGAAAGAAAGTAGCCCAACTGTTTCGGATGCAATGACATTTAGCATAGAAGTTTGGGTTCGTATTTACTAACTTTCTTGAACTCGGTTGATGGAAACATTATTCTGCTGAAGGTAGAGGGATTCATTAGTAACAATACATCCATATTGGGGTCATGGGACTAATTTAAAAGTTTCATTAATGTGAAATTTGTATACAAAGCATTTGTAAGCAGATATAAATCATCAGATTTACCTATTCATTCTATCTCTGCAGTAAGTATATAAATAAAAATTCATGGATACTTTATTTACATTTTTATATAACGGATGATTCCAAAAGTTGCTATAAAGTCAAGGTAATTTATTTGATTATTACTTTTCCCACACTTGCCAAATGTTTATAATTGAATTTTTATCGTAATTTAAGATATAACGTTTTCATTACGAATGCCTTATTAAAATTATTTTCTTTTTACACTGTTATCTATGCTTTCGTGTCTATTTTTTGAATTTTTATTGCCAATCTTAAGTAATTTTCGGTACATTTTCAATGAATAAAGTTTTAATATTAATTCGATCTATGTAACACATAGGTTAATTTTTGCGTTTATGGATTAATTTTAAAATAAACAAATGTAAATAAAAGTAAATGAATATAAAGCGGTCTTTATGTGATATAAATTTGTATAACAGTTTTTTCTCCCTCGAAACTAGTACGTCGAATATATAGACTTTTAATAATTATGCTTTTTCGGGCTTAGAAAAGATAATTATACGATAATGATACGTATTAAAACCATGATGTTTCTGCAACTTAAAAGTTATCCCTCCTTGCGTACGGCATTTTCGTGCATGCGGTTACCGATTCATTTCTTCCCTAGGACGACATTTGTTACCTTTCAGTGAACTTCATCGTTACTTAAGCCCTCACCATACTCAGCAGACAAGCGGCAAATACGCATCCAAGAGCATTCATCACCGACCGCTTCATTATCAGCCCCTTTCGTAGCAAAACTCTCTCACGAGACACCTAAATAATCCCGTAAATGCCATCCCTTCCCTTAAGACCCGATAATCACGCACCTTTTACATCTCTCACGAGACAACCAATCGCATCTCACCTCACGGGATCCGTGCGGTTTTTCCCTTTGCGATGCGAGATGTTTCCAGACACGCGTGAGCTATTCTGTGCTGCGGTGTGAAAACAAAAGGCCAACTTCCGGTCGCAGATTAGTTTCCGAGGGCGGGTGTTAAATTGAGATATCGCTATTGGTGAAGCATTCATCAACCTTAGAAGGCGTTTTCACTGATTCATGTTCCTATTGTTTGTTACCGCCACAACATCTTTATTCTCTCACACTGCTGACGTCATCTTCCTAAGATGGCGCTTTCGCGTGACAATGTAAGGAAGCGTGACTGCTAAGGTTTCTCAGATAGAAACAAAGGAGTGAAATTGTCTGCTGTATCCGCCAACAGTTGAATGATTGGTTTATGGTTGCTAAGGTTTTTCGTAAACAATATATCAACATGTAGATGTACATTGGTAAACTGTTAACCATATCAACTACACTTAATGTGTTATAATGTCTTCAAAATTGTTAGCTATGTATACAAACAGTTGCTAAATGTATATTTGTATACATGCAAAAAGGGTTCAATACTATAATTTCGGTAAACTCTAATCGTCTCTAAACTTACTTGAACGAGATTCTTATCTAATTATTTAATTGATTATATACCTTATTTATAATTAATAATTCTTTATGTTATTCATTTATATTTGCTGACATGCAATTCATGATAAATATAAATGTGTTTATTATCACTAAGGGAAGGATAAAAAGCATCGGAAAATATATGATACCTTTCCTAAGTATATGTACGAATGTGAAGCCAATATTCGGCTCTAATTTGCTTCTTTTTTTTCTTCTGTCGATGAATTGAACAAGATTAATGATCACAGCAATGAAAAGGAAACTTAAAGATGTATTATTATAAAATAACTACATTAAGTCAGACTCTCCCTCTCAGACATGATCTCTCATCCGTCCAATTCCAGAAGTTTTATGGCTTAATACAATTTGTCAAGTAAAAAAGGATCTTCTGCGTTATTTATGCATCAAAGATTGAAAATCAAAATTTGTAATACTAATCAATACCCTTTAGTAGAAGAAAATATATTTGACGTATTCTTATCACTAAAAGCTAAGTTACAAGTTTCTGGATACGCAAATAAATGCCATAAAAACCCCAATAAATGCAAAAGAAAACGAGGAATGAAACATACCCGTAAATATTAAGCTACCGGAAAAAAACGAGAGGAAACGTTTTCTCTAATTTTGTCAAAATTTCGGTTCAAAAATCTTGCAAAATAATTCTGACGACAAAAAATTATTGAAAGATAATATATAAGTAACGAATAGGACTAGTTGAAAATTATAAAGCACTCTTAAGTACTTTTCTATGTGATTCTTAATTTCACACATTTATGCAGAGAATATTATGAAATTGATCTAAACACCCTAATGTGAGACTAAGAAAAATATCGAGTTAAAGTTTTCGGCAAAATGCTATCACATCCACATTTTTGTTGCATATAACAAACAATGAGCGATTCACTTCTTCATTAGTCCATTAACGTTCCTCATCACCCAAGACGTCACTGAACCGAAGTCGGTATATTCAAACGGGGAATTCATAACGAGAAAATTTTCCCTTAACGGTACTCGAACCTAAGAACAACGAACGCATCCTGTGGAGGACAAAAATAAAAGCCCTTATGCATACATTGGCACACGCGGACTCGTTGACTCTTGGCCTCATGGCAGATGGTTGCGGTCCTACAAACACCAGAGAGAGGTTTTTGCAAAACATTCCTCTCTGGCCTGACCTAACCTGTCCTTGCGTTCAGAAAAAAAGGGTTTGCTGGAGGACAGTTGAAGGCAGCTTCCTGTGTGCGAGGTTCCCTGTGGAGAATGAGCGGCCACACTGTGAGGGTTGTTTGAGTTTGATTGATGGCTGGTCGGGGGAGTATCGGTCAAAGAGAAGGGTGCCGACGCGGTCATCCGAACCCTCAATCCACACCTCTCACTTACAACACACTTTCACTGATAAGAGTCACACTATTGAATTTGTAACCTATTCCACAGTGATCCTTATATTATGTTTAATAAAAGAACCTTGTCATTTTCATTGACGTTTAAGTTGGTCTCATCTATGTAAAGGCATTCCGTTGCTATTGCTAGAAAGAGAGTTCTACGACCACTCTCAAACAACCACCATTACCAATAGTCTATAGTTTATCTCTGCAATCAATTTTACTCAATATTTCTTTTAATTACATTTGATTAAATGACGTATTAAATGTGGGGATGTAGCTCAGTGGTAGAGCGTTCGCTTTGCATGTGAAAGGCCCCGGGTTCGATCCCCGGCATCTCCAATTTTATGCATTTCCTTTCATTTTTATTGTATGAAATCGATTAATTTGTTTTCTTTTATATTTTTCGTTACCATTCAAATTTATAGTTCAAACGATTACAATTTATTTTTCTTCCAATACTTATCGCGTTATGTTCCGCACATATTTTTTTCCGCAAGTTTGTTTGTAGCATTACATATATGAGGGCGCAATACATCCTGTTATCAAGGGGATGTAGCTCAGTGTTAGAGCGTTCGCTTTGCATGTGAAAGGTCCCGGGTCCGATCCCCGGCATCTCCAGCTGCTAATTTTGAATCGGTTCATGATATACAAGATTCTAAGTTAATAGCTGCATTGTATTTTTTCTGTGTTTTTACAAGACTCAAGTTTCAAAGACTCAAGAGATGTTCAATAAAATTTTATTTGGATAAATATTCTCCATAGAAACTAAGTTGAAGCGTCGGCTACCGATGCGTTCAACCAATTAAAGGATACCGAAAATATATATATATATATATATATATATATATATATATATATATATATATATATATATATATATATATATATATATATATATATATATATATATATATATATATCTGCCTGAATCACATGCGTTTACGCTTCATTTAGCATGCTGAAATTCCGCAAAAAATTTACGGTAAACTACAAAATAAACTAGCATCGCATTAATCAAACAGGAGGGGATGTAGCTCAGTGGTAGAGCGTTCGCTTTGCATGTGAAAGGTCCCGGTTTCGATCCCCGGCATCTCCAGTGATTCTGTCACATTTTTCTCGTGCTTTTTTATTATGCACATACTTATTACCGTTGTATGTACACTTAATGATTAAATAGATATCTAGATAGACATAATATGTGCTTATAGGCTTACCTTCGTTGAAAGCTTTCTGGACTTTACTTCAATTAGGATTAGTACTGATGATCTTGCACCTATTGCCAGAACATCTGAAAAAATAACAATACATTTTGTTAGGTGTCTTATATAATCATGAAAAGTAACTAATAAGTGACGTATCTTCATAAACTTCTTATGACATCTCGCAATAGAAGATGTATGCGATACTTGAATTTCATTTCTTGGTATATATTTTTCTATTAAACCACGGCTTAATCGTTCAATTAGATAAAAAAATATTCCACTCACCCACAGTTTTTCTTTATTGATATCATTGTGGTAAACTCACGAACAATTGCTCATTAAGACTTAATTAGCAAAAATTTTCGAAAAGCAACATAAAACTGTCATTAATAGTAAATATTATAGCTTTCAGTGAGTAAAATAACCGTATTAGCATATTTAAAATTAAGCCTTTATTGAATTTAAATTGTACTGTATGTATGCTATATGTACTAATAGCTGCAATTAATATGATGTTTAAATATCGGAGTTATCTATTTCAACAGAAATACAAGAAAATATTACATTATCGTTTATGATACATGATAGGAAGATCATAATTCTTTTAATACTACATATATATCACAATAATATTATTAATTACGTAAGATGAAGAAGAGTTCGTAGCGGCAGGTGTCAAATAAATATTTGGTTCCTGCCATATCCCTTTGTAACTGTAATAGTGATTTTAGCAAAGCAATTTTCCTTCAAACGTACCTTCTTAATACTTTTACAAAATATTGTTTTCTGTCCGTTTATTTTGCAAAGTAACGGACTGTTAGATACCTTATACACTGTGTAATTTCAAAAGAATTCTACCCGAAATACACCGTGTTGGTTGAAACTCATAGGTAATAAATACCAACCAAAAAAGGTAAATTATAGGATGATGCAACCATAAGACAAAACATCCTCAGGTAAATCAAAGAGAGAGGAAATATTTTACCTCCCCGAACCCCATCGTATCTCTCGGAAGGAATCGGAAAACGAAAACATAGTTGGCAGCCCATTAAAAAAAATAAACTAATGCCACACGCCGTAAAAATTCACCTTCCCTCCCTCACGTACGATACAGTGACCTCAATCTCGAACTGGAAAACAAACCTCCACAAATTAAAAAGAAAAATCCTTTTTGGAAGAGGGAAGAATTCCGGAAAAAAATTTCCCCGACCTGGGTGAAGGGAAAACTTTTTTCTTCCTTTGGGAAAAGCACGGACGGCTGTGGGAGAAAGAGAGAGAAACATTACTCTTCCTTTCCCTGTTGGTGAGACCAGAAGCACAGACAACACCGCCAATGAAGACGCCAATCTTGTCCTCCATCCGAGACACGTGAAAGGTGCCGACGTGCTTTTGGAGTAGCATCGCAGATGGGTGAAAGGACACCGACATGAAAAGAATACCAATGCGTTCCTTTTTTCCGATGCACTCATTTCTCTAATGTCCGTTAAGGCGGTCCTTCAGGAAGGAAGCCGAAAAGTTGGCTTCGGGACATGAAGACATAATTTAGCGGTTGCACGGACTTTTGGAATTCCGGAGCTTTTCGAGCAAGTGCAAAATGGCGGGTGGTACTGTGACGATCCCCAACCTGTTTGCCGCACCCAGAAGTAGATGGGAGATGTTTCGTTAAATATTTTCCTCGGCTGCGGATATGATGATGGAGTAATATTCTGTAATTACTTACGCTTGCGTTAAGATGTATTGGGACGGGGGAGTCTTTATTTTAATGGTAAACTATTGAAAAACAAAGATTGAAGGAAGAATACCTAAGGTAACAGCAAGTTCAACTATACTTTATGGATGAAAAGCTTTAAATGTGAACCAGCTATTATAAGATGATGATATTTATGTTGGTGAAGTAATATATTTCGATATTTTTTCCACGATACTACTACTACAGTATTTAAATCTAATTAAAGCTCATAGATTTACGTTTGAAGTTCGATGATGAACAAAACTAAGTATCTTTCAAGGAGGTAAGAATATCACTAAATATGTTACTTTTATTTGAGTGATAGTCTATCTACATTATTGTAAAGAAATATATTGGATTGTACTTCTTGAATAATTAGACATAAATGCAATAGCAACTCATCGTTAACTACTCTAGACGAGATAATGAATTATAATATCATCATAAACAAGATGGTAATTACTGCAGTGACCTTTCAGAATCCTGTAAATGAGAAAATGGAAAAATCGAGAAGTATCCCCAACTAAAACCAGGCCCAGCAACAAAATATATTGTCAAAAACATCACCTCAACACGTGTAGAAGACCCGCTTTCGTGTTTAAAAGTCTGTAAACTGAAGTAGAGTTGGATTCATTTAAATTCACATCTCTTGACATTACAAAATCACGCCTCACTAAAAACCCTTTGAACACCCATTGAGCCGAGATAATTAGGACCCGCTCATTTACCACCCATAAATCCGTGCGAGCGACACATCCAGCTAAACGCATCAGTATATAACACGCATAAATCTCCATCACGATCTATTTCGGGAACACACGGGCGTATTCAATTTTTGGAAGAAAGACGACTTGATTTGCCCGATGATGTCCTCTCTCCACACCCCTTTTATGAAGTCTCAATTTGGCCTTAATCAACCCTTTTATCTACCCGACTTTTTTCTTCTTCCTTCCTCTTAATTCTACCATTCATTTTCCCTCCTCTTTCATCCCATACCTATTCTCCCACTCACGTAGGAAATTAACGGCCCGGTGGGAAGCTAGAGGCCTTCCGCAGTTATTCACTCTGATGTATGGCGTGGGCGTCGGGCGGGGTTTTTTTTCTGAAGCCCTCTTCTTCTTAAAGGTTCGGGGATGGAGATGTATATGTTCGACTCCAGGGGGCGTATCCCTGTCCACCTTAAAAGGTAAGCGACGGCCCGTCTCACAGTCACCCCGTAAAAACAGTCTTAAAAATAAAGACTTTTCCTTCGCTTTCCTCCTCAAAAAGGAAACCTTTCGAATTTTTGTTTCGTTGTGGGAGGATGGAATGGAAGAACTTTTCCCCGCCCACTGAATGGAAACAGCCGACAGTTTGTCATTGGGAAAGGAGGGCCGACGAAAACGGTTTTGAAAATATCAAGACTTTTGGGAGTAAAACAGATCAACTTCATTCCGCCGACGCGGCAATTTCTCTGCGGAGGAATTTTCTGTTTCGTTCTTTCTCGGTTCGGTTTCCTTTCGGAGTTATGCAGGAATGCGGTGCTAATGTTTACTGGGGCGATAGCAACGGAGTGACGATGCAACCATAACGACGGTTATTTATTTTTCAACGTCTTAAGAACCTTGATTTGCATTTCTAAGTATGTAGTGCCAGAAATTCTTTAAGGGTGTTAAGTTGATTACTTCGATTGATTTTTACTCTATTTCGACTAAAAGTTTCTGTCCAATGAATACTAAGAGAGTCGTAAAAATACTTGGAGATCACCTTAACGTTCAAATTTCAATATACCGTTTCAAGGGCTTATGTACGTATTTTACCCTATCATTATTGCTTCTTAAATGTTTTACAAACTGTTTCGCACCTTACGAAGGACTTAAAACAACGAAAATATGGAATGGAATGCAATATTTCGTTAGAAAATATATGTCTTGAGTTTATTAAGCTAGTAATACGTATATTTTAAAACAATTAGTTTTCTGTACGTAACTGATACAGGTTAGATGAAATTTTCATGGTGTTAATGCAATTTAAACTATTTAGAGCTGAAAATAAACCTTCATATGTGGTCAAAATTTTTATAATATAAATTAAGATTAACAATAATGTAATAAAATAAATTAATAGATAATAGAATAAAAGAATAAACCTTAATAAATTAGGTATACAAAAATTATTGGTCATTTAAAAAATTATTGATCACTTACGACCAGCTGACATAGAGTTGTAATTTAAAAATGGCTTTGATCACTTATTATTTGATATTAGATACAGATATATTAGAATTTTAAGACAATATTATAAATAATAAAATAGATTATTAAGAAATAATTGAACAAAATATGAATATAAGCATAACGAATAATTTCCCAGATCTATTTCGCCTATTAAGCACGCATATTGATCCAATTTCTTAGTTGAGTACGTTGAAATGTCATTAAAAAATTAAACACGCTGTACGTACTTCAAATGATAATGATGACAGAAATTGATCGATTCATATTAATTGGATGATGCGTAACCTAAGATCATTCCTCAAGAAGCTGTCGAGTCACTAAGTTGATCCTGTTAATACGTAATGACGAGCGTAAAGGGGACATATTTTTGCGCGGTGGCAAACAGGAAGGCGGACACCCGTATGTAGAATAACTTGCCAAGCGTAAATCCGGATCGGCCATTCAAGATCGTCATCCGCGTATTGAAAAGCTCTCTTCACCCCAACAATGCGATCGTTCATTATTGCCGGCGTGCGCACGCAACTTGTTTGTCGATTGTCGCCCATTATTGCGAAAAAAAGGACACATGTACGATGACGAAGCAACGGTTGTTTTTCCTGAGACACCATTTGCGACGAACCGAGTTTTCCCCGACAAACAAGTCTTCGAGGGAAAGAGCCATTAATAATAACCGAGTGAAATGGTGGTTTTCTGTGTGGTGAGCGCTCGATATATTCATTGGGCCTACGTTGTGTTCGTTGGGAGAAGAGGAAGAAATCAACAGGACTCTAATTACCATAATCGCGTTCGGAAGTCTTAAATCATGCGCTTTCTTTGTGTTCGCCGCCTTTGAAACACCTCGCCGATTTTGGCCTTTGTGCGAAAACAGTTCGTTTCCGTTCGCGAAAATTATGCATACTCATTTGAGTTCTTTTGCGGGAAAATTTCGGAGAACTTGAGGAGTGCCGGAACACTAACACTGAAAGAACGGGCACATAATTACATGTGTGTGGTGGAAACGGAGCCAGGCTTAAATATCGGTGACTGCCATGCAGGTATCATTTCATTAAACCATGAAAACTACTAATACTTCGTAAGTACCCAAAACGTTAAAATCTATCTCTAAACGCTATTCCTCAATCATAAGAAAGCCTTAATCAGAATGTACGAGCAAGATATTTATAAAATGCATGCAAAATTTCAGAGAAAATAAATAACCTTTCATTCTTTGAAGTAGAATTTTTTCTCTTTTACTAAAGTACATCGGAGGTTTTGACTAAGTAATACGAAAATAACTAAGTATATCTCACTAATTCTTGAGTAATTTAGGTGTAAATAACATGATAATACCGTGTATAGCTTAGCCTCTAAGAACGGAAAAGTTATTTACCCGACTAAGAAAACATTTCTTGAAACAAACCTTTCTCAATTTCAAACAACGGTCCCATGGTGTAATGGTTAGCACTCTGGACTCTGAATCCAGCGATCCGAGTTCAAATCTCGGTGGGACCTATACATTTTATTTTTTTATCTACAACAAAGTGAGAATGACGATTTGCTTTTTCCTAAAATTACTAACAGTAATATATATTAATTTAGTTTCCTGTAAATTTTATGGCTTTAAAATTCAACCACACTTCAAGAAATACATTACGAAATGTATGATTAAAGATTATATAGGATTTACTATTAGCTATCAACACATTTAGTGTAACTAAATACTCTTTAAAACTTAATTCTGTTTCATCTTAATAAGTTCTTTAATATACTTAATGCTATTTACTTCTCATATTCCCATGTTTTTATTGGGGAAAACTGTTTGTACTTCTTAAATCAATACATCCGTCACCAGCTACGAATGACATGAAAACCATATGGAAAAGTCATTAAAGAAAGTTAAGCATTGGATATGCGAATGAGAAATTTATTCATATCTCCTCTTTAAATTCGCGAGCCGCTTCTCTGCCAAATGGAACGTAGAGCGTACACCATTAGTCTCTTGCTCTTATCTTATTACATCACTTCCGTCTGCGAAAAAATAAATGATCCCTCATTTGATTTGCAGTTCTTATCGGCATCTTGAGTAATTCCGCGGAAGTATAATGTCATACGAAAACGCACAACTCTTGACAGGTAAGTAAGCATTACATATATTATGCTTACGCGATGTAATCGAATCCAATTTTAAATATTTTTTGTTTGAGTATCATAGAGAAACAAGTTGAATTTCAAAGTCATTGCTACAATTTTAACTAATAGAGTAAAATTTTATTAAAATTGAATGATGAACTAATGAACAACTAATATTATCTTTAAAATACTAGTTAAGTAACTAACATTTTCTAGAGATGCCATTATTATGATACGTATGATTACAGTAACCTTAAACGTAACTGTTTATCTACTAGTAAACATTATCTGAACTCCATTATTAAATCATATCGTTCTTTACTTAGTTCTAACACTAAACTCAAACCTTATACAACAAAAATTGTATAAAAATCAAGATCAAATACAAATTTTAAATCATCATTTTGCGTAGAGAAGGGTTTCTTAAACTTTATCTATGATTTAAGACATTTTGTGACAGTCAATCAATACTACAACAATGAAATATTTGGTAGAATTTAAAATCATAAACATTTAAAACTCATCATTAAGTTATAGATATTTTGAAGATTGTCTATATGTAATATATATGTGGCTCTTAAACGCAATCAAAGCTATGATATTCAGTTAGCCTAACCCTAATTAAATTAAAATAAAATACACTATCCATGCAAACACAAACCGTGAATTCTGCGAAAGGTATATCAGAATACATCCATACGTAAGCGAAAAGCTCGACTTTTATTTGTATCATTCTTTCTATGCTGCATGTCTGTAGATACATATTACAACTATTTTGAGAAATTTACCAAATGTTTCGTTTTATTCATTAATAAACCATTATTTCGATCACTATTCCTATTGGTACTATTCCATCGTTCTATCGCCCATATGAAACAGAAAACATATAGTCTAGAAGAAACACCACCTTATAAGACAATACCACAGCAACCCTCTGTGTAGAAAGATGAATTACAAAGCCATTAATACACGCCAGAACACCTTAGGAAGGAGAATATAGTGCCTTATCGGGCCTACCCGTGCAGACGGCTCCCTCCCACGTCCCTCCCCGCCGAGTCGCGTGGGGCGTGCCCCTTCGACCGCTATGTCAAAGAGAAGAGGAAAGGCATCCCATTGGCCGGCGCCGCGGTGGGTGGGCAGCACTGCAGAGAGGCACAGCAACGCCCATTAGCGGCGCCGGAAGGAAAAGCCGGACTCTCTGCGGACGGCACCTTCCCTTCTGCATTTCTATTTGCGCCGGGTGGTGCATATTGCCACTCGGTGGGTCCAGGGGGCGTCTTAAGCCCCCAAGGAGGCGACCTTCCGATGAGAAAATGGGTGAAGATTAATGAGTCCACTTGGAGGAGTTCTGCGAGGGTATAAATTAACCGCAAGAGAGAGAGAAAAGTTTTCTCCTCCTATTCAAAAGGCTTATTTAATGCACTGTCTCCCGTCGAAATTTCCGACTCGCGATGCGATTTTCATCTGGATATTTTTTTCGCTTTCCCGAAGCGATTAAGTCTTCCCAACACCTTGGCAAGTAGTGCTTTTATTTGCAGTTAAGCATAGAAAGAAATCTAAATCTAATTATTGAATAAAAATCCCAAATACATCTTGCACTAACAAAGATATATTATCCTTGGTGACTTCGTTGCACGTAAGAAAATAAGTAGCTAATTAAGCTATTAATTACAGAGCATTGAACCCAGATGTATGTGATTCCAAATTAGCGGAATCAACGAGGAGATGAAATTTTACGAGCTTTATGAGATGATATCAAATGAACGCCTTTCAAATTTATTCGGGAGCCAAATAAATAGGTGGCACCGATGATTTTTTTCTCGATAGTAAAATGTTCTCACACGATTTTTGCATATTAACTTGATCTTTCTTTTGCATTAGATTTTAGGTAAATGAGAATATAACACGTGTTCATATTATTCCATTCCTAAATTCGCACCTTTCCCATTATCCGCTATTTAATTATATGTATATAAAAATCACGAAGGGAATTAATTGAATAACTAATTAGTGTGCGTTGAATAAAGGGAGTTAAATTTGAAATCAAAAACCGTTGAATATTACAGTATTATAGCAAAAATTAGGAGTAGAATAAACAGTTCAGATATATTTCCGGTTGGTGACAAATCAACACCTTAAGTGTCATTTCGATCTATACCGATTCTCTTTTTTATATTCACAATTTATTATAGAAACATAAAAGATAAGCTCTAGCATACACTATTGTTTACGACTATGATAGCATTAGGAATACGTTGCTTCTAAGCGAGAATAACAGCACGATTTACCTTGAGTATAAGACACTACGAGACCAAGAATTACTTAAGATGTATATAGCTCCGAATGCGTGAACGACTCCACCGCAGACTCTAATGCGATCGGGAAGAGATCTCCGCTGGAGAACGAGTGTTAGCCCGGTCTAGGACCGGATTCCTTTGGGCGCCACTAGAAGCCTAGAACGGCTAGAGCATTAGATCCATGCTTCCACTGCCTACGCACTCATGTTCCCCTGGTACTGGAAATAGGAAAGGATAGTCTTTGAAAGTGAACAACAAAACTATTTACAACTATTTGGCTCGTTTTCGGTGGTCCTTTACTTAAAAAATTTCCCTTGCAGCGGAAGTTTGAATTGCCTCGTAATTACGTTTCGAAAGCTAATTAAAATTACGGGCTATGGGGTGGGGAAACTTCGAACTATCGCACACGAGGTCAAAAATTCTAAAACTATAATTTTAGCGAATACGCTATGTTTTTATGCTTAATTAGTGCCGATGATTATATTCCAAAACGAAAAAAGGTGGTCGGGAAGAGTGAAGATACACCGACCCCTATCGCGGCGGATCCACGCCGCATAGTTTCCGAGCTACCGGCGATATTCTATGCTGCAGCATAAAACTATTCCTATGCTGAGTACTTCTCCATATTTGGGATGCGCAGGATTTGGCGCCAATTCATAACTAATGCTCCTAAAACGAACGCATGTGGGTGAGTCGAATGCATAGTTGCCCGGTAACTAATGCTGCGTTAGTGACGCGTTTAGCCCATATGCTCTTATGTTGCGACACTAACGCGGCATAGCGCGAGTATGGGGTGCACATATCTAAGCCTGGGAGCATAAAAAAGAGCTAGTTTCGGCCCAAAAAAAGTCACGAGTTAGCGTTAGAAACATATCGTGACCGGCGACTATCACGACGTGCGCGCACTAGAAGCCCTCTCGGAGCCCTCCTATAGTGCCGCGCGGAACTAGTTGTAGCGTTATCAAACGCACGACTATACCTCCTCAAAACCTATATTTGCCTACTATCCGAGTTTGAAGTTATGCTAGGAATTGGTATTTCTAAGCTTTTGCAACGCTGTAGAATGTTCATAGAAATCGAACTGGCTAGATACTATTGCTAAAACTAACGGGTTGTAAAGGTCCTGCTTGTAAAACGAGGGGTAAATTGGTGGGAGAGTGGGGAGGTGGCCGAATGGAGGGGCACGGCCTCCGGATGGGAGCTTTCTAAGCAATGGGCGATCGCATGTGACTGGGGCGCGTGCCTATGTAGCTATGCGGATACGCTGCTCTCTCTTAGAAGCATACGATGTGATACATTAATGCATGATTTATTGCAGTAACATGCATTTTTCTTGCATATGAATTGACCCCCCTAAACTCGCCTTGATTTGGAATTTGGAATAGCTGCGCATGCGCAGTTTTCCGTTCCGAATAGGAAAAGCGAAATATTAGCTTTTGTCAGAAGATTAGACGCTGACTAAAAAGTACTTAGGCTTTTAAGGTTACTTGATAAAAATAGCATCTATAAAATAATTAATTAATTCTTGTACGTTTATTATACTGATAGAATGCTATTAATTAATGTACAATAACTACCACTGACCAACGAAATCGACGATTTACGAAACAAATTCCCGGCTACATTAAAATTACAAAAACTATCTTCTTTAACCATTTATATACTCTATATTAACTGAGTTACCTTATCGATAATATTTCAAGTAAAATACTATATAATAAGTAAAATACGTATGAAGTAATTCCTCTAAATTTGTACATATCTTTCTAAAATTAATATCTAATGTTTATACACATTTATCAATATGAAATCATACTAATAAGATATTAAATCCTTTTCAAATATTTTTTAAATATCTGGGAAATAGTTCGGAATATATGTATAATAAAAATATATACCGAGACTTGATCAATGTCAATCAATCACAGTCAGCTGGATGTAGTCATATGCTTGGTATATATTTAAACATAGAGCGATCTCTTTACATCTTATAAGTCACTACCGTTACTTTCGTTTACGTTATTAAAGCATTAAGGAAAGAGCACAACAGATACATACAGTGTATTAGTACACAGTGTACATTCCGCTAAGGCGCAAGGCTATGGAAAGGAGCTTAATAATGTCGATATCTAATCTCGCTTGAGTTAACCATTCTACAATCTTAAGGTTTGTGATTTTCGTATAACATAGAACGCTTAGAGCGTTGATTATCGTAGACGAATTTCAGTAATTTCCCATGCAAAATGACGTACATTGATATAATCATATACCCTGAATATAATAGGGTATCTTATTCAGTATTACTTTTCATCAGAAATTCTGAAAAATATAGTTTCACTGTATTACTCCTTTTAGCTACTCTATTAAACAAGGAATATTTATGATATAATACATAAATAGTGTACTATCAAAATTGGGGCTGTCACCTACTTGACTTTCGCAGGTGTAGATATCTGTAAGAAAGTTCCGTAAAGAAATAAAAACTTTTCCTTTTCTTGATACATCTTTACGGCAGAATAATTTAATTATGATATGGATTTATGATCAATATGTTTTCCAGCACACAGCACATAGAACATAAAAGAACATATCCATTAATTATTCAAGTACTTAGGTTAAAATATATAATGATTACCCTTTCTTCCTAATTCTGGATGAGAACATATTCTCAGTGAGCAATTAAAATTCTTTCTTCGCTCCATAACGATTGCTTAACATCAATTAACTGAAGCATGTGAAAAGAAAGGAAACATATAAGATCCTTTTAATGCTAACGGCATGCTTTTAACAGCCAAATGAATCATGATGTTTTTTAATTGATATAAATCGCGGATAGCATCATCTTCCATTATGTAGCATCTTCGGATGCTATTGTGTTCTCATCGTTTCGTTCGTATGGGTTACGCCCCCTCAACTAATAGGCTGACTTATCCATCCTCAAATCCGCCTCACTATAAGTAACTCCTTTGAATGATGCATCAAGGTGACTTTAGAAGAGAACGTGTTTCCATCGTTTGAAGAAGTCTAGAAACTTTTATTACGATATTCTAATGTCTTGGCAGAATACACGAGTTTAGCTTGTATCCGCTTGTGGTTGTAGTTTAAGAATCCCACTTCATATTCCAATGACACGAAGATATAATAGTTTATCATAAAATATGCATATTTAACATAATTCTGTGTTTAAGTTTTAATTTAGAATGAGTATATAATAACCTTAAATGTCCTAAATATGGGTAAAACATTAAAATATAACATGCACACGATTTTATCAAATGCTTATATAAATTAATTAATTTAATTAAAATGTATATATAGGGAAATAAAATGTATATTTTATGTAAATTTTAAATAAAATGTATATATATAGGGGAACATAATCCTGAAATCGTATTCAGGAATATAAATACTACTCCAGTATGTAATAACAAATGTTTATTTTTACATCGAATTTGAATCTTTTTTAAAGCCTTCATCATTGAAGCACAGTTTTTCATGTAAAAATAGACTATATAATTTCAATATCACGCTGAAATTATATTTTTAACATATATAGTTAACAAATTTTCAGTAAAACGAGTGTTGAATTACTCTAAAACAATAGAGTGAAGATAAAATTAAATTAAAATGTCACAAAATGATCGATCGAACTATCAATTCTCCCGCCGCACTTTAAAAGGATAATTACGTAACAATATAATCAAAACGAAATAAAAGGATAATTGTAGATTATAATATAAAACAATCGCGTAGCTTATGATTGACACTCTACCCCCATTCCGTCACTATAACAACAACAACCCTTCCTCTCCACTGCATCATCATCAATCTGCACTTAACGACCGAACATAATTACGTCGAATATTGAACGAGAATTCCCCGTAATATCATCCTTGACGATAGAAGAACATAAACCTGATCTTCAAATCACAACCCATATCTCTCAACTTTTCTGTGATCGGCCGACACCCGATCACAGAAAACCGTATCACACCCCGAAAGAGGTGACTTGGCGTGTTTCTCTACGCAAACCTCGCCCTACTCACACTGAATAAAAGGAGATACGCTTCGGACAAAAGAAACAAGAAAAGGCGGTAATGGTATAGAGAAGTGGGAGTCTCTCTCCAAAAAGAAACATTACGTCCGTCACGAACAACCCTTTTCCTCCTTTGAGAATTGGCTGCTATTTGGGCTCTCTCTCTCTCTGATGATGATTCCTTTTCGCTAACAAAAGAAGAGCGTTGTCCGATATGACGCTTAAATGAGACGCTTCGCGGTGAACTCTCTTCTCTCATTTCCGACAGCGTGTTGTTCTCACGCTTAATAACAGAAGGCGGCGTCGTGAAAGGGCGTTTTTAACTCCATTTGGGAGTCATGGTAACAGGTGTGGGGAAGGATAGAAAGAATGAGCAATATCATCTTCGGGATGATTGTTTGCGACGCAATTTTCTGCGCTTCTGCGGTAGTTTAGATGCACGCCATTAGAAATAAAGATCTGGTATATATTAAAAAAGGAGAGGAAAAGCGTGTGAGGGTGCATTAAGGAAATAATTAATACTTGAGTTAAAATTAATTTCTCGTCACTGTGAATTGGTATCATCTAAGTTGACAAGCAGTATTAATTTCTTCAGTTAGCGGATCTCAGTTTACATCCCCCAAAACTATTACAGTATTATAAACAACTATATTTCCCATTCTTTAAATCGTATGCTTTTTTCATTTTTATGATTTATTAATATTATTTACTAATAGTGATTCCTATATGTAATAGGTTACATTATAATTAAGGTAATTATAAAAAAACGTAGCTTATGTTCTCGTGATTTTTTCAATAGTATGGTATCTTCCTATCGTAGTCCAGGATAATAGAAATTAAAGCTTTTTGATCATATTCCTTATAATCATTATACCCCTAATAGTATCGTCCGTATTCTACAACAATATGCAAGGGTAATAATTTATATTAAATGAATTTATTTAATCCATTACGTCCCATTTGCAATAAAAAGAGAAGGCACTTGAATTCTAAAGATAACTACGCATGTTATTCATTTCCTAAGTAATACCATCAATTAAAAATCTTCATTTGGGGATAGTATGATATGGATAGCATCTCACATACCCTTAAACATTGGTAGGTAAAGCCCCATAATTGATTTGGAATTAATCAGTTAGTTTCAAATATATTACGGCGACGCAATATCACACTCAAGAGTCAGGATGGCCGAGCGGTCCAAGGCGCTGCGTTCAGGTCGCAGTCCGGTTCTCCGGGCGTGGGTTCGAATCCCACTTCTGACACAACTTTTACCTTTCTCAACAAAATGTGGTTGAACCCATCAATAGTTATTTTTAAAATTCCATTAGAGGTAGACTTCCCTTCATACTTGATGCCTTCTACTCTTGAATACGTTATTATGCGACTATAATCCTTTTTCACTCTTTGGCGCAACTACGTTCTGATTTACGAGAATTCTCATGTTCATATTTAAATGATCCATTTACAAAGATAACACAAATAGAAGCCACGATCATGGTATTTAAGAAAAAATATAAACTTCATTTAAACTATCAAGAATAATCATGAAGGATACACTATCGTATCTAATGACAAAGAATAAGTATCATCAAAAAACATTCTTATCGTGCATTGTAGCATTTAGCGTAACTTAACGAGCGTTATCAGGCGAGTTCTTCTGAAACATTAAAAGAATACTTATCAACATTTACACCCTTCCTATTTCCTTTCCTTTGTTTTCAAAACTTTTATCTCAAAATATTTACTTTCCACAATCATATCTTGCTACAAACATTTTCGCCTAAACACGTGTCTAATCTATATCCTCCTTTCCCATTGATTATCTTAACGAACATCCTTCCGTTTCCTTTGTTTACCAACAGCTCATCCGTCTCAAATATATGATTTCACTTTCAGCAGCTTTCCCTCGGATTTATTACGTTTCTTTTACTGTTGGAGATAATTCCACTTATATTACCCTTTCTTTTGCAAACAAGGAACAAAAGATGAAAGCTTTATTCTTTCCATTAGTCACGAAATGAAATTTAGTTTCGTATTTCCCTTATAAGCTAAGTAAAAATTACCGCAGAATTTAAATTGTTCTTAGAGGAAACTATAAAGCGATTTCAAATGACTAAATATCATACAATAATGAAGACTCCTATAGTATCCGAGTTGGCAGTCTGGAGATATAATAAGTTTAATGTTCTAAAGGTGGAATTACTTCGAAATTAATGAATATCTATAAAATATTATAGCTATACATGAAAATATAAAACAATAGCATAGTTTAATGTTGATACTCTATGACCTATAAAGAGAACTCTATGGAGAGAATGAATACGACTCTATAAAGAGAAAACTGAGTATCTCGTTTTGGAAAAATAATAAGTATTAACGCCAAGACATTTTGCCGGAATTGAAGTGAGCTAGGAAAGAGACTAGAAATACTAGCATACAAATTGTATCCAACAGACGATTTTTTACCGACTTCCAACGCCTTAATCGCACGAATAGTTATGAGTTGAGTTAGTAAAAAACAGATAAATTTATTTCAAACTTTATGCCATTTATTCGTTTATGCCACAAGGGCGTGCTTATTAAGTTATGATAATCGCTTATTTCAAATTAGAGACAGTACTGGAACAGCTCAAAAACGGAGCAAAGCATATTTCCCAGAAATTCTAAAAATCATACTCTATATGCATTGGTTAAACTTCTCAAAAAATTGACTAAGAAGAAATTATAACCAGAAACTGAGATTCCTAATATTATGATGCGGCAAGGGTAAAGCAAACAAAATGAAATCGACCCTGCCAGGATTCGAACCTGGAATCTTCTGATCCGTAGTCAGACGCGTTATCCGTTGCGCCACAGGGCCCTTGGTTCGTTAAGACTTAGGATTTTACAACATACTCTTCAGCACACTATCTACAAAAGATAACCAGTGCAGCTATATAGAGCATTCAATGAGTAATTTTCGTGTTGTAGCAAGTTTCATTGTAATAAGAATATATACTATTCACTAGCGGATGAAAATAAATCGCAGAGCAACATAATCGTTGCAAAGAGCTATTTAAGATTCAGTTTGAAAAGAAACTGCACTCTAACTTTAATTCATGGTAAATATTGAAATAGTACATAGTAGTGAAGTTTAGTATTCTGTGGAGAAAATAACTTTTCCATCTATACAAAAGAACCACAAATATTTTATAAAATTTGCACAAAAAGTTCTATAGACACGAGTGAGGGAAGATATCTCAACATGATTTTGTTTTTATTCATCTCGAGAAAATGTTATGGTAAAAAATTATTTATTTTAGCCGACATCGATAATTTTATTGTTACGAAAATTTCGGTACTTTTTAAGGTGGTATTAAAAATGAAATGAAAATTCGTTTTACCAGAAAATGAAACATTTCCTTAAGATAAAGAATATTAAAATATATTTTCCAAACGTTTTCCTATCCCTAATAATGTGCGGGTAGGCTAAGTGATTGGTTTACCTACTTTTTCTTCACTTGTCATATATGAATATTCCTCCATAAGGGCTAACTATTTAAAGGTAATGTCAAATCACACTTATTGTATGTAACCAAAATGCTTATTTTATATGCTCTCTTTGATGGCTGCAGTTTATGTAAGTTTGTGTAATTTCATTTTGATCTATTATTTTACTCTCCGATGGAAATAACTAGCCTGACGGAATTGAGGAAGCGCTATCAACTATATATGCTTAGAGAAATCGACACGTATGAAACATTTAGATATTGAAATGGGCATGGATAATTATGCTCAATTTATGCCTTCTTAAGTGTCCAGATATGTAACTGTTGAACTCGACACATTTTCTTCCCTTGCCTATGATGTCATGTTTATCTTTCCAATAGAGTCCTAGATAGCAAATTGCGTAAACAGGATGTCGTTATCACAAGCAGTGCAGTTTGTGCGATGTAAGCAGGAGAGTAACTTCACATTTTCTAGGAAAGAGTTTGTGCTTAGGAAAATTACCGTACATCAAGACACCAGTCAATAACTTAGAATAAAACATTAAAGCACTAAGCAGAAGAAGAGATATTATAAGATATTATATATGTAAGTATGAAAGTTTGTATTATCTAGAATCGGAATACTTTATTTGCAGTGATGTATTTTATAATACGTAACCGAGGAACATTTTTGAACATTTCTAATTGGCAAATGATTTTAATTACGGGATGGTTATAGGAAAATATTCAAACTACTCCTCAAGTACTACAATTTAGCATTTTCTTCGACTTTATCCTCATTTATTTAAAATAAGCTATACTTGACTTTATCGTACTTGAAACATTTGGTGGAAATTTTGTTCTTTTAATTCGCACAAGAAAATGAAAAATAAACTCCTAACCTTATAAAATCCAATGACTAGTTCTCCAATTAGATTACATTCGTCAATTTCACTGCTAATCAAATAATACAGCTAAGGAATAAAATAACACAAAATACTATTCTAATGACAGGAAACAAAAATTCATATTTATATTTCACTCTAATATTAACCAGGATCATAAAATATTCACAATATTTTTCGCGAAGTAAATGGACATTGTGGGAGCCCCCTTGCATAAAAATATTCCCATTTAAAAGTACATTCCTTTTCAAAATGCAAGCTCGTAACAATAACGAGGATAAGAATATTATTCTTAAAAAAACGTTATAGCATCGTTAAAAATCGTATTCCATTCCCAAATATCTTTCCTTTACTAAAAATATATCGGTTTAGGAATTACGAACTAAATCGTTAAACTCTTAACCTGATGAGTGACAAATAAACAATATTTGCTCATGGATGTCTGCTAGCCGTATTCTATTCTACTCCAATGCACATTGAAAGTGTGTGGAGTGGGAGAGGTATGCGCGCTTGAGACTGAAGCAAACAAGTGAGGAGTTCTCCCTTAGCATTCCAAGTGCACTTGCGCTCCTTCGTTCATTCACCCCTAATGCCAGCCGATGTATGCACTCACAGTCGCGAGTTAAGAAAAGCATCTCAGTAAACAACTGGGAAAGAGATAAGAGAGTAGTAACTGATCGTTCAACAACACAAGTATCCACAGAAGTGGATATCGGTTGCTATGAAGTATGTTGTGTAGGAAACAAAGTATAACAAAACTGTTTTCTCTAATCAAGAATGATTTTAACTTAAACTATGTCCCGCTAATTTATGATTTTATTAAGGAAATAATGAAATGATCGATAAATGTTTCGGTAAATATCATTTAACGCTAGGAATTGAGCCAATTTAAATAATCCTTTAGGAAATTGTCGATTAATTGCAGTAATTATAGGGGTTATACAAAAGAGTGATGAAAATGTCTATCTTCATCCAAAATTGGATATCAAGGGTAAGATATTTACAAAGGGAAATGAAAAACATACTTCACGATTTAGAATAGGTCATGAATATGAATTCGCATGTGTAAATATTTTCAGTTTAGAAACTTATATATATATATATCGGCGAAGGCAAACATAATAGTGAACTAACATCTCTATGTATTAGAAAATTTCGAATTTCTATGATTTAGGATTTCTAAGTTTTGAATATTGGACTTTTAGCTGTTCATATAATTTGTTTTTCTGAAAATTTTCATAAGAATATTTTTAAATTAAATAACGATGATAAACCAAAAGAAGTGGAAAGTAGAGGAAATACAAAATACGGAGTGTTTAAAATTCCCCTATGAGTTTCCCATTGAAAATAAATAATGACAACGAAATATATACACTAAAACAACACCGAGCAGAAAAACAAAGTTTTCACTTTCAGATTATATAAGTTTGTCCTTATACCTGACGTGTATATGACAGCGGTCTCTTTTACGAAGCCTTAAAGTGGTTGAGAACAATAAAGAAACGGCCATGACTCCAGACTCGAGTTCAACTCTTTCATTGAGAACAGCAAATTATCTGGCGAAAGTGAAAGGGTTGCCCAACAAAACGTAGTGGGCTGTGATTTATGACGGAATTCACACAGACGTGATGAGTCCGTTCGGCGGATGGTCCCTATTCTACGGAAGGCCGACTGTCCTTGGAGAAAGGAATGGTAGGGACCAAGGTCGGAAGAGCTGCGGCATTCCAAGATTTACGAAATGTTTTCGTACGGGCAAATTTCGTACACTAACAGTATGAGTGATTTTGCACTCATTGTCGCCGTATCTTAGTTACGAGATATGTGATTTGATAAATGATAGGAATGGAAAGACGTTCTAATATTAAATCTATCGCACAATACCAACGGAAGAACGACCTTCCTAAGATATATTTGAGGAATTTCTAACCTCTAACTTTCGCGGTCTTCGACTGAAAGATGAGGCGTAGAAAATAGATACAATACATTGGGAAAGGATAGGGAAATGAGACAGCAAAAGAATACATGAGAGGTATCTTATGGAAGGAAGGCCACAGATATATTTAGCCTGTAATTTTCTTTACCATATGGGATTTTAAAGGTGAGGATTTTATTATTTACATTTAAATTACCATTGCATTGAAATCGTCTTCTTAGGAAAACATTTTAAAAGAAAATTGGATTATTTAAAATTATTTTACAGTTTAAACTTGCTGCAAAAATAAACTCCTTTCACCGTAAATGGAAAAAAATTACAAATAAATATTTACATACAGAAGACATACGATTAAATAGATAATAACCAACTTTGTATTGAAGTTATAGTATGTAACTAAGTATCGAGCACAATTGAACAAGGCCCTGTGGCGCAACGGATAACGCGTCTGACTACGGATCAGAAGATTCCAGGTTCGGGCAGGGTCGATGTTTTTCCAACTTTTCATGGGGATGACTAGGGTATTGGTCAGTCTTTAGTGCACAAAAATCAGAACACCTTGCTAATTGAACTTTTGCCTTCTCAAAAATGATTGGTTCTCTAACTTATTTATACATTCCACAACTTGTAAGTTATAACTTATTAACATTATTATTAACAAAATATCTACTCTAAAAATTGTTCCTTCGTTATTATGATGCGAGGCTGAAATTTCAAATCTCGTAGAATAAGGCTGTAAATATGCTGTTTATATTCACGGCTAGCATATTAGGGCTTATACCCATTCTATGGACCATAAATTCTTGGCTATATCGTTCAAGGAAAATAGTTTTATAGGATCTATTAATATATATTAATTTTCCTAAGGATAGAATTTTTCGTTTTATGAGCCTAAATCTCATATTAAATATAATATGAATTGACCTCGTACGACCCATTTTGATGGTATGAGGTTGCGTATGACGAATGATATCATAAACGTACCCTATACACACCTAAGAGTTAAAGAAGACATCAACCTCGTTCTAATTCCCTTATTAAGGGTGTTTTCTTGCATACGGTATATCCTTCAATATCGGAACGATATTCTGGGTCGAGATGTACTCCATATATAGGATAAATTGAATGTAAATCAGAAGCCTAGGACTATACACATCACGTAAAAGTTCCAAATCGTTTTGAAAGTACGATTTAAAGTAGGTTGTGAATAATTAAAATAAGTACTAAACTCCCGAATCCTTCATTTTTATTTCACTACATGCACGTCAACCTATTAGCCTACACAATACGACACAAACTAGCAAAGCATTCGTAATTGTTTCCTCACTTACAGAAGAGCTTAAATCTCTCATTGCTCCAGATTCATTTCGCGCATTCATTACCGTCAAAAACCCGTTTCCTGAAATCCATTTCCGTGCAATTAAATTCGCAAACGCTGAGCGTGGACCGATCGATAAGAATCGCAAGAAAAGCAAGGAAGCTGTACTGTACAAAGATGGGGTGGGGTAAGAAAAATGTTGGCAATCATTACCATCGAGTTCCGGCAACGATTCCTCAGGCGGCCCCTAATTAAACGCCGTACCCGTCCCAGAATTCCGCACTCCCCACCCCAACCCCACCCTCTCAGTGCTCCCGGTAAGTGAGTCATTACCAAAATTAAAATCCAGCTGGGTAACAATGAAAGAGAGCAATGTTCCACTCCCTTCTCTCATTACCCAATTAAACCCTCGCAATTTCTCGTGAAGAGCGAGATAACGCCGTTTTCTGCGGGGCAAAAAAAGGAACTACACTCTCTCCCGCCTTTAATCTATAGCCGGACGGGAGAAAGGGGAAGACGGGAGTCCCGGGAAGGGGGAAAAGAAAGGGAAGGCGACCGTGACGTCAGAATGGGTGCTCTCCTAGTCCAGGAAGAGAAGGAACGGAGGTCAGGAGCTGGAGGTGGCGCGGGGGTGGGAGGCAAGGTCGTTCAACCCCCTCCACGTTCTCTAGCCTCGACTAGACCGAATGATAGACAAAGCCGTGAGGTCCGCTACGAGGAGAGCAGGCATGCGAAGAGGTAGATTTAGCGGAGTGAGAAGTCTGGGAGATATGAGGTGAAGGAGGTGGGGATTGAGCCTCGACCGCTTGCGGGAGGCCATGCGATGGAAGGAGGACGCCCTCTCGTTGGGAGGGTAGAGCCACCCACCCACTGGGACGACGACGCTTTATTGAGCCGAGGAAAAGCGTATTTATATACCCCGCCTTTGAGCAATCGAGTGTGCACTGGGTTTAGAGCACCCACCCCATACACTCATTACGACATGAAGATTGGAGGAAAAAGTACGAGGGCAATACGGAAGTAATCGGCCTAAGACGGGATGATTGGGTAATGAGTGCTGATAAGACGTTGGAGAGAGTGAGAGGGAGGAGGGGGTGGGGTGTACGATCTGCACAGCATCTCCTTTTGCTTGCGTATGTAGCGGTTACTCTATCGATTCCGTCTGCAGATGTATGTCTCAGATGCTCTCTGAGATGTGTTTCAATCTCCTTTAGCATCGATTGGTGGGATTCCTCTCCCACTCTGATAAGAGTGCCTTTTCTCGAATCTGCTCTTGTTACGGTTTCCATGGAAGCAACGTACAACTGCTTAGTACGTAACGTCTTAGTGAAAGTGAAAATACTGTGAATAAAGCTCGCTCGTAAGGGCGATAGTAATATAACTAGTATAATAGAGAACAATGTATTTCTTAAATTATGGCAATAGGTAAAAGGACCTTATCTAGTAATAATATTACTGGTAAATTTCTAGTTGTATGAACCTAATCCTATTTTCACGAGGAATGTCTATATTACTTCAAACATCTAGGAAAGTGTGAAATAAAGAAGAAGTTTAACAGTATCCAAATATTCTAGGAAACTATGGCTTATTCTAAGAATATAAAATCCCACGGGAATTTTTTCTCCTAGATTTTCCTACGATATTCCCCTTCACTAGAACAGATTCCCTCCCCCATTCCATCCCAATTTTTAAGGGAAAGGCAACCTTACAACTTTCCCTTTCGTATCCTGATGCCATACGCTCTCCTAGGATGGAATCTATCATTAGTCCATTAATAGCCAAGGAATAGCTTTACAAGGATATGAGATCATAGGTGTTATCTATGGAATTAGAATTAGTAATTTTCTTTCCTTTTTTCCATTATCAATACCTTTATTCCAATGATTTCCATTTAAAACTCCTTCATTACATTTCTTACTTTACATCCCATCCTACAAAATGGGTGTATAGATTGATATATTTTTTTCAAGTTTATCAGATTTTATCCTATTCTTCTCAATTTTATCTTTAATCTATTGCCAAATTCTCCATGGGACATTTCTGCTGTATCAACGTATTTTACCCCTCCTAAACAACCCCATCTCTTTATCCAATTATCCATATAATCCTGGAGAAGAACCCAGTTCCTTTTTTTTCTCCTATCCCTTGAGCCTCCTTTTTGCAAGCCTCCACTCTCTTCTCCTCCTCATCTCTCCTTTAACTCATCGATTTTCCTCACCGCCCTTCACTCCTTCCAAATCTCCTCGTTATTTCCTTCCACTCATTTCCTTTCCGCAACCGGAAACGAACCTGAAGAACGAAAATCGAACTTCGATTCGAACATCGATCCGCCATAGAGTCGAATTAATATTCATTTCCTACGCGAAACCGGTAAAGGGGAAACTCCCGGGCCCTAGACATGTCTGGCTGGCAGGTAATAGAACGAGGCGTCTCCCCGCAGACCAGACGTTCCGAGAAATCGATGCGGCATTTGGGCTAAGAGCCCCGAAATTCGCCTGTGACGTAGCGCCCTCCCCTCCTTCCCACAGATTAGGGGGGTTCCTAAACTATTTTGGAGGTGGGTCTCGTTAGTGGAGATTGGGTTGGTGGATTTAATGGTTGCTATGTACGTATGAATGTATATCTGAATACTTTTTTTACGTATTTATAAATAAACACATTTAAAATTTTTAAATTAAACATTATAAAACCTTCCAAAAGTAATAATATTTAAAAAGTAAACCGATAGGTTCAATTTAAGACTTCCCAAACCACATTATACTGTCTTGTGTAGGAATAGTTCCAACTTTTATGAGTATCTCTAGAATTAATTTCTATAAAAGTCATAATAACTACTAGTATCCTAGACAGCTTGTACTATTAAATTATCTTCTTAGAATTTAGAAACGATATTTTCACGAATAAAAAAACTCAATGAAGAATAAGATTCTCTTAAAACTTTCTCTCGTATAAAATAATTCTTACGATGTGTAATAATAGAAATTTAAAAAATGTCATAGATAACGGAGTACTATTTAATTATCTCCACAAAATATAAACAAAAATAAACGATAAACATACCATCAAAAAATAGAAACACCAAAGTCCTTAACGCAAGGATTTCACCACCATTCCATCCAATTGCCCATGGTACCCATAAAAAATCCATGGGCCGTATCTATCGGGGGGGAGGGGTATAGCTAGGAGCCCCTATCATAGATACACCGACCACATAAAAGTTTATCTAACAACAATGAACAATCTATAAGCACTAGGCAACTATCCATTCTCAGCGCGTCCCCGTATCCATAGCGGAGCGGGGTTCTATCGAAATTTCGCGTGCGCCTAAAATGTATGCCTTGGACCGCCCGGGCAATGCGGAAATGAGCAACGGGTGGATTCACATCCAGAGAATGGGGGAGTGCGAAAAAAAATGGAATGAACGCCGTGTGATAGCGTGAATCATGCCAGTCTTCCTCGGAGGGTAACAGGCGTTCGTGAGCGAGTAGAAGGTCGTCTCTTCCAAGAACCCAGAATTCCGCGCTTTCTGGAATCGTTGGGAGTTTACGAGAGGTGTTTCAGTTGAAAAACTTCCAACTGCGAGAGGAGCGGTGAAGTTGTTAAGGATGTGACGAAAGCGGAAAATTGTGGTTCCTTTTCCAATTGATTGGGTTTTTTGTGGATGGGAGAGGGGAGAAGTGTAGTCACTTTCAGTGTATCCTAAACATGGACGCGCTAACAATGGAGTCAAACGTGAATGCAGCATTATAACGTCATTATTTCACACCACCTTAACTGAAACTTCTGTATATTAGTTTTATAAGGTAATAAAATGTGTTTCCGATCAACAAGAATCAATTCCTATAGAAATATTCCACAACTCGTAGAATAGAAGACAAAATACTAGTCTTAGGTTCATATATCATGATAAATATTTACATCGTTTGAATCAAGTTTAAAGGTATAACATCGCCTGAAAAATACTCGTTTTGTATCTACTAATTTTCAAATACTTTTGGGGAATGATACACGAAAAAAATATTCTTCGCTTCCAATATAAACGCAGATAGTAGGTTTTTGGTTTCGTATTCCAGACTTTAAAAGTATACTTACACGTACATGAGTAAAGGAAAAGAAATTTTATTTCGCATCATGTATGTTATTAGAATAAGTTTTAAAGAAAGCATTCGTACAATTTAATTCACAGATATAGATATTATAATATATACTTGAAAGTTTTTAGGACCTGAGCTTTTGACTTAATTACATTATTATGGAAATATTTAAAAAACATACGTCTCTAATTTTAATACTGCCAAACTACCTGCAATTAATATTTTTCTGTAAGCCTACTTTTAATTATACAATAAGGATTATAAAATATATAGAAAGTAGCTCTTGTCTAATTTGAAGAACGTTAACAACCGTAATCAACGAGAATCCAATGAGAATATATAATCGCTACCTATTGAGGTATACACATGTATTTCAACCAGTTCAAATGAAGAAATAAAAATAAAAGATTCTATGCGGCCAATAATATCACGCCATATTTAGGAATATATAGCTGCGTATCGGTAATAGATGAATTGTAAAAAGAACTCTAGCTATCTTTGATGTCGTATCAGTAAAGTATATCACATTAGTGAGCTAAATTAGAATCTTATTCAAATTTGAAATAATAAAAGTATGATTCTTTTGGAGAGAAAGTTGATTGATATTTTTGAGAGGATATGCAACTATAAACATTAATTTAGTATCTATCCTAATTCTTCATACTCATTAAATCGGCCATTATAAGGGACTTATATCCATTCAAACTACATACGTATATACCATTCTACTACCCATTTTATAGGAAAATCGTAATAATTTACACAAAAAATATTCTAATCACCTCGAAGAAGAACATTAAGAATATTAAAATACTTAGATATCTATGCATCTCATTTCTTTAAGGTGAAACAACAATCGTTTCATCTTCAATAACAAACCTCAAAGTCCTAAGTTCCTCAACCACACATCCAAAAACCATCCCGATAAAGCACCGCATAATCGCTACGTAAGTCAATCTCCGCTCTTTACACTCACAAACCCATATCCGGCCAACTTGACAAACCAATCTCCCGAAGAGCAATTCGTTTCGTAGATAGTTATTTCCTGTCGAACGCCGAAAACCTCAGAGCGGAGTCACGGCAACCGAACTGACTATTGCGTGCATCGCCGCAGCGGAGCAATTTTCAGCTGCGGCAATCGGTGACCACAAGCTCCTTGCCGACACTCGCAAAGGCCTCAACAATGGCGAGGTGGAATGCCGGAGAGGAAGTGGGTGAATGGGCGTGCATATACCGATTGAGGCGTCACGTTGCGGGACATGTGTCGAAGTGAATATAATTCCTGCCGGAATATGTTTGGAGGGGCCTTGAATGAAGAGGTACAGTTTTCCTCCTCATTGTGTCCACTGCTTGGATACATCGAATGCTATAGCCTACCGACAACGAAAACATACAATTATACCAAGCGGTCGCTAGGAGATTTTTTCCCTCAAGGGAGCCGACCTCTATTTCCGGAAGTTTGGAGGTAGCGCGCGTTCTAGTGAGTGATAGCTTTCTCTAAGGAAAGTGAATGGCTTTCTTCCGTAAGAAGGGCCCCATTCAGGGAAAAAACGCCGGGTCCTCGTATATGTATTTTGGGTCTTTTCGCGTGAATATCTTGTGCTTTTTTTCAAACTCCGGAAACGATAGCGAAATGACAGGATATCCTGTTTTGATTCCTTCGGTCAGTCGTTCTTTCTCTCTCTTGTTGCATTCACTGGGATTTTCGTCTTTACGTTTCGCGCTATTCTTTGCAACAGTTGCGCATAATAGAGATGTTTGAAATGTGTGAAGGCGGCACTGCTCTATGATACTAAGGGAAAAGGGAAAGCATGAAAGACGCATCTCTCTGAGAAAACATACCTTAGTGAGCACTTGGAAATACATTTTTGATACTCAAATTGAAAATTAAAAATGAATAGATATCCCTGAGAGTTTAGGTAAATATATTCAATAAGTAATGGGTATATCTTGTTCAATAAATCACGATGTTTCAACAACAACGAACTGTCAAGTTGACAAATCGAAATTTTTTTTTAGTAGTAGAAACAGTTGTATTCACATGTAACTGCCTTATAGCATAACTTTTAATATGATTTCAAGATAATCATTTTGTTCATTTAGTACTCCAGTATTTCTGGTGCTGTAAAAGGATCACGACGGAAAGGGGATGTAGCTCAGTGGTAGAGCGTTCGCTTTGCATGTGAAAGGCCCCGGGTTCGATCCCCGGCATCTCCATTTTAGTTTTTGAATGGATAAATTTGATGGAAGATGCTATGGCATAGTAAACACCATCCTCCTTGACGTTAGGGTATTTCCAAGAATCGTTTTTCCATGAAGCGTGTTCTTCATCTTAAGTTCCCTCAAGAATTGTAAAGTAAAGGATAACTTTTGATACAGGGTTTTACTTAAAGCCTATGATGAGTTATCATACTATAAACATGTAGATGAAATGATATTATTACTACATAATTTTACTATGTAATAACAAAAAATGTTTCATGAGAGGATACAATACAATATATCACTATCAAATAAATTCTCATATCTCAGATGACCCTCATTATCCAGCTTCTTACCACTAATCTTATACCATGGTTGAAAATATAGGTATGCGCACAATCTGGACGCTAATAGGAGGCAGTTTCATCATAATCATATTATCATTACTTTTGACTATTTCATTCGAGCATTGATAATATAATTAAGAAACTGAGTATAGAAATGAACTTAATCTCGAAATCTAAGTTTGAGAAAAGCAATTGTCAATTACTTAATCATATCCCAGGTAGAGTCACCTGGATTCTTGCATTGTGATACTTAATAATGGCCAAGAAAAATTGGAGATGCCGGGGATCGAACCCGGGGCCTTTCACATGCAAAGCGAACGCTCTACCACTGAGCTACATCCCCTTCATTAATATTACAAGAAGCAATAGACGAATCATATTTACATAAGTCACGAACTTCAATACAATTTTTCCGTAAAGATGATACTTCACGTTTTCAACTTAAATACTCATAGAAGACGCACAGTTCTCAAATTCGAAAGCTCTGATGTTCCTTTCATTATTTTTCCATTCGTCAACCAATACATTCACTTAAATATACAAGCAAGAGTTAATGTTATATGCTTTACAACTCCTTTGCGAAGTATTTGCATTCCACGAATGTATCCTGGATGGTTACGCATTTAGATATTACACACCTCCGTATCTTGGTGATCCAGTCAACTAATCATATGATAATACAACCTTCATTACATCAAATCTTTCAGCTGTCTACCCTTCTTAAGGTAATTCCACTCTCCACAAATTATTTTAAGAACCTAAACGGAATTCCTTTATGAATACGAATTGATACATTTAAAACACAATTAGAATTCTTTCCAAATTATACGACCTGTAATAGCGAATTTATTTTTCGATCATAATTCTCCTTTGACCTAAAAATACGACAATATACATCAAATTCCATCGGGATGATTCATCACCCAACTTGACCCAAAAAGTACACCCGTTCTCTGCACCTCGTAAAGTACGACAAGTGAACAAAAGAAATGGAGACCACTTTAGGACCACCACTTCAATCATTCAATTGCAAGTAGAGACTATTCTTGGCTCGAGGATGGAGAGAGCACCCGTTCGAGTCGTATCGCACTCAAACCAAAAAGCCTGCCTAAGAGAGGCGACACTCCTCAACGAGACAAAATGGCTGTGCGACGGGCGGCGGTCAAGGGATCCGTCACGTACCGCCATTTGTCCACCGTGACTCATTCCCTGAGGATGAATAAATGATAATCACCTGCTCATCCTCTCTGCGCGTGGCAATCGCCTCCCGTCTGTTGACTTCTTTCAAAGGAGAAACAAATGACGATCGCGACGCGCGGCGACGTGATCGGCCGTCCGGGCGCCTCCTGGAAAAGAAAAGCATTACGAACCATTAGTTCACCGCATTCCTCGAGTTCGCCAAAGCGTCCTAAAGACTTAAGTTCCCCTTTTATGGCAATCGTATCTTATATGTGTGCGATTTCTCTTATTCGTATGTAAGAGAAATGGGCTAAGTAGCGTCTGCATGTATGGTCTCCATGGATGAGCTTAGTTACTGGTAATTATTCGTGCTTTTAGTCTTAAGTTTCTTCCTTCTAACCTTCTGCAGCGTTAGGTACCATGTGGAATAAAGTTTGATTCGAAAATGTGAAACAGTATCATGATATGTCGAAGAACTTGTACTACTATCAATAAGAGACTTCATTCTATAATTTACTTATATTAGATAAAAAACATCTAATCATGAAACCATAAAACACGGAATAAATTTGTAAAGTTCATCACTTTGTTCTTTAATAACTGAGTGATAATATATTCAATTCTTAGTAAGAGTTGCTAAAAGACTATAATTCTATAATTTATAGTAAAAACCATTTATGTTTCGTATATTAGTTTTTCTTCTACTGCATTGTTCATACTTTAGGAGAGTACACGTATTGTACTGAAAAGTGATAAGACCGCGACTTATCAATAATACTCTACCAAATCATTACTATTTCCGGATTATATGTACGATTTATATAATCGTAACAATCAACATAAAATTAAATCAATCTTTTAAGCGTAAAAATGCAATGTTTTATTTCTACTATAGAGCTGAATGCTTCATGGGAACATCAAAACTGAATTTTACATACATTTAGGATGAATTATCAACTGATTTTTTCTTTTGTTCTACAGAATATATGATTCAATAGTTATCAACTAGGATGCATAATTCTTATTGTAGTCGTCTTACACGATAAAATCTACTCAAATTATGATGCATCCTTTTTACATATTTTGTTCGGCTTTACCTCTTTCGCTCTAAATATTTGAATATACTTCTCATAACCCATAAGTAATACAGTTAGAAAGAAGGCAGGATATTCAACTTAATAAACATTTATACAGCCTCACGTTAATTAATAAATAAATGCTTCCCTTATTACGGATTACTTCCAGGAGCCAATTAATTGGCCCTCATCCACGGCATATGCTTGGATAAAGTAAGAGTGGACAGTTGGGATGGGGAAATGACCAGGAGGGCCACTTTTAGTGGGGCGCATGGATGGCAGGTGGCGCCTTGCACGCATCTCCCACAAACCGGACACGTGACAGTGGATAGAGGTGGGGTTCTTTTATTTAAGCAACATCAACCCTTTCACAACCCTTTAACCTCTCCTATCTCCCAAGGCATTCTTTTCAATGAGAGAGGTCGTCCCAATTTGAAAAAAAAACCTACGGAATTCGTATATGGCTGTCGTATAGGGAGTTAAATATGGAGCTAATGGAATAATGACCGCCAGCGTTTCCTTGAATTATTCGTCTTTCTTTTTTTTACGAGACCCGTGGCTCCACTAAGAAAAGGCCACAAGCTGAATAATCGAATCGGAATGGTAAAATTGCCTGCCGTTGTCGTGGAGACCGTAGAGAAGTAATTGATGGGTTGCGAAATAATGGGCAGATTTTGAAGGTCCGATTTTTTTGGCGCAAATCTGTGCAGTGGGTGGCCGAATCTGAAGGATATCGCGAATCAAATTTGCGAATTCGTCAAATTTCTCGCTACCAACCCTCGATCAGTAATTAGCAGAAACATGAACCAATTCGTAATTAGATGTAGTTCTAATGATAAAATTAAGATCAATCATTGAGTAATTATTGATACATAATATAAACCTTATTCATGTATGATAAGAAAATGTGCATTTTAATGTCGTAAAATATCACAAGTAATGAATTAGATTAAAACCATAAAATTAAATGTATTTCACGAGTTTTGTTAATTTCTGTGCTAAATTAAAACAAATTGGCAATAACAACGTATTCCACTTTCCATCGGAAATGGTAACACGATATAAACATAAACTGTAATAATTTATTAACAAAGACCGCACAAACATCCTCTTTCGGGACAATTACAGTGTACTTTAAACTCAACAACGGACGTCACAGACATCCAGACCCTGAGGGGAAAATTCTCCTCTGCCGGGATTTGAACCCGGGACCTCAGCATTAGAAGATTAGCATGCTAACCATTCCACCAACGAGGCCGGCAGTAAAGTTATAATGGAATTATTTTTAATAATTAAAATGCGTTAAAATGATTGCTTCAATAGTACATCTGGATCAAATGACTGAAATTTTATACCAGCAATATTTTACAGGAATGATTTCTCATTTACTAAATGATGTAGAATAGTTCGACAATCAATACACAACAATTTTTCATTATGTTGTTGATAGATTTTGACCTAGAAGAAGTTTCCTCTTTCTAGTTACCGTGTACGGGGTTAGTTACAGCTCTGTAATTGATTTACGTAATGTTGTACCAAAAGTAATAGAATATCATCGTCGAACTTTAAATTCGACCTATACTAAATCATCTTTTATGTTGAAAATATTTCCGTCTCACTGAACGAGAAAACTAGACGTGTTTTCAAACTAGAGGCAGATGTCCGAAAACAGCGGTCAGTATCAGGCGAAGTAATATAATTACCATAAGACAATGCAGCTCTTAGCGTACGCAATCATTATTAGTGGACGATTGGTAGTTCGCTGATCGTTTCCTTCATTGCTTAATTGATATACGCGATAAGAACTCCTGTCCAAACAGCGGACGATTCGAGAGCTTGACCATAGGCGGTAATCCATTTAAGCGAAACTATAATTTGGACGATCGAAATTATAAGGGCAGAAGCTCCACAAAGATTGACGGAAGTGCTCAACGTATTCTGAAAGAGATCTCCAATTAATGGAAAGCGATTTGCATTTAATTGATGGTGTCGCCGATTAAGAGTTTATGAGCCCGAGTCCAATTATCGGAATGGTTTTATCGCTGTTCGTATCTAATGATGAATTCGCTCAGGCAGATGAATGAATTAATAAAGACATAAATGCCGGGAAGTGAAATTATATGAGTGAAAACGTAATTCATGAAAATATTAAATGCCTAACCCTTATGTATATCAAGAGCGTAGGTAGTATAGAATATGGTTTTATTCACAATTTATTTTAGCTTAGATTGAATCCAGCCCAATAAAGAATCTTGATTATTATTGTAATATACAACAGTCAATCATAACTTTGTCTTAGTAGATATAAATTTAAAATCAGTACCAAATTAACGAGTTTTGAATTCTAAGAGTTTCTGTGGAACATCACCAATCCCGTATTGTCTAGTGGTTAGGATACCCGGCTCTCACCCGGGTTCGATTCCCGGTACGGGAAAGTTTTTTCACTCGTCTATTCTTGATTATGATTTTAAATAATACTATATCCTTTATATCTGCCTGTCATTCGCAATAATTTTTATGTATTAGAGAGGGAAGATAAATTCTGCAAACGGAATATATTTCGAGATTCATCGATAAGTTTAATTTTTAAATATAGTAAGCAGGTAGTACCATGAAAGCAGTACAACTTGTGGCACACTGAGTTAGTGAAAAACTTCTGTACAATATTATTTTCTAAACAATAATTGTGTGAAAGAAATGCCATTTTAAAATCATTTAAAATCACAATTTGTTAATAAATTGCTACTAATTGAATACCAGAATCAAGCCTACTTCTCGAATTTGCATATCTTGATACTTTTAATAATTCTCAAAGAGAGAGAACTATGTGATTCTATATCGATATGTACAAAAGAATTTCATTAGGTATTTATATTACACTTTCCAGTGCTGATAAATTGCAAGTACAGACATCAAATGAATATCGTAACGAATATAATAGTTAACCTCATATCTATAGAGCACCAAAGTAATGGACTAAACGAATGAAGCAACGAAATAAATAACTATGGAAACAAAAACGATGACTCAAAACCTAGCCCATTTCTCCCCAGTACATTCAAAGAATAAATCTGACACTTTGAACAAGAACAATCCATCTTAGCAAACGGACAAAACTCCACCCTATAGTAGTTACCAACCGGAGGCCGACTCCACTTGTTTACACATTCATCCTGTTCGGACGGGGAATTCGTTCTACAAAAGGGTAATCGGTCTCCGGGAAAATTGTCGCCTCCCAACTTTGAAGAGTCCCTTATTCCTCTTAACTCAATGTCCTTTGGCCGTTTCCTCAGGACGTGAGCTGAATCTCATGGGCGAATTCGAAGAAGCCGTCGCTTTAAACCGATGGCTTTTTAAGAGCAGACAAAGGTCATGCTGAGAATTAAAGGTCTGCTTGTTTTGCATAAACGCCCCAGTGGTGCTAGAGGGGACGTGAAAAAAATGGGGATAAAATAAACTAAGCCATTAGGTTGCGAAAATTACCATTGAAAATGATAGGAGCAACAAGATGAGGCGCCGCTCGAATCACCCTTAATCGAGTATGAGTCGCATAAGGAGCTGTCATCAAAGGATTACGTATCCCCTCCGTGTGTGACGTCATCCGATGTGGCCGCACCTCCCTTATTGGAGCTTAATCTATTGTCGCCGTGGTGATTCTTACTTGTCGGTACTTGGGGAGTTCTTGGAAGAGAAAATACTAACATAAACCCTCGGTGTCTGGTATAGGATTAAATCATCAGTATAAACTAGCGTCTAATATAGCGACATTATTACAGGCGAGATTAGGACTATATTGGTTGAAATCCATACACATTTTACACTCAGTTTGTGTATAAGCAAAACTCTTTTCATCTATGGATTTTAATTATTAATATATTATATATTTTAATATATAATTAAATAGTTAATTCATCTAATTTCGATTATTATCAATATCTCATTTATAAAATGAAATTTTCTTTAAAAATATATAATATATTTTACTGTTTAATTATGTAATTGGAATATGTACTATCGATTATAATCAATATGGTATTTATAACATTAAGTTTTAAATGGAAAACGAGAACAAAAAGTAGTGCAATGTAGCTGGTAGCTATAGTAACGAAAATCAAAGGAGTAGGAGCAATATATTTATAAAAATACATGCTCCCATATCATCGAAATTTATTTACTTCAGTTTCGATGCAAAGGATAACATGATGGTATATAATAGGTGAGATTGCCTACAGTTGTGAGAAGTTCGGTGAGGTGAATCATATTTTACTTCAATCTTTCCGTAAGTATGTAAATAGTATTAATTATAATATACTGAAATCTTACAATAACTCCTGTAGCTCGTTTATCTCCTTTTTTATCTCAAGCCGTGAATGTTATTACAGTAGTTATTTTCCTGACTGTTTTGAAGGTGGTTCAACATTTCATTTACGATTTAATTACAAGTATCCCTTATCTGAGTATTACTTCCAGCGTTTCAAATATTGATGAGATTACAGATAGTCTTCGAGGAGATGAGCCTGAGAGATACGTCTGAGTAAACAAACTTCTATCACAAAGTGCTTGAAGATAAATCCAAGTATACGATCGTGAATCTAATATCTTGCGAAATCTTTAAGTTTTCCTCAAGATGATCGTATGATACAAGAATCATCCATGATCCATCCATTTCGCGTATTAAAAATCCAATATATACGTGATAAGATTTGATATCGAATAATATTAGCACATTTTTTTAAATTTCAGACACAACTAATTAACTAAAGCCATCGTTTGTTATCCACCCTTTGCTAAACTCCGTGTTGCGCAACCTTGGAAACGAATTCATCAATTCCTCCAAACCTAAACACCCTGATGTCATCCTCATTGGATCGTGAGGTCACCTCGGGTCACGTACCGTTCGGAAGAAGACGAAGAAGAGCGGGTGGCGCGTCTCACGGGACAATTATGACCACTAGTATGTTCGTCACGCACGCTGAAGGGTACTGCACGCTTTCATTCGTTTCGACTCCGGTACGCAAAGCAGTCCTTGGTGCACGCGTGTTCTGTTACAGCGCCCATACCCCTATCTCTCGTAATCTTTTTTTATTAAGTTTCCACAAGGGTCAGCGACTTTCAAGCGGAGGACGATGTTCGGGAAAAGGGGACGATGCGGAAGTGGATGTCCATTTGGATACGATTACTTTTATTTATGATTCCTCTTGAGCGGAAGGTCTAATTTACCAGTATTTAAAAGGGGGGAGAGCAAGGATTGACCCGTGCCTCATTATGCCGATGAAGATTGCGTCAAATATGCGTGACAGCTCAGGGGACGTGTTAACATATGAATTCGGGTGCTACTTTATCTTTCGGGATGATTGGCTTTGGAAAGTTTGATGGCCACGTTAAATTGCAGATGCCGGATTCACCAAGAGTATTTTAATACACTTTTCAGATCATTTTTAATGTATTCCGAGAGACGATTTGCATAACGTACGATGCACTCGGGGATTCTTTCAACATGCTAATCAAACGAATTCTTGCGGTGAAAATTTCGACGGGAAGAGTTAACGATGGAGATATAAAATATCGATTTTATTGTGCCCATATTTTTGAACGTGTTGACTTAAATGTCAGCAATATATTTACTTTGGATTTAAATACTTCAGATATCGAATGGTAGACGTGTTGTCAAGTGGTAGCCAAGGGAGACATCAACAACGATATACGCCCGACAATCGGAAAACTATAAAAACTAAAATTGCAAATCTTCTTTATTGGGAACTAGACTAGATAAATATCCAATAAAACTTTTGCTGTAGAAATATTTATATAATTATGAATACAATTGAAATTAATTGAGAAGAAATCATATGTGAAAAATTCTATGAGTGACTAAATAATTAAATACGAAATTATATTAGTTGAGGATAACAGAAGCTGGTTGTACAAAATATCAAGAATCTCTTCACTGAAGATTGCTACCAAACAGGAATAATATCATTCAAACGATATACTGTAACTCATTTTAATATCCTTATTTGATAACTATTAATTTCTAGCCCCCTAGAACTAGGTAATGAGATCGTAAGATCTAATAAATTTTATAGAAGCGATAATATTTTCTATAAATATACAAAGATGAAAAAATGACAAAAATAAGTTGATAAACCAACTGTTAAGGCCAACATGAACACTAAAAGATAGAGAAGGTAACAATGGCAACTCGTACTACAGACTAATTACACTTACGCGTGATCAACAATGGTAAACAAAGTCAATAAACAAATCACTAGGATACCAAACACCCTACCACACACAGAGAGAAAGGTTTTGTGGAACCAATAAAAATGTTGATTCGGGCCATCTTAAATTTCTATTTTATTGAGGAAGAGGGCTCCTTCGGAAGTTTTATCGATCTCTAATTTATATGTTAACCGATGTCGATTTTCATTTTGTGGAATTTGTGACCGAAGGAGCAGATAAACGGACGCCTTGGACTAATTAGAGAGTCCAACTTCAGAGGGGGCAGGTGTGAGGCGCATTCCGGAGATGGCGCTAATGGCCGACACTTCCGTTTCCAGGTTCATCGATCAGTAAACAGTCTCGAATGACCCCCAATAAATGTTTATAACCTCCTCTGCCTGCATTTAATTGGCCGAGATCATCAAGAGAGGGGATTATATTGTTGTTATGCAAGAATGAATGAATGATAATGATCGTTAATCCATTAAGGATCATTTAAAGTATCCCGATTCTCTTTGTAATTAAATTTTATAAAAACCCTTTTAGAAAGTGATAAGAGATTATCGATTAACGTTCATCATAGCTTAGGTATCTTAAGTTGAAATTAATTCGCGATTTCCTTGAAGAATAATTACCGCCTCATTGTAAAAAGTGTAAATTGCATAGTCAAAATCAATTTTGTACTCAGTTCATTTTTTTTATAGCATCCTAAAGAAATTTTATATAAAACGACATCTTTTAAAACTAAGTAATAAGAGATCGAAGAAAATTAATATCAAGAGAAATAAAATTTAAGAATAAACATTGGAGTATAACCCTAAGGGATAATTTTTTCCAACATTATTAGAGATTAGAAGAATCAAACAAATGATGAGTGTTATAAGTTATACAACGACTCATTACTTTAAACAAGAGGCAAACTTCGATTTAAACTTCCTGTTTCTATAACATAGAGGAATATATTCTAAAAAGAACCTGGCGCAAAACGTAAACGACCCTGCCAGGATTCGAACCTGGAATCTTCTGACGTCAGAGTCAGACGCGTTATCCGTTGCGCCACAGGGCCATGTGAACTCTGCTCTAACTTTATAACCAAATATAATATCCTCTGGTATTCATTAAGCTATTATTTATACATTGTAATTTGAGTTGACGACAAATAAAATAAAAGTATACAAATTAATCGATTTAACGCTATGAAAATGAAAGGAATTGCAAAAAAGCATAAAATTGGAGATACCGGGGATCGAACCCGGGGCCTTTCACATGCAAAGCGAACGCTCTACCACTGAGCTACATCCCCCGAATATCATGTTCTTGATAATCTGATTAAAACTAGGCGTACCAAAAGTTAGTTATTAATTAAATATTATAAATACATGAACCTATAATGCCTCTGAAATGAGATAACATTTAATTTAGCTCGCTGATAATCTATTGATGTAATTCGTGCTTCTTGGTTAATGCACACATACCCTTCCATCACTCAAGAATCCACTTTCCCACGCGTAATCAACTTCTTTTATAAATTCGCATTCCTAGAGGACGTAAAGCATCGACTCGTCGCCAATATAAACCCGCATTTCCATCATTTTTCCAAACGAGGGATACTAAAAAAAAAGAAAAGAACCGCATCTTGACCGTGGGATAGGGTTTCAACCTGATGAGGTTTGACAATTGTTTTTCCTCGAGAAGTACACCGAGGAAGGGCATATCAAAGAGTCACTTGGGAGAGACCGGGCAAAGTGTTCCGATCGGAGTCGGCGGCCTTTCATGTCGGCAGCTGAGGAAGGAGACTTGCCTTTACCTTCCGATTGACAGGCAGAAAAAGGTTCGTAACGGATACTCAATTTACGATAGGCCGAGTGAGATAAGACGATGGGATAGGAGGAAGAGTAACAACACCTCACTCTCTTTTTGCCCGACGATGACGCCTGTCGAAAGCCTTCGAGAGCTGCTCTCTCTCTCTCTAGAGACACTCCTTTAATCGAATTATATACCCTCCTGTTGCATCCTCCTCGTGCGCTGTTTGGTGGCCTACGCAATTAGGATTGTTTGTCTGGGTTTGTTACGGAAATTCCCTCGGAATTCGGAATGCTGCATTTTTTTACGATAAAAGATCTTCTGCGTAGATGGATGGGGTGCTTGAAAACCGTGAAAAAGGCGTGCTTTAGATCTTTCGTCGGTCCGTCGTCAAGGAGGGATCAGCTTTCGAGATGGATAGATGGTTTTTTTATGTGCTTTGGGTATCAAGAGGGTAGTTTTTAGAGTTAATGATTAGAATTATGCGAAGATAAGACTTAAGTTACAGTCTTAATTATATATAACTTTCTTCTTTCATAGATCTCTATTATTATTTAATAAAATTATTAAATACTTATTCTTTAAATATGATACTTCCAATTTAATTACTCGAGTAGTATTTTACGCTTGTAAATCGTAATGATATTAAAATCTTACGTATTTTAAGTGTTTTTTTATTTAAATTTTATATGATTCTCCTTATTTAATCGCCATTCTAAAATCAATATTTTAGGATATTAATCTCGAGAAAAAAATTAATTAGAAAGGATTAAATGATCTATAGCTTATTCATTCATACGAATACTTTTTAGATGAACTACGGTGTCTAACTTAAAAATGTGCTCTGATTAGACCCTATGTCGAAGGCATACGTTCATGTTGCCTAGTTGTATTTGTTTATAATTGCTATTTATTTAAGCTTCTAAGATATAAACATACGTAGTCAAGGAATCAAGTTTGAATGATAATCGAACACTACGTTGTGCATTGATAATGTACGCATACACTTTGCTAAAGGATCAATCTAATTAAATAAGAATTAGATTAGAAAAAGCGATCAGTAATAGTTTGATGATTATAGGCTCCTTTTCCTCAATCCTTTCTTAGCCCTGTGCCGCTATTCTTTTTTTCCATTCGAAATGCATATATTTTAGCTGAATGGTCTATTATGTATGGATCATTACATTTGTAATATTTTAATATAGGTGATTTCAAAATCGGCCCAGTAACTCTTTCTTTCTTCATGCAAATCAGAAGTTTAAAAAACTTAATAAGATAATAAATTCACCTTCTGATGATACGAATTTACAGTACATCTTCCATAGTAAATTGACAAATTGAAAACATTCTCACAATATGACAGCCCTTTATTGCGAGTAAAGCAATTATTACAGCATTATACATCCTGATTGAAAGCGTATGGTCTTGCTTAACCCTTCAAATGCATTCGAACCGCCTTGAGATATTTTTTCCTAACCCTTTCCACCACCTTCCATAGAGAGGAAACGACCATTAGGGAAATGAGCGGGAATGAATGACAAGGGGAATAATAGAGGAATTAAAAAAAGAATAAGGACCTTTTAATCCTATTATCGCATGGGGCACTTTTTCCCTCCGGAAAAGAGATATCTATATAGAGACCCGATGTTCCTCTTTCCTCAAACAAGGATAAGGTGACGCTTTGGGGTAAAAGTTTCCCTGAAAATTGTAGAGAAACAGAAAGGGTGTGATTTGGATGAAAGGGTAAAATCGTTTTTGTAATTTTCATCGAGATCAAACGATCTCTTTTTGTTCGAGCAATTACGTTGTTATACACATACTCGATGAGTTATCGCTGTTATAATACCGGTGTCCTTGTCCATCATCTTCTCTTGATGGAAGCATTAGAGTGCGGTTAAGGTTTTTTTTCGTAACGGACGCGGAGTTAAAAGAAGCGTTTAATCCCTTGTAAATGCTGAGTAATACCTCAAGTGGTTTGGGTTTTGGAGATGAAGATCTGGCAGAACAACTGCAGAAGGGTATGGAATGAAAAGAGAACTCAAAATAATCCCAAAAAATACGAAACTTTTAGGGTTAAAATGGAAGCATTCCTGGAGATTATCAACACAATTAACTGAAAACAAGAATATAAGCGAGAGTAAAGTTTTGGCTATAGAGTTATCTAACTTTTCATATGTAAGAAATTTTTCTTCTATTGGAGAAACACGCTTTCCTTAAATCCATTCTCTTCTTGAAAACATTTTTTCCCTCAATACATCGCAAAATGGTACAATGTAACTCTATGTAACTCTCTCATGTATTTCTCCGCTGCAAAAAGGAATATATCCAAACTGTTACAATACTTGAGAGGCAGAACGAGTTGTCTATTAGTGTATAAAATAAACATTATTACTTTATTATGGGTGGTTTCCATGGAGCAGAAAAAGACAAACATGAGAAACTAATGTAAATAGTTACTGCAATAGCCATTTAACAGCAAACTATGGAACAATGGCAGAACAATGACCAACCAGAAATTAGTTAATATACCTCCAGTTAGATATAATTAAAAATTTACATAAATAAGAAATAAAAAATTGGAAAAACGCAGTTTCGTATGAACAACAATACTTAAAAAACTTTTTCAATAATAATAGAAGGAAAAGTCGATGGTAACAATGGATGCATTTTAAGAAAATTTACACTTACTGTGACACATCTGATTCTCCGTAAAAGAAGTTCGATCAATCATTGCGAACTAGAATAACTGTTAATAAAGTATACAAATGGAGAGAAGATACCCTTACGTTTTGGTGGTGAATATACCCAGTTCGATATTAATGCAAACCAACGAATAATGGTAACGCATCATAAGATCGCATCCTATCAGAGGAAGGAGAAGGCGAGGAATAAGTATCACAAAAAAACTAAAATCGCTGAAAGCCTCCCAATGCAAGACACCTCGCGTGATCAAGTCACGCTGCCATGGGCGCATCGCATAAAAAAAGGCGCGAGGAAAAATTACATCGAGAAGAAAGAATACGATCGGTAGTCCAGGAGTGAAAAACGAAAAAAAGAAATGTGAGAGATTAAAGATGAAAGTGGTTTGAGATAGCGAGTCTGAGAGATTGAATATTACTTTTCGAGAGCAATGGATACCACTTCAATTAAGCCACACGTCCAATCTAGAAGAAATAATATGTAAAAGGAAAAGGTTCTTCGAAGAGTTAACTCGCCCGCTTTTAAAAAGGAAAAAAGGTCAAAGAGATATACGTTCAGCGCAATTTACCAGGTGCGATGGTTTTGTTATTACGTCTCGGTATGTGGACTGTTGAAGATTGCCTGAAATGAGATGGTGGAGATGGGAATGCGACAGATGGACGGAATGCTCGACGTCATTCGAAGCCCAAAGTAGAAGATATTTCTAACGATTCTATATCGTTTGCACTAGACATATGAACTAGCACCTAAATTAACCCCATAAATTGGAACTGCGAATTCGTATTAGAGGCGTGGACTTTAGTCGTTAGAATCCGTTGATTGATTTCCTTTATAATATAAGATATTTAGCTCATTTAGCGTTTCCTATGTTCAATTCCTTAACGTGCAGAACGACAAAAGGATCGAAAAGGCTAACGAAAATACATCTAATGATCTATAAGCAGATTTGATATGATATTATCTACGTTTTAAATTTTAATTATCAATTACATTTACCTCGCTAAATAACGTACTGCAAGGTTATATGCACTCTGTGCTATGGAAATATTAGGAAGTCAATAAAGTTGCAAGATGGATAAACTCCATCGGTTTCCGTATATGTGAATAAGATTTTATCAAAAAATGTGGCCCTGTGGCGCAATGGATAACGCGTCTGACTACGGATCAGAAGATTCCAGGTTCGAATCCTGGCAGGGTCGTTACGTTTTAAAAAAATGTAAGAACAGAAAGCATAACGAATAGATCCGTCTTACTTCACAAAAGGTTCATTATACCTCTTCTGATACACGAAGGAAACATCTTATCACTAGAATTGGAAATAACGCTTTATATTTATGAATAGTTAAATAAAGTTTTTTATAAGTTATATTGCATAATTAACTTTTATCAAGTAAGATCAGTCGAGATAATAGGCATTCTATAAACGTTTAACTAATTATAGAAAAAAATAACTATATTAACTATATTTTAATGGTGTTAGGATTATTTCACAGCTTTTTGTATACCATTATTTAATCTATTTTTGTCGGTTAAAGTATTTTCATTATTCATTCAGAATGAACTATTTATATATAATCTTTGAAATAAAAAGACTTAAATTATTATTTTTGAAGGCAAACAGATGTCTATTGCCATCCTATCCTGGGAAAAACGGATATACGTCTGTTCAAAACGACGATGGGGGTGTAAGCTATTTAGCCAAACACTAACACTAACTGAACTGAGTGAAAAGTAACTATTTCATTTTAGATAGTAATAACAATTACTCTAAGAAAATCTCTAGACACAATGTGACCATAATATAGATAGGAGTTTAAGAAACTGCTTAATCAAATACAATAAACAACAACGGTTTGAAAAGCCATGGAAGCATGCAATAGACGTAAATTCAAACAACTATTATTTGCACTAACAATAGCTAATTATTAGATAAATTAGAAGCCGTATAAAAGGTTATAATTATACTAATTGAAAGCAACAATCAACTACTACAAAGTTACCTTCGGTAGCAACAATATAACCGCTTTATTCTCTTTATCCCGCACTATCATACGAGCATATGTCGATTCGAAACTTCGGAAAGCCCGCCTTTGCACCGAAATTCCCCGCAAACGCAGCGCGCCAAAAATTCGCGCTCCGTATTAGAAGCAGCACCCCCATCCGGGGAAGTACCTCTCGCGCACTATAGCACCGAGGCACGGATTCTGACACGGGTCACTCAGGGTGCTTCAATTTAGGGGGTGAGAGGGTCAGGGGGAAGCTGGCCTACAGAGGCCCCGCTGTGCTCAGGACTCTAGCGTATCCGGAGGGCATAAGGCGCTGTGGATGAACGCTCACCCCCTGCTGCGATTATCGACCCCCACCGCTCATAGTCTCCGAGTCTCCGGGAAATCTGGTGGCGCCACGTCACGGAAAGGCGCTCCCCTCTCCGCCAATGAGAGGAGAGGAAATGTGGCAACGCCTGGGCGGCGCTTCCCTTGCGGGGGCGTCGATATCCACCGTGCGTCGCGGGGATGCCATCCTAATGGCAGGGAGGGGGGAGGTCCTCATTTGCGTGTATTTTTAGAAGTGCATTGGTATTGGACGTAAGGTGCCATCGCCTGCTATGTGTATAGCCTTATAAACGCAATTGAATTTACTTTTGATTACGTAGCATGAATAAATAAAGATTCAGACTATAGCATATGGAGTCATTCAATAGTAAAGGAATTAATGTTACCCACACATAGCTATAGTGAATGACAAAATGATCCCAATGATAATAAGTATAGGATGGGGCCGAAGCGTTTTAAATACGAATCATTTGAGAGATAGAATTATGCTGTAAAGCTACATAAATTCGCAAATGTTACTCTAACTCTACTTCCTTTGTATAGGTAGATATTATTAATTTATGCTGAAATTCTTTATATCTAAGACTCGAGTCGACTTAACTACACGATATGCAACCCTAATATGATCCTGGAAAGATTGTAATGGTAGCTGTGAATAAGTGCTTAGTTTATACTAATTATGTAGTTTAATTTTTAAATAACATTATCAGGAAATTGATTCTCTAGTTTATCACTTAATGCACTACTCTAAAAATTTTTCAAACTGTTTATTTCATAATTTCCCACCATATGCTTTCCTTTCTGAATTACGGAGGCAATCGTAGACATTATTATATCACCACAATTGCAGAAGGGTAGAATTTTCTTCACTGTTTTGTGATGTATACGTAGATAATAAAGCAATTATGAAAAAATTAATTGAGTAAGTAGATCAATCTTGATAACAGCAAAAGAATCATTTCTAATTACATAGGGGTGCTCAAATATCCCTCTGATAGTAAGTTCAGCTGTGAGATTAGATTAAATAATTGCGAACACACTCTTTAATAATACGTTGGTGTGTAGAAAAGCCATTAAGCAATCTTCAAGAATGAATATGTAAGCGCACTGCAGTTCACAGAAATGCAGTAAAGTAATCTTAAAACGAAGTAACTGAATTGATTTTCTTAATTTATTTTTAAATTAAGAAAATCAATTCAGATTAAATTCTTTGAAAATAGTGTGGATCGCCTTGTAAAAAATATCAACCTATAGTTTTCTAGTGTTAAAAGAGTCAAAATTAAGTTCAGTTTTTAAGTAATTTGGAATATAATCACGAAGCATCGGTGGTTCAGTGGTAGAATGCTCGCCTGCCACGCGGGCGGCCCGGGTTCGATTCCCGGCCGATGCATATCCTTTTACTATTATGTAATGGAAGACCATCTAAAGCAGGGATGCGCAACCTTTCCGCTATTGACGGCCGCACTACAGACTTTTTACTTTAATAACGGCCGCACTACAGACTTTTTACTTTAATAACGGCCGCCAATAAGTACACTTAATAATTTTTTATGATTTATGTAAAAATTTATAGATTATACACTAAAACGAGTATGATGTATATGACAATATTCTATTTACTGGTCTACATATGTAAAATATATCTACGTAACGTCATATAGGACAAAAAAACGTTATAGCATTTGTTTCAGGAAGTCTTGGTCTTCGTTCGCGTAAAAGCCGAACTAGCCGCTAGTAATGTGACTTCTAATCTACTCCTGGGTTTGAAAACACCCAGAGTAAGAGATAAGATAGATAGAGATAAGATTCCGCAGCGTTGAGACCCCGTACTCGCTGGGGTCCAGAGACCCTACACCGGCACGGCCGCCACTACGTACACTTTAATTTAGACGTCCACGGCCGCCAAAGTCCTTGCCCACGGCCGCATGCGGCCGTACGGCCGCAGGTTGCGCACAGCTGATCTAAAGGATAATCGTGATCCAATGGAAGGTGAACATTTTTATGAGCATTGAAGTAATCGTTATTTTGTGAATGAAATTAATTTTAGTTATTCCTTTTTTATTTACTCTATGTTGGGAATTTTCACATTAAACTTTATAACTCTATCATAGGTAACTTTTAGCACACTCGTAACGTATGAATGTTTTATGAATATTTCATTTGCAATAAATGAGAAATAACGGGTTAATTTCAATAGTTTATCCACTAGCATTTATTTACCACTAAAATAGCATTTCTTTCTAATAATAGAAAGTAGAATTTTAGTTAAACAAAAATTATCCTTTCCTGTATTAGAAATTATTCAAACCCAACAGAATGCGAATTAGTACAATGAAAGAACAATAAATCAACACTCTTTTTACTCATTTCCTAGTATTTCTAATTTCACTTACGTGATACTTCCACAACAGCGGAATCTACTCCGTGACAACAGTTTGAGATAGAACCAAAGAGTCAAACGAAAAGATGAACAGCAATAGCAATACTAAACCAAAAGTTACTAATTATCCATCGCACCTTTATCATACGTAAATAAACCTTACAGCTCCTTACTCTACTTACCCTAACGTCTCATTCTAATTCTATGCTAAAAGCGAGAATATTCCGTATTTAAACTCTACTCACGATGCGACGAATACCACTAAATCTTATCCTTAAGGAAATCCTCCTGTTGCACCGCCACGTACAACTCCTTATCTGGCCCATCTCTCACCCGCGGCACGCGACGCGCATCCTCCCCTTCGTCGCCTGAGGAACCAAAAAACAGACCTTTGACGTGCACGAAAAGGGTCACGGACGTGAGTGCACCCGCGCTCTTTCCCACGGCCAAATGATTCATGTAGCGTATCCCACGATTCAGGAAACGGATATGTATCAGAAAACAAACGTCAATTAGCAACGATCTTGCACGCGACAGCAACAAGCGACAATAAAAATGTGTGCCTGAGGTCCTCGAGAGAGAGATAAGGGATTATTATCGAAGGACGCCAGGTGCATGGTTTCCAACTGAGGGGTTGTCGCTGCGGGCTTATGCGATGACCGGTAAATTTACCTACGAACCAAATGAATTGGAATTAATTTTCATGTGTGTTGAATTATGGATCTAGCTTGAATACTGTTTCCTAGACAACGAAGGAGCAACAATAAAAGCGAAAATTGTTTTTCCTTATGTATATTAATAAAAAGTTTATTCGGATATGAAATAAATACGTTGATCGCCTGGCGCACGCTGAAAGACGGCTTACAGGGCTTTTATGTAGATGCGCACGGCGATATACATATAGATATAAAAATTATTTTATTCTTCTAACAACTCTAACGAGTGACTTTCCCAAGGGAACCTTGAAACCTTTCAAATACTATATAGCTGAGGTATTTTTTGAAGTTACAGGAGTCGTAAAGGAATTCGTTATAATAAACTTCCTACAGATATTTTAAACTATAAAAACGGACATAGATATAATTATAAAATTATGAGAATATTGTAGACATTCGGTTACGCATACCACATGTACAAACAGGAGATAATAATGAATGATCAAGCAGGAGTGAATAAATAATTTCCGAGAGCACTGAATAAACAAAAATTTTACTAAACTTAACTGACAGTTAAATCATAACTCATCCCCAAAATATTTCAATATAACCTTTTTCACCAAAACAATCGAGAAACGTCATTTTTGAGGAAGACCTACCCTGGAGCGAACAAAATACGAAGATCGGCTTCCGAGAAGGGAAATTCGTCTCCCAATTAACTCAATCGTTTCGGAGGAGAGGTCATCGTTGCGAGGCAACCGTCAATCCCATCCTCCTTCGACGAGAATGCAATCGGAAGTGGATGGAGCAGATGAAGGGTCAGAGAGACCAAACACTGTAATTATTGTCCCATCCTTCCGGCCGGACAGGAAGGCGACTCCCCCCACCCCTAGAAATGTTTCATATTCTAATCCACGACGACTTCTATAATAAGGGGTTTTCATTGAGAAAAATTATGGACATTGGATCTAATTTCCTTGGTGATAAAGCGGCTTGTTGTGGAACTTCTTAGGCAGTGTTTACTCCGATGATGAATGCGACATCCGTCTACAACTGACAGTTCGGACTTCGAATTCCAACTCTTTCATTACATAATCTCTCTATATAAACTCGAGTGTTGAATATCACTATAATTTCGGTCGGAGAATCCGCGAAGGAGCCAATTAACCCCTTTTCTACTTATCTGGAAAGGGCAAACGAACGTGAGCAAACAGGTTATTTCATTATCTGAAAATACCTTTTTCCGGCATTTAGTTAGCGACTAAATGCTAATTTGTACCTCAACGCCGCGAGTATTAGTCTACATCACGTGCATGATGATTTAATATTTGGGTTCCTCCTCTAAAATTTTCTGATCGAACTGGATAGTCGAAGATCAAAACATTCTCTTGTTTACAGATTTGAATCTTCTTTTTTTAATTTTTTGGAAGCAGGGCTACGATAAATATTACGACCTGAAAACGTGTTATTACCGAAATTCTCCGTTTCCTGGTCGTAGTATCGAAAGGGTAAAATTAAGTGAGTGTTTCCTTGAGGTGAATAGCTTTAAATGGTTGATACATGGGTACGGTGGGTTTTCGCGAACTTCAAAGATAAAAAGACCAATCTAAGGCAATAAATGGTATCTCTTTTTAAATGGTTTTCACCGTTAACTATCAACAATGCGATTCGTTATTCTATCTTACGTGATATAGGCTGTAAAAAGCTCTATATAACGCACTTTCCTTTGAGAAGCCTTTGAGACAACCAAATAACATACTTGTACGTAAAGATATGAGTTCAACCGGTGAAAATGTTAGAAAGTCAGAATCTATTCCACACTATTCATTCACAGCAGAAAGTTTAGGGAAGAAAACTTATAACTGAACACATACTATATAAAACGCGACCCGATATTTACTGCGAAATCATATCATCAGATATATACTCATACGATCTTCTTTTCAGAAGTCATTATCGATTTTTTAATATCGCAATCCTATTTTTTATTTATTTAAACAAGGTTTAAACCCAAATGCGACGATTTTGATTAATCTATACTTATTTATAATAAAATTATAGGTTTTCCCCGTAAACAACAGAAATGCAATATTATTAAATTACGTTAAGATACAGGAAAGTTTTCAACGTTGTTAAAAACTCAAAATAGAGTAATATTTATAATGAATTAACAAAATAATTAATAAAATTTCTGGAAAGATCGCGAGATCAGCTTTTATAAACAGTTTTGTGTTGATATTTCATGGTTTTACGAAGTTTTAGGCTCAATTTCCTAGCTAGCCACCTAAAGAAAGTAAGAGATAATATTCTTCACGATCAAAAATCGTGCTAAACATTCCTGATGAATGATGAAATAATAATGTTTCAATCGTACTGAACCATTCCCTTTAAATGAACCTAAGTTATTTCATCAGTACAATCCGTAAGCTTCTTAATGAATAGCATCTGAGTACTTGAAACGGGAGCTTGATTACCAACACAACTTTACATGACGTAACCGCACTCGACAACCCTAATTCAAGCACTCCAAAAAGAGCACATTGCTCGGAATGAACGTCAATCCTTTTGTGCCTCCAACCAACAATGAACCAGAGTGTCTCCACCGCGTCACTTATGCAGATGGGATCATTTGATGGCCTTACACGTGTCCACCACCTATCGCAGCTGCCGCACCCTACCGCCTTATTAACGAACTAAGGAAGAAAAATTGGACGACCGAAAAAAAAGAACTCGATTTTATAAGCTCGCACCAAGAAAGAAAGAGACTTCTAGCGACCCAATCATGAGGATTCACCATCTTAAAAAGACCACGCGTATCTCGTTGAGGTGTCGGGAGAGGCTTGCTTCGATATCTCGATGGGCGATTTCACATCAAGGGATGCCGAAACCGTCATAAAATCGGTTTAAGAGGAAGGAATGTTAGATGAAACGAGGCGGAAGGGATGCAGAATGAGCGAGGCAGATGCTCGTCCGGCAGATCTGGTCGGTTTTATTCTCAATGTGCAGCGCGTTTTTCTTTTTTTTTCGGGAAAAAAGAGGGTTAAAGGTTGGAAATGAGGAAAGATGATCTCACTGACGTGGACCCGGGAAATGAAGACGTTTCGTCTATTCTTTGACCCTCTTGTTAAGAGAGAATTGAGTGGGAATGGGATTTGGGATTGGAGACACACGGATTTCCAGCTTCCCTCGATTTATGTGAGATAAGAACCTATCCTAGTTCGTAATATAACGGATGTCATAAATGGGTTGAGATGTCCTGATAAATGGTAGTATAATTTGCAGTGGATGCTATTTTTTAGGTAACTTAGTTGACAATGTGCAATTTATTTAACAAATTTACTCAAAAAATGTTCACTTAAAACCATGATTTTATTTTAAACCCGAAACTTTTGAACGAGGTTTCTTAAATTATCCAAGTTTTAAAACATGAAATATTCATTCAATATGAACAAATTTAGTGCATTTTACTCACAGATTCAATTCTTTACGTAGAATTATTTCAAAAAACGTCATACTAATTTCTATGTCTAAGTAGATTTACTGCGAGCCGCCTTTCGTGGTAGGAGGTGCATGCACCATGACTCTACTTGCCAAAACGATTACTCTCCCGTATTGTTCTAGGGAAAATCGAATTTATGAATATGATTGCTCTGTACTACGTCTTCCTTGAAAGTACCACCTCTGAATCTATTTAGTATATCTAATCTTCGCTTTGATCTTCAATGTTCTAACGGTTCATATCCCGCATCCATGAACATAGTGTTCAAAAGAAGGAATATTTTTTTATATCTATACCGCCAGGAATCTTATCTATACTTATTTATTCTGCAATTCATTTATGATCAATTTTTAACAATAATCGAACGGTTAATCTTTATGACTAAAATAAGATAAAATATTTAGTTAAGAACTAAATTGGATACATTCCCAAACGAATTAGATAATGAATTCTATTTCGTGTATTTAAAGTCTTTCGTAAGATATTTCTCTTTGGTTCATAGATCGCTGTGTATACAGTGTAAAGATTCATACTATAGTTTTAATGATTTGAAAAAGTGCGGTCCTTAGCTCACAGTAAATCAAAGATGAAAAGTTAGAATACATTTCTGATAAAACAATACGTACACTTTCACAACAATGAAATCTTTCCTTCGTGAGTTTTATTGCATAACAATGCCGATACAATTAACTTAGCTCATCAATTTTACAAATAAATCCAATGAATAATACTATTAAATTTATTTCTTTTAGTGAGCCATGATCATTTATTTTCTACTGTTACGTGCTTTCATAACTTCTTTGGTGAGCACTTTTATGGAATGAAAATTATATATACACGTATTTGTATATATTCTATGGTACTTGTATACTACTGTTATTTTGATGGTTAACATAGACTGCTCATCAATTTAAAAAAATCCTGAACCTGTATAATTAAAAGTATTGCATTCAAATTCGTAAAATTCAGATGTTTCCAATAATCTACTAAAAATCAAAATTTGAAATATGGAAGAACAAATGAAAGGGAACGAATTTGTCCCTTTCGAAACCCATACGATCTGACAAGAGGGAAGACATCTTTGCTAATAAAGTACACGTCACAAAGGCTCCTCGCAGTCAGAGGCCGTGGAATTAAACTGCCCCCATCGTGACTAATCCGCAAAGTTTCTACACAATAAGGAACACGGCACTTCGCACACTTAACGTCTGATCAATACAATACTCCCGACCCTGAGTCGACATGCTTCGCGGAACACTTGACCCATAATAAGCTATTGGCATTATCAACGCCTTTGAAATCCCTACTCATCTCTCCCGCACAGACGCATGTATCTATCTTACGTCCCACGTGGCAGGGAGCGTCCCTTGGCAACCACGATTGAGATGCTGGTCGTGGGAGGGGATGAATGAGATATGGGGCTGAGGATGCTGTATACTGGACCCTGACATATCCTTGATTTCTAAGCCACCAGCAAACTAGAATCCAACCAGCTATCCTCTGCCTTCTAGTAACTTCTCCGATATAAAACTATATGACTTTCTATAAAGTCTGACCCTTCTTCTATGATTACCTTTAATTAAATATTTATCACTTCAGCATTTTCGTGTCCTTTTATTAGGTTATTTAAGAGCATCAGTATCATTCCTGTGTAAATTTCAGATGTAAAACTCCATACGTGTGAGGAAAAATATATCCTAATAGAGCTCTAATAAATATTTCAAAATATTTTAAATCTCTTTTTGACTTCGTTAGAAATAATCCTAAACAGTGGAAAGTTGTCTATACTTAAATTTCCATTACTTATATTGATACTGCATTCTCATATATCAAGATATAAAGAGTATAAACATTTGCATTTGAAGCTTTAGTTATTAGTAGGGCTAGTTAGATTTTACTTTTCCTGTTTAAGGGTTTGATTCAACATGAAGATATATGTATTTTAATATTACGAAGATGAACATACTGTAGAAGCAAACTTTAATATATTTCATACATTTGTAAATGCTTCATAATCTGTTATCTATCATATTCTAATTTCCAAGTAATAAAGCTCTAAAAGGATTATTATTTTCTATCCAAAATTTAAACAAGCAGCCTAAAAATCGTGTTACAGTAAGTAAGAGACTCATCTCTTAAAAATATAATTATAGAGGTAGAATTAATGGATAAAACGTTCAAGTAATTACTTGTTATTGCCTACAATTCATCAAAATACTACTTCTACCTCTGATATAGAAAAAAACTTGATAAATTCTTTCCTCAAAATATTGCTGCCTAAAATTTTAGCTACTTAGTCAAATATACATGTCCGGTATTGTCTAGTGGTTAGGATATCCGGCTCTCACCCGGAAGGCCCGGGTTCGATTCCCGGTACCGGAATTAATATTTTAGATCAAAGATCTTAATAGATATATTTTTAAATAATTGACCTTTCTTTTTTCATTTATTTTTATATGCCTAATACATTTACGCATACGCCTTTATGCAACATTTATCATTACACTTCTTTTAACCACAGAGAGTAAAACATAATCTCCTCTATAGACAAAAGCCGGTGTAAAGCAAAATAGACCAGGTGCGAAGAGTAAGCAAGGTGGAGACTAAGCGCACGTGATGCTACCTCAAAGGTAAAGCTGGATTACCGACTCGTGCCTCGACATCAACAATAAGAACACAAACTTTACAGATAGCAAGATTTCCGGAGAGGGGGGTGGGGCAGAAGGATTCGGCGGGGGATGCTTCCGTGGAGAGGCCTTAACAAACGCTCATCCGTAACGAAAGGGGCAATCTAACCCTCAACTCCCCATTCACAAAACGTCGCTTCACGCGTTGCATTCGATTCGACAGACGCACTCGACTTTTGTGGCCGCGTGCTGCCGTGGGGTGGTTCCCCTTTAACACTTTTACCCTCCGTTGTAACATCTATATATATCTATGCCCCTGAGAGACCACCTTCCGCTACTTGCCCACTCCCAACGGACACCCGCCTCCTCTCCAAACATCTCCTACGCTTTGAATCGCTGAGAATTCGGGGCCGCACATGCGGTTGCCAGGGGAAACAAAAGGGATACGAAATGTTATCTTTTTTATTCGCCAGTGGCGGTGCTGAGGAAGTAAATCATTCCCCGAATGAAACGAGCTAATTAAGGCTGCTGATGGGTTGATTGGGGTACTTCTGGAAAGAGGGTGATTAACAGAAGTTTTCTCACTGAAATGGGTTTGAACGGAGGAAGAAAAAAGGGTTTTTACTTGCACTCGCAAAACAATGGTATTTTTCTCATTACAATCTCGAAAAACGAGGCAACATCATGGATGATTAATCCACAAAGAGAGTATTAATTTCAGGAGATATAATAGTAAAATATTAGATTTATTTTCATGACGAATTTAAATATTTGACACACCACAAGTAAATTCTATTTTTATTTGAAATTAATTAGCATCAGTTAATGATAATGCATTAGACTCTTATTTCATAATTCATTCCTAAGAACGTATTTTATTTTCCATTAAATTCACTCTTTTCTGTCCAACATTTCATATTTTTAAATGAAATTTTTAACAAAATCACGCGTCGAATATATTGAGTTGAGAATATTGTAGAGACTGCGTTGTATCTTTATATATAGGCTACAATAATCCACATTTTCTCAGACACCCTAGCATACGTTTACATATCTACATGTATGTTTCCTCATTTATAATAAGAATCTTAAATAAAATTTTAAAATTTATTTGTTAGTTATTATTTCCTTGATGTTAAGGAGGATGTATTTCATACCATTCTGTGCTTAATGCCAAGTCTTCTAGTTAAGATAATTTTATAATTATTACAGATAATTTTATACTTATTGCAGATAATTTTAAATTGCATTAGTAAAGTTTCTTTAATGAACTAATATTGAATTAATCATCCAATTGTCTAACTTGATTGGAAGTTGATATTGAAAATTTTATGGACTATTTCGTTGAACTAATGCTACCGAAGGATTGGATCCTACCGGGTGAAGGATTAAGTAACATTAATTCCTGAACGACAGACTTATACGTGCTACCAGCGAAAAACAAGCCAAGTGAACTTAAACCTCAACACTTAGAAACCACACTCTCTTACGCCCGATGTAATTTAACTGCAAAAAGCAGAGAAAGCTAATAACTCGACGAGTCAAGGAGCTAGCAATCCTCTTCAAAATCCCACAGGGGGCTTAAAACATCGGTTTCCCACCCCTTACAACCCTTTTCTTTATTTCGATTTCTCCACCCCACGAATCATCCACGCATTGCCATCGACCATCCATCATCCCTCCCCATTCGTAAGAAGCAGTAAAAAAAAATACATCTACCCCTCCCACGCTTCAAACTAGGCCTATTCCGCCGAGTGTACTTTTGTCTAAACAAGAGGAACCCTATCCCACCTACGATGTTTCTTCCGCTACGAGTGTGATCCCATCATGTTTATTCATCGTGGCAACCAAAGGGGTGATGAATTGGTCCATGGAGACTGAGGTGTGACGTTGTTTGAAAGATGTCTCTATCGGGTTACGCGTGGATGATGGTTGGGGTTAATTGTCTGGCTGTTGAGTAAACTCTCTGGACCATTTGGAATGAGCGTGAGAGTTTTGAACGGTTAAAAAAATTGTATCGCTAAACGATTTCAGGGTTAACAAGAAAATTCGAAAAGCTCTACTTTGACTCATGTCCAATTTAGAAGCAATTTGAATGTTCACAGCTCACAAACTATTTAAATTAGAATATTTTAAGATACTCGAGAGCTTACAATGCGTTTCATAGTCCTTTTTCTGATGGAGATGGGATGTATTTAAACAAAAGAACTTAATAATGAATTAGATTTTGATTAAAAATAAATCTCAAAAACTAGTAGATTTTCCATACCTCCACAGATCTGTAATTTAGGAAACTTTTATCCAAGTCTCCATATGATTTAGAGGCTAAAAAATTAGTTTAACAAAAGAATAGGCTTTTACGGATGGATTTGTGTAAATTTGATTAACTCCTGCGGGCATTTCCCCGGTTTATATTTAAACAGCGAATGAACATCAACGTAATGTGAAGAAACTATTTCCTTATAATATCACAATCAACGAATAATAATACAGCAAACATTGAGCATAGGTTACACTATTAAATAGCATCATATTATCATAAATTCCTTAAAAATCATTAATCGTTTCTCAAGGATAAATGAAACTTGATTATTCATACGCTAACTGGGCTCCAGATGATTCAAACCTTTCCCTAACATTAAGACACAACACATGTTCTTCAATTGTATCTTGAGCCCAGATAAAACTATTATATAATTATAAACGAAAAAGGTATTTATATACATGGTTATAAATACGTTTAATATACCATTCAACCAAATACATTAACAGGAATCGACCTATTTTTCCTCAAACTTCAAACCCTACGCAATATTCCCTAATAATACGACCTAATGCGTGTGTTTTTCTCACATATTATATTCCCATTCCGAGCCGAAATGTTCTACCCCCTTTCCCTCACGCAACACCGCCCCCTTCACGGATCCAACCCCTCTTCAACCCTCTTCTTCCGGTCCGATGGCCATCCTCTGGTGACCGCTGCAGCCGCCCTCTTCATGAACATCTCCAAAATCCGCGAACTTTTTTTTCCCATCGAGTACCACACCCCATGAAAACCGCACTTCCCATCAAAAAATCAGGCCGCGCTCCTTTCAGCTGCGAATCGAAAAAAAAATCGCTGAGGACGCACTTCCGTCCGGGCCAACGACCAATCAAAAAAGCCATTTTTCGCGTATTAATCGAACATTTATATATTTTTGGCGCGGAGTTCCAACGCCCCCTGACCGTATGCTTCCGTATGAGGGCCGGCGGGAAATAAAAAAAATGGAGAAAACATTCACGATCGAGAGCTAATAAACGTAGAGAACTCTTGAATGCGTACTTTGGTATTTTAACATGACCGGAAAAATGAAGCACGTCATTTCCTGTTTTTATTTTAGCGTCCGATGGGTCGGAAAAAGAGTGCTTGAATAAAAACAGGCTGTACGAGTACGAGAAATTTTTTTGCCCCATTTGGAATTAACGAATGCGCGTTAATTACTTTTTACTTCTGTTCTCCGGAAGGCAAAATATATAAAGAGTCATTAACATGATGCGTGCTTGTTAAAAATAACGAAACTCAAACGAATTTTTAATCTCGCTTCTTCTGGATCAAAATCATTAATACCTGAGTTAACGACTTGAAGCTCAATTATATTCAAGAGGAAAAAACCTTACTGAACGCTTTTTTTACGTAGCAATAACGTTTATAATCATTTATTTATGATAATTGAAGCTACAGCGCAGGTGTTGAATCATTTGTAAGAGATATTGGCTGCAGTATAACGATATCCATTATTGTACGTAGGAATTGGTGATCTTCCAAGGTTATCAAAATGTCGGACTGCTCGATTATAAAGTAGTGATGGTGTCCGTAACTTGAGTAAGGTTTTTGCTTTTAATTAAAATCCTTCTGGAATTCCGTATGGAATGGAATGGGGATATGAGGAAAAGTTATTGTGGTTTGTGGAGTTTGACCACCTGATTCTCCAGTTCTGTTTGAAGTAAACTGGATGAGTTAGGATTATGTTCTTCCTTTTCATCAGGAAGAATTTGATATCTATTCAGCTGGATGTAAAGGACAATAAAACAAAAAATATGTAAGTAATATAATTTCCTAAAAAGCAAGATTGAAAGTAATGTATGAAGCAAACATTCGCATAAGAAAATAGTAGAAAAAATGTTCTAATTCTCATGTAAATAACCAAAAGTTCACAAAGAAAGAGAAGAAACTCTTATTAAATATTTATGTGTTTGGTGATGATAGAATTTCCTTGTTGTTTTTAAGTTAATAACAATGGAATGGAACAATAGAATAAAGTATAAAATCGCTAAGAGACTTGCAAGAGTCCAACAATAACTGAGAAATGTACTAACATAATTTTTATGCTCATTAAATTATTATTATCATCATTAAAGCTCTGTTATGATATGCGGTTGTGTAAGAAACTCCCTGAATAACGACTATATACGCACATATTTTTCTCGGAAATATTTGATGAACTCTATGTAACGGAAATAATGAATAATTAAGAACGTAAATTATTTCAGCCATAAATCCAACTGGACCAAAAACAGAACCTTGATGAAAATTTTTCCGATTGAAATTTGAACTGTTATTTCTAAAAAGAAAATCAATCGATGATGAATGCTTTTAGGACGTGCTTCTGTGCTCTATGAGTTATGACATCCACGTCAGCGCGTGTGCAAAAGTTTGAAAACTGTGTAGTTCAAATTTCGACTCCCCTGCTTCCATCAGCTGTCGCTAATTTAAAATTCAAATAATTTTTTTCTCTCGTCGCGCGCATCCGATCAGGTATTCGTCACGCGCGTCTCCGAAGTAATGACTTTTTTAATTCGCCGCATTAATTAAAGAAAAAAAACGAACGAAATTCGTTCGACCGTTCAACCGTTTCGAAAAAGTTTGCTTTGACAACCTCGCGCTGACGCTTTCATCAAAGGACGTCATTTGACATAAGTGATAGATGACCTGGGAAAACGATGAGTCAAAATAAAAAGGGAGGTGTCGATAATAACTTAGTCACAAAAAATCTACAAATGAATCGAATTTTTTGATTTTGCTACTTAAAAAAGGGAATAATAGGTAGAATTTAATACGAAGATTTCACGATCAAAAAGCGTATTCCTTATATGACACCTATACATATATTTTCCTCTCTAACTGACATATCTATGGAGGAATGTGTACGAATGATTAAGCGTACCAATGCAACATAAGGGCATTATCATTAATAATTTCGATATTTTATATTTATTTATATAATAATTTTGATCGAGCGCAATTTAGTTCTAACAATAACGTTACCCTTCGTGTGATATAGGCGTATACACGGACGGGAAACGATCAAAAATATTTTAACAGTATGGTTCCATTTAGTAAGAATTTGCGAAATGTGAAGCATAGGCCTCAGGTATACGTATCGTACATGTTGTGAAAGATTTTATAATTTTGGCAAAGCCCTGAAGCAGTTAAGTATCACCAAGTTCCTTAAAATTAAATTAAATATTATATTATGTTAAAATAATTTTTAAAAACTATCCTGAAAATGGTCGAAAAGTCGATAAATATCCATCTTGAAAACGTTTGATCTTCCACGAATATTGTTTGCGCAGTTCATTCAATCGGACATTAAATCAGCTACGAGATAAGAATAAATCAATCCGTTTCGATTCATTCAAATTTAATTCCACCTACTGAGATGTCTATTTATATAAATGTATAGAGTATGAATGCGTAACTTCATACTCTCACACATACACAAATACAAACATACATACCTAATCCAACTAAAGCATCGGTCATACAATAGGATAAAAAACCTTATCCGATCTAATATTCATGGGGAAAATGAATTATCACCAAGTCACAGTATAAATCATTCAATTAACAGCCTTCCAGTTGTGTGAGATGAGAATGAACAAACTGACATGTACAGGATCAAAGTAGCATTGGACATGCATGTGAAAAGAACTCAATTCCATTTGTAAGACAGACGTAAATGACATCGAGACTGGTGTCCGAATTCAAATAAAGGACACTGCAGCTGCGGCATGATGACCCCCAACTCGTGTCCATTCTAGCGGCGAAGATGCGGTTGGTCTCGCTCTCACTTCACTACGTGGTCGTGTGGGGCCCAACACTTATAATAGCACGAATGCAAAGCACGAGGGAAATTGCTTATTCGTGATTTGGATGCTGGAAAAAAAGACTGAATTCGGGGAAATATGAGCATCGATATGGACGACATCCACGGATCGAAAATCAACTATTCTTTTCGTTTATACGGTGCCTACACATGATAAAAAAGATATATACAATATCTGAAAAGCTCTGAGATGTGGACTTCGGGAAGAATAGAGTAGTGGTAGTACTCAAATGAGTAGAAAAGATCATAATTGGAGAGGTAATACAAGAAATAGGATAAAACAAGGACCTAATAGAAAAATATGAAAGAGAAAACATAAGTGGATAGGGCACATTTTAGGAAAAAATGATGACAATGATCGAAGACGTAAGGGTAAAAGAAAGAGAATTATCATGCTCTTAAGGCTATAGTACAATATAGGTGATGATAGACAGCTTGTTTTCACATAAAATTGCAGATTTGTCCAAAGAATGAAAACAGATGAGGATACTATATATATATCATTAATATGCTAGATTATGATATATTGATATATCATATTATATATATTGATACCTTTATACGATGTACAATCTATGATAAGATAATTTATGCCTCAACAACTTTTTAATATTAAGCTTCATTAAGAGAATAGTGGTACGCCATAATAAGAATAGTGTGATGATTACGAAGTTACATCTTCAATCCTAATATTGGAAGACCCAGAACCCAAAACAGTTAGTGAATTTCGAGTCAGTTGTTTCGATTCCTAATGCCATATAGGCTAAAGACTCCCACATCCCAACTCCCACCAAAACCCTGCTTATCGTGAAACAACCTTTTTCCTTCCAATAGAGCGAGCAGTTTAGTAAACTCATGAGCGTGAAGACATCCATTACTTGCTCTGCGGGCAGCCGAATGCTAAACACAAAAGCATCGGCGGTCGAATCTATGAGATTGTCACGGTGCCTCTCTACCCCTATACCCAGAAATTCTAAACCAAACACACCCCCGATCTTTGTTTTTCTCCGCTTTAGGAGACCATTTTTTTCTGATGAGAACGCTTCCGAATCGACGTTTTTTGTCCCGCAGGGTATCACACTAGGTCCCGACCATTGTCAAGGTTTTTTTAATCGTAATCCTTTTGTTTGATCGATCCTTTTTAAGGGGGAGGCGGAGCGGTAAAATAAAAGAAGTGTGTCAAATTTCTAGCTTCTTCGTCTATACGAGAAAAGAGCGGGCTATATATAAATTACCCCGCGCATGCGCGTTACGGACCGTTTAACCGGGAAAAAACGTTTGAATTAAGATTTATTCTATGCGGTGCGATACGGAGAATAAAAGGGTGATCTGCGTATTCAACATGGAGCGTTTTTTGTCTTTAGAAAAAGTTCGTCATGTTTCATGCTTCGTTATCAGAGGTCTCTTGTTTTTTTTTCGTTCGGTTGAAACATGGAAGAAGCATTGTTGCGTCGAGGCTTTCCGAATCAATAGACTGTGTTGGTTTTTGTATCTTAATGCATAAGGTAAGGCGTGAGAATATCCGAAATGAGAGTGAGGGGCGGTAAATTAACTTCTTGACATCTGTTTCACAATAATAATTATAAATTCTATTTAATCCGTTGGTATCTTGTTCAAATTTTTTTGCGACTAAAAACGTATGTCGAGTTGAACTATAGGAAATCTTGTCAAGGGAGTTTTATAATGAATATATATATATATATATATATATATATATATATATATATATAATTATGAAATTTTAATAGATTAATTAGGTTTAATGTAGCGCACAATATTATTAGGAGTTAAAACAAAATCTATCCTAATATGAAATTAGTGATTAAAATTAAGAATTAATTCCTTATATTCAAATTTAAATAAATTATGAATCTATATTCCCACAAAAAAATTTTATCTGTAAAATTGGAATGCGTTACTTATTAGAACTCTAAAAATAACTGAGAACAAATAGAAAGGAAGATTGCTTTTGCGGGGTAGGAAAATCTGATATTTTGTACACAGAAAAAGTGTTTCTACTCCCGTAAAACATCTTAGAAGAAGAAGGGGGATGTGGAAAACCTACGAGGTACAAGGAAGAAAGAAAAGAAAGGTGGAATAAAATAGGAACTGTTGATTACATGAAGATTTAAAAATATACATACTACGGTGGAAAAATCCTAATAATAATTTCTTCTAAAAATTCGTCCTAAAAATTATAATTTCCTACTAAAAGAATAAAACTGATGAGAATTAAAACTATTATTTCTTTAGATAAGCCTAATCCTTACTCAAGCACGATCAGATACATTATTTTACGAAAGGAAACTATAAACGTTTATGATTTTCCTGAAAAGCCATAGACACTGCAATAGCTGATTGTGAATAGCGATATCAAAATACTTTAGCAACGGAAAACTACTTCAGCTTGATAACTTTTTTGGACAAACGCTTATCGAAAAACCACAACAGTAAAAGAAACACATCACTGTTTTTTTTATGTACTAAAAGGCAATACAGATATTTTCTTGAGACAATTTCCAGGAGAAAAAACAAAGAGTGAAACACTTAAAACAATCTAGAAACGAAATCTATTCTTCTCAATGATCCTCATTTGGCTCAGAAAAAACTAGATCGACTGTGTTTACTACACTTTGAAAAGAAGAACACCGCATATCCAAAACACACTTCACCTATGACGCTACCTTCCAAAAAAATTAACGATCTCTTCTATGAGGGAGACCACTCGATCGGCAGCTGCGGATGCCTCTAATTTCTCATCCTTGCGATGAAAAAATCCCCTTCGATAAACGGACTTTTATGCCACGGTCTGTGTTGGTGTAGGGTGTATATAAAGGAAGAAAGGGATGGTAAATACTATCCTCAGATTCGTGGCCACCCCCCGTCGACAATTGTAGCTGTCTTGATTTTGACCACTCTATCAAGTTTGAGCGCTCCTAACGACAGTAGATGTTTCTCTTAAACTATAATTGTGTGTGGGTTCTTAGTTTTTGACTCATTCTTTTATTAGCTTTTAAAGTAATCGAAAACTATATTAGAACCGGTTTAGCGGTATATTGGTGCTCCTAAAAGATTGCCAAATCAATAAATATCTAGAAGCTTCTATTAAAATATTTTTGCATCAAGTATTAGTTAATTTTCCAACTTAAATAATTACTAATGTTTTATTGATCATATAATATAAAATTCAATGATGTTCTAATATTATACGTATAGTCAATATAATAATAATTTTGTACAGAGTATCTTTAAAATATCCTAGAAATGCATTTTCTATTTGCCGAAAGGAAAAACTAAACCTAAGAACCGATAATAATACGTAATGAGTTCATTCGATCAAGTAGGAGTTCAAGTCGTGATTAGATGTACACATATACTAAATGTTTTTAATTATCTTTTGTACCCGAAGAAGAAGGTGTTTCTAATTATGTTCTTATGCTAACCAGGTATCAGAGATTATGGAGCCTTTCTGAATGTTATGTTAGATTAAATATACTTGATAATGTACAAGGGCTGCCACCAGACAGCAGTATAACTGGAGCTTGTATTAATAATAATCTACGAAATTATTCGTCTTAAATATACTCTTTAAAAACTACAAAGTGATTTACTTTCTTTATTTATTCCTCTCTGATACACAGCATTAACGTGATATACAGATACTTAACGCAAAATTCTGTTGTTAACACACTGTGATACCTAAAAGCTAAATGTTATATTATTTGCTACCATCATGTTTTACTTCTCCCTTAATATACAACGAGTTCGACTCTATCTGTTATAAACACGACAGAATATTGCCTTCTTTGATTTCACTGACATGTGCTACATGGTTAGGGGCATACGCGTCTCTTTCTGATACTGTCACACTGCTACTTTGATAGACTGCTGTGGTCTTTGACGATGACAATATGACTGTGATCCTGGGTGTGTAAGGATTGCGTGTCAAAGGGTAGAAAAAGTGACGGTTGACGAGAAATGAATTGGTCAAAATTATCCGAAAATTCGCCGGATAAGAGGTGAACTACAAAAAGGGGTTAAGTGGAGTGGGTGGGAAATAAAGTAGGTTCACACTACCACTGATGTTTCGTGCAGAAAGGGGTGTGCGTTGGATAAATTAGAGGGATGTGAGTCCACTGTAATGATGGTCCTTAGTTGGCAATTGTGGCGGAAGGGTGGGACAATGGGACAGAAGGTGCAGTGGTTAGAGGTCCTCTTCAGGATAAAGAGGGTCACCACCGAGTGGTGGTGGATTGGCTTAAGAGCAGAATCAGAGGCGTTGGTGTGGAATTGTGGTGAAGCACAAAGAAAGTAAGAATGGTATAACTGAATTAAAAGAAATTGATTGGTGGAAACTTTAGATCACTGCACCGCTGCACACCTTAGTGACAGGAATGATGGGCGAGATACAATTTGGAGTTATATAAATAGCACAACGTTACTTAATTTTCTTAATCTCATTTCGAAGACATTATTAAATCAAAGAATAACGCCAACCAAAGAGCTATGAATTATTTTTAATAACAGTTAACGTTTCAATTTTTTGAGCAGTTCACTGTTACTTTCATATTAATCTTCAAGATTATTGTTTTATTCGGCATACTTATGTGGCCCTGTGGCGCAACGGATAACGCGTCTGACTACGGATCAGAAGATTCCAGGTTCGAATCCTGGCAGGGTCGTACTTATTTTGTATCCAATACAAAAGACGTCTTAATTTTAAATATAAGTTGCCATCACACAATTGACCATTGTAACTTGAATTATATAAATAAATGATAACTATATTTTCATAATATATAGTTAAATTTTATATATACTTATATTATTTTTATCTATCATAATCAATCTAATAAGGTATCCGTTACCAAGACACCTTACAAGAGAAAACTGGATGATGATGCATTCAGAAACTTGATGATATAAATATGTTTCCCTATAGAGCCAACGGATGCAGTAAATCAACGGAAAGAACTATCTTTACGACTTTCTCGCTATTTCTCAGCTGTTCCTCGGTCCATAAAAACCACCAACATTTGCAAAAATAGCCGTATTTTCTGCGCGATTGCGTGCATTCGAGTGACCTACATAATATGCATAGCCTCCGTTAACGGGCGAAAGTGCAGATGCATTTCCAGCGAGTGACCCCGAAAACGGCGTGTTTTGGAGCATCGCAAACAGCTGCAAGTATATATTGCGGTGCATTGCATCGGGGAATACATGCATTTCGCTTACGTTGCAATCCTCCGTCCCGTTTGACGGCCATTTGAATAAAGTTGCAATTAAAACCTGCGTGAGAACGACAGCTGCATCTCCGAATGAAAAAAAATATGACTCCGATATCCGGGAACAGGGAACTAGATCTCTAAAACAAATAAGGAAGCGATTCCAAATATTCTGGATGGGAAAGACGCTCCCGGAAATTTAATTAAATTTTACGGTGGCGAGTCTCTGTAGATTTTTTGACGAATACCTCGGAAATTCTTTCTTCTTATTTACGACCGCCTGACTTATGCTTCCACTTCCAGGTTGTAAAACCCCTCTTTAATTGCTGTCAAGTTAGCGAAAGCTCGTGGCAACCTACCACTGTTTAGGGGGAGGAGGATAGGGTGCAATGAAGATGGGGGAAAACGATTCGACTGGAGATTAAGACTCAACAGGATGGAACCATGGGTTGTGGTGAGAGGCATAATGGATGAATGAATGGTAAATATTTAGGAATAGAAAATGGAAGAGTTTTTACTTAAATTTCGATGGATAAATAAGAAAGGTTTAATGTAAGGATCACGCTAATCTTAAGGTATAACTTAAATAAAAGGGAAAGTTAAGAACACTTAGAATGTAAGAAAATAATTTGAAGGCTAATGAATATTACGTTGTTATGTTAGAATTTATATTTGAGAGACGTACAGCATGTTACAATAAAATTGAATTAGAACTGAATGACATTGAGGACTTGTGTATTCAATTTAGAAGTAGTAATTTTGGTAGATATATGTTGAGCAACATTCAAGAATTAGTCAGAAGTAAGTTGCGTAATAAATTTGATAAATATGTTTAACCGAAGTAAGAAAATTTCTTAAGAAGACTGGACTTAAGGAATGCGTTAAACTAAGAAAATAATTTACTTAATTTAATAATAATATCAAAAAAAAAGTTGTAATTCATCCATTACTTATCTTTTATGCAAAATATTTTCAATATTTAAATACAAGTACATTTTAGTTCTCAATTTATTTCATACGAATATGTGGGGATGTAGCTCAGTGGTAGAGCGTTCGCTTTGCATGTGAAAGGCCCCGGGATAGATCCCCGGCATCTTAAATTATGTAATAATTATTCTTTTCCTATAACTTTTTACTGAAATCGAATATTTCAAAACGATGCTGTTAGATCTTTTTTTCATCATTTCAAACTTATTATTAAAGAAATTACAATTCATTTTCTTTCCAATAATTATAGCGTAATGCTCCACTCATATTAGTTTTGTTCGTAGCCTTGGGTTAATGAAAAAGTAATAATTCCCGAAGTGAAACAAGGGGATGTAGCTCAGCGGTAGAGCGTTCGCTTTGCATGTGAAAGGCCCCGGGTTCGATCCCCGGTATCTCCACTTTTTGTATATCTTGATAATATTTAATGTATAAGGAGTTGAGTATCTGCAACAGATACGTGATTGGATTGATTTAACATTTTACTTTTGGTATATATGAAATCGTTCTAAACTTAGTACTAAACTGTATTTAAATTAGAGCACCATTCTTGAATGTTGACCTACTATTTTTAGAAATACATATATTACGTTCTGCACTAATGTTCGGGTGAAATTAAACGAAAATGACTTCTTCAAATTAGTGATGATATGAAGTGTCTAAATTCCACTAATATCCAGCAACGAACATCTATCTTGCGTGATAAATGACTTTCGAAACCATCCTCGCAGATGATGAGGTTAACGGTTTCACCAACGCAAGTCAAATGCATCTTTGTGTTGAACCATATTTTACTAACGGAAACAGCAGGAAAAGATAGGAAACGTTGAGTCAGAAACACAAAGGATTGTGAAGCAGATAGACCAAAGAAATAGAGAAGGGTTGATCATATGGAGGCATAGAGTATTGGGATGAGTAAGATCAAGATTGAGCTAGATATGCATACGAAGCAGGTCTGGGCGCTCTCCCTTTCACCGGCGAAAGAAAACAATCGGATAATTAGCTGAAGACTTCCTTACGCCCACGTTCACCATTATTATGGGACAAGGTGGCGGCGGTCAGCCCCACAGGAAAATGGAAATTAAATTTTCCGAAATGGAAGCGATAAGATTGGACGGCCGACAGACACCTCTATCCTCCCTTCCATCCTAAATTCATGCTTCGTTGCACTCTCGTAAATGCGTTCATTCTTAATAAAGAATACTTAAAATCAACACCGCATTGTTCTCGTAAACGATTCTTTTAATACAAAATGATAGGCAAAAGATGAAAAGCGGAATAAACTATTAAATACTCGTAATGGAAATAATTCTTAACTGCGAATATTGACATATGACTGGCAAAGATTTTAACACTTGGGGATGTAGCTCAGTGGTAGAGCGTTCGCTTTGCATGTGAAAGGTCCCGGGTTCGATCCCCGGCATCTCCATTTTTACGCATTTTCTTTCATTTTTATTGTGTGCAATCGATTAATTCTTTTTCTTTTATATCATTTGCCATCATTGCTGACTTAAAAATCAATTAATTACGAGATATTTTAATTCCAACACCCAAAGAAGCATTGACTTCCACACAGTATTTTTTAAGGTAACAATGTATTGATTAAAAAATTCACAAATTCATCACTATCAATCAAGGGGATGTAGCTCAGTGGTAGAGCGTTCGCTTTGCATGTGAAAGGCCCCGGGTTCGATCCCCGGCATCTCCAATTTTATGCCTTTCAATCTCCAAATTAACTTTTCCTGAAATCATTTTGGTTAGAAGTAAGATTGCTAGTAATGAAAAGGAAGGTTAAGAGGTAAAACTTCACACGCTTACAATTATCTTTTGATAACGACTCCATATTCCATTTTTTAGATCGATCGATAATCGATACGTAAGTCACGTAAATGTAGGTCAAGTCATTCCAAAAGAAGCTTTGAAGAATGCTCATTTGAAGCATGCACCTTCAATTTCCTTTCACGAACAAGTAGACATTGCGTAACTGCACTGAAAGTGACAAGATACAAGCGATGTGCTATCCACTCAACCAAATGGAAACTTAAATTTTGCATCGCATCCGTTCTATTGAAAAGACCTGCGAAAGGTGCGGGACAACGCTTGTGTATCATGAGCTGCATTTTCCAATAGCACCCAACTTCCGCGGTTAACTGACAGATAACAACTCCGAGCGCTATGTCAGTGGACATGGATACGTCAACGAAGTAAAGGAAGCTTTCGGAATAAAGCGGGAGTTCAGAAGCGCCGTCAAAAGGGAGGGGTAGAGTTAAATTTTTTTATCGCGGAGTCATCTACAAGCAGCAGTCGTCGCCCGTACCCACACTTAAAAAAAACCCCCCCTTCGACCCGTCCATATACGGGTATCGCCGATCCGAAAAGTTTCGCTCCACGCTACCGCTTATGGAACCCTCCTCTCCGTCAGATGGCATGCTTTCTATGAGGCATTTTTTTTTTTTGAGATAGGAGTAGGATCTCCCGCCGGTGCCTAATTTGCCATGCCAACTACTCTCTCTCCACCTCCGCTGGTTCACCTAGGCCACGGTACCATAACTCAAATCCTTTATCTCACACCATCTTAACCGCTGCCACGAGTCTCCCTCGATAAATTCCTCCCCCGGAACGCTCGTGGTCATCGCTGCGTTTCCGAGGCCAGAAGGTCCGTCACACTAGCACGCGTTGAAGTCCCCACCCCACCCGCCTCCCCGCTGACGATTGCTACCATCCTCTTCTCTTTTTAAACGCTTGCGTGTCATTGCCTCCCCCGCACGAATATTTTAATATTTCTTTATCGCCGCTGTTGATCCGACGTGGGAGATTGTGTCGGACAATTAGAGAGTGAATTGAGGACATATGGCGGCATTTTTTTTCCTTTGTGATGACGAAACTGCGAGCGATTTTTGTTGGGCGAAGGAGTTCGGGATACGGAGCTTTGTGTTCCGGTGTTTGGATCGGAAGCTAATGTGGGAACAAATAAAGAAAACAAATATTGTGAGGAATAGGATAATAGAAATGACAGATACTAGCACCTGAATTTCACCCCACGCTTTGAAGAAGAAACTCTGAATGATTTTCGTGCTAAGAGTAGACGACTCACATATGAACATCACGTATAATATATGTCGAATGTATCAAATGTATTCTGTCTGTTGAATCCACAATTTTACAGGTGGGGATGTAGCTCAGTGGTAGAGCGTTCGCTTTGCATGTGAAAGGCCCCGGGTTCGATCCCCGGCATCTCCAATTTTATTGGTTTATCTGATATAACATACAGATTATAATATCGATAAGATTTCATAATCTGAAGTTGAATAAACTTGTAATCTGAAATGAAACTCTTTGGGTTTAGGCGAATCGAGAAATATCCATAACTCAGCTTCATACTTCAAAATCTCATGAAAATCTTTTATTTTTTCACGTACAATTCCAACGACTTTTTAACACTCGAATAAAATAGTCACAAGAATGAAGATGTGAAACCTTACCTTTACAATACATCTATACTATATATTTTATCGTTCAACAAGTTCATCTGGGAGCAACACGAGTTTTGTTGTACCACCAAAGAGCAGCTGATCAACAGAACGTAGATAATCACCCACAAACTATAAACTTTTTACTATCCTTATATTATGGACACCGTTTACGGCTTTCTTTTACGTATCCCAACTATTCCAGCCACCGAAAGATGTCTATCTAACCGCTGGGCATTCCTTCGCAACTAGGCAACGATTATTCAACTCTTTCATCTCGACATTGTTACAGTCAACAGGACCAGAATCTCACGTCCATTCAGGAGAAAGTTTGCCAAACTCTCTTTGTTTAATTAGATTTAACTAGATCGAAGAGGATTGAGTGCTCCGCGGCATTTGACACTTTTAAGAGGACATAAAACTTTCCGAACGGCGACGGTTGTGTGGGCAAGAAAGGGTTACTTCCGGTGATACGATAATATCGTACAAACCGCTTAATTAAAAGAGTCGAGGGATTCTTCGCTTAAATAAATGTACAAGAATCCTTGAGACAAGCCACTTTTTTCCACGCACAACACATGTTAGCGATCGGACAGTTGAGTTTGATTCGTAGGAATTCGCTTTGTTGCGCATTTGACACGTAACGTAAGAAGACATTTCGAGGTCGCGACTCCGAGTGCTTCCTCTATGATTATCTCCGTGTACGACTTTCACTTTCGTCTACTAAAAGTTTTCGCGTAACATTCTATAATGAGTGCGTATATGCGACTTAATTATGGACTTATTAGTAGCGACGTATCCAATCTTTTATAGTCAGTAGGGTGAAAGGAAAATATGAACCATTATCACAAGAAAATAAAAACATAAAGCATATTTCAGAAACTGATGTCATATTATATTATGCATACAAAGCTTTAATCAGTTACTCATATGATTGTCACTCGTGTGATATTACGTTAAAATTACACAAAAATGGTTATTAACTTCAGAATAGCGAATTTTATCTACCCATTCGTGCACTACCTTATTCTATTTATTATTCTATGTTGTAGATAGCATAAATAAAGTGAGTGATGTTCCCACAATATTATGTACACATGTATTATATCACATGAATGATATCCCCACAACTCTATAGGCAGTAATCATTATATTGATTACAGCATGAGCATGATTTTATAAAAGGTTAAGATTAATATAAGTTTATTTCTATCTCTAATAGTTAAAATCCTAAGCACCCTAGTGTTACGCGAGCTTAAACATTTTACTTAGCGTCATGTACTGTCATCTTTTTACTGCGTCGTATGGTACCGATTGATACACTTCGCACACACACTTTTCAGACCACCAATGTATATCGTACGAAAACTTTGGCGAAAATTTAATTTTTGAAAGATAACGTTATAATTATGCATTTAAAGTACGTATTAAAGAAAGAATGTCTAAGTTGTGTCTAATGGAAAATTATTCACGTTTTTCCACATTAAATTTGAAATTGGATATGAAATAGAGCTATTCTAGAATCGTTAATCTTATAATCTCTGAAAGATACTCAAAGGTTTGCTAACGGTGGTTTTGCATTGTTTTTATAATTTTTCCTCATCTTATTTGTGGCTCAAATTATTACAGTTATTATCAACGATATCTTAGAGTATATATAATTTTCAGTTCAAAGACCTCGTTTCCTGTCGTATTAGTTGGCTATGGCTTTTTAAAGGGAAGAGGCAAAATTAGGGGAATCCAATGCATACCATTACTCAGCATCTATCATACCACAGAACATTCCATGTTATTACCATCATTAATAGGAATGGAACAAAGAAGAATAAGAGATACATATTTCCCTAATCATGTAAAGATACGCAAATGAAAAATGATCCATCCATCAAGATATGGTAGCAGGAACATTAGTGATACGTTCCTCTTTAATTATGTTTCCGGATACTTCTACCGCATGACTTTCCTGAAAGTCTGGATGTTTGGAGGGAGTCTATATTAAATTAGGAGAAATCATGGCAGATGTGCCGAATCCCTTAACAAAGGGTGCAAAATTCCTTTCAGTACTGCTGCGCCTCTGGCGATATTCACGACTCCATAACGACATTGACACACCCCTTGAACGATCCCACATGACTCCGCGTGTTCGACTACGGTTTAATCGGCTTAAATAAAGACGTTTGTTTTCATTAAATTAAATGCCGGAATTTTCGTGAAATTTTCAAGCGAAATTGCATCATTTTAAATTATGATATGATCTTCTTTGTACACAATTTATATTACAGAATGTCATAGAGATAATAGAGAATAAGAAATGAGGCAATCTTCGTTTTCATTCATGAGGTACAATGGAATCAATACATACAAAAAGAGACAAATTAAAATACAAATTCTGTTATTTAATATTAGAATTCCAAACCGATACTGTAAACTATCAGTTCCCAGTTCTCAATTCATAATTTTGTACCAAATATATTTTAAAATGTTTATTGATCCGAAAAGACTTGTTTCTTTAATTCTTATATTCATTTCCTACTTAGCTCTTCGACATTAAATGTATTTGACTTGAAATTTTTAGTCTCAATTTCGTTCGGTGAAGAGATATGAGAGGAACAATATATACATGATAACGCTTCACAAGATTTTTCTCTAGTATTCATCTCGCTACAACTAAACAATAATAATAATAACTAACGTCCATTCAATATACATTCACTTCTTCCTCTACACTTTATTCGTAGGGTTTTATGACAATTACTACATCAGAGAGTGGACATTCTATATCTCATTTCTACTAAATAATAAGTACGCATGTACCATATCCTCTGCCATGGCTTCACATTCGCACATACATTGGCCTTGGAAGGTCGCTTTGGAATTAGAACAAGGGTTAATTGACGCAACTCACCCGTGGCAACCGCACGCATCTCATATATATAGCGACCGATCAATTCCGAAGATGAGATTTCCTGCCGAACCTCCCTCTCAAAACCCGCAAACTCTTGTGACGTTAGCGGATGCCCGCGAATGGGCCTCTTCCGCAGGGCTTCGAATTCGCGGGGGTCGGCATGGGGCCCTTCAGAGTTCGACCCCTCTTCCGGAGGAACGTGCGTCTAAGGGAAGTGCATTGTGGGGGAAAAGTGAGATCATCAGGAAGATGTTTGGAACAGGCGCGTGCTGGGGGATGTGCCATCCTGTTCGAGGAAACATGCGGGCGTGTGAGGGGATACCATATTGAGTTTCCATAGCAACATCCGCGCTTCTCCGATACAAAATCTTGTGTTTCCTCCCGACAATGGAGGGTTTTTTCGATAACGTACTTCCAATCCCCTTGCGGATATTCGTTCTTTGAGTGTTTCGTGCGAAGGCTGCAAGAGGGCGCGTGCTACTTCCGCATTGTGTGCTGGCAGCTCGAGTATCCATTGAGTATGCTTCCCTTAACTTGTTTAATATTTCCATTTAAACTGTCGTAACTGAATAGCCAAAAGTATATCCAAGGTTAAAAATTGAAAAATATGATATATATTGAACCGAATATAGTTTGTCGTCAAGGTGAATCTTTTTTTCTTTATTTCCATTATTTTTATTTCCATCATTGAAAATGAAATGATTACGAAAAGTTCTTCTATTACATTTATCAAATCTCTTGCCTCTCTAAGACGATATTTGGGATATTATGAGAAGATTTTCCACTAGATTAAGCACAAAGATTTGGTACCAATGGTTAAGGGTCAAAGGATTAGAGGAATGCAAAACGGCGTTAAAAAGTTACGTTAAATGTAAACGTCGACCGAGATTGAGCTAAAATATACTTCTACATTACTCGTGTTGATATAAGGCATAAATTATGTTCTCTGTATTTATCTTATATCTCTAGAATTCAATATTTAATAAGAAATGGAGAGCTAAAATAATTTTTAGCACTCTCAGGTGAATTAAACCAAAATATTTCTATTCGATGTATTATAGACCAAATACTTGTCGTAAAATTTTTTTTGAATTAAAAAATTGTTTATAAGAATAAATAATTTCGGTAGATTTAGTTATATTGATTTATTTATATGCCAGGAAAAAATTCAGTTTATATCTACTCTTTATGTCTTATTGCACTTAACCATCAGAAAGATTTGTATAGATAGATAAGTAAAACGCATAATCAGTTAATGCTTAATTATATTTAGTCTAGTCAGTCTTAGAAATTGCATTGATAAAAGAGAATTGGCTAAAAAAATTTAAAATATTACTTATCTTAGAGAATAAGTTGATGAAAAAGTACATTAATACACGGCGAAAAATTAATGTAACAAGTAACTCTGAAATTAATTTTTCCTGCTGATATGTACTTTTAATAAATTGTACTTGATGTTTCAAGTGAAAACGTGCATAAAATTCTTACGAAAATCATCTTTTTTAATGTATAAATCGATGAGTTTAAATGTAAAACGGTGTAACTACTCAGAATCAGTCCATCTCTTACAGAGTTACTTAGCAGGGGTCTTCATGCAACATTATCCTTAAACTTGAAGCAATTTTTGCGTCTTTACAAAGTTAACCGCCGGCGAAATTGAGTGAAAGAAAAACTCAACCGATTTCGTAACATTGTAACGCAACGCTAGACCCGGAGTTTTGAAGTTTGTTTAGCTTACGAATCATTACACTGTCTCGAGTGTCAGCCGCGTGCTTTGACAGTGATGAGGTCTACAGGAGATCCATGGGAAAGCGAGGAGCGACTGCAATTCGATACCAGTCCTCTTTGCAACAAAGGATCTCTTCCAGGGAAAAGGCAAGTAGGAGGAGAAAAATACACCACCTCTTCCCGATCCTTCGAAAATCCAACGAGGACATTACATGCATTGAACACGCTGTTTTGAGAGGTCGAAGAGGATTGAGGGAACACAGACGTGACTGCCCGAAGAATAACAGATGATGAGAGAGAAGAGGGAAAATCTGTCACAACCATTCAATGTCTTTACGCCAAACGCGTTTCCATGGTATTGAAATTTTAGAACGATCGACGTCCCTTGACTTGGGCTATGTCAGTTTGAAGCTAGAAGCTGTTGCGAATAGAGAACTGTTCTATGACCCGCTGAACGGAAATGGATTTTTACTTCAATTCAGGAAAATTTAACGTTTTCCGAAATTATTCTAGTGTTCTATATTCTGATTCAATTCTTACAGCAATGTTAGATTACTTGGCAAAGTTTCGTAAAAATAACGAAGTAAAGTTATATATAGACGTATTATTTTACGGACGAAAATCTATACTTCGTAACAATAATAATTAATGAGTTTGTAATAAGGAACTTAGGTAGTATAAGTAACACTCTATAGACTATATTCTTATTTTATTTTACGTCTCTAAACAAGCATTCAAATCTTAAAGAACGAAAACCGAAAGTTATGATTTCATTACCATGAAGCCTTTTAACAATTGTAACCAAATCAACTTCCCTAGACAACTTATAATGACTTATTAAGAACTGATATAAGCAGGATATAAGGATGATGTGTACATAATATTTATAATAGAAGCATAATTTATGTCAAATAACATACTAATGGTATACGGTGCTGAATATTTAGTATCTAAGATGATTTTTATTTTACCATTAAAAAATACGTAAACCAAAATCTGGATCTTGGAAAGTTTACATACCCACATGTATAGATAAACCATAAAGATAGTGAAAGAAGGAAAAGATAGAAGAAGGATAAGGGCAAAATAGAAAGAGATGTGGTACGGGTCAAGGGAGGGCATAGAAGGATAGGGATGTAAACAGCAATAATAGCGAAAGATTTTGTAACCCGAGTAGATTCCGGCTTTAGTGTAGGACCCTAACCGCAGGAGCTGATTCATACACATCCTCTGCTACGAAAGAGAGAGTCCGGCTGAATGAAAAGAACTCTGTATAGGCGTCTCATGTACCCTCTTCTTTCTACTTTTATCTTCATCTCGCTCGTTGTCCCGCATCCATCCTTTCCCAAAACTATGCGCTTAGATGGAGCTATAACGAATTTTCATATCGACTTACAGTGATGGGCAGTTCATGGGTTCTTGGCAACGTATTGTAGGATATTTTCGTTTCGCAATCACTTTGGTTTTGTGGTTGGGGTAATATTCCATTAATGTCATAAGAGCTTTTCCCTTTTGTTCAAATACTTCCTCCGCTTAAAATTGCTTTCTTCTGAGTATACCCACATCAATCGTTGGATAACGAACCAAGCGCCTTGTCGGGTATTCGAGTAACTGTGGTAACAAACTTATCTCATTTATGGTTGTTTACTTCATGCCTCTATTTGCACTCTTAATTTGATATTAGATATGATATAAGTTTATAAGCTGGTTTTAGAATAATAAGAAAAAGAAATGATAGCATATCATCACATAATTTTGTATTATTATTTGAGGATATTGCCTCATATCTGGATCAATGTTTTCAAAACAATTTGAGTTCAACCACGAAAATATCACTGTAAACACTGGTTTAAATGACTAGAGATAATTTTGTTTTAAAAACATAGAAAGAAAAATGGGTTAAGAGAAGAAATTCAATTTTGAACTCAACCCTTAAAATGCAATTATAATATGTATAATTTATATTATTTTATATATTTATATATACCTAATTATATATACCTATATATAAATGCGCCTATGTAAAATGTGTCAATATAGTTTTTGCTTATAGAGTAGATCCTTTGTTTCTGTCCTTATTTGATGGAAATGCTTATAGTAATTATAAGCTATAATAAGAAAGATACTAGATGAGTGTTTCAATATTATCGAAACGCTTTTCACTACTTCTAATTGAAAATAAAAATCTCAATCCAATATGAAAAAGCTTATATAGAAGAGAGCTAAACTAAAAAAACAAATAACACTCATTTCCACGATTTTCGAGGCTGAGGATGCCTTTGATAATGCCTTCGGCGTCTTTATTTTTACGTTCTTCGTTTATTTAGTCCTGTGAACTCTTCATCATGCATCTCTTCACATCCCTTCTACTCTTTCCTTCCAAAACTCCGCAGGCCCTTCCTCACATCAACCCATGCATTCGAAGAGGCCAAGAGAAAATGAAGATCTACCTCGAGGGCCCTCAAAAACATTGTCCTCTTCTCACAATGGAGAGGGTATACACAACATGTCACACGTCCGGAGCGCATCTCAAATGCCTTCTCCTGTTTTGCCCTTTATTCCACAAACATAAACTCGCCTTTATAAAAACTGTTTTGCTCCTTTTCTTTCCACGACGTGCTCTCCTCGCGTCCCCTTCTCCGTGGCGACTGTTTCGTGTTATTTTATTTGCATCAATGCGACCCGATCGTAAAGAAAGAGGTGGTCATCTTTTTTCTCTTCTCCCTTCGTTTTATTCAAAGCGTGGTTTTATGTTACGATAGGAATCTGTCTGTTAGTTGAGACCTCGCCCTTCTCTGCTCCCGATGTAACAATTTCAATTACACGCTACCGAGGAAAAGGTTTGCGTGCCTACGCGACACTACTTCTCGATACGGAGAGGAAACGGTAGCTGGCAATGCTCGTTCCCGAAGTGGGCATCGTTTTTCCAAGGTGAAAGTTTTATTTCTTAATTTGCTGCAGTTGAATAACGTTAATTATCTACCTCCCTGTTGCTTTACGAAAATATTCCGAGAACAGGTTTCGATAGAGTTGATGTCTCCATGCGCCTATGTCTCGGCCTTCCCTTCGCTCGCTGTTCTTGTCTCCCTTTCAATTAGTCCTCCATATCTTCTTTCCTTTCATCACCACGCCGTGAGTTCGAGTGGAAAATGTTATAATAAGGCATCGAGTTGTTTAAAGCCTCCGTAGAATCTCAAATACTCTCGCGAATGATTGATAATGGTAAAGTCTGAGCACTGACTACAGAAATAGATTCTTAATAAAACTCAAGCCTTAAAACACTTAAGGCTGCTGTAGCGCTCGGAGATTTCCGAATTTAACGGTCGCGTCTCAGAGCACGAAAAGTGGTAACTTAGAGAACTAACAGAGCACAGGGAGGATCATTTGCTGACTTTTTTGAAGCGGTTGGCACCAACTGGCGATTGAGACGAGGTTGGAGGGGTGGGAAACCTCTTCACTTCACAGTAGCAAGCAAGACTGAAATTGATACATTGATAAGTATCGTGTTATCTTCGAAATTCGTTTGCTCGCAGAAGACGAATTAGTTATCCCAGAACAGTCTCATTCGGGTTTAGAAATAGTGGAGAGATTCTCATTGAGGTCCGTACGACTTCGATCGATGCAGTCCCGGGTTCGATTTGCTCTTCGTGATGATCTTTGAACAGAGCATTTTAGTAACTAATACTTCTGAACAAATATCCGTATTCGGAATTCAAAAATAATTTTACATATTTAATGTAAAATTAATTTATCGATAATAATAATTTATATTTTACAAGGGGGCCTTTAGGACTGCGGCACGGGATATTGGATAGGACCGGTATGGATGTGTAGCTTAGATATTACTTATAACAACCTGAAAATACAAGGGGCCAACGCTCCCTCGTTTCTCTGTAATTAATGTTTAAAAATCGTCAATTCTAGCCGCTTCCAATATAACCTTCCCGGGTATCTTCAGCTGAACAAGCAAATGGTTGCGTGGTGCTAGCATGTCAGATTCATAATGCCGTTGTTCGTGGTTCGAGTCCGGTTTAATTTCTTTGTTTTTTTTTCTTCATTCACTTTCTTTTTTTGGAAAACATTCCATCAATTTAAATGCTGTCTTATTATTTTATTTTTCATGGCTCATATAATTTAAACATATTTAAAATAAAAAAATTTTAAAGGACCGTAGCAGATAAATGTAAACGTTGTAACAGGTAGGGTTGGGATTATAATTGGAGATAATTTTCCTTGTGTTTTGGTATCTCCAACGACCCTTTCTATTATGAAACACAATTAAAACGTTTACATTTATCTGCTACGGTCCTTTAAAATTTTTTTATTTTAAATATGTTTAAATTATATGAGCCATGAAAAATAAAATAATAAGACAGCATTTAAATTGATGGAATGTTTTCCAAAAAAAGAAAGTGAATGAAGAAAAAAAAACAAAGAAATTAAACCGGATTCGAACCACGTACAACGGCATTATGAATCTGACATGCTAGCACCACGCAACCATTTGCTTGTTCAGCTGAAGATACCCGGGAAGGTTATATTGGAAGCGGCTAGAATTGACGATTTTTAAACATTAATTACAGAGAAACGAGGGAGCGTTGGCCCCTTGTATTTTCAGGTTGTTATAAGTAATATCTAAGCTACACATCCATACCGGTCCTATCCAATATCCCGTGCCGCAGTCCTAAAGGACCCCTTGTTAGTAAAAATTATTAGTTTTGTTTAATAATTATTATATAGCAATGATTATTAGTTCTATTTAATTATAATTTTTATATATTGTAGTACTGGTATTTTTAATAATAATTTTTCTACCTTTAAATTATTCTAAACAAAGAGTATGATTACTCTTCCAAATATATTTTTATTTATAATATGTTACTGTTATAAGGCACTAGTCGGGAAAAGTCTGTGTTTCTGCGTAATGCTCGATTGTCACATTCACGTTCCAAGGACGAAGCGACGAACTACAGTCCAGGTGCCCACAACATTGTAACTAAATTCGTACGCTCATAGTCGTATGGATTACATAGCGAATTGACTTATCTAATCCCACGGTGAAGGAGACCGTTCGGTCTCCACCGCTTCACTTCAAAAATATAAGAACACGGCTGTCACCCTGATCGCCGTCTCTCGGAGAATTTCCCCTCCGAGTCCTTTCCCCTACTTTCAGGCTGTGCAGAGGTCGCGCAATCAGCTACCTCGACAGAGGTTTTCCATTTCCCAAATTACAGCTGATTTTGATCAGTAACCCCCATACATGGTTTCACATACCGTTATAGCAAGATTTGATGTCGGGTTTTGTCTTTTTAATTTTTCAAATTCTTTCATAGTAAGCGAGTGACTTGTGATGAAAAAGAAGCTAATTTTTCCGAATTCCAAAGCATTCAACGTCCATGAAAGGATTTAAATTTAAATTCTAAAAACTAAAAGTACGGTATCGATCATTTCTCTTGCAAATGCTGAAAACCGGAAATCTCTACAATGAATATTAATCTCGTAATTTTGGAAATTAGACAGGCTATAAACGGCCGTTTTCGGCGAGCGCTACAGCAGCCTTAAGACGGAAAGTTGGATGGTTAAAGTAACTGAATTCTCGTTGGCGAAATCAAACTGAGTTGTATAAATCTATGAAATAAAAAAAATACTACGTTTCAAAAGAAAGACCTACACTACTAAAAGAGAGAAAAGAATGAAGATCAGACTGAACAGTGTCACCTAAATGTTTGGAAGCTAGGACCAATTCTAGATGGCAATGAAAGAAATTAAATTAATAATTGAAATTTCATGGAAACAAGAGAAGAAATGCCATTAAATGCCAATATAGGAAATGGATAAAAAAATCGCTTGTAAAAGATCCTTGTATAATGACATTTTATAGGGATGTATTTAGACGTATTATATGTTTACCCATCATTTCCTAGATAATTTATACCTTTTAGAAGATAATCCCTGACTAATAGCATTTGGTAAGAACGTAAAACATTTTAACTGAATCTGTTGCTGTTGCCGATATCGACTTATTTAGCTAATTTCACGTATTATGCATTAAAGCAACTGTAGTTCAATAGGTTAACGTGTTGCGTCAAAGAGAACTTTTTATGATATTTTACAACCAAAAATATTTTGTGATATTAGCATTCAAGTATTCTCAAATATTTATATATAATCGCATCCGAACTGAGAAAGAAAATTATGATTTATTACTTCTAAAGGTTAATTTCAGTAAGAACTTATGCTATAAAAAACGTCAGACCAAGAGTAATCCTGAAATGAAGTAAGCTTTAACGTATTTTATTTTTAGAGAAATAAGTTCGCAGGCCATATTTTGGGTTTATATTATACTTGTGAATACGACTAATTTACATTCTTCATTTAATAAGCGTTACTCAATTTTTTGGAATAATGTGCTGTTAAAACACAAAGTTTAAACGCTTACAAAGTTTTTCCCCATTAATGATATCAGTGAAAGCATATGAATTTTATCTGCTTTTTATCCTGTTTCCAAACCTGGTCTTGTTTCGTAAACCAGAACGACCGGATGCGTGTGACGAGTAATGGCTTTAGCATTTTAATGTTCCGTACATACACCGAAAAATTTCACTTTTGAATTTTTGAAAAAATTACCAGGTTGAATGTAGTTTGAAATTCATAAATTTAAAGAATATTTATGCACCTATATTACATGGTCAAAAATGTTTTAAAATTTTAAATAAATTAGCATTCTCATTTTTAAATATATATTTTCATCCCTATATAATGAACGTGTTATTTTGAATATTTTGGAAAACTTGGAGCATTGAGTGAACGTCAGAGATAAAAGAAATTATAATTAGGAACTTTAATAAATCAAAAGAAAGATTTCGGATAATTTATCAGTAGTATCAGTAAAGATATACATTTAAGGGCAAGTACAAGGTTAAAATTTTACTATTCCGATGTGACTGGACGTTAATTTACATTGCAATACGAAGAGTCATCAATTCTTAATAAAGTCTTCCAAAATGTCTAGATAATAATAAAATAACATAAGATTTGAAATTTTAGAATCTTGCACATATCTTGACGAAATAAAAGTTACGGAATTCACTCCTAAAGATGACTACTACGATTCTACGAGCTTAACCCTGAAAATATCGTAATACTTCGAAAATGCTCTCCTTTAGACAAACGTAATGGATATATGAAGTGTGTTTTACTTGTTTAAATGTAAAGTTGCCAAACTATGGGGTGATTTCAGTATCGAATAGGATTTAGAAATTCTTTAACATTAAAGATTTTAGTAGAATGTTATACGAAAAATCTTATAATAATTTAGCCAATACTGTAATACTGTGATATCGAAACTAAACTGTATCAGGCGACATTTTTAGACATAAATGAAGTTTCAAACACCTTTCACTTGTAAAAGATCGTGAAAATTCAAAAAAGGTATTTATTAAAAGGGTATTGAGGACCTCGTAGTAAAATAATCATCAATCAAATAAGTGGAATAGTTTTAAGAAGCGTCGAAATAAAACTCTTCGGACGTCATGAAGGTCTCACCCGTATCTAGGTTAGAGCATCCGGCCGGTAAGCGGAAGATCTGGTTTCGAGTCCCAGTCAAGCCGGACTCGTGAATTTTATTTTTTCCTTTAACATTCGGAATGCATTCCTTACTGCATTGAGTTCATCTACAATTCTTTCATCGATGGTCATCCTGAGAGGATTATGATATTCTAATTCTAAAACACTGGTACCTAACAAGGTAAACTGAAATTATAGTCTCCTATACTTAGCTAATAAGGTTAAATTACATTGCTAAAGTAGTGAATGGGATAAGGTAAGAAAAGGTTGTAATAAAGGTGTATTTTAAACAAATCATTCTCATATTTTCCACGATGATTGAATCGCTTGGCGTATAAGTAATTTTGTGTTAAACAGTTAATTGTATCGTTTTTATTTGCATTTTATAAGTATTCATTCAAAAGTCGATTGCAGTATTTTAAGGTTGGAATACGACAAGCACACCCTATTCTACTACTAATGAAGGAATAAACTGAATTTCCAACATCTAGAAACTACTGTAACGCTATTCCACAGCACATTCCGATATTTAATTTAATTGTATATTACCACAAATTGGAAGGGAAAGGAACATTATTATATTATCACACTCAGAGGCAGACTTGATCAATACAGGAAAAACTGTAGGACCATTTTTAGAAAGCCATATTAGAGAATTCTACTTGATAAATACCGATTTTGGTTGAACTAATTAATAATTCTTAGAAAGGCTATTAGGGAGCCATATACTTGAACGCCTCACCTTTTCAGAACAACAGAGAAATGACCAATCCCTTTTCAAACGCTCTGGTTTCTAATACTAAACCCACGCGACTCATTCCTTGTATCATACCATCAAAACACGGACTATAGAACAACCATTCCAAGTGAATTCCATAGCAAGCGGTGACGCGAAACTTTGAGCAGTGGTGGAACTCGAAGGCCCAGGCGATACCTCCGGGTGTTCGTGCAGACACGTGGACGACCTCCCGAAGTGAAGCAGCAGCCACCGATCTCGGGAGAGATTCCCAGATAACGGCGCTCTCGAACGAGACGGTTTGTAATGGAAGTCGGTTTGGAACCCGAGCGCCTATAATTTCATTCGACGTGTGGATAACATTAGAAAAAATATGTTAAAATATTCGCTCCGGACGGCGTTTCCCTCCGATGCCAGGTCCGCTCGTGTTTTTACCTCTTTTTGCTCGAAATTTATAATTTATGGTCGCCTTTCCTTGTCTTTCCGAAACTGGCTGAATGCAGAGATGGTAGTTTTAAGAAGATTTTCAATTAATTTTCCGCCCGAGCGGTGTTGGGATCTTCTTGCCTAAGAGGTTTATTTATGTGACGATGCGTATTAGGGTTCCATTTTTTTCCTAAGAATAAATTTTGATTTTGGGAAGAAGTTTTTACTACTGCACCTGAGTCTATGTCTATGAATACTACGGAAACTTTGACTGCTTTTATTGAGGCGGCTTCTAAAAAAGGGAGAATTCGATTGGTTTTTCTTACATATATATATTTCCTGGTGATAACTATCCTCACATTTAACAGAATGTTCTAAATTCTATTTGTCATACGTGGCACGTTTTTAAACCTTCAGACCCTGCATGAAAGGATAGAATTTACGATCAACTTCTCGGAAACAAAAGTATGATCAGCCTAACCCAATAAGGTCCTGTTCTATTTGAATGGTTATCCATTTCTAAGGAAAAGGAAAAATCTGACAATGAAACACCTGCTTTGCTAGTAAGAGCGTACGATACCAATATAGCAATTTTTCCTCTTTGTACGAGTATTTTCCGATTTCCATTCATAAATTTCAACTTAACATATACAAAGTTACAGCGGAGCTATATATCATCAGAATAAGTGTTTCATTTAATATTTATCATCGTTTAGACCTAATAAACTTTCTTCATTGTGCTGACACTAGAATCGATCGAGGATATTGAAACCCTAATTTCAGTTCCATAAAAGTTGTTGAAATAATCCCAGAGAATATATTTTCATTCAAGTATCTCTATGAAATAATATCTTTTACAGGTATACTAAGATATATATCTCGCGAAATTTAACCTATAAAATGTGCGAAAATAGTATTAGATAATACTTTCCAGTCAAAAAATCATTCATAATGTAAAAGCCATTTCCTCTCAAGCTAAATATCCAATTATCCTTGGTGATCACTCAGTATCAAATTTACACGCTTGAGATGGATTCTAACCACGTTGCCTCCAGTAAATATTAATTATACGAGCGAAAAACAGAGTATATCAAAGATCTCACATGGCTCGATGCTTTTGGAAATTCACTCAAAGGTGAGATATTAAGAAGATGGGAATTATTATGATAAAATTTGATGGGGAAAAAAGCGTTTTAAATTACTATTATAAATTTTAATGACGAAACAAGTGGGAAAATAAACACGACCTTTGGTAATTCTCTTGGATTTGAGGGTAGGGATTGGATTAAATGGCCGTGATTTTAGTGAAGGATAAGCTTTATTATGGGAGAGTAAAATTGAATAGAGCTATAAAATTAGCACATGCCATTACAGTCGCTAAACCGAGTAGCGTGTGATAGTGGGAGTTCCCTTCAGTTATTTTTTGCATGCTGCGGAAACATGGTTTATGAAGCACAATGCTTATAAAGTGAGTAAAAATTTTAATTTTAATACGACAGTCAATTATGAATGAACTCGAATCCTTTTATATGTTGGAACTTCAAAATATCGAAAACCGTACAAATTTCTTCGACGTAAATCTAAAAATGTAAAAAAATGGAAGCAAAAAATGAAAGAATGTCAATATTCTCACGTTTATATTATTAATACGTATGGATTTGTTAAAATTTATAACAATCTTTCTTACATTGAGAAGATTAAATGCTAATTTTTTAAAATTCCCTTTTGAATTGAGTATTATTTTGAATTCAGTATTAATTGTCTACAAATAGCCAGACAATTGCCTTAATTAGAAGAAAGTAGATTAATATGCATTAATATATATAAAAATTTAGTGTAGAAAATTTCTCGTGAAATCCACAGTTACCCATTCATCTTTAAAACTCTTAATATTTAAATTCTTTTCATCAAATTACCCCGTTTTCTTCGGAGAAATAAACTATTTTACATCAAAAATTAATTAAGACACTTGTGCGTAACACGAGATGAATTCGATGACGTCAAGACTGACGTTTACAATCATATTATATTCTTATAAAAAATAATTACCATCGATTTGACACGCACGAAAAGCATGCTATATAATGGTTGCTATGGAAAGAAACAATGTCTTTCATAAGGCCGCGATCATATAAGATCTTTGAGCGTGACTTATCCAGGTAAAGGTTCGATCTCCAACCGGATTAAAGCTTAGGGCATTGTTTTGAGGAAGCAACAGCCTGTTACGGAAGAAAAAAAAGGAATTGGAACGTTCTCTAATATCCCTTCGATAGAAATCTCGTCGAATCCAACCGTTCGGCTGAGAAGGATGGGCAGAAAAAAGGCTTCCAGGGAAGCTCCCGTAAGCTCCTTTCAGAACCTCCTGCCCCCGCGGCAAATTACACTAATCAGATATTTTATGATGAACGATGGCCATTAGCTCGAAAAAATCTCATTTTTTATCCCCCAACTCACACGTATTCAATTTGAGCAACACTTCCAGGCTCTCTCGTCTTACACACGGAGGCTCGTTCCCTTAACTAGCGAAGGTGGAGTTGCGAGCGTAAAATCCTTTCTAAAATATGAAAGGAGCAAACTTAATTTCTCGGATTGAAGCAATTATCTGTTGTTTTTAATATCTTAAGGGTTTCAATGTTTTAAAGACCAATTCAAGATCCTCTGAATTTGTAAAAATATTTGATAATTACGATTTATTATAATAAACTATATTACACCAACAAAATAAAATCTTGCATTAATGCATTCAAATGGGGGCCACGAAAACTAAAATTTGCCACATTACCCCATGGAAAAGATTTAATAATTCATTCAAAGAAGAAATTTTAATTTAATATACTCGTACATCTATTATGAATATTTATAATCGTATTTTACCAGATTCTAATGATCTTTTTGATTTTGTTACATATCGGAATCCCTCATCTTTTGTTTTAAATGTATATTGATATGATTCATCAAAAATGGATGAGAGTGATGAAAAATTGACTATAATATATAAAAAGCAGGTATCGAAGTAACGTTAAACGTGAGCCTTAAAATTTACCTGTTTAAGTGTTTTTTATTATTAAAAGATATATTGGTGGTTGAGATAATCTTAAGCAATAAATTAAATAATTTTAAGTTTTTCCAACTTGCAACAATATATTTAGACTTTGAATATGGGTTCAGTTTAGAATCAATTACAACATTGAAATATTTCTAAATTCCTAACAATTTCATGGCTCAGCAAGGAATTATAAAGGGATAAATAAATATAATAAAATTTACAGACTCATCCACTTATTAGGAAGTTTCGTCCAAAATATACGTGTGGAATTATTAATATTCAATAAATAGGACAAAGAAACTTTTGATTGAAATTAATAACTTCCACTTTTCAATAAAAAGTTTATCTAATCATTATCACGTTTTTAATTTGTTCTCTCTCTGTCCAAAGAGTCGATGTATTTCTTAAGGGTAAGTTAACGAAAAATCAAAAGTATATCAATAATTAATTATCAATATCAACAATTCGTGACGAAATAAAAATTAAGTAACTCTCATTGTCATAAAAAGCTATAAACCCTTTATAAATTAACCTTTGAGGAAAGTTACTTCACTAAGGTTCAATTTTCCCATTCTTCTCTTGGTAAAATAAAGACCTCACTGAAAAATTCTTTCATTTTCTCCACTGGATTCCAACAGCCGAAGAAGAGAATTGGATAGCCACGGAAACTTGCTTCTTGGACCGTGACGAAGTAATAATAAAATATAAAAAGCTCTACTAGATTTCTCATTAAATAGCTCTTTTATCTTCATTTTAAAAAATTACTTCAATAGTAATATTCAAATGCTGAAACTGTTTAATAATTATGAATCTTTCATTGCTCATTAAAATATTTCATTTTAATGACTAAATTCTCTCGTCAGAATACATCTGCTTGTTAATTCCTCTAAATTAAAAAAAAATATAATGAATTACGCTTTCTGGAATAAGATTTTACTCTCAAGGTCATTCAAGGCTTTGGAAACCATTCAACCCGAATCGCTGCTTTCAGAAAATGATTTAAAATATTTTTCAATGCTCAAATACTATGAATATATCATATATATGAAGAAATTTCCAAGAGTTGTCGGTATCCTAAATTTCCAATCTTAGTTTTGTATAGATAACAGATAAAGTAGTGGTAACTGGAATACGCTCTTATAAAGTTGTAAAGCATTATGAATTCCATTGCATTTACTAAAAACTGATACATTCATTACCTACACAGAAACATTAAATTCGTGAAAATTTCGAAATCACATCTGAATAAGCGTTTTCTATCGTATAGATAATGGCACTATTACAACACGCATTGCTTAAAATTTACCAATTTTACGGTAAACGTGGAAAGAATTAGGGACTCACCACAACATCAAACATCTTCTAGGTAATTTCGTTAATAAGTATTTTAAAATTGGCTTTGAAAACCCATCCTATCTCACCAAGAATTAACTGCATTCAAAACATCTTTTTAAGAAAAATCTATTTAGTTAAATCCGTAGTATATAACAGGAAAGTAAATAGCAGCCTATATGTACAAACCTTCAATATGAAGACGGAATAGCTTTAGACGTTATCTTAGAAATAAATCTGTATGCATTATTATGTTCTTTTTACTGTTAAGGTTAATTTCATTGATCGGTTATTCCACATCTAAAATAATAATGACGATCCATTCCTTTTTCTGATATTTAAAATTAATGAAGTAATCATTTAATACGAATTTGAGATCTAATTAGTTTATTTCTCCTAGACATTTTCATACACCTCATAGTTTCCCGAAAGCAAAAGAACCCTAATTCCGTTTCAAAAACTCGCATTTCTAACGTGCGAAAATCTCTAACCTAGCAAATTACATCTCTAGAACGCAGAAAACAGGATGTTCTTCTTCCCTGGTCCAGACCCTTCACCTCCGAAACTTATCGCATTTAATTAATATAAAAAGTAAGGGAACCGGAATGTTTAAATCGAGCTTTTATATCACGGAAGGTATAAACTGCTGCCATATTAGTTACTAACAGACTTCGCATATAATATCCAGGTGGAGCCGCGTAACAACTCATATTTTCGGGTCCACTGGACCGGTCTATTTCGGTCGCCGAATGTTCGGGAGGAGGGCGCACCGCGGGGAATCGGATAAATGAGGGAAATGAGTGATACATGTGAAATGATTCGAGTCATTCACTTTAATTAGGCACAAATAAGGGAGTAGAGGATGGGGCAGTGCTAAAAGAAGAACATAGAAGAGCGTGAATGATAGCGGAATGAAATGGGAAAAGAAATCGTAAATGTCCGATGGGAATAAATTATAGAGATGGAACGAGGAAATGCTAGATGTGTGGAGATGAATAAAACAGCCCCACATTTAATCATTCCATTTTATTCTGCCTTAAAGTCTTCTCTCGACATCGAATTATTTGAATTTCCCGTTTGAGACCATCCGTATATTTTTCTCGCTAATTTTTATATTGTTGAGAGTTACTATGGTTACCTACAATGTATCGTATTAGTATTTTATATAAATATATGATGAAATTGTTAACTTTTTAACGGACGAGTCTAATTAATTCTTTCGGATTTGGGAAATAACTGAGAGAAATCTTTAATGATGCGAATCTTGGTTTTATAATGACTTATTTTAGCAGTTGAATAGTCAATAAATGTATGCTTGCCGTGTATAAGATTTTAATATCAGAATAAGATTTTGACAACAGGGTGTTTCAGAATCAGTTATCTCTTAAAATACTTAATAATATCCGTGCCTTTATGCGCAAATTCAGTATTATGTCTTCACAAGAAGGAATTCCGAGCTAACTTATAAAAAATTTGGAAAATATAATTTAGTAATAATTAATAAAAGAGACTTTGAACAGAAAAGTTCCATCTCCAAAACGGGTCAAAGTATGTCAAGTCAAAGTATGCGATAAAGGTTTGAATTTTCCAAAATTTTTCATGTATAAGAATTATGAGAAGTTATTAGGGTAGACAGTAACTGTAAAATTTGAATAGGTGTGTTTTGACGCTAAATATAAATAAGGATACTCTTTGGATATGTAATAATATTGATATTAAAATATAATACAAACATTTTCAAAATAACTTTTCCAGATACTTAATATTTTGCACTAAGTACTTGGAAAACAAATTAAGATAATATAAATGCAAACGTTCGCTTCGTTAAAGAAAATCTACGCCAGTCAAATGATATTTTTATAGTTGTAAATCGTATTTTTCAGAGCTTTCGAGAATGAATGTACGCTCTTCCGTATCAAACAAACGTATATCGCAAGTAGAGCATGAGAACACATGAGTCATAGAAGAATACTTAATTCGCCAAACTCTAGCCGAATATCAACCCCTGTCACTATGACAACTTCATTATGAGAACATTGACCATTTACTTAACGATAAAATGTGAGCGACAGTGCCCATTTCTTTCGCAACTTTGATGAGTTTTTCCAGGTGAATCTGCTGTGGTATCATGCGTTTCGAAAAGCCCATAAAAGCAAAACAATTAAGACGATAGCATCTGACTCCATCAACCAACCTCCAAAATTCAGTTCAGCCATTCCGTATGAAGGATATTAATAACATAAAACGTCACCATATTCCCATCCGATACTTTAAACTAAAACTTCATCTAAAGATAAAGACGTAATCCTTGGCTGACAAGGTCCAAGATAAGAAGTATGCATGAGAAACACATAAACTTCTTAAAACTTTCCCACGTTTTCACACCTCCATCGTCATAGTGGATTAAATATTCAAATGGATACTTGACGAGACCATTTCCCCTGCATCAAAAAGTCGAGTTTATCGGTCGATGGACATGTGACTGCCCTAGAGACCATACAAGAGGAAAAAGGGTACATGAATATTATAATTATATTTCGCAAACTATAAGCGAGCCCTAAAATACGGGCTGTTTCTTGCTTCAACCGTAAACAGCTCATCACCTCTTGATCCGTGGACGGCTTTATTTAAAAAAATACATAAATTCTTCGGTCAGAAACATTTTATATTTTGAGAGGTGTGCTTCGATTGCCGGCTGGTCTGCCTCTTCACCTGTACAAGTTAAGATGTCCGAATTTCTTCAGACCCATAAAAATGTATCGAAATTATCGAATATTGCTTGTTGTGGTTGAGTGCTATGGGTTCAGAATTGGCTCTGGTTAATACAAACTCGCCTTATCGATAATAGATCGAATTTTTGGGGAGTGAATGAAATAATTAGAAATATTTCATGCTTAATAAGTAAGGAACTCCCTGCAGTTCTTGGAAGGATATAAAATTGAAGTGATGGCCGTTTATCCGTAAATGTATTTCCTCTAAATTCAATTCAATATTTCAGACATATGAAATACAATACGTAGGATCATCAGGTAACATGAATTTCCATCGAAACTTTTTAGTATCAATCCTAAGAAACCAATTAGTGTGTGCTCCATTGAAGTAAAATGTATTCCTTTCATTTCATATCTAGAGCTGTCTGCATCGTTTTAAGAGTATATTTAAGTAAAAGAATGCGCAATACTCAAGTAAAAGAATGCGCACATACAAGCAATTTAATCAGATATATACGTCAAATACATGAGACGATACCTTGAAAAGTCACGAAATAAAAAAGTGAACAATACCGAAACATCTAAATTTTACTTTTGTGAATAATTAATTCCTTTAAAGAAAAAATTGAGAACCTATTGTATTCATATCACGAAAAATACGTCACTCCTACAAGAGTGTGTTCACAATTAGTTTAACCATGCGTATAATTAAAACGAGAACTCATGGCTGTAGACTAATTCAAACTACGTTACTTCCTGAAACACAATTCACAACAACTATCCATACACAAATTTATTCGCTCTCCGCAAAACTTAATACGCAGAAAATTCTGGCGACACCCTCCACAAAATCTCGACCGGTTTGTAAATGCAATTTACGGACAAATGAAAACAGAAAAGCGCTCCCCGCGCGACTATCTCATCTTTTGTTGGCAGGGCGCCATCAACACCATCAACCAAGAGAGCCGGCCAAAAGAAAAAAGCAACGAAAAGCGAATCGAAGGAATGAAGCTGTGAGAGAAAACTCCATCGAGATGTACGACCAATTCCCGCTGCCATCTTCGCACCAAAAATAAAAAGGAGTCTTTAAGAGTTAAAGAGAAGGAAATGGTAGTCCGTTTTTTCTTATTGTTTCGCCTATCGAAACGGTGAGCCGGTGTCCCCCTATAATAGGCGGAGGTGAAAAAATTGAAGAGCGCTTACCGCATAATCCAGGCGCGGGGTAAGGCCGAGAAATTCTCTTTCGCTTCTCAGCGGGGTGCGAAGGGAAAGAAAAAGAAGAAAATAGGGGAAGTGGAGGGACGTTAATAGGTTGAAGGAAAGAAACGGGAAAGGTGTGAGGGTGACAGTAAAAGTTAGAGAGCGAATTTACACGGTGATAAGAGAAGAAGAAACAAATGATGAATAGCAAACGACATCCTAGACAAAGATAGGGAAGGGGCAAGAGCCATTCATAAAACCCACCAATGGATACGAAAGATACACTAATAATTTAGATCGCAACGAAATTATGAAAAACCCATACAAGAGGTTTTCTCTGGAGAGAACTTTAATCTTAATGAATTCTTTAATTATTTATCATTATCTACTACTTGCTTGAAGTACTCGTAGAATTAATAAAACGCTCCTTATATTAAATTTTAAAGTATTGTTCTAGCAATAAATAGAAAAAACTTCGTGACTCACCGGTCTCTAGGCAACTCATCCTTGTTTATTATTATCCCGAATGGTATCTAAGCATCTATATATCCATTGTATTCAAAGAGTTTACTACGTATTTACTAAATTAGTGTTGGACAGTATACGAGGAGAAATTACTTTTCGTTGCAAATGTAGAAGACTTTTCCAGCGTTACACTTAATCAAGCTCATTCGAATCAAAATTCGCAAAACTAAAATATCAACGTTTATGTCATTTACACAGAAAGTAGATGATCATGAATAGTTTTCTTTTGTATATGAGATAGTATAATCCTGAGTGAAGATAACTTTCAATATTTTTTTATACGGATTAAGATAGTTATGACTGTTTTTATTCTCTTACACAGTGTTCTTCATCGTGTGGACACCTTAAGATATGATCCATTTCTCATGATGTGAGACTTTGCAACAGAATTTAAAGATTTAGAGCATACCAATATCTATCTTATATGATTAATTTAATTATTCAAATTCAGTTGTAGATCTACGGAACGGTAAAAAATTACGAGACATTTCTATAGGGTGTATTTTCTAAAATCTGATTACTAATAATCACGGAAGATGGAAAGGAATTACAAATGCTGGGCAGTATCCTCATCTTAGAGAATAAATGTGTGCATCATATATTATCGGTTGTACCGCTTGAAATAAGATAAAAATAAACGAATCGCAAACGAAATAACTGTGAGATAAATAATAGAGAAGTCGAAGTCTATTCGAAGCACAAACATGATTATTTAGTTTGAACGAGTTCTTCAGCTCTTAAGTCATTTGCCTTGAAGAAACTCGTAGAAAATAACTTTAGTTTTAAAATTAATTACCTTCGTATTTTGCTCCGATATCATTGGACCTGTTTCCGAGATTTATCGTTCCAGCCATAGAAAGCGGTTTGCTCTTGCCTCGATGAGTTTTTTTTTTAAGTCTTCGATAATTTCTTTGACCTGTAAATAAATAACTATGATTTACATATTTAATAACAAATAGTTCATACGAAATCATGCTAAATTTTGTCTGTTTCTGGTATCTAATTTGTCAGTAACATTTATTGAAGACAAATCACATATGTTTAAATAATGGAGTTTAACCCTAATGACTACCTTTTAAGGAAAAGTCTTTAAAATGAACGGACAATTTTATCCTTCTTAACGGTTTCCATTTTGAACCTGAATATGAATTATGAAGTCATTTCTTATGAGTTTGGGGAATTCTCGTAACTTTAAGCATTATAATTAACCTTTTCCGCCAGGAAAAGAGGCCAAATTTTAACTGGACTTTAAAACTAAAAATAAATACTTTACTTAAATGATTATCCGAAGATATGTGGATGAGTACAAAGTCTTCAGAATGAAATTCAAGTATTTACAAATATTTTAAATATTCATAAACAGATTTTTCTCATTATTCAGAATTTAATACATTATAAGTTATCTGCAAAATTAAATGAAACGCTGACAATCTAGAATGAGAGAAAGTTTGGCTAAATTAAAGATATAAAGTAGATAAACGTTATATTGAAAATTAACTCTGAAATTTAGAGTATCAATCTAGACTCAGATTTTTCTAATCCGACTAAATAATGTATGGACTTTATGAGTACGCTTATAATATAATGTATGAGTGCTTTAGGATGTAATTCCTAGAATTTGATCATGATTCTACTATTCTTGTGTTGCTGTTTAATTGATTTGAGCAATCGACAACTAACCAATGGTATGCAAATTTTACAAAGCCAATGTTTCAATAATAGAATTAATTATATTCTTCGAGAGACATACTTATTTTCCGGATCTGCTATGCTTAATAGCTACTTTTCCTTAGCAGATTTCACCAAACATTTAGAATAATAAAGATAAAGAATCATTGCTAGAGTAAAGCATTTAGATATTGAAGAGTATAGATAAAGCCTAACTTAGAACATATTTAGAAAACTATAACCCCAAATTCATTACCTTTTTACGGAAATTATACGAGTTATATACATACGGAAGTTATACAAAAGAATAATTAAGTAAATAGTCTTCATCATAGCGTCCAGTAATAGAACTTCTCCATATAAATTGTCATAAAATCTCCGTAGCATATATTAGTAATTTTTCTTTTCGAAACACAGAACAAGATACCTATATATGTGTATAGGCTATGCTGGAGGAGGCGTCATACAGCCTTCTCGGAGCAAACGAGACGACATCAGATTTCACGCCCAATGGCCTGGCCAAAAGTACACCATTCGCGACGCGCCCAGTAACGACCGAGTCGCAGATGTAGAAATAAAATAAAAACCAAAATTCACTCAAAATTCCTCAGAATATAAACGGGCGTGACAGTCATCGAAACGTTTTTCCGGGAACCTCAAGTTACGATATGAAGTTGAGAGGTGGGCCAGCAGGACGTCCCTTGAGAATCTATCCCAAAGTGTTTGCTTTACTTCCTATCGGAGCTGAGAAAGATGCAGCGTTTGAGGAATCGGGAGACGATGTACAGCCGATATATCGTGAGAATCTTTCCATTTTCATATGGATCATGAATAGTCAAAAGCAATTTCTTCGGATTTAATATTCTAACCCGAGGAAGTTTAAGTTTGCGCCCGGGGTTGATGGAGACTTCAACGGCTGGTATTTCTTTCCTCCACCCAAAATTCTCCCTATCTCTTCTTTGGTCTCACATAATTTTCCGAAAAGTTGTTTACCCATGGCTTTCAAAGGGGAAAGCATCTGCAGTTTATTACTGAGCCTCAGACAGCTTATTGATTACGTCTGCATCGAGTAAAAATGGTAAATTTGCTACACCGGACCCGCAAGATTATTATTAACGTTTGAGTATCTTTATGATATCATCTGGAAATAAATAATCCTGGCTTGCCTCATCTGAACTTCACACTAATAAAAATTTAAATTCTACAGTAGTTGACATCATTTCATATCCTTCTCGTTTTGTAACTGTATTCACAAAAGGATATACAAAAGCATATAAATGGAAAGTCCTCACGAAACTCATTTAGTTCTCCGAATTAATCACTTGGTAATAATCTATAAGTTCACTTTGCAATCCGAGGGATGATTATTAGCTCCTTTAATATTTTCCATCTTCTAAGATAACCTTCAAATGGTCTAGGTTGGTGAAAGAGACGCTAGAGTTAAATGCAAATCTGCGGGTGTTTATATCACATGTACTCATAACATAGCATAACTAAAGAATTCAAAGAGATTAAATAGATTGGTTGAACCTATCGATTAAAACGAGACAGCTTTCACAGATTAATTCTAACTTAACTCTAGAGCACGATAAATAAAATACTAATTGTAATATCTTGATAAAATCTTACTCAAAACAATTTTTAACGAGTGGATTCATACCTCAATACGTCAAACTATTTTAGTTATACATAAGTGGTAGATGGAACCTATTACTCCAAATATAGTATAGCACACATTATAGTAACCAAAGAGCCTTAAGGAAATTATCAAAATGTTACACAAACATAAGCTCTCTGACGACTTCAAGGATATTTTCAGAAGATGACGCTATCAGCCACAATTGCAAACTCAAGACTTGCTGAATTAAAAATGAAAACATTCATCAATTCAAGTTGGAAGATACACTTTCCTGAGTGGGACTGAGGGAGTAATATTTCATTCGGTCCATGAATGCGATGAAACGTGATTATTCTTTTAAATCGTTAAATTGGCATATTGATACAGATTTATCGCCGGCGAAACTCGATAGCCAACGAGGATATCAATGAAATTATCAAGATGCAAGACCATGAGAACTAATTCATTCATCTTCCTAAATTAAATTAAAAAGAAACTGATGAAAATTCTTATTGGTAAATAAATCCCAGTCTTCGATAATGGGAAGCTTGTAATTTACGATTTCCAATTCCCGTTTTGCCTGCGATGTATTGCGTGAAAACAGGTTTCAAAGAGAGTATCGTCACCTTGATCAAACATTCAAAACATTGACGCTACCTATTCTAACACAATGAGGAATCATCTTCCAATTATAGAAATGTCAGACGGATCCATTCATGACTGGAGTCCTCGAAATTAATCCGACCAATCTATCTAGTTGACGCTTTGATCGGGACAGCATTATAAAATGAATAAATTATGCGAGATGTGGTAATTTTTGTCGTAGATAAATTCGATACGTATTGTAAACACAACCATGAATGGAAACCTCTTCCGATACGAGTCAAAATAATTACCGCTTTCACAACTTCGCTAGCTAGATAAAAATATTTGAATTATAAGTTGATCGCATCAGAATGAATGTTATTGATCATTTTCACACCAACGTGTGAACGAATGAGAATGAGTTAGCACATTCATTAATTACGTTTTACAGCGCGACAGCGTGCTTATGAACAGCGATTGACAATAAAGAAGACAAGGTGCTGGAATAGTGGAAGACTACGTTAAACAGCTTCGCTATTATACGTGAAGGGATCAACTTATTGTAACAACTTGCAGTTCTCTATATGGGTCTCTGAGTTGAAAAAAAAGTCAATCTAACAATACAATAATGAGTGTTAAGCAACTTATTAAGAGACTGTAGTAATCCTAAAAGAAAAGAACCTTATCCTTGCTTATTGTTGATCGGAAGAAATCTGTAAAAGAATAAAAAAGTACATGTTAAAACAAAAAACCCGATAACAACACCAAGGGTATCCTACTCTTAATTTTCGATATAAATATTTAATTAAATACAAAGTCAGAGATAACTATTCGATTCAATAGAAAGAGGTAATTTTAACGCGACTGTGTTATCACACATTTTATACGAGAAATGCCTCCTGCAATGAATAGGCCCAAGTTTAGTATTGTCACACTATAGTTATATGATGAAACGTATCTATAAGAAAGGTATCCTACGCGTGGGAAATGATACGGCTGGGCGTAACGAAAATAACCCTAAGATAGAAATGTCATCGAAAATATAACCTCAGAAACTCCCGTATTAAGGAATAGGACTAGGAATAAGAAATAGTATCCATCGAGCAACCTTTTCCGCATAGAAACGATCTCTAATTAAGTCCGAAAGGACAGAAAGCTAGTGGAGATTCTATTATATCCATGGAAACAAATTATCAGTCTCAATAAACTCATGTGGGACAGCGCTATTAGACCACATGTTTTAGGGCTCACTTAAAAACTTTCCCATTGTCGACTACTTTAAAAGAAGAGGAGCTATAGTCATAATTCACACTTTTAGTGGAAACAAAAATGTGTTTCACGCGGGTCGAGAGTTCCAACTAAAATAAAAATCCAATTCTCTCGGACGTAATCGTACGCTATATTTGCATCCATCCCACGGCTCCGGGAAAATATTTTACGACTCAAAACACGTACGAAATATTAATTCACGAGCGCTGGCAGACATTAAAAACGTTTATCCCGAAACGTTTTCACGTACGCGTCAAACTATCTGACGTTCCCAATGGTCGGGTTGAAAACGTACGGCTATCTTTGGGCTCTTCCTCGTGACGGAGAATAAACAGCGTGGGACGTGGTTGTTACGAAAGGCAGTGGAGATGGGGTAAATAGGTTATTTCGCTTGGGAATTATTGTGGGAAGGCAGTGACCTCGCACCAATCATATTATGTTGTATGTTTACTGTCTGCACACTCACGGTAAAACTCACAAAGCGTGGCACCCTGCTGGTTCTCATGGGATGGACCCATGGAGACTGTCCTACCAATATGGGTATCCTCTGAATATCTAACTCCTTGATAGACTCTTCAGTTGGAATGATATTCGGGTTTCTTAAGGGAAATGAATTTGGGAATTGTAATCAAACTTTAAGCATATGAAGGGGATGTAGCTCAGTGGTAGAGCGTTCGCTTTGCATGTGAAAGGCCCCGGGTTCGATCCCCGGCATCTCCATGGAATATTTTTATCCTCCTTGATAATTAATAATAGGGAAAAATTTCTTGGAAAACCTGAAAGGATGGTAAACTTTACGTTGTGCGAAAAAAATAAACATAATTTCTTAATCATTTTTAAGACGCATAAATTCAACTTTTCTTTTTAATTTATGTCTTTGTTACTAATTCGTCATCAGGAAAAAGTAAAAATCTCACCCAATTCACCGCTGACTTACAATACCCACTAATTTTTCGTTAAAAAATACAATAAATCATATAAAATTTTCATTGAGTGGTCTTTACCTTCGAGTATTACGTAAAAGTTAATAATGAATATATTATTGATATGCAATTATTGTAATAACCAAAATAAGAAGATTTATTAAATTATCTTCGTTAAAGACGGCTATGAAAGATTCAAATTTGAAAGTACAACGGAATTCACTGAATTCTTCTATTGACCTGCTCAATACTTCCAGCTTTATCATCAAGCCATAAAATTTGAAAAGGCATGTCTTTAAATTGATACGTTGAATAAGAAATCTTATCAATCGTATATCATTCAGTCCACAAAGATAATCAGAATTCTAAAAGTGCTCATAATTTGTGCAATCCGAAATAAACTCATGCTCCTATATTTTTAAAAACTCAATAAAACATATTTGATAGATCACTTTTTTAGTACACAAATATCTGACGTAGATTACATTTCAAAATCATGGGGATGTAGCTCAGTGGTAGAGCGTTCGCTTTGCATGTGAAAGGCCCCGGGTTCGATCCCCGGCATCTCCAGCCATCCTAACATTTTTGCAGAAACTTAGTTTCTTAGGTTATTACTTAGGTTCATTCAATTCGACGAGAATTAAATTTCTTTTGAACAGTATAAGAAATATAAGATCAATAATTCCGCATGTGATTTGAGTCTGATATTAAGCTTAAAATCTTCCCAAAAATAATTAAAATGTAACTGGAGACGCCGGGGATCGAACCCGGGACCTTTCACATGCAAAGCGAACGCTCTACCACTGAACTACATCCCCATGTAATTCCTATGTAATCCACATAATAATATAATAAATCCTATGTGAGATAGTTTCATATGAATTTATGATTTTTAGAACGACTAAAATCATAATTCTAAATACTGGATGGTAATAGAGAATGTTTGTCACCTGTTCTGAAGGTTTTTCCTTTTTCAATTGTGAAACAGTTTTACAAAGGTAAGGTTAGTATAACTTATATCAAATCTTTTAGTAATAAAAATAACTTAGTAAATTTCCACAGAAAAAATTGTTATATTTGCAACCGGTTTCGTAATGCCTGAAGATGTAATTTTATATTACGAAACCGGTTGCAAATATAACAATTTTTTCTGTGGAAATTTACTAAGTTATTTTTATTACTATGGCATTCCACGAAGTCACGCCTTCACACATTGATTTCATCAAATCTTTTAACTATGAATTTAACGCACTATCTGTTGCAAGGCATATATACACGTAAAATTACTATTACATTTTCTACGGAAGAATGGTTAGACTTGTAGTAAGCTACCTCCAATGATGCAATATTTAATACTAATATTTTCGTTTAGAGTTTACTTAAAAAAATCTGATGTATAAAGATTTATCATACTTTCATCACAGAAATAATGAATTATTAAATATAATAATCATTTTACATCCATGGAAAATATAAACTATTATAAAAATCAACAAGATATCATCGTAGAGAAGTTTAATTTTGCACTCGAATGTAAAACTTGAATTGATTACAATGTTCAGTAGAGAGATAAACAAACTCCAAACAAATAAACATTTTCGAACAGGAGATATCGTTCCTAGTTCGGGATGTCCCATTACTTAATTATCGAGAACAAGGTCTGCTAATGTTCTTATATTTCTCAAATAGAGGTTTGTTGCTAAGATAAATACATGCTCACAAATACATAAGTTGTTATGAAACATACACAAATATTCTCAGTTGTAGTTCCTATTTAATCCCCTGAGGGGGTTTATTGATTCTTCTAGTAAAACCTAGAGTCTCTTCTAAACTCACTGTTCAACCGTATTTTCCTTATCAAAAATGAGGAAAGAACTTTAATTGCTAAATCTTTTCAATTTAGTTTGAGAAAATATTCACTTTCCTGGTTTAGCTACAATAAGTTGGAATTTATCTGTAGAAGGTTTCGCTGCGTTGAAATAAATGATCCTTGAGAAGTTAAAGATGTGTTCTCGACAGATATATTAATGGCTGATACATTCTATTGGATTTATAGTTGGAAAGTTTTCCATGCTTTTCTCACAAGTTTATCGAATTTCCAAGAAATAGCCTCCAAACCTGCCTACTTCCTTTGGCAACGAAGGTAGGATTGTGAAATAGTTTACGTGGAAAAGATATAAATTTATCGAAACTATAATAAATAACAAAAATCTTTTCCTGATACTTATTCGTTCAAAGAATGAGTGAGAAAAATGCAAAGTTTATGTCAGTTAAAATTTATTATACAAGGTAATGTTTTATAGGATAGGAAAATAAGAGAACATTTTATTGAAATCGGTGGTAATTAGTTTGATGACTTTTTATTACCTATATATCAATTGATTTCTTATTTTTTCTTATAAAAGCTCAATGTAAGTGGGACGTATGAATTGGCACAATAAAATGCTTTCTGCTAAGAATCAAGAACTCTTCAAGTCTTGGCTCGGCAACACGCAGTGAATTTAATTGAAATTATTGCAGTATGGAAATAAAAATATCTTTATGGATGTTTTATCAATAGATATATACTTAACATGAGTTCTCAACCAATATTCTAATCTCATTCATTTGCCGAAAGACATTTAAACATAATAGGAACGAGAGATAAAAACTTAAGCACTAAATAAAGCCATAATAAATCAGGAAAGATACATTTTCTATTATCATCTTTCGTATTATATGATTTTTATTCATTGATTTTCATTCGGGAGCGATAACTTTATTTCATCAACCTATTTAAAATTAATAGAAATATTTTGAACTATTTTTGTCTAATAGACTAACTTATTTCCAAACAATATAGGAACAAAAAGTACTAGTTAAAAAAAGAACTCGATTCTAACATGTATACTTTGTAAAAGTAAAATTCTATCATAAAAGAGCTTTTTATTTTTTAATACTACGATCGCGGCTGATTTTGTAAGCAATTGAAAAGTTTTTGAAATGATTAAAGACCGAAATTTCCAGGGATTACTCTCCTAGAACCTGAAACAAATAAATTAAATTAGGATTTACCATCCAATAACGGTAAATTCGAAGAAAAATACTCTGTAGAAAGAAAATTTATCGCACGTAATAGAGAGGGATTTGAGGCAATAAAATGGTCACTGTTTTCTTTAACGTATTGATCAATTTTGTCCACTCTCACATTCCATTACACTTCAGCGAGTAAAAGTAAAGTAAAACTTATAAAACCCACGATGCAGGCGCGAATTTAACGACTTCGAACTCCTATTTATCGCATCTCGACCTTATTTATTTAAATAAACGAAACATAAAAAGTAATTAGATCAAAAAAACTCGTTCTAGGAAGACGAAACCCCGAGATGAAACCTCCTTTACTGCAACTATTAGAGGAACTACTAGATTTTATCTCCAGAATGCATTTTATCGGGCCGATTTATTAACCTCGCACTCCAAATAAAAACTTCGAGACTGCCCATACGGCGGGGATAATCACCGCTTTCGAACGGACGAGTTAAAACAAACTGCGTCTCTTAAACGACCCCAATGTTCCATCGAGATGAAAAATCGGGGGAAATCGGAATTTCTCGCTACGGATTCCCGCTCCTGCAAACGGCTCCCGAGACATGATTCCGAGGGAGTGGAAGGAGGAAGAGGTGTGGGGTTCTTCTTGGTACAAGAAAAGCGAAACGCCTCGCCTCCATCTCTGTTTACTTCCGAAACGACAAGGAATAGACACGGCGGACATAAAATCCTTCTCGTTTATGCTCGCATCTATATGAGTTTATCAACGATCTATTGGAAGGAATTCGAGTTCTCCGTGGACTCGCCTCGTAAGCGTTTAAAAAAAAACGACGTCTTGAGCATGTCTTCATATAGGGAAAGCTCTTGGAGTATGCGACATCCGGAGGGACAAGATAAACCGAATGCCCTGGAATGAAATCCGTGTGCTTTTGCAACCCTATAAATTCGGAGACCTTATCATATTTCTCTTTGGCGATTCGCACCCATTATTTATCGGAAGGGGCAACGGTGATGAAGTAGGCGCCATTCTAGATGTTACCGAGGATGACAAGTACGCGACGCCGGGTGTTGCACGATCGTCTTAGCTGTGCCAACATACTGACGCCGCGCTTTGGATGGGCGGGAAAATGAGGCGTGTCCGGAGGGTGAGCAGGGAAATGTTTCCTTTACCAAAAACGGAGTAGATGGAACATTTCTATGTATTCAAGGCTCCAAGAATCTGCACTTGTAAGAATGACTGTTTCTGCACCATAAAAGAGAATATGAGTGAATAGTTAAAAGGTTCTAGATTTGATGATTTTGCGGGTACGAACTTCTTAATTAAAAAAAAACGAAATAACTATAAATTTCTTTCTTGATATTTAGATTGATTTATCAGATCCTATGGCTATTACTCAAGGGATATTTAAAAAAAAGCTATATAATTTGAGATGAGTTTATAATGAATATAATAACCAAATTATATTTGTAAATTATATTTAAAAATTGGAGAAGTAACATCCTGATCTATTATTTGATGGAATCCAAGCTGGTGTGTAGGAAATTGATCAACAAAACGACAATGCATCAAAATTCGAGAGGAAATTTTAGAATCGTTTTTATATCGGAAATTTATTTCAATAAAATTTGGAAATACTCTGAATTACTTAAGATACAATCGTTTTTGCAATTATCTGGAAATAAAATTAATTTTCCATCATAAAATTACGATTTAGTTTCATTATATTTGAAAAATATCATATAATATAAAATGATAAACCATATCAAACCACTTGAAAATTACGTATCCATTATTTTTGTGAATAAACCGAGATCATTTTCTTAACAACCATAATAAATATTGATCATTTTAAGTATTTCAAATTTAGATATAAAATCAATTTAACTCGCTTTGCATAATAATGAAATTGATTTAATAAAAAAATAATCTTAAAATAAAATCTTTTGTGATATTGAAACTATACATGATCGTTGGCTAGATCGAATCCACTCGCGTATCGAAAGACACCGATAGAAAAGTACGCGTCTATCTCGATGACGCAGCATAGTTTCCAAACGATGTCAACCCTGGAGCAATAAACACGGTCTCACGCACAACGGCGGAGTAAAACGAATGGCCATCGCTGAAAAAATCTGCACGGATGCGAAAACATGAGGCAGTTTTAAAAACGTGTCGATTTTGTCGTGTAAACCGCTTCTGTCGAGGACTTGTTTACCTGGATTTACCGAGAGGTGGAAAGGCAAATCGCCGTGGGACATCGCTGAGACGGATGGGAAATAAATCCTCCGAGGTACTTGGAGAGACGAGGAATTTTTTCCTCCACCGACGAGGAAGGCATTAATGAATGAAATACTGCGTTCTCGAATTGTTGGTGAAATCTGATGGATGCTATTGATTTAATCCGACCGTTAACGTGTTAAGCGTCCTTATATCTCCCGCTCTTAGAGACGTTTCCCGCTCGTTGCCATGGTATTTGATTTCAAACAAATGGCTCCGTGGCGTGAAATATATCCTGGATGTGTAAGCAAAGCTGGGACAAATAGAGCAAATGGATGGGAATGGAACATGCGATTGGCGGGTGCTACTATGAAACTCGTACTTGAAGGGTAACGTGAACGTAGAATATGTGTAAATTTTGTTCGAATTTAATGCCATATTTATGCAGTTTTGAAAAGATGATAGATATATCTACTTGTACACTTCTCGCTCTGTACAAATGGTGCTTGATATTCTAAATGGAACGTAACGAAGCAGAGAATATTATAAGTATTAACTTATAGTCCTAATACTCTCATTAATACTTCATTATTTCTATCACTTATATCTATACTTATGAATCATAACGGGGAATTTAACCCTGATCTACTTTTATCGATGTCTAATTTGCTACTTATTAAACTATCTGGAAGCAATCAAATTAATAATTCGTCACTAAAATTGAAGTACAGAGGTATATAATAATGATATTTTAAATTTAAAAAAGCTCCTCTTTACTATCATTAAAATAAGAGCTGTAATTTGTAACAGTACAGGTCAATTATTAAAAACAACCAATGGTAAGAATAGCTGAAGCTTTGGAGAAGAATAAACGTTCTACTATGCCACTCGCCAACTTTCGGAGAACAGAAATATAAATGCATAATTTGATTGGACGATTTAAAAATCGATTCCAGTCGATACATCGAGATGTACGAAGCAAATATGAAACACCGAGAGGCGATGGGATTACCTGAGGTTTCACGTAAAAGAGCTGGGTTGGTTAGAGAACAAGGAGACAAGGTGAAAAAACAGGAAGAGTAAAAAAAACAGTAAACGGGGAAAGCCTTAAAAAAAAAGCTTCATCTCGATATTTTAGAAAATTGCCACGGAAACGAGCGGTAACGTAACCTTGGACCATCGTAAAAACGACTGGCAGACGACTCTCCGTAGCCCGCGTTGCAATAAACATCTTCGCAGTTCTCTCGAGATGGGTCGAAAGCTGAAGGAGAAAATGAAGTTATTCCGAAAATAATACCGTAATTTCGCTTTTATCGCACATTTTTTACGCGCTCGATCCACCTCCTCTTCGTCTTATGGACTCCCTACGTCACACTCTCGCCTTTTATATTCCCTAATTCTGCCCATGAGCCTTTGTTGTTCTACCTTCCAGTCAACTGCGACCGTTTCCTTATAACGTTGAGGAAGTATTGCAGCAAATAGTGAGTGGAGTCTTGCGTAGTATAAAATTAATAATTTATCTTTGAACTCCAACTTTTATTATATGAATAAACAGCACTTTATTTCAAACAAACAAAAATTACGGCTCTAAGGCTGTAATGACGGCCTTACCTCACGGACAGTTACTAAATCATTGATATTATAGAATTTAAAATAAATGAATGTATTCACTTCTAATTCATTAAATATATTCTATATATTTTAAATGAAATGACCGTATGAAATGGAATTACGAACAAATATTTTTTACAAAAAATTACATAGGTTTCTTCTACTTTAACACAAAAATAAGCTGTAACAACTAGAAAATATTGATGCATGAATCCTTATGTATCCACATAGCGTACTTAGTTAAATAAAAAGTATGTTAATATTTTTAATCTCTAAGATTTTATTGTGAGGTTGTTCAGGTTTAACATACCCACCCAATACATGTGGCCCTGTGGCGCAACGGATAACGCGTCTGACTACGGATCAGAAGATTCCAGGTTCGAATCCTGGCAGGGTCGTACAAATTTTGTATCCAATCAAGTAAGAAGTGTTAATTTCAATTTATAAATTAAAATCGCCTTCATATTTCCAAATTCTTATCATATTTGTTTTGTATTGTCTTAAAACAGACAAAACTATTTTATTCATTACTCCTGACATAGCTTTCGGCCTAAAACTCACTGTCAAAACTCACATCGTTTTTCATTTCTCTAAATCATTATATCACATCCTGAATTCATCATCGCGTTGCGTAATACCAAAATCATTTAAGAATGTACTTTAAATTTACAATTCTCATTAAATTATTTAGGTAAGTGATGTACAGTGTGAATGTACTACGTCACTCCTAATCTTATATACCCAGATTCACTCCCCAAACTAATGTTTTTAATCTCTCCTGAATTAAGGCTTATAATCTCTACCATCTCCAAAGGCTGATGACCTTAGGAACGGGTAGACAGTCTCTCTACGCGAGGGAGCATAACGCATAGTGTTTTCATCTGTCGAGTGACATTTATTGAGCTCCTTTATAGAGGATGGAACCCAGACGAAAGACTTCCAAAACAACACGATAGTGTGAACAATGGGCGTGGAGAAAGAGCTGACGATACAGCTACGAGCTTAGAGGAAACACATCTACTTCATATCCTAAATGTAGCGGAGTATTATGGTCACCACAAATTATGACCAAGACAATTTGGGGAAAGAGTGAGAAGCGGTTTCGAAGGGAGAGGAGACATGGGTCGCGTAGCAACATAAACATAATGAAAAAGGGGTGATCTCAGCTCCTTTGTCACGGATCTAATAAGCCCTTTATTCTTAAAAGGCGGGTAGAGACCCTTGCTGGATCATGAAGAATAAAAAACGGCTTACGCTGAAGAAGCAAGGGAAAGAGAGGATGTGATAAATGATGGAAATCGTAAGAGGAAAAAACTTGGTGAGGGAGTGTAAGGAAGAGAGAGAGACAAACGACTTTATAGCGCGTGAAATTAAGTCTTAAAAGTACCATCTTCGATGGGGCGAGTTTTATGAAAGGGGGTGGGGAGGGAGGATGGCTGGACCGGATCTGGAATCGACCCTTTGGAGGTTAAATAAAAAGCGCGAACCTTTTCTTTCTCACAGAGCAATCTTAATAATTTAAATTTACCCAATAAATATGGACGATTGTTGGACATTTCTCGAGGGACGAATTTGGTAAGTTCGCTTCTATAACTAGGTTTGGGTAAACTAATTTAGGAAGGCGTAATAAAAGTTTACTATAAAGCTAAGTAAATAACGAACACAGTTTTACTAAAACAGCTCACGAGTACTAATAGAATCCTTAGCTATGAAATTTTTTAGGCCTTTTTTCTAAGAGCAAATTTTAAGGATACAATACGTATAATATAAAGGACAAACCAATAGACCAAGTATCTAACTACAGCAATATTTTGTAACAATGATAAAAGATAATTCTAATGAGTTCCATAAACAATATTTATATAAAATTAATCATAACAGAAAGCTATTACTTTATAGAATTCCCCATTAAGAAGAATATTGAATTGACAGAACAATTAAGTTTTTATGCTTTTTTTACTGGTTCCAGTCCTGTCGCTATTTTTAACTTTTTAAACTTTGTGTTACATGAAAAGAAAAAACACGATTTCTCGCACTAAAGTTAAAAACCTATTCTTCCCTTTCATTAAAATATTTTTAAAATTCAATGTTCCATATGGAATTAAGAATATATCAAATCAATTCAATCAATTAATTCCCTATTTTATTTAATTATAGAGAGCCTAGAGATAAGGAAAGAGGCGTTCCAATGAAAGCGCAGAAGAGCAGTCATTTTCACGGTGTCATGGCAATAACAGTTATGGAGCGCAACAAAGTTTGAGTAGGTCGTAGTGCCACGAAGGAAATATTGTTGAGAGGCACTGATTCATAGAAAGGTGTATAGAGAAAGTGTTGGCCGACAGAGAACAAAATGGGCCATCCAATGAAATGTGCTAGTAAATAATGCTGTGAAATAAAAACGATGGAGAGTCTGCCTCAAAAGAAATATTCAAAGATATATCGTGATGTTAATGGAAGAAAAGATTAACATAGCTGATGACAAAAGAGATAAAATTCTCCGTGAATATTTTTACAAGCAAAAGTGGCGAATTGTATGAATTCAACCATTTATGATATTACAGGTTAAGCTTCGTTGCAATAGAATTGAAATATTTAATAATTTATATAGCAATGCTTTCACTTGACGGGAAAGGAGACAGCTTCTTTAGATTAAAGAGTGAATATTCATTTTATTATTCGAGAAAGGCCTGATAAATAGGGAACGTAGGTATGACTGAACTTTTAATGTTTAGAAGATTATTTTTAGAATATAAATACAAAATATATTCCATCTTTAAACTAATGTTCAACTCAATTAATCATCTCTTACCATTCTTTACAAGACTATTGTAATTTATGGGAATTTACTGCACAATCCTACAAATCTAATATACTAATCTAATATACTATATAATCCCTATTAATGAAACATTTTAACAGGTTATTTTGATAGTTTCCCTATTGTTCTTCCATCGAATTTTAGATCACTTTCCACTTCAAAATAAGCTTTCTGAAAGGAAAATTCTTGAACAGTCTAAAAATTCTTCTTCGTAAATATCAGTGTATTTAAGATTCTCAAGAAAGAAATAGAATGGAAGGGGTGAATGAAAAACTTTACTATTGATTTCCTCTTCTGCAAAATAATTTAATTCTTCTACAATTATTCACTCTACATAAACTTTCCTGTATATTAATAAATGAATGAGAAATCCGAGAGAACACAACTGTTCTCAGACCATCGAAAAAGAAGCATTGGAATGGAGTTTAGACGATATAATTGACCATAGTTCTTACGAGGAATGCAACACTGGATCGGAGTCAGAAACATCATCGATTATATAATTAATGATTTTAAAACACCATCAATTACATTTGGAGGAGAGGAATGGAATGATGAAAATCGAGATGAAAAAGAGAGTAATATGGAAAGAGGAATTCGCTTCAAATGAGAAACGCTATATATTCCGTTAATGAATATGCAAAGTGTTATAGAGCGACACCTGCATTTCTCTACACTCGCGAGAGAATTGGATGTTTCATCCTTATTCATAATTCTCATTTTTATAGCGCTATTTTTTAGATTTGGGTGGAGATGCGCCATTAAGAGCAGAATCTATGTATTTCTATCTTCCGTTGTTTCTGAGGCGCGGGCACGGCTCGATAAAGACAGCAGGGGTCTTCGGCGACGGATTTTTTTTTAACGGAGGTTTTAAACGACTTTCAAACCCACACCGCGGCGGGAACTCGGCCATGATCTCCCCTCTTTCCATAGCCTATCCACCGTCTTCTAGTTTACAATCAAAGTCTTTAATTCTCGCCTTATACTGCAACCATTTCCTCTGAATCGTGCTATACTCTGCGGTTTGTGCAGTGCTAAAACAGAGGGTGATTTTAACCAAACGCTATTCTACACAAATAAGGTTGATCTGCATCTGTTTATCAATGAGGTTGGGCTTTATGAATACTATACACTATTTACCCTCATACTAAATGTAACATGACTATTGCTAATAATAAATTTATGCTTGGTAGAATTAAACAAAAAAATATGTGAAATATGTAGATCAGGTTTTTTATGCACTTAATTCAATATATCTCACGGGGATGTAGCTCAGTGGTAGAGCGTTCGCTTTGCATGTGAAAGGCCCCGGGTTCGATCCCCGGCATCTCCATTGTTTTGATTCTTTCTAATTTTATGGCAGAAATTTTATGTAAAATTTTAGTTGTACCATTTTTAGAATTATCGCGAGTAATGAACTCGTTACTATTATTATTTGTTCAAACGTTAATCCGCCTGTCTCTTCACAATTTACGTATTTCTTGCTTTCTTAGCAAAAGTATTTATTTCATTAATTGTAGGGATATACATTAAAAATTTATCAAGGGGATGTAGCTCAGTGGTAGAGCGTTCGCTTTGCATGTGAAAGGCCCCGGGTTCGATCCCCGGTATCTCCAGCTTGATTTTTAATTATTTTAGAAAGATTTGTAAGGTTAAGTAATAAAAATAACTTAGTAAATTTCCACAGAAAATGAATTTTTCTTTGGAAATTTACTAAGTTATTTTTATTACTATGGCATTCCACGAAGTCACGCCTTCACACATTGATTTCATTGTAAGGTTAATATCAGATTCAAATCGTAAGCGAAAGTAGTGACTCTTTCTTTCTTAGACTCTCCAAAAGAATTTTGCTTCTCGAAAATTTGAACGAACTTTAAACGATAAGTTTCTGCAAAAGTAAAATGTAGAATGGAGATGCCGGGGATCGAACCCGGGACCTTTCACATGCAAAGCGAACGCTCTACCACTGAGCTACATCCCCACATGTACAACAATAGATCTTATATGCATTCAATGCTATTTTCATCTCATTCTATTCTTCCTTGAAATTAAATACAATTGAATCCTTCTGTCCAAATGACTTATCTTCTTAAGATGCAATAATAATACTGATAACATTTGTTTCTTTTCTACTATCATTGTTACTGGGTCCACTGCTGAGGTTTTGAAGATTAGCAAATGTAGATTAGGAAACTTGTGTCATAAACTTCAACATTTAAACCTCACCCTAAATCTAATTTGTTTTCGGAAATAAAGATCAACATGGACGAATCAAACTTGTTTTTAGAGAACGCGATTTACAAAGATTATCAGTTGCCGAGTATTATAAACTTTTTATGATAATTTAATTCATAGCATTATCAATTTAGATGATACGGTTATGCATTATAATATAAAATTTTCATTCAATCTAGGAATAAAAAAAATATTCTAATCTTGCCCAATAATTATGTTTACTAATCGGAGATATCTTTCTAGCCAATAGATTTCAATCTAAACCCAAATAATCTGTTTTGAAAGCGACCTTGTTAGCACTCGTACCAGAAGCTCTAACATCGAGTAAATCCCTGCAAATTCGTCACAGTCAACGCCCATCGTATTTTACAGCTTCCAGACTCCAACCAAATTAATCCCCAATCGAAGTATCACCCTCTTTGACACCTTGAAGTGGTTCCTTCACACCTCTTAACTCTTCGAAGCCACAAAATTTTGACCGCCAAAATTATCGCCTTCTTTTGCCAAATCGAGTGCGGCTGGTTTCCATGCCGACCTATAAGTCTTTTTACAACCTCCCGAAAATTTTTCCTCCGATGAAAAAATTGCGGCGAGACGGTATTTCATTTCCTATGACTTCGCGTCGAATCGGTTCCCCGTCTCTGATCAAAGTTTACTGCATTACCGGTAAACTTGTTAAGAGGTCGGAGAGATAAAATGGGGTTTAACCGAAAAAAAGAAACGAGATGGTATGAAAAGAGAGAACTGTAAATGGATGTGAGTTTGCCGGCGATAAGCAAAAAGGTTCGTTATTGATGGGGTGTGGAAAGCCAACGAGAGGCTCGATTGGAATTACGGCAGGCAGATTGGGAAGTTTGAGGAAATTGAGACACCGCGCAGAAACTTATTGGGCAGGATAAGAGGTGAGAAGGTTATGACTTTGGCACGTAATAAGATTGTACGTGATGGCCTTTTTCTTACGATCCCCGCATTTACAGCTGACAGATGGTTAGGGTCAAAAGACTCATGCGCGGGACGATTGCACTTCTATTCGTATTTTTTAGCGGAGAAATGGGGACAAATGAGGGAAATTGCTGCAGATATTGGTTTTGGTATCTTTCGCTGTTGGTTTTGTTGGTCCTGCAATCGAGACGGATCGAAGAGTTTGATTATTTGAAGAATAAAATGAGTTTTCGCGGTAGTTCAAAGATTGGGCTATTAAGTGAAAGCATATCTGAAAATTTGTATAGGTCTTCTGCGTCTACCACTAAAATGCTCTACTCATTCTGAGATGGACCTATGTGGACGAAAAATATTTTATTGATGGATGCAAATGCATTCGTGCTTGTTGTCATGACCTCTTAAACAACATACTCTAGGTGTTACTATGGTATTTTATTTTTCAATTTATTGTTTATTCGTGAACGTATAAATTGAATGCGATGTGATTTAAATTATTTATTTATATATTTGCAATTCTTTCCAACAGGAGACGTTCGAATATCATGAAACTTCTTTCATAAAATGTCTCTTTTTAGTATTATATCTATATTGGCTTGTAATTTGAGTAAGGATGTGTAAAAACCAGCTTAATAAATACGAGATGCAGGATCTTAGATTTAGTTGTAAAATTATAGCGTTCAAACACATGGCCCTGTGGCGCAACGGATAACGCGTCTGACTACGGATCAGAAGATTCCAGGTTCGAATCCTGGCAGGGTCGTACATATTTTGCTCCCAATAAGTCAAGAACCGTTACTTTAGGCGTATAATTTAAAATAGCACTCTATATTTCCTCAGTCTCATTATATTCTTTTAATTTTGACTTAAATCAGACAAAATAATTTTTTCATTTACCCTGAAATAGTTTTCACCACCCTTCCCAACGCATGAAGTTGTTTCGAGGGAACATCGATCTAATGAAAATATTTTGTACTATATATTTAGCATTGAAGATGAAAATTGGCGCTTCGCAAAAATTCAAAAATTATTTTCCAACTCATATCAGATCGTTACACATCTAATTCACAGCATTATTTTTGGAATGCGTCGCATTGCAAATCACCAAAAAATATATGTTTATTTAAAGATCGCGCAGATGAGTTACTACGAAAATCCTTTCCAATGTATCACATACAAATTCGAATTCTTTCCCATGCTAACACTCCACTTGCATTACTATGCATACAATAAGAGCAAATAATATATCGAATTAAGCCTTAATTTCTTTTTGGTCTTAAGATACAGTATTCACTCTCAAATCAAAGAACTCATCTGAAACCTGGATGATTTCTCAACTTTAGATCGCAACAACCTGCTGATTGCTTAAGCATGAATACAAGAGAATAGCTATCTTGTTACAAAGTAAAACCTCGGAAAGAATAGTACCCTTACTGTGTGCTATCAAAGAAAACAAGGGTTGATACTTTCGTAGTTAACGAAGATTACCTTTGCATATTTTCTAATCTTACGTGGGGAAACATAGCTCCTTTTCACGTAATTTTTCTTACTTTCTGAATACGCATCCAGTGGTGTAATATCGTCCCCTTTGCACTTATGGAAAATTGTCGAGATTCTTTTTATTCGTAAGCCAGTGCTCCATCTTCGGGTCCGTTCCTCCGTGGGTTCGTTAGTTTACATCTGAGAGAGTTGTTCGTCCAGTTAGTCGGTCTCCCTTGAACGGTTAGTTGCCAATAGACGCCACCTGCTTTGCCGTCTTTATTGGCGCACCCGAGCGATAATTAAACGCAGCGGACAAGGTGTTATGTGCAAAGGAAACGAAAACCCAGGGAGTGAGAGATGGTATAACACGTGCGGTTAATGGGAAGGAAGGAAGCGAGGAATTTTTTCCTCATCCACGAGCGATCAGTGTCCTACGATGTGATTGCATATTTCTGAGTACGGTGATGCAGGATCATGAGGTTTCTACTTCTCAGCAAACAAAACGAAATAATCTAGGGAAAGTGTGATTGGCAAAATTTTGTTTCTGTTGATCCTGGGAAATGAAAATTTTTCTCAAATGATAGTGTTCTATTATACGCATGATTAGCACTATTACTTTTCAGGATAGAATTCTGGTTTTGGATCCTTGTTACGAAAGAGACTAAAACTGATATATAGAGACAATTGGTTGAGGAATATTAACATTGTTTTGATTTTATTGTAAGAGAAATGGGGGAAAACAAAAGTTTATATCATGATTTACTTGCATATTTAATCTCTTAGCCTCTTGGTAAATTAAATAATTGGAAATTCAGTTGACTTTACATCATGTATATATCACTGATATTGTGTCCACTGAAACAATGTATTTTTCAATACCCTATCAAAGGGTGATATAAAATAAACGTTGGAAAACGTAAATTTGCAAAAAGCTGTACTATTCGTATCGATTGATGGTGTGAACAAAATAAATATGTAAATAATATCAAATGGAGAAACTTTGAGTCGATCTAGTTGAAACTAACATAAGTCTACCAGCTTTCATACTCTTACTATTGCATCTTACTAAAGCAAAGGAATACTGTTGACATGTTTGCAACTAATGGATGATATACCGGAACCTATATTCAGCCAAATAACCAAATTTTAATACTATAAATTCAAAAATTATTTAACCACTCCGATTCTTGTGGCTAATACATTCCCTCATCAACTCATAGTCTTATAGATTCTAGGAATGGGAGCGCTGATGACCGCACGTGCCCAGAGCTAGAAAATAAAACGAATAAAGTGAATATACTTTCACTACCGTCTGAAGAAGGGGCTGTGAAATAGATTGAAGCTCTCGGATGAAAAAAATCCTCGGAGCGTACTAGATGAGATCGATTTGTCCCCTTATGGAGAGATGGGAGTGGGACGGGCGGATGGGAGAAGTTAATTGAAGCAATTACACCCATCTGGTCGGGGATATTTTCGGGATTGATAACCCTTTTGAAATAAATAAAAAAAACAGCGGACAATCGTAAATATGCGTGCAAGTGGTGGAGAAGGTCCAAAACGTCCCTTTGATGCCGGCTCCCTCTTACCCCGCCACTGGATAAAGCATATCTTCTTTTGACTGGGAACCGTAAGAACATAACTCTTTCCTTACTGTCATTTCCCTTCTTCCTCCATCTACGTTTTCTTCCCTCGAATCCGTTCCCTTCCTGCGCGTCGGTATCCAAGCAACACGGCTCAAAATATTGTCTCCATTGTAACTTTAACCTGTCTCATTTTCCTTCCCATTGCGGGCCCTTTTTTTTGAACCGCCTTGATATCCCTTCCCCTCCCCTTTTTTCCAATCTCTCTCTATCTTGTGGCGCAAAAAGGATATGAAGTATTTGTGCAGTTTGGTGGGCTGAGTAATGGGGTCCGATTTTCGCCACTCAAGGTCGTTGATGGGAATATTGCGATCTTTGGCAAATTCTTGCGAACAGACGTGAATCTGAGTAATGAAGGCCAATATCGGAAACCGCGTAGCTATCTCTCTTCCAAAAACATCGGGTGATTTAAAAAAATCGGTAGATATATTAAATGATAAATTATTAAAAGGCGTGTGCCAACTTCTTGGATCATAAAATATTAAGTTTACCGAGGAAAAAGAATTGAGCAGCACACTCCATTATTCATAGCCTTTTGTAGCTACGGTATATTACGCCGATAAACTAGGTGTTACGTCACGTAATTTTAAATAGGAACAAACTCTCACTTCCTCGGATTTTATTAAATGAACGAAATGTATCTAGAGTCGTTCCAAAAGATAAGCTGTGCTCTATAGAATTTAAACAGGTACAACAGAAAAAAAACTCTTCAAAGAAAAATGTAATTACATCGAATGGGTATCCGATAAGCAGGAACATGCTATGCTATCGGTGGTACAAGGACATCTCAAGCATTAGTTCCGGTACATTGAAATCTATCTACCATAACATTCTATTGACGTTCGAATGAACGAGGGGATTATACCGTTTATCACATTATGTTAGGAGCATTAATTTTATGATTCTTCTCACCGATACATAAAATCGTTCTATTAATTAAAGAACACTGATAAAAAGATTGATACGTGAAATAAATTTAATGCCTCCACAAAAGTAATCTTAGTATCGGAATTTAAGTTTAACTTTAGCTTCGAAAACATCGGTTTAAAATCTTAAAATTATACTTTGTAACAATTTAAGATTAGGTGGAGATGAATAAGTTTAATCATAAGAAATTAATGCAGTGTGAAAAAATTGATTTTAAGTTTAAAGAATAAAATGACGGATTATAAAGTCAAAACTGTCTTCAAGAAAATATATAGACCTTTAAAAAATAATTCAAACCATTTATTTTGAGAATTTTAGAAAATAGCAATAAAAATCACATCTGAAATGTAATTTTCAAATTTACTCCTCATCTCATTTAAAATGTCGAAGTAATATGTCGTCCAATTAACTTCTGGAGGTTGGAAATATGGCAATCAGGATATACAGAAGCATTTTAATAGCAAAATTAGTTACGGACAAGGTAACGAGCCAAGCGTTAAAAGTAGAGTTTAAGATGACAATTCAAAATGAGAAAAGAAATGCTCAGGTGTTTTTTGACCCTAGGAGAGTTCAATTAAACCCCAAGCTAGATATAATTTAATTACATTACGGTATTAGACTTATGTTGCTGCAATAGTATACGGTAGTTTGTAGCTGAATAGGAGCTTCTAGTTTCACTCTATGGGATGCTTTCTTGAAAGATGCAAATAATTTATAGTCAATTCTACGAAAAAAAAGAACTGGTGATCTCAGAGCATAACTTCGCTGAACGGTAAATGATATATATAACTAAATTAAATATAAATGTAACTTAATCATAAATGTATAAGATGTTGTATGAAATAGCGGAGATAAAAGCACTATATATAACATAATTATCTTATTCATGCTAATATTTTAGTTTTCATCGTATTATATATTATTGATCCTTATACATATGTATATGTTAAATCAGCATCTATGAATATTTTCCTATTTGATATGGAAACTTACGACAACCAATTGGGAAATGGTCCAAAAATACCGATATTTTGAGAAAATTCAATACTATTCTGAAGCATAAACATACTGATAATACATATTAGGCCGACTAAATTTGCAATAAGAAAGCTTTCACAGAGGGCAAGGGAAATCTTCAGCGGTCGATCAAATAATGATGACATACGAGTAAAACCTTTTCGCGCGAAATCCTCACGCCCGACACCCCAGCCTTTTCCCAGGCATTCACTCTTCCCTATCGCCCCGTAAATATTTTGATCGGAACCTCTCCTTCCATCCATTCTTTCTCCATATCTGTGGATCGTTCGCTTCTGAACCCACCAACTTTCCCACCGCGACATCCATCACTCACGCCCGTACATCGCTGTTCCCTATAAATCACCGACTCGGCACAAAAGCGCGGCACCGAATCCAAAACGTGTATAAATTGCCGCGATCATCCTTCGATAAAATATCTCGCGTTACTCGAGAACGTCCCAGAAGGTGCGAGATACCCATCTGGAGGGCAAAGCAAGCAGAAATTACGCGGATTTGCTTCCCGTACCGCGGTGGTCAAGCATACCGCACGATTCCGTACGGCGGCGTACGATGGAAGGTCGGCCGTTAAAGTCTCCTTCTGGGGAACGAAAATATCGCCCCGCTAGTGCGACTATCCGGGCCGACACCACAAACAACAAGCAACAGCCGACGAGGAATGCAGGGAATCCGCCGAGAAACAACATTTAATAAGCGTCTTGCACCACTAGGAAGATGATCGTCCGTGGATGAGGGTGGTGGTGTGAGGGCTACGAAGGGGGGGAGGGACTTATCGGCCTTATGGACGCAGGTGCGCATGGAGAAATGGTGGCCGTAGGGAAGAGAGATCGGGTGGGATGAAAGATGGCCCAAGACGCGAAAGGTGTTAAGGTTTGAGATGAGGAGAGTGGAATGAGAAATATAAATGGGAAGCGGAGGTCCTTACAAGGGTGAAGAACATGGCATAGATCAGTGACATTCAAGCTTTTAACGTGCCCCCTAATGAAACGATCAATAATTCTTGATTATCTTATGCGCCTATTCGGGTATCCTTTCTATTTTTTTCACCACTTGCCTGCTGGAATCATTAGATTATGCAGATTAATCTAAATCCCATTCCATTCTAAATGCCTCGCTCTTTCAGATTTTATTCCCTAAATCAGAGTCTTATCTTATCTAGCTAGATACCAGGGATGTTATAGAAATGTTTGCGTATGCATAATTTGATAAGATTCATTAAGCATTGCATTTGCAAACAACAATATTTTCCAGCAATGCAACAGTTAATTTACATAAATCACAATGAAATCGTCAATCCCAAAGCAGAAAATATAACTTTAGAATTTGAAAAGGTTCTTTAAAAGCATTTTAGGGAAAAAATATACTATACTATAAAATATACTATACCTGTACTTTATATATTATATTTAGTTTACTTATATAATATTGTACTTTAATTTTTGTCAAGGTCCTACGTATCTGATCGTTCTGAGACTGCAATGTGTGATACATTATCGCAAGCATTCTTTCGATAACAAATCTAAATCAAAATTTAAATTTAAATATGGAAATTGGCTATGGAATCGGAATATACTAAATTCGAATATAGACTGAAATGAAATTTGAACGAGTCTGTAAGCAATTTATCTAATTTATAATAAAATTTAAACAGGTGGATACATCCTGTAGAACTTTAAACCTCTGAATTAGCCATCAATCACCCAAAAAAATCGACGAATTCAGTCCACTGAATAGGAGATAATATTATGCAACCCATACGGATCGTTGAGCAAGATGGTGTGGTTTTTGTATGGGAGCCTCCGAAGGTTAAACACCTGAATCGGAATAAAATTCGGCGAGTTTCGTATTGAAGGACAGAGGAAAAGGTTTTGACTGAGTCGGAAGAAAGGACGGCATCCCGCTGTGAGATAGAAGACACCCGTTCCATCATCTCGAGGCATTCCACGGACCCCTAAGAAAGATTCCAAACCGAATGGGAATAGCCTTCGTAAGGATTCATCATCCTATTCCGTCTCCATCTTGATCTGATAGCCTCGTCGATTTTTCTTCCCCTCCCATTGGTTACTCCGATTCCTTCGCGATATTCCGACCCCCGATCCATATTAGATTTTCCCTTGGAGTTTACGGAGGTAGCTCACACACGAGAGACCCTAGATAATGAGATAACGGCAGGAGAAGATTTAGAAGGAGGATGGGAGGAATAACCTTCTCGAGGCGTCTGCATGTCTGGGGTGGACGTCGACTTATATCCGAGAGAAATCCGATCGAATTTTATTCTAAATTTCTCTTCATATTGATGGATGAATTAAACAATGAATCTGATAAAAATGACTGCTATAATTTTCGAAAACTTTCTATTAAGTATTACTCCATTAATAAACGAATTACGTTAGTGGATTTTAATTTCAAATAACCATCTAATGATAAAGTTAACTGTACTGTAAACTTAATTGTATTGAAATAGTACTTTATAGATAGACAGTAAGTCAGTTTCACAATAGGAGGATATATAAAAATTTGATTGATTAGATTGTACATAGGTAATGTCCCTTGATTTTGCATTAGAGTCTTCAGTCAGGTTGGCCGAGCGGTCTAAGGCGCCAGACTTAAGTTCTGGTTCCCTAATGGGAGCGTGGGTTCGAACCCCACACCTGACAAACTTTTTTACCTATGCTGTACGCGGAAGGGAGCCTATCAGAATACGCCCTTCCGGGTTTTCAGGTACGTGATACATGCGCTGAATGGACAGAACACTATAATATTTTCAATGCTGTAAATGCTTCTATCGGTTTGATAACTTATTTAATTAGCGACTATACCAAGCTTCCCATCTTTTGTATAATATTACCTTGTTGACAAATATAAGTGAAAACTACACTTACAAATGTAGCCTCTATGAAAACATAACATAGCAAGCGTAAGCTACCACATCCAACTACCGACGCAACCATCCTAAGGCAGTTCCCACAATATCATTCACTTACTCGGCCAACTCCGTCCCAATATCACGAATCACTTGTTATCGTTGAGCCGTCAATCTCTGAAGAATGGGCCCTCGCGGAAGACCCTTCCATGGCAGCCGCCACCCACACATTTCTCTATCGGAATGCCGTCCGTAAAAAAGGTGCTTCCCCCATTCCGAAGCAGTCTGCCATGAGGAGATATCGGCAAAGAAATGACAGTCGGAAGAATTCTGAAGGAAGCCATAAACAGCACCATCGGATGACGGAATTGAGTTATCTTCGAGTTATTCCCGTTCTATAGAGATGGATCATGGAGAGAAGAACATGGAGCTATTGTGTTTCATTTTTCCGGTATCTGGAATGATGACGTCTGTGGCTATGACCCAATTCAAAAAGGGAGAATTTTCGAAATATTTTGAAAAGCGTTTGATGTAAATCTCGTCTCCTGTCAAAGGCCGCTCCGAAGGGATGATTTATGTGGATGCTGCGTCGGAGTGAGGTTTCCATGGAAGCGAATCTCCGAGACCTTCGTTGATGAATGTCGAAATAAAACTTTTACAACGTATTAAAGTGGGATAAAGGTTTATATTGTGATGCTTTATGAATTTAAGAGATTTATGATGAAGCGGGAAATACGAATGATATAAAATGGAAGGATGAGGAAATAAAACTTTAATATCGTATTCAAGAGATATAAAGGTTGGCATTGTGTGCACCTATATGATTTATGACTTGTGAAAAATATGAATAAAACTTTATTGCACCAAGAAAAAATAGTATTATATACTACTGCGATATACTGAAATAGCACTGTGATCATTAAGCCATTTTGGCGTGAATAGATCCTTGTCAAGACGTAAGAGTTCTAAATATTCTACTAGAATATACGGGTATTAGAAATATGGTAGGAAAATATGAAAGTATTTTTGTCTTAATTTTGCTTTTTTTATCACCGGATAAATGCTATATATAGGAAGTCAGTATTAAAACACAATCAATCTTAATTTAGATTATAAAGCCTATATGAACCTGATGGAAAGATGAAAAGAATGTGCAGGAATAAAAAAAAATTTAGAGATCTTATTCCTCCTAACCTAACAGCCAAACTTTTGAATATATTGTTCATTATATGATATGTATAAATGTTATATTAATATACATAAATGTTAATATATGGTGAAAAGGGTAGTCACCTCTCAGTGTACATCATTGAACATACTTTTATTCAGATGGCCGTTTGAGCTTCCTGAACTCTTGGTTTACCGATGACCATGTAGAATTTTCGAGAGTTGGTAATTACAACTACGTAATTCATAGACTCATACTTCTCTCAAACTAGACCATAACTTTGGGCGAAAAATTCTAAACCAGACGAGAGCAGATATGATTCTCCCCATGATATACAGCTGCAGCAGTACTCTAAATTTGTTGCACTATTCTTAGAAATTTAAAACTAATTGCTTCGTATGATGGAGAACCAAGTATTTGAAGTAATTCCACACGGTGTCTTTACCACATTCGATCCAGAGTGACTCATATCGCACGAATGCAAGGGCCAAGAAAATAGAAGACCAAGGAACTGGATATTGCAAGGAAAATTATCGTCAGCAACGTTGGAATCCAGCCTACCGCGACGAAGCAGTATCATAATAGGTAAACGTCTAAAAAATACGGGAAGAAATTGTCGCTGTTCACTCGCTAGTCCTTGTGGAACGCTATTTTTCCCAGCCTGAGAACGGTTTTTGCTCCCCTCAATTAACAACCTCGGGCTGCATTAAAAAAAGAAAGGTTTGTAGAACTCAATTTGAGAAAACTCTGGTAATTCTGATGATGAAAAAAAATCTCGCTTGCTCACGGCTCATTTGCAATATTCAGCACCTGTCGACTTTCTTGTTTTGATCGTATTTCTCGATGCGTGGAATCTGGGAATGTGCGGGAACTATGGTAATGGACAATGATGACTTCCAGAAGCACCGACAGATGGTGTGCTACCATTCCGGGAATCTTTTATTTTTTTAATTCAGAAGCGTTTCTATGGGAATGAAAGCCGTTGTTGTTGATATCTTTACGTCTCTGCTCGAATGGTATTGCATCGTAAGACTATTCGCATCACTTGGGGGTATAATTCGAGTGCATATTAGCATAATTACGCAACATGTGTGTAGCGAAAGCTCATTAAACGTATAATGGCGTTGATAGCAGCTGCTCATTAATTGTTTCCCTCAAGGGTTATTTCGGCGGAATTCTTCCTGAAAACGAAAACATTCAGCAAATAAAGAATCGCAGCGCTTTCTCTATCAAATGAAACGAAAACTCGAAACCGGATGAATTAACATATTTTTCCATGAATACGTCCTTACAGACTGGCGGAGCCATCCAAGTTCAAGCGAAGAATTTTCAACATTAATTTAATGCGTTGATAAATATGGGAAGTAACGGATTCTCTGATTAAATCGATTTTCAGACCGAGGATCATTCTATGATAAGATGGTTTAACATCTAAATTTGTTGCATTCCATTAGAAAAATAAAGAAACTGACTAACAATTGGAAATCGAAATAAATAAAGGACTAACTAACGCAGGGTTCTTTTGGGAAATCCAGGATAATCAAAATAATTTTAATGTTTAAATGATATTTAACTGTTCGTACTATGTTTTGCTATAACTTCAGTCAAAAATTTAATTTAGAAATTATTTTTGAACGACCATATATGTATCATGTATATGTTAAATTGAGAAATAAATATTGGAGACGCATTCATACATGTTTATATTACATTCTCTAAAAGTTTTAAAAAACCTAACTTAAACTTATTTACAACAGCTACCACGCATTCTCATTACAATCGCAACCGTTGTCAACTGGTAAACAATTCCTTAGCTGAAACATGAGTAGATTTTAAATTATTCTCATTTAAACATTCTTGTCAGATATCATAGCAGCTTCCATGTTAAAGATTGTCTCTTCTTTCGTCCTCAACTCCTTCTTAGAGTACTTTAAATCTATACACTGATTTCTTAAAGCTTACTCGCTTTGTCTTCAATCATTCTCTACCTAATGTTCAAACTCAGGAGTAGTATGGTAACTATTGTGTAGCACAAAAATTATCTCCAATTATCCAATAGCATCTGCAACGCAATGTTCCTTCATCGGAAATCTTAGAACCTTTTCCATAAATGTTCAATATTTTTAGCTACTTTTTATGATTCAAACGAGAGTTGATTTTGTCGACCGAATACATAAATTAAGGAGATGTTCCATTCCTTGTATTAAGATTTTAATCTAGAAAATCGGATGATTGGACGAGAACCTATCTCCGACGAATCCTCGTTAGGTAACTGCACTCGATGCATATTCGTTCGATAAAATTTTTAAAAAGATTCCGATACGTTGATTGCAAGAACTATAAATCGAGTCTCGGGACGTTTCCAATTCTCCCAGTCCATCCTGGATTACTCCTCAAAACCCTTTTATAGCCTCCTACCCATTGCCACCCTCTACGCATGACAGCACTCTCATCTCAAAGTCATTTTCCCCTCTCTTTTTGCTTCCATAAGCACAGCCTCTTATCACTGGACCATCAACGGGAGGATGCGATGTGTACATGCACTCGTGTAATATTCCTACCGAGTGCCGGTCACGACTCGTGCTTAGATGAGGAGTTGGATTGTGGGTGATGTGAAAAGAGATCCGTGATGAGACGGGGTTGGAATGGAGGGGTGAAAGGAAGGGTTTGCAAGGCATTAGCTTTAGTGTACGGATGGGAAAAAATACCCTGGAATTGGAAGAAGAAATGAAAAAGACTGACTCAAAGAAACTGTGGCTTTGATAAGTTAAATAATGTATTGTGAAGATAATAATAGGAAAAATATAATTAGTTAAAACAGTAATTGAGATCCATAACCACAGCAAGCCTATATCCTACATCTCTAGCTACCGTTCGCTTGGAAATGTTTGTCTTACTGTCCAAAGTAAAGGACCGGGTTCGATGATCAGATGATTGACTAAAAAAGAGCTCTAAGATTTATTTCTATTATTCAAAATGACCATGAAGATTACGATAATTCTTTCTCTTTAATGGAAGAATTTATAAAAGAAATTTAATCATATGCACCTTTCTAAGAAGAAAATATAGGGTTTCGGAACCAATATAAAATTTTGGAATTCTGAACACATGCTTATGCCTCAAATAATAATATATACATATATTAATAACTTTCAGACCTTGATTAGAAATTATTGACTTTCCTGCACCGAAATAATTAAGATTATGCTAAAAATACATATACAATCAAAATATGATTTTGTGAATCATTGAAAAAGTTGAATCATTTTGTTAAAAACTGAAAAATATAGTAAATTAAATAAAAATGAGTAAAAATATAAGAGACAGAAAAATGCAATTGCACAGAAGTATGTAAAGAATTATTTAAAAATAAGAAAAGCGTATAAAATTCGGAAAATAACCAAATATTAGTGAAGATATAACAAGCCAAAAGCTCAGAGGAATAAAGAAGATAAAAGCCGAAAAATTCCAGTATGATACGAGCGGAAAGATAATTAAAGAATTAAGTTTAAGAAAGATCGCATAAATATTTTGGAGGACAAGAGAATGCTGTTTCCGTACGAAAGGTGTGGAGATGTACATGTTAGTCGACAGCATTTGCGAATACCATGTGAAGACCTAAAGGAGAGGAAAAGCTTGCTGTTTCATTACCAAAATTATGAACCCAATCACAGTCTTAAATTAAAAGGTGGTGATAACCTCAGGACAGGAAGATTTAAAGAGAAACTTAACGAAGAATACCACCCGAATAAATCATGCGAAATAAACCTCGGATGGAGTCGGCGGCCGCTGAAACGAGACACTATACCAGAAGGTATCTTAAGGAGGTTCTTGAAATAAAAAAGGAGAAGGTAGCGCTTCTGACTTGCACGTGAACTCATGAGCACAACAATGCGACTCTTCTCAAAGGAATTTAGAAGCTCTCTTAGAAAGGCCGCCAAGAGAGGATCGTAAGTAACAGCGCAACCCTCTGATGGACATCTCACTAAAAGCCTTAAAATTAACAGCTCATCATCCAGCACGCCAATGAATTAGATTTCCGGCACCATCTTGAACTTTGTTGGCCTTACATGAGAAGTGATATGTTCATCGGCACCGGCAACCGGACGTGGTTCATCAGCCCCCCATAGGAATTCCCCCGCTCGTGAATGAATTATGCTGTTGTAATTGCAGACATTTATTAAAAATAAGTTACAAATGGGAATCATTATTACGTATGTTTTCATAAAAGTGTTTTCTATGTAATTTATCACACTTGGAGAAACTCCAATGACTGCCCTAGAAGTAAGGTATGAATATATTTACGTAAAAAGAAAATTACGTCATCAATTAAATTAATACGTAAAATTTTGTTAAAACTCGAGAAATTTCTTCTTAAATAACCTGATTATCATTCCATTAGAATATCACCATTATTTTCTGCTTCTTAAATAATTTAGGAGAACTAGGAGTATCATTTGAGATATTTCTGTTTACGAAAGTTAAAAGAAAATTCGAATCTAGTTATTCTGTACATAGATAGCGAAGAATATTCTGTTGAAAGATAATTGAAATAAATTTAAATCAGCCTAACAATTCCCCTTTTTTATATATTGCTTGAAATATTTTAAATAGTTAGCATTAATGTACCACTACATAATACATATACACTAACAAATTTTAAGTCCTTGAATTGACTACTAGAAAAAGAAGTTTCTTTCTATAAGATGGTTAAGAAAAGATTCCATTTGAGTGAGGGGTAAGTAGTTTTTTGAGTATATTAATTTTTATTATCTCTTGAATATTACTGTTATTCCATTAAACTTTGCTGAAATAGTCTGCCAGTTGCCACGTCTGCATAATTTAGTCACAGTAAGTTATACTGTCAATCAATGTTTATCCTTTGAAGAATCTGTTGGGCTTGTATTTAGTTTCATAGTACATTAAATCTAAGAGAAAGTGCAGCCCCGCTATAAGGCATGTTTTCTAAAATAGATGAGTCTCGATATCTCTCTGGTTTCATCAATACTGAGTCCATCGTTTTACCTCCACCATGTAAAAGATACCCATGATGCAGCTATTTATGTGAAATCAATAGATCTATCACAGAATGCGGTATCCATTAGTGTATACCGAATCTTTTCATCAGATCTCAATCACTCCTTTCCGATGGACCAAATATCGCTATAGAGAACGTGATGGCTATTAAGATACACTCCGATACACGACTTCGGAAGGTTACGATGGAAACATCTTTCTAAAAACCCTCAACAGTCTTACAGAAATACGTCAACGAAGACTTCCCTTCCTTTTCATCAAAGGAGAAACGATAAACTATTACTCATCGATAATAAGAGTTGGATTAATTTGATTAGTATCGACTTCAGAAGGGAGTTCCGGCGTTGTAATGGAATAGCGCACGACATCATATTGACGTGGGAATCGATGGGTTTAGATGGCGCGGTTCTGATAGAGAATATGGGCGGTGAAATGAGGTGTCCGTTTGGAAGACAAGAGAGGATGGACTTGGAGGAGGGTTAAGTGTTTGCATCATTGTTTTCGGGGATAAAGAAGTGGAGGGATAGGGTTTGATAAGGGAGGAGAGGGTGTGGTAACTTGCAACACGTGGGTAAAAGGAAAGCGTAATAGCACCTAAAGCCTAGTATGCGCTAAAGTAGAATGGGCTGAATTAATTTTAATTACAGTAAGACTCACTTTAAGCTTCATTAAAATATCGAAAAATATTAACTTCTTTTCTCTAAAACGAATAATTATCGTTTTTATTATGACAGTTTTACAGTATATTGATTTTCTAACGCCCGAAAAATGTTATCAAGTATAAACTATTGCTTTTCATCAAAGAGCGGCTTAAAAATTAATTCAGGTATTCATATAATTTATTACTTTTTCCTTGATACCTCTGCATATGTTCGGTAAATTGTAAAGTAAATAACATAAAATGTAAAAGGTAACTATTTCAATTCAGTAAATATAATGTGTTATAAATAGTACTGAATAAAACAAAAATCATTCAGAAGCCACAAAGATGAATTCGGTGATGCAAAGAAGAAGCTTTATTAAAAGATCCAGATCAATTGCAGTTACTCTTCGTACGCCGCCTTTTACATTCGTAACGAAAGGAAGATATTATTGAGATACGATATCGATTAATGTCCTCTTAAAAGCTCCGCACTTGAAATATTTTTTCCAGCACCCTCTTTACAGATATGCCTATCATTGAGGTACCATTTTCTTTCTTATTCAAGTACCAGTATTATAGATATATAATTTCAAGTTATTTCACCATTAATCAAAACGAAAATCTGACTTCATAGTTACTTTTAAATCTATCCCAATTTATGTTGTGCATTACAACATTATACTTACGTAAATAATGGAAAATATTTAACATTTAATGAAGATATAACTCGACGAATTTAATTACGATAAATTGCTTATCGACGTATTAACCCTCTTACTGCCAGCGGGCCGATATATCGGCCCTCGCTGGTTGTGTGAAAACTGCCAGCGGGCCGATATATCGGCCCGACTTATTTGACACTATTTATTTCGTGATTGTGACCATTTCAACGGCTGCCGTCTCATTTAATACACATTTGCTGTATCTCTACTGCTTACTTTATCTAACTTATATGGTTTTACCTTACCTTGCGATACATTTTGATATTTTACAGTGATCTTTCCTCGTTAATTCGTCCGGATATTTTCGTTACTTCGGGCGAGCGTCATCCTGCACAGTATTATCTTTCGTGTTTGTCGCAAGTCGTGCTGAACTGTTTTCTTGTGGCTCTAAGTATTTGTTTTAGAGTGTCAGTTTCCAGCTAGATAAGTAAATATTCTTTTTTGGCCCACCTATTTTTATATAAGCAAAACCGAGATATGCAACCCGGATCTTCAGAGACATACCTCAAAAAAACTTATAAAATTGCCAAATGAAAAAGAAAAGAACTGTTGTATGTGTAGTGAAAGAGGAAAAAGGAATAAAATAAAGAAAAAGATGCAGAACTGTGTGTGGAAAATGCAAAAAAGGACTTCTTGGTGAATGCTTCCATAAGCATAAGTGCGCTAGCTGATGGGACCGTGAGTGTAGAGTCAGATAAAATATTTTATATCTCTGGCAAAAATAGTTTTATCACTATTAAACTTTACCACGGGTGAGAAAACTAAGTAATATCAAACACTATTATAATTTTATTCCACGTATAAAATATTTTATACATCACAAAGTGAAAAAAACGGAGAATTTTGGGTTTTTACATATATTATAATTACTTTGTTATTATTTTTCTTTATGAAAATTTAAGTAAACCGCCATAATCCATCTATGGTTCTAAACTATAAATATATCTTTAGCATTAGGAAAAAATCTAGATGAATTAAATAAAGTTTAGTAGCTGAAATAATTTAGAATCTGAAATCCTTCATATTCCGGAAAATAGCCCTGGCAGTCTTCGCACATCCCACCCGAAATGGGCTGGCAGTAAAAGGGTTAAGAGCAATACATCGTTTTTACATTATTCCTCTTCAACGATCGACAAAAAAAAACCCCAGCGACGGACAGGAAAAGATAGTTAACGCCTGACTTTATCAGAGATGAGGGTCAGAAACAGCTCTAATTAAGATATCGCTGGTCCGAGATTCATGCGTGGACCCCTTTGACCTATTCGACCTCCTTAACAAAGCGGACCTCTCCCTAATTTCACGACCCTCGGCCTAACCGTTTGTTTTACCACTCTATTTCAATCAGCCCTTGTTCGTCCAAGCGTGGTTAGAGCGGAGGGAAAAAACACAGGCCTAACTAATCAATCCATCAATCAATCGAAGGCCATCTAATCAGCCGCTGATCCTTTTCTACGTCTCACCGCACGTGGACACTTTCTTAGGGGGCCTTCGAAGCCATCTGGCGATCTTCAATAACGCCAAATATTGAGAGAAGTATGTGAAGACGTAAAACGAGTGATGAGGTTGATGCTGAAAGATGTCCGTAGATGGAGCTTCATGGGACAGTTCGGTTACACTGAGAAGAGATTCGTCACGTATTGGAAGGGGGGTTTTTTCAGTTGGAACATGAGCAACAGTGATACCGTAAGGTTGTATTACATTGTTACAAATTCTCTCGTTACGCAAGATTTAAGGTTTACTCTCATACGATTGATACTTTGTGGTTCAATATTAATGATGAAGTAACATTATTGAAGAAAATATGAAGCCTTGTTAGTTAGTGCGTAGATTTTAGAAGAAGGATGGATAACGTGAAATTGCGAAACAATTTAAAATAATGAAAGAGAGAAAAGATAATAGGAATAATTTTATGAAAAAAACTAAAAAAATTGCACATGATGTCCACATCGCAAGGGTAAGATCTGTTAGAGCTATACTTTAGAATTTTTATCGAGAAATTCTTTTATTTGACCCATAGAGTAAATGTTTTATTAGCATTGTAAAATTTCAAATACGTCGGACTCAAACCACATAATAGTCGGTAAATTACATAGAAATAAACCCAATATAAACTTAAAGAGGTAAATTATTAAATATTTAAAGTACTTGTTAAATAATACAGACGATTTTTTTTACTTTAGCATGGGGCTGATGACCAGAGCCATTAAGCGCTGGACGCAACCTCAATAACTAGCGGTGAAGAGATATAAGCTACCAAACAGAAGAACCATAGGAGTGAGCTAGACAGAAAAATCAATCAATTTTTTCTTTAGAAATTACATTATTTATAGTAATACTTAAATTACTCACGTATTTAAACTTTGATAGTGATCTTTAAAATTTTAAAGGTAAGAAATATAAGAATCTAACTGGAGGTTAATTGATAATTCTAAATAATAAATTCTAAAGGAAGACGCTGTGGTAATATTATTATTTCCTGCAAAAATCCGTCAATAAGTTGAAACCGAAGAAACACCTCCGTACGAAAAGTATGAAAACCAATTTTCCACGCACACCACCACGTTTCCAACGTGAGAATAACAATCGAAATACATACGTCGATCACCTGGAGTTTACACCAACCTATGAACACCCTGTATAATATCGACGCAATAGTCCAAAAAACACGCATTTGCGCGTGATGGAGACTGCCGTTACAGAGCTTATTGACCGTAATCGAGTTAGGAAATCCCCGGAGAACGTTTACTCAACTCCGACGCGGCTTCGTATTTGAAGCCGATTGGAATCGGGCGAAGATTTCGGAGAATTTTTCCACGAAATAAGGACATGGATCATGAGAGAAAAAGGATGGAATGAAGGCCTGAGCGTATCCAAGAGGATAAGTAAGCCGAGGGTGACAACTACGCGGCGTGGGGGAGGTGGAGGCGGCATCTTGAAAGGGAACGGACAGAAGAAGGAGGGGGAGATTTTTTTCTCCCTCCCCGCCACTGGAATCCCTTTGTAAAAAGAGTGGGGAATAGGTGGGATGGAGGTTGCGAGTAATTTTTTTAAAAAGGGTTTCGGATGGAAGGATTCCGGTGGGAAAAGGGAAGAGGAGATTTGGCAGGAGAAGGCGAGGCAATCAAGCTGTCATGTTCGTCAACAAAACTCTCCGATCCTTCCTTTTATTTCCCCTCAGCGCCCATGCGCCCGTTGAAATTCCTCGACTTTCGCCTCCTCTGGATCACAAATCTTGAGACGTATGAGTCGAAATGTGATGGCAATGAGGATTGAAACCTACTATTGGTATCTACGTCGATAAGAATTCATCTGGGTAATCTCTACTGCAATAACCAATACGAGAAACCCGATAACCATAGGTAGTATAGCTATAGTATTTGCTGGAAGCGGTGCCGGTTTTGATATCCTTTGTATATCACTATTTTCAGTCATTAATACGGTAAGATTATAATTAGTAATACATATCTATAAAATAATAAAACTTTCAAAGAAGTTTAAAAGAAGTTGCACTGATCAGATTTTCTCCTTATTTCATTTCCGGTAATATTCATTGATTGATCCAATTGCTCAAGCTGGATTCTTGTCCTTCGATATTTTCTCAAACCATTATGTCATAATATAATTATTAATATTATTTATACGAACAAGACGTTTCCGCGATGGTATACGGTTCCCCTACACCTTATCCTGAGACGATAAGCGAATTTCCCACGAACGATTCTTACTTTTAATATAATTTAAACAAGTGAATATTGTACCTTTTGAAATGGATCACTTCTATAAGATGCTTCTAATATCGACGATGACAGTTAAGGAGAGATTTCTGAAAAGCACGCTAAGCTTGAATAGCAAATCAACGAAAACAATTTACACTCCAAAATTTAGGAAAGATTTCAAAATATTTCCTCGAAACAGTAATAGATTTTGATGAAAATTGCAAAATATAAGTATTGGTCGTGACGTAAAACTCAATTCTCCTCTTCACAGCGGGACCTCGCAGGAATTCTTCAACACCCTCTAATCGTCTAATCTAATCACCCTCTCACAGTTATTGGTGAAAGAATACAATGTTCAGCCATAATCATTGCAGCTATTCGACACAATGTAATATTATTGGTCCAACTTACACTGCACTTGACTTTGTTATAGAAGATTATCAATGTCGTGGCAATAACGACCAGTAAGATAAAATAGCGATTTCTACAGAATCAAATTGTAAAGAAGTAAAGGAACACAGTTGAAATTACACTATAGGGCAATGACATGAAGAAAATTTATCTCTAGATGAATAATTAAAAGCGTGACATTTTTTGTCAGTAGATTAAATGAGAATATTTGAGAATGAAGCTTGAGTTATAACCAAAGTTATTAAGAGCAGGTGAGAAACTTCATAAGCGACGGTAGCTGTTTGAAGAGGTGTGAAGAGCATCATCCAATTTGAAATTTGTTTTGATTTTATTCCATTAAAAGCATCCTGGAAGCTGGTTTACGGTAGTGTGAAAGGATAAGAAACAGCTGTGATTGATATCTCATTTCCGTAGATCTTCTTCCTTATGAAACGTTGTTGAATAAGGTTGAGTCTCTCCAATGAAGACGAGTTACTCTAAAGAAGGTCAAAAACTTTCAGTATCCACGAAACCTCCTCAAAAACCCGATCGTGCGAGAATAACTACTTCTCATTGATCTTCATATCTAACACTTTTAAGAGCTATGGCAATATAATTGGAAAATTTGCAATTATTAATAAATATGATATTATGGGTGTACATGAAATCAATGTGAGAAGGCGTGACTTCGTGGAATTCCATAGTATGCCTGAGGATGTAATTTTATATTACGAAACCGGTTGCAAATATAACAATTTTCTTTGGAAATTTACTAAGTTATTTTTATTACTATGGGTGTACATTGTCAAGGTGGAAGCGATCAGTTAGGAATTTTGCAAATAAATACCTTTTAAATTGAGCCAGACAATATTTAATAATAAAATATAATGCAATAAAAATATAAGTTAAAAATAGACATATCTGAATTCTATCTTCGATAATTAGATAAAGTTAAAGGTAAAAATTAAAACAAAGATATAAAAAATATTCGTCTACGACCACGAATAGTGTAAGGTTCAAGAATAATTAATTTTCTCAACATCAACCAGTTTTTTGTTAGTAATAAAATAATTTCTCCATCGCAACGAAGTTTCACAGTATTAAAGAATGGAATACAGTCTATAAATTTTCAACGTATTTTATAACTATAATGAAAGGTACAATCGGTCAGACATGTATAAAGATGATCTGGATTGAAAGATAGTACCGACAAAATATCATTACCCTCTCAATAGGTTTCCACTGTAAGCATTAAAATGCATAAAAAATAATGTATCACTAGGATATTTTTGAGACGAGTCTTACAAGAAATTCATTGTAATTTGAATACAGCTTAGAATAGAATTCCATTCCGAGTAAATAGATATCGAGTATTGGTCTTAAGCCAGCAACTGATCCTACAACACGTCACAAAAAATGCATTCCTTCGTAAAAAATGTCAACCAACACGCTTAGGATTATACCCTCCTACAGCCACTCTGATTGTTTTCAGTCCTCAAAAAATGATCCCTCGCTTCTTATGTCTACATTAAGACATCTTCATTCCAAAACAGCCATTCGTCGGTTTTTTTAATGTCTCCTTCACCACGAGTGGAATGAATAATATTTTCACGAAATCTCTTTTTGAATACCGCCCTTCTAGACAGCTACAATAGGCCTTTCCCTCATCGTAACTATGACAACGTAGTTACAAAATCCCGCTCCTTTCAAAATCGCCAAAAAATACCCTTCTCCTGAGAAGGGAAAAGGAATGGTGGAGCTGGAGTGGGGGCATTCACGAATATTTTCGTTCGTTCACCTGTCCGTCAACTAACGCGGACACATCACGTCAGTTACGGCGAAACTCGGGTATTTGGAGTCGGGGAAGGACCGAAAAAATGGTATAGAAAACAGACCGCATCGCGACGTTGGAAAAAAAAGAAAAGCGCAATCCGAAAGGGAAAAGACGCGCGTACTGACGGAATATCTTCGCCGAAAAAAATGGCTGACAGGATAACCGCGTTCATCCCCTCTGTTAGGGTCGCCAACTGTAACACCTCAGACAAGAAAATCTGACTTTTTCCATTGTTGTTAGATTGTAGTTGCTATGCAGTCACGGTCGGCTGAATGTGGATAGAGGAAGCCTGGCAGACGTCACCTAATTCTACGTTAATATTCTGCAAACAGCTTTTAGGGGTATCATATGGAAGCAGGGGTTGTAAGTATCTACTCATATTATACAGGCGGTATTCCTTAGGGTTTATATGTCCTCATGCATTAGGATATGGCAAAAAGATAAAATTACACTGAGAGTTTTGACATATAAACGCCATAGGACTTGAATTACACAATGAATTTGTATTAATTTAAATTGTTTATGAGATTACTTGAATACTTTTCCAGTAAATTTTTAATTGATGGAACTTCTTTATCTTCTTTAGAACTCTCACAATATGATTTAAGTGATTTTGAACGCCTTAGTATTATAAATCTATTTTCACTGTTAATTTATTTACCTTCACTTATTTACCTCCTCCTAATGTACATTATTTTATTCATCCAAAATATTTAAGGGTCAAGTCGTTTACATAATATTTAAATGTTATTGATCCTTTCAACACCTGCTACAAAATATCACAATCAATAGAGAAAATTTATACATATACAATTTTAGTTTCGACTAAGGTTCAAAGTATAAAACAATGTAAATTTTGGTAGTATTCGCTCATTTTACCGTGAAATCTTAATATTTAGTTAATTACTTTCAAAAGACCTGCTTTAGTAGTGATAAAATACACTCCATTGCTAAGCGGGACCTTGGCAACTGACCTGGTAGAGTTGGTGTATGACCCTTACCCTGAGCGACATTTTCCCACATAGTTCAAAATGTCCCTACCCTTAGCAACCCTTTTTCCTAACAATCGGAAAAATCACCCTCAATCATCCTCTTAAAAAGGAATCTTAACGCGACGGAACAAAACCAAACGAATGTACCCCAGGAGCGGAAAAAATACACCAAAATCGCCCTTTATTTTCCCCAACCTCGCGGAAGATTATCGTGTCGAAAGCCGACCACGCATGCGCCGGAAAGAAGGGTTGTAATAGGGGAAACGACTTTTTTCCGACGGATTTTCATTCGCCAAAAAAAAGATAACCATCGCGGACGGGACTTGTATACACTGATAATACAAAGCTTCTTACGAATTCATTTTTCGGTCATCCTCTTCGTCTAGGACCTCATGAGAATCGCCCTCACTTAGCGGGCGCGTATAACCAAAAGGATTTTGGAATCGGACGTCTTCCTTTCCTCTTGGATTAGCCCTCCGTCAAAATCGTGGGCAAGAAACGATGCTTGACTGACGAGCTCAACCGTAGCGGCCTTAAGTCGACTTATATATTAAAATACCCTTCGGAAATAAATAAATAAAGAGCGTGTCTTCGGTGGGAGGCGGTGTGGAAGGGGAAAGAATTTTCATGGGAACTTTGTCGGAGATTTCTCAGAGCAGTTGCGACTTCTGCAGATGGACGGATCCGGTCATATTTGTGGACTATAATGCGTTCGAAACCTCGTAACCTTTTCGCTAAGCTGACGGAGATTAAGTGTGTCCACAAGTCGAGCGCAAAACCGTATTTTCGATCGAACATGTGAGACAAATTGATCCAAGGCAAGAAGAAAAATATGGAACCGAAACTTTCGAGACTATTTCAGTACTTTAAGATTGCGAATTGTTATTCCATATAAGTACATCAATTTACTTATATTTACGCCGTATGGAACACACTAATGACAATGACGAAAGCTTTCCCAAGTACTATTTTAGCCTTAAAGGTACGTCATTCTTTTCATACCAGGGATACCTCTTTCTAAGCTTCAATTTAAATGTTTTCTAGTTTAAATGTAAGTTTTTTTAATATTAATGTTTTCTTACTTTGACGTGAAATTTATATTTACACTTTAATGAACGGTAGAAGAGACTCTTTATTCCAAATTTAGCTCTCAGAAATTTGAAGACGTCTTATTTTTTTATTTATCTCTAATTCATAAGTGAAACTTTTAATAGGGTCCTAGAAATTTTCAGTGTAAAACCTATAAGTTAAGAATTAAGCCCCAGTACCTTTTAACTAAATTTTATATCGTTACTACATATCCTAATTTTCTATCATGACAAAAGAAATAGAATGTAAACCAACTTTAATATAATTATCGATTTATCTTACGATATTAAATGCAAAATACGCAATTCTTCACTTTTGGAGAGTGAAGATTGTCCAAATATCCAAAAAAAAGGCCCTGTTCTCAGTCTCTTCAAGCACATCTTGGGAGGAAATACTCGTGTTTATTATAAAAAAATTATAATTCAACATGAGAGAAATAACAGAAAGTCTGCCAGAATGGATCCTAGAATTGTTCATGGGTGTTATACTTTGGGTACACAGCCTTCAAATTTATTGCGAGGAAAGTGCCTTTTCGAAATACAGAGCTATTCTCTCAAGAGGCAAATTTTTATTTCAAGCATTAGATATTAAAAATTGTCAAACTAACATATATACATCGCCACCGTTTCAAATTCAAGAGCACTGGAGCGGATACGACATGTTCCTGGACATCACTCACTTCCTGTACAAAACCTTCTTATTCCGCAAGTGTTTCGGAGGGGTCAGAAACCAAAAAAAAGAACTCCACCAGTGACAAGAGTAAGTCTGCAATCCGCCCTTGAATCTAATTCCAATCGCCCGTTCGACGGATGTAATTTAACGAGCTGTTTAATTTACAAATAATGTGATCGCGTGAGCACAGTGCAGATGCTACCCGCTTGAAAGGCGAAAGCCGTCGGGCGACCCAATTAAAATCTAAATAATATGACAAGAGCACAGAGATGATCACGTCGCGATACGCGTGGCTCGGGTAATTGCGAATCGACCCGGCAGAGGTCGTCTTTATTCCCGGTAGAGCTTTTCAGCACCCCGTACCATAGACGAAAAGTTGAATACGACAGCGTATTTCGTAAGGTGACGTCTTTCCCGTAAAAGGAAACGAAACTGGTCGATGATGGCGCGTGCTGTTCGCGAGATAAAGATCGATAACAACCGAATCGAAAGTCGAATTCGAATCGACTTGTCGTTCTCCAAATCCAACATGGCGTACGCCTCGGAAACGTTGACAAATGGGACAAATGTCTCCTCCCTGGAAAACGTCAAGAGGATTATAACGTACGGCGTCGTGGAAACGCTTAAATTAATTATTGTGTCACGAATTCAGCGGCGATGTCGTTTTGTACGTACACCTTTACTTTATCTCTCCGTTCGCGAATAGTTTCATTAAAATAATTTTTCTTGTAATGCGCGCGACAGATGTCACTTTCGCATACATTTGTGGAGACTTCCATAAATATTCAAATGCGATGGCTCGGGTGTTATTTTCATTCCGCTGAAACCGTGACAGCGAAATTTTGACTGCTTATGGAAATTTCGTCGAAGTTTCGGTTTTTTGAAGGACAGGGGTTTCCTATGCAGGCTGTTCGTTCGATCGAAATTGATAACGCGTCGCCTCTCTGACGTTATCGAGGACAGTTAAATTCCGCTTGTTTTTTTAATGTCGTCTCCTCCTCCTCCAATTATTACATGATTTTATGTTAATCCACTTATGGAGATTGTATCTTGCCTAAGTCGCCCATAAAAAAGCGCGCGTTCCTTCGCGAACACAAAATAATTACAAGCACCAAGGATTTAATCGTTAGTCACTTAGTATAATAAACAACATTTTCCATTAGATAGGATACTTAGTGATTAGTAATTGATGTTTAATTTTTAGTGATTACTAATTCGAATCGTTTTATTAATTGACTCTTGAAGGGAAACTTTTGACACTTTTTGAAACTTTTTAATTTACGAATTCATTTCAAAGATATCAATTTATAGGATGGTATTCCAAAGAAATTATAAAAATACCCAAAATAAATTCACAAAAGAATGAGAGAATATGAAGAATCGATTAAAATTTGAAGAAATTTAAAAAAATAATTTCAATCATTTTTATGTTAGACTTTATAAAAATATGGATAAAATAATCTAGCGAAGAATTTTGAAACCTTAATAAAAGCTACTTTTCTTTTAGGAAGCATATATTAACCAAAAGGTCTTCTGCAGTAGACGCTATTCTTTAAAAGTTGTTTTTAACTCCATAAAAACTCTTTAAAATGTCGATAATACAGTGATATATATTCATTCGTTATCATTTTAAGAAATATATACTTTAAAAGAACTGCTCTAGGTAAAAACTTTCCCATGGTTTCAAAGCTCATTTTTTTAACAAACCATATAGTTACCTTTAGGTCAATACTCTCAAATTAAAAATAAATGAATAATTTACGAGTTTTGGCGAAATACTGAGGCATTTAATAAAACAAACTGAAATTTCTCTCATAATATCATCCGAACTTAATGGCGACAATCACGACTATTTAAAAGCCTAATTCTCCCAAACATCTCACGGCAATGAGAAATAAATTCAATCATTTCTCACCATTAGCACGAGGACAGTATATTTATCCCGCAAGCTAACAAAATACCTCGGATTCTTCCGCTCCGTGAAGAGCAGAGGAATGCATCAATCTTCCCAACATGACCGGCGATAATCCAACCATCTCCCCACTCGGAAACCCAATCTAAACGAATCGAACCGTACAAAAAATATAGGCACGCCTCCGAATAAATATTTCCCAAGCAGAGACATGTCTTGAGAGAGACTCCTCATATCTATAACCCACTGTGAACTTCTTCCCGCTTTTTTCACCGGTACACCTCCACAGCCCATCCTCGCCCTACATCCCTCCTTAATACGAATCCCTTGTCCGGTGGCAAAACAGAACTGGAGGGAGGCATCACTGTCATAACGGGTGTGTTCGGCCATGCGGATGGGGCCTGTGGGGTGAGCGGGACGTGAAAGGGGTAAGCAGGAGGAATATCGGCTCCGATCGACGCACCGTACCCCGATAGTGTGGGGGCAGAATGGTACGGGACGCTGACCAAATTAAAGGATAGGCACTGATTGTATTTGACGTGGTATGAAACGGGTGACGTTAATTGCGATAACGACGGTTTCGGTGGACAAGGAGGACCTAAATGAGGAAGAAAAAAGAAGCGGAGGAATATTTCGGTCTCTCTTTTTGATAGCGATGATGCTTCGAAAAGTCTCTACCGGAGGAAACATCGGGATAAACAAAGAGAGCGCCATCTACTGGTAGTGATAACATGCTCCCCACTGGGAAGATACAGATAGTAAATGGACGATTGAGTTTTTATAATTGCCCTTTTGGAAGAGCCGCGGGAGAGAATGATTCAGCTGTGGGAGGATTGAGTTGGTAGCGGACTCAAGGGGAGATGGAGAGGGCCTTATGAAAACATTGCTTTATCATCAGTTCCAATGCGGAAGATTTCAATGGAGAACTGTTACTTGGGCTACTTAACAAATATTTCAAGGGTTTATTATTCTTGGCAATACCTCGCGAATGACACTTGAACTTCATGAGGAATTATGCTCCTAATCTCGTAAGATTGAATTCGAAGCGGATTTTTAGCATTAACTATAGTAATACTTGACCAGAGAAAGAGAGAATTCAGCCTCTGGATAGAAACATTACAGACTGAAATGCTGGAAGTGTTACGAAATGGGTTAGAGAACTATGTCTGTAGAGAGATATATACTTTTAAAGCTTCAGAGTAGATTATTCTTACAAGAGGAATGATTGATGTATAATGGAGATGGTACTATCAAGGATATATTGATATAAAGTCAAAGTATATTCTTTTAGTATTCCTTTCATTTACGAAGAAAATCTGAAAATGAGCAAACGAAGTAGAAATTTCACAAGAGACTTCATCAAACTGAAGAATTGGAATCCATTTTGTGATTACTGCTAGTCACAGCATTCCTTAGGATATTTTTGGAGGAATAAATAAGGAAATAGGTAAATGTGAAGAAATTGAAATAAGAGAAGCAAAAGAGGTGTTATGATAAAAAGAAAAGACGGAAATGAGAATGAGAGATGGAATATATATAAGAATAAGAAGAAATGTTTCTATCTATCATTAACAACATGTCTTATAGCTCCACGACAATGTTTCTATTAAAAAGCTTAGTAATCTTCAGTTAAACAGTATCACAACCGAGGTAATGGAAATTACTAATTCTATTACGTATGGATTTAGAAGATTAGAATAATAAGAGCATAATAGGTACGTGTTAGGAATTACAATGACAACAGAAAGGTTGGATTCATAGGCAATATCCTTCTCACAACATTTTCTCTTCTTCTAATAGCTCTAATTTCATACAATAAATCAAATGGAGGATATAAATAACTTGAAATACTTGACACAATCTAAAGCATGTTCTCAAACTTAATTCTCATAATCTTCCTTTCACGAAAACATCTGTACGCGTATCAATCGACCTCAGTCCCGTAATCGTGATAAATGACATTTTATCTAGGACGCGTTCCCTGAAAACCGGTACTAATTTGGTGACGGCCATCTGACGTCATAGAAGAAACTGTTTTGAAAACTACAGCCGTATCAAGAGGACACATCTTTATAAAGCATAATTCCCTTTTCATCGAAGGTGGGAAGGAATCTTCAACTATCTCACACTCTACATAATCTTCCTATTCTTCTGAAATACATTTTTAATCCTTTCCTCTTTCCTGTGGGAAATGCATCGACCTATCCTAGGAGGACATTCCCTGTCTATGCTTCTTACTTTTAATGAATCGATGCTTTCATTTAACTTACATATTCTTCAAATTGTAAGAGACATGATGTGTAAATTTTCATATCTGTATTCTAATTAACTTTTTAACTTCATGCTCCTTTGATATCAAACGGAAAAATGATCTAGTGGCAATATTTGTTCTACTGCTGAATTTATATTGCTAGATAATTATGATATAAGTTTTTTTAATAGTCAAAAATATTAATATATCTTTTACATGGCTAAGAGAACTTTGGATAAATTAAATTGAGAATTATCTATATAAACACCACGGAAGGATTTTTATAAAAGAAAAGCTTTTTTATTTCATAATAAACTTATGGGCTTTACAATAAATCTTCCTCTAACTAACAGGATTATTTTGAAGACAAAATTTTATCTCAGAAATTAAGATATAGAAAAAATACCTCTTTCCCATCGGTACTTGTTAAATAAATTATTTTCTTTCTGTTGTGGTAAATAAAATTCTCTGAAACCTTCACATAATATGTTCTATAGCGACTAGTTTCGGCGATTGCAAAGCGTCTCTATTTCCTTCAATAATGGCTTTATTTCAGTAGGTTGAGCATGTAAATCACTATTTTAACTATCAATAGTGCTACCAAATATTTTCATTTGTAACTGTTTACATAAAGACGTTATATTTAATTGAATCAAGATTACGTTGTATTTGCAGTTAACAGCAATTAATTATATATAGATATCTATTGCAGTATTCCATAATATTGTACTTATTATTAATCGTTTGTATGTACTGTTTTGCTGTACTTAATTCCAGACATTTACAGATGCAGCCACCGCTTTTGATATTCCAAATGCATAACCATAATAAATTCGGAGGCAAGATGGTTACGAGGGCCATTTTATTCCGATAGAATATGTGACACTAATACACCTCATTCTGGATGGTAGCTAATGGTAGAGGAGATAAGGTTAAAAACAGCCCTTGGGCAAAGAATGCTTCACTGACGGACAGGAATACTACATCAAAAAGACCTCGAGGTGGGGCGGTGGATGCGCCTTCTTTAGGCACGCCGCAAACTGCTTCGATATCGGGACGAATTCGGAAATGATCCGTGAAGAAATCTGGGGGCGCACGTGGATTTCAAATGCGCCAAGTGAAAACAGTCGGTATCCAAAAGGCCTTAATGAGCCTTTGCCGTAACATCGATTAATGGCCGATGATTCACAAAGCCGAGCCGCGCAATCGGCTATCGAATCAGCGTAAAAAAAATACCCGAAAGGTTGCCCACGGAACGCCTCACACTCCAAGGCACCTTAAGAAGATATCTGCGGAAGGCAATGAAGGGTTTAAAAAGAACATCCGTGATCTTTTTCTCTGGTTGGAGGTTCCAAGACGGCTCGCAATAATATTTCCGATAATATTTTTTGTCCTCCATTCGATCGACGTAACCTGTTGCCGATCGGGTTCCTTTTGAGATCACTGTACGCAATATGGCGACTGAGTTAGAAGTGTACGTGTTTATTTTGGATTTATATTTCGACTCGATCCTAATCTTTCGTGACACTCTTAGATCAGGGATTACGCAGGTTATACTCGTACTTTTGAATTACATGCAAACTATTGAAGGATTATTCCAGCTATTCTTCCTAAAAACGTGATTATTTTTCAACTAGTTCGGAGAAGATATCAACTAAGATTTAGCAGAAAAATAAACTCCATTTTAATCAGCAAAAATTTGAAATTAAAGCTACGCACTATATGGTGTTTTCTCGTGGAAATTGCAAGAAAAAAGAGACCTGGAAAATTCTGCTACTTTAGGGATTCGAATCGCGGTATCTACGAAAGCCCACACGCATTCAGTGACGTTTTACCGACAGCTTTAAACAAATCGCAACCGTATAAGGGGACGAAATAAGCAATTAACATCACGAAAAGCGGATAGATTTTCAATACGCGACACTTGCCGACTGAACTCCTAACCCCTGCAGAATCGCAGCTTCCTTCCTAACGAGATAACACAAATACTCCGTGGATTAGCAACGTCTTGAGTCAACCCTTCATCCGCGCACCTCCATTTAAGGGCCCCTCAAAAGCCCACACCCGTCACAGGTGTTTTAGTGCCCATCTGCAGACGCCACGCAAAGGCCAACCGCGCGTTCAAATCTCCAATCGATCCATTATCGTCATCAATCCGTCTTCATCGAATTTATGGGGCCATTTAGGGCCGAATTATCGATTTCGCCTCCTCTATAACTCCCATCTCTTTTTGGGGACTTCCTCCGTCTGCGTTTCCGAACGGGCGCATACCACGGACCGCGGCGGACGACTGCAACGTCTCCGTGAAATCTTGGTTGACAGCGGATGGAGGTCGGACAAGCTTTGGCTATCTCTTACATGGAACTCGGATTGAGAAGGTGGGCTGTTTCGGTGGAGATAAAGGGGTTGTATTAGAGAGAGGGGAGGTCTTGAAAGGAACTGGAGGCCGCCGTGTTGATGGAAACAAGTGAAGGCGTTTGAAGGACAACTCCCCTCCGATGATAGATGAAGGTGCAGCCGAGATGGGACTCTTTCTTTCTTTACCGATCACAAAACTTTTCTCCGATTGATTTGCGACGGAGCTGTTAGTGTACCACATAGTGGTAATGACGTGTTTTATCCCTGTTCACTAATGTGGGTTCGAGTAGTGCCTGGTGAGAAAGAATATAGAAGAGAGTAATCTAAGGTATGTGGATCACAGAAGAGTTATAATAGAAACTTGATGATTCCCCTAATATTTGATCAACAACCTATTACGACATCATACCTTTAGTAACACATTGGTAAAATTGCCTGAATCCACGGCAATATTTAAAATATTACAATGCCAAAAGATAATTTCTGTTAAATTAAGGGCCAAGAACTATTCCTATAATACAGCAAAAGCTATTATTATATCATTTGACTCCATGGAACTCTTGACTAGATATTAAAGTAACCCATTGATATTAATATCCTATTATAAGTACCCTTGACCAAAATATATACGAAAAACTCTAAGAAACAAACGTGAAATCAATTAGGTTTTAAGAGAATAAATTTGAAGACACACAAATCCCTTAAATAAATAATGATTATAATTTAATATCAAGGAAACAGTGATATTGCTATCATACACCCTATTCCTTGACAGAGAGGATTTCATAATCTCTAACACATTGATTATAAAATCTACAGTTAATCTAGAGTATATACATTTTCATCTTCGTACAATTAAAGGACTGGAATTTAAACTGAATTGATAAGGAATATAATCAAAGATTTCTGTGTCTTTCACCTTCAATGAAGCTGTCACCTCAGTTTCCTTATCGGTATGTTAACTTTAACAAGAAAAACTGATTAGATTCTAAAAATAGCCCATTAAAGATTTCTGGCCAGTCATTTCGGTCATCAGAATTACAAGGAAAGTTATTTAAGATGAACATCAGGTCAATTAAGATTTGTTAATTGATAAGATTAGACCAACTATATGAGAAAAGGTATGATGAGTGAGCGTGGGTTGGATTTCTCCCTGAAGTTATTGATAACGGAGTTTCTATAGAGATACACCCAAAACTAGAGCGTTGTCAACGAGTTTTCTTCGATAAGAAAATGAGAGCAACAATGACTGAAAGAACTACAGGGGGATTTTAAAATAAAAGATACTCTAGATTTCATAATCATTTTACCTTATAAAGAGGCTTATTTAGTTATTTTAAAAGTTCTTTTCCTCTATCTGAATTTTTTATTAGAAACAGAATAATGAAAATGAATCTGGATGAATACGGAAATGAAAAAACTGCAATAAATATGCCTCTTTGGTATACATCTTAACGTAACTAAGACTTTTTAATGGAAAATAAGGCTTATAAGCAATCAAATAATATAAATCTATCAAGAAGAAAATACAAAGGTAATAATATATTAAATGCATTAGCAAATAATCCGATTTACGTTCATAGATTATAAAAAAGACGCATATTCTATGATTCTTTCTATTCTAACGTGCGGGGGATATAACAGTTCAAGAAAAAATTATAATTTTAAGTCCTTTCTTGATCAATAATACACTTAATTAAATTAGGAAGAGTACCAAGCGGACCAGAAAGTTCTGTACGTGGCACTGAAAAGAGGAACCCTTCAATCATCTCACATTTTCCCTGTAATTTCCATGAAAATTAGTGTATAAAATCTCTTTCAATTACTTACTATCAACCTTTCTGAAACCAATCTTCAACTCGCTTTCACGTCCCTGATGCATTTTCCTTCACAATATCTTCTACGATCTCTCAAAACTCGGGCCGAAATTGGCAGGTGTTTGTTCATCAAATTGATTGGATGGACTTTACAAAGGGTTGCGCAATCTTACGATTCACTCGGACTTCACCGTTATCTAGCCAGTTATACCTTGTCCGTTGCCAGGAAATAATTAAGAGCTAATGGTCCATAAACATGTAATTTCCAACACGAAGAGGCGATTGCTATAATCAGTTGCTGCACACATGTTTAAAACCACGCAAAAAACTAAGAAACCTGAATCTAGAATAAATTAACTTTCTCTCCAAAGAAAATGTAAAGATTAAGTGCAGTAGAATCGTCTGTATTTACATTAGGAGTTGAAGGTTTTCTATTATCTATCTCTTAGTACAGTAACCACACGCAAGTATAAAGAGATCCCACACAACTTAATCCTTGACTCCCAATACGGCCTTCGCCCTAAGTAGAATGGGAGCACCATTACCTCAGCACCTCCACAAGAAAGGTAAAGTGCAGCGAATCCTGGCTGTAATTATATTTTGTGCGGAGGTGTGAAAGGAGGAGGCAAAGGTAGTGACTGATGCGGAAGGGAGAAGAATAGGTTGAGGCCCTCTCTTCTCCTTGGTGCGTACATTTGGAAGGCCCCTTTATGAAGAGGGAGTGGGAGTGGATACCGTCAAAGGACATCCAACTGATAAGCCTTTTAGCCATCCACTTCCACACCTACTCCACTCCAATGCACACTCATTTCCTTCGCCTGACACCTTCTGAGACGCGGCTCACACTGCCTGAGGAATCTTTTCCCACGGTAGCACCCTCCGATGCTTGACTCTGCCAAAAAAGTGATTGTTGTGCCCTGCGGGGATTAGGGCTAAGAAAACTCTCCAAGTGTTTCGTCTACGAGATGTGTGGGTGACGTTGGGCCTGTGTATTCTGTGTCAAGGTTTTCTCTTGATGTTAAGGTGTGCACAAAAAAGAAAAATGGCAAAAAATTTGCTAAAAAGCACTTGAAAGTGACCGATTCTTGCACAAATCCTGTAAGCGGAGGACTTGAAAGAACTGAAGTACCAAAGAAAGAGGAAGTGTTATATCAGCAGTGGCATAAGTATTTTTAAGGGAAATTTAATGGAAGCAAACAATACACAGTACAACTAACTGCGTATCACTGAACTAAATTATTTAAATCACTTATGATAAGCATGCCTCAAAATTGATAAAATTCGTCAAAAGAGAATTTTTATATATCTTAAAATTACTTCCTCTTATTGTATGCTAAAGAACTAAATTACATGAAAACTTCCACAATATATTATGCATGATGATTCCGATGGCATAACGATAGCTTCTGCTGAATGCATGCGCGTATTTGTTGATATTCGACCCTTGATGAATTATTTAAACCTTGGATTATTAAGTTAGGGGGGAAAATATTAACAGAACGATTCAAAATAAAATATCCTAAAATACGATATCAGAAAATGATAGTGAGAAAATATAGATTATATATTTGTGCCTAGACAAAAGAGTAACTTTCCTAATACATATCTTAATATGAGCTGGTGAAACTAAAAAGACACATAGTTACACTAATTATAGAGCATATAAAATTAATTTAACCTCATCGAATACGATCAATAAATATCTATGATGAAGAGACGCCTGTTGACATCATGAGACCCGCAATCATTTCCCTCAGATATGTAATAAGTAGTTGGATATGATGAGCAAAATATCAGAAAGCTCTTACAATGAAGTATTTACTTATCAAAGATTATCTCCAGTCTGAATAAAATGTTAAAACCGAATTTCAGGTAATTAGATACAAATTATGTAATAATTTGTGATTATTAGTTCGTCAGGCCTTGGCAGGGGGGAAGTATCTTTCTTTCCGTACACTACCAAATACAATCCCGCTAACAACACATCTATTGACTAGACTTAGATACGCATTCCTAGCTGACGCGTCCGAACTCCACTGGCGAAAAGGAAATGAGATGGACACATCGCTGTACCATCCCGTTTCCATCTCTGCATTTGGCAACGGCGCTATATCGCCGTCAAATGGGCCGGAACCAACACTTAAGGAGACACCCGACTCCGTGGCAACACCTTCATTAAGGGGGGAGCGCGACAATGCACGGGAGTAGAATCACAAGTAGGCGAGGGAATGCTCGGTGAGGAAAAGTGACGCGGCGCACCAGAAAGGGTCTTGGTGACGCACGACAGAGCAAGTGACCCGGTACGCCATTTGCATGGATAATGGTCTGAGACGGCTTCTCCCCAGGGAAGGGAGAAACCGGTGAATTTAACGCCACTTTCAGGCAGTTTAGTGGCGTAATCGGGCCGATGGACACAGTTTATGATTTGATTATGACAAATGACTCTGGATGACTCTCTTCGGCTCCGGTGCTATTTCTGTTGCGCCGACTCTTATGTACGTGTGTGCGTTCGCCGGTGTGCGTGCCTCTGATGACGACATAGATACCGATGCGTTACCAAGGGAACGTCTGTTGGAACCGAAAATATAACATTCTGAGTGTTTCAAGATAATAAAAGATACCTTTTACTGTAACAACGAAGTCGGATGAAATTAACTTCTGCACTAATGACGCGTTAAATTGATAATGATATATTTTACGATGATTTTAGGGGATAAATATTCATTAACTGAAATCAGTAGCGGTGCATGACATGTAGCATTTCTTATCCAGATTTTTAGCGAAATTTTATTAATAATCCTGTCATACTTCACTCCATGATTATGGTACTTACGCAGATATTCCGAGAATGAATGTGATTGAGAATTATAAAATGGAAGCTATTCTATTATTTCCTAACAAACTAATTGATATTTGATCAAGCTCAAAAAATATAAACAATGACTTTATTTAAACCTTGAAATAAATTATTAAAATTGACAAAATAAATTAAATTATACGTAATGGAATTCCTTCCACGTTGTATGAATCGTAATATAGTAATTTTTCCATGAACATGGAAATTTATGCATAAAATATAATATTTAGTTTTATTATTACTATCGCAATTATTATCCAATAGGACCCAGCAACAATAAAAAGCACGAAAATTATCGTTCCCATTAATTTCATTCTTATTTGACACTTTTCATAATTTGCAAATCCGGAGCAGTATTTGGCATAAACAATAGAAATGCGAATTATTTTTCCAAGTTCTTTCAAAATACTAGCGAAATATGAGTATATTCCTTCCTCGTCTGGCGTGAGGTACCAGATTCGGCCGACTACTCTCCCATACGAAGATTCTAAACCCTTTCGTAGCCTAGCAGTAGGTTGCTGCCGTTTTATTTATCATCAGCCTTCCATGGTAACAGATGGAGAGGGACAGAGAGTGGAACAACAAATATGGCTGATAGCTGAGAGCGGAATTTTCACGAGAGACAATCGCCGATATGAGAGGAGATAGTGGAAGGGGAGTCCGGCCTGTCCAACTGCGTCATCCTCTCTGGATCTGCGAAATCCTTTAAGGGCAGCGGTCCGGAGGAAGGTAGAGATGGGGAAAATAACACCGCAATTTTCGCGCTCCGAAGGACTGAAATGTCGCTGGGACGGCTTCCGGGATGGAACCACGAAATCCACGCTCACGAAGTGACACACACGTGTTCTGAGGGAGCTCAGAGGGTGGTCCGGTCAGTTCGCGGTTCCTTTTACAGTCATCCTCGGATTAATCCGCTCTAGATGCGTTAAGCTCGAAAATAAATATTCGAGATATCCCGAAAATCAAAACATATCAATTTTGGCATTACGCTTTATCTTATGATCGTAGTTTTTTGTTTTTTATTTTCATCCTTGACTTGCGTCATCTAAGAAGCCGCTACCGACTGAAATATCCGCAAATAATAACTGGTAATAATACATTTGAATTCGCCGTACACCTTTACAAATACTCTCCAAGCATAAAAAATGTACCTTCATGGTTATCATCAATTTTATAACACAATTTACGATTGCCAGCTTTCTCTCCGCTAAATTTACAGAGCTTAAACAAACGATAATACCTAACTCTTTGTAACAGATTTTTACATAGTTTAAATTCTATATTTTCATACCTGTATAATACAGAGATCGATTCGTTTCCTATTGAATTTAAGCGTTAAGAATACGTAAAAACTTCGAATGATGTGCAAAAGTTAATTAATTAAAGCTTTCGCGTAAAAGTTCAATACCTTCTCCAGATTTCAGATATTCCATTATCCAGATAGCTCGAAAGTATAAAAATATATCATATCAATAAATTATCTCCATCTTAATAAACAGTCATTGATTTTTCTTCATTCAAAGTACATCAATCTTGAATTATCCTCCAATAAATCCTTTGATGAATTTGTAAATTGTAATTTACTTCTAAGATCCTTCTTGGTCATGTCTCTTATGCTTAAAGTCTACACGTTCCTTTTATTGTAATCCCAACATTTGCGTTGAATCTATATCGTTTATAATTCAAAGGTGTAACTTCCCTGGCTCCATTTCAACAAAATAATTCCCCTCGAAGTACCTTTTCTTCGACTCAACAAACATGAAACATTGGTAGCTAATCCAGGCCGATTTCCTCTCTATAAACTACCATAATCCTGCACGTAAAGAGCTCGTACTAGTCAGACATCGCAAATTGGACGCTTAGCTTCGTTTATAAAATAAAACCTCGAGGGAGATGATCTCCGGTTCCCTTAGCATCCCTCCTTCCGTTGCTTGGATACGACGTCCGCGTCACAGGTACGAGACTTAGCTGTCCGTCTGAAAGATGGACGAGGAGGCCATTCAAAAACCCCTTCCTTCAAATGGCGTACATTCTATTGCCCTTCAAAAACGCCACCAAAAGTTCTCGTCAATGCATGTTCCTCCAACTCCTTTCCACATTCCACTTTCTGCTCCTCCACTATTTCTCTTCTTCTTCCTTACATCTTCTCCTTTGGTAGTCTACCTTTCTTGTGCCCTCCATATTCCCTACCTCTGCTTTCACTTCACGTTGAGGTGATTTTCACGTCTTATAAAAAGTATTAATATTTATGAAGAATTCCTATTGAATGGTATGTATACATATTTTTTGTCTAACTTTTATGATATAACGGTCGTTTTCACAAAACTAAATATGTGCTTTATCTTACGATAGAGTTGAGGTATTGATCAGTACAATATAAGAGAAATATATCTCCTGATAAAACTAATTTATCCTCCAGTATTGAGGCGATTAATGTTCCTGTAAAATGAACATTAATTCTGTAATATTATGTCAACAATTTTCGATACTACATTTAAATATATCTATATATCTTATTGTTTCACATTCTATTAACGAAAAGATTTATTTGCACAAGAAAAAACTATTATTTTGTTAGATCTAATTTTTGCACAAAACCTCGTAATATAAGGACGTAATTTTGAAAATAAAAGAGTTTATATTTCGCAGATAAGGGTATATCAGTCAAATATTTGTACATAATACGCCAATGAATAGGAAAAGTTTTCGAAGCTCGATCTAAATGGTAACTTGCTCCATGGTGCAATATCCTCATTGATCACACATCTGAAACTCTTCTTAACATTAAATTCTCCACAACTTTCATCCCTTGAAACAGAGTACTTTTCACGTCCTCACCGTATTCCCTCACCTCTGTAATCCTCCGCTATAATCCAAGGCCTCAGTACGAGTTTTACTACTGCAATATAGCGTACAATGTTCAAGCCTGTCTGCTTCCATTGCCTTTATGAAATAATCGTAGCTCCAGCTCGGAAACGATTTTTAACGGTCTGACTTAAAGGCGAACTTTCATCGCTTCGGATTAAGAGAATAAATTATACAATAAAGGCGCGAGAAGGTCATAAATGTCAATTACTGAATTTCATGTTTCCACGAGGGAAAGCTAATTCTCTTAGCTATTTTCTCTTTATCGCGCTTTGTAATGCCGAGTGCTTTTAATTTTTATTTCTCGTAAATATCTTAAATGATTAAACCCACCTGCGATTATTATCTGTGTTCATTTGAGGTCAGGAATCTAAGGCGCAAACATTGTGCAATACGATAGCATTCTGCTTCTAGTACGCTATGCAACAACTTGATTTTGACAATAGATATCAAGGCGGACATTTTTCTCTTTTATGCCTCTGTCAAGGGAGTAAATGGCTGTACAACTTTAAGTTAGCTAACTGTTTCGCAAGACACAGTATAATATTACAATGAGATAAGGTAAGAGCAAAATGGTATCCGTGAATAACACAGCATCATACGACTTGTCAGTAAATCAAATAAATGTATCTGTTCATAAGCGAGCATATTCTGTGAATTAAATTGATATTTTAGTGAGAAAAAGCTCATAGTGCATATTTGTATCCAGTAATAACTCTATTATAACGCATTTAATAGTGCTTAATTCATTAAACTGAAGAATAAATAATTTTTTGATTCATCGATGTTTCAGTAATGATAATGAAAAGATTGAAATTATTACAAATGTACGAAGTATATTTACACAATTGTAAACATTTATTTCGTATTTAAAAGATTATTTATTGATTTATGACTTATATCGTACACTGCATACGAACACCCATGGGGATTTTGATGAAATGAAATTGAAATATCGATTTATTCCCCATTTTAAATGTTAAAAAAATATTTCCTCCATAGCTATTACGAATAAATTTTTCTTATATATATGCATGTGAATTTAAATTTTATAAAGGTTAAAGAGTAATAGTATATTTGAGCAACAGACTGAAACGCTAAACTATATAATAGTACGTCACCGATTCAGCAATACCCATCCAACCAGACGCGAACTTTATCTCCCTTATTTATGGACATGTAACCATTAGAAAATAAACACTGAATTACCATTTATGAACAGGACATTTCTACATCTTCTCCGTGTGAACCGCAAATATGAAGTCCAAAACCAAGAGCTGTCCGCTTTCACCTATGTCCTCACCCACACCATGGAGTGCTTTCCACCCATCCGTCATCGAAATCTCAGCCCAGATGTGTCACGATAAAGTCACGGACCAGTACGAAACTACACCGACGGTGCCCAACAATGCCCCATGCGCGAATGTTTCCAGAACAGTTAGGTCCCAACAATGCGTCTGACAGCTCTCGAGTACGGAATGATTGAAAACAGAAGTTGGCGAAAACAAATAACTCTCGGTCTATATATGGACTCTCATGACCCGCTATGCATTCGGATACGGGGAAGGATGATCGATCGGCATTGGAGAATAAAAAGAAAGGTGAATTCTCCGAAGTAACTAGATGGTAAAAGAGGGAACGTGACGGTTGAATGAGATTTTCGCTGTTTCCCGATCTGAAAGGGCCTCAGGGTTGAGTTTGCTGACGACGATACACATTCCTAACACCCCCAACTTGACCGAGGAGGAATTTTAAATATGCGAATGTGGGATGAGGAACTTTGGAATTCTAGCATACAAGCTCATTCTTTAAAAATAACCCTTTAACAGGTACGATGATGTCGAATTTAATTTTATTCCCGATTTTAATTTTAAGAAAATAGACTCCTTTGACAACGACTTATTAGTATAGCTATTCATAATCGAAGGAATTAGACTAACGACTCTTGCAAGGTATCTGGTAACGAGCTAAAGTTTAGTTTATTGCTATAGTTTATTAAATTCAATCTCAACACGGGCATACTAGAGAGCCTTGACGATCAAAGTCATAAAGTAGTTACAAAAATTCGCAGAGAAGCCAAATTTTTGAGTAAATTCCGCAGAGAAAGGCGTTGCTTTTTGTTCATATTTAATACGCAAATGAATTAGATGGGATCGTACTATATTCCATTCATTTGTGAATCAAATTTTTGAGATTATCACCACATAACTACAGATATACGTACGTCTAACATCTTAAAATTTTATGTTTTGGGTAACTTATTGAACCACGATTCCAGCATATACGTGGCCTAACTCGTATCGAATGACAGAAAATGCGCTATCGTTCTGCTCACAAATATAAATAAACATTGCTTCGAGGTTTTCTACTATCTAAAAGTTTCTAATACCTTTGACATCGGCTCTACATTATTATCAAATTTTCTATCCCCTGGATGAATCTATATCTATATCAATACTCAATATGACACCTTTTGCACGTGTTATAAGCCCTATACATTCACGTAAAATCATAATAATAATGTTAATGATAATGATTTAAGGTCCTATTTATCGGAAATACTTGAGCCACATCACTCACTATCTCTTCAAAGCGGCCTACTACTAAAAGAGCACTCGACTGCAAGTCCTCCGAGATTCAACACTACTACTTTTCGAAGTGCATCTTCCCAACAATAGTACAACATGCGGCTTTCTTCGCAGTACTTCAAACGACTCAAAGAGCTAGAGTGACTTGCCAAAACTCGATAAAGAAACATAAAGGCGTAAACATGTGTATACGGCCGGAGCACTATGGAAAAAGCGTGTTCCCCTCGGCCGTTGGGGGAAATACTGCCTTTATAAGCAAAAATAAGCCTTTGGTGGAAAAAGTGATGATTAATGATGGGCGCTAAGTGGTGAGTAACATCTTAACTTTTCCGCAGATTGAGTTGTCCTCACCTGCCGAAGATTTCTCGAGAAACCCTCGGCTTTAACCCTTTTTTCCTCTGCAAGATATTAATGGATCTGATGACTTACCATTTTTCATTCGGTTGGCAATATTGAGCGGTGTTGAGTCCTATGGTCTGAGTGAAACACTTTGTCGCACCAAAAAGCTAACGACTTAGGGTCCGTGTTTGCTTGACATCTCACTCAAAAGCGCATTAAGCAGGAGTTGGAAAAATGAATGAAATGAAGCCGAAACTAAGCTCGAAATCTTCTCACGAAAATACGTTCCTTTGAAAGGAAGGTTTTCCCTGAACCAAAAAGTGGAATATGTAAAATTCATAAAATATGCTGATCGCTTTGGTCTTGAAGTGCTCGAAAGTACACCTTCGATTGATTTTAATTGATTAATATTTGTTTATTCCATATTTATGGAGGTATCTGCCATCTGTAGGTGACATAATCGACGAGGTAAAGTGTAATATATTGGTAAATACATTCTTCGCGGGTTCTGTAATATATTGGAATGGTACTTCGTTTCTTATAAAGGATACATAAAATATAACATATTAGTATTAATTTTAAAAATATCCTTGGTTTATTTGCTTAAAATTTGCTGTCACTTTGAAAACTTTCTTTTTAATATTTTGCCTTCTGATAAGTATTGTAAAAATCAGTTTAATATCCCTGGCTAAGCGGAAAAATTAAAGGGAATGGCATCTATTAATTTCTTACTTAATAATTTTCAAAAATAAAACGAAGACGCCCGAACTGGGACTTGAACCCAGGACCCTTAGATTAAAAGTCTAATGCTCTACCGACTGAGCTATCCGGGCTCACATTTCATTAGGGGAATATGCAAGTTTTTGTACTTATCTGCAAAGTTAACAATGCAAGTATAAAACTAAGGATAATTCAAAATAAGACCTTATATTAGTTCATTCATCAAAAATTAAATCCACATTTCACTTGTGAGAATGTGTTGATTAAGAATGCGCTCAAGTTTTCCGAATCTAAGACATCCTAAATATAATTTAGAACAATCGTTTTTATTTCTATTGCTCATTCATTTCATTTTCACGATTTATTCCAGGCTTTGAATCATTTAAACATTAGTTACAGAATTACTAGCACTACAATAACGTCAAAATTTAAAAGAGAATATTAGATAAGTCTCTCACACACTATTTAATAATTATTGCATATAATTCGAGTCTTTCAATCATAGGTACTTCTCTATAAAAGTTGAACCAACTAACTTCTCAGCAGCGTTTAATGTTAGGCATAACCCCTTTCCATAATAGATAACAAAATAACATTCCTTCTCCCAGTAAGTAGAAGAATCATTCTAAGTATATATTAATAATAATCGAATATCCCTATCCACAAAAGAAATGAAGCGTGATTGATATCTGTAATAATCGACCACCATCCCTTCTTTCCATTCCGACTCTTAAGCGGAACCCTGGAAAAAAATCAAGAGGACGACTGAGTAACCAGAAGGTAAAAAAGATAACCCTCAGGTATCGGAAGAAACTTAGTTTTTAAGGACCTTTTCGGTACAAGATTTTTCTCCTAGAGAAACTTTTTAGAAAGAGATGAAAAAAACGGGGGATGTGTCCAATCCTCTCACGGGACGTCCACCCCTTGAAATACACGCTTCGCCGCACCAAAGAGGAAAAAGTTTTGAACGGAAGCTGTGAGCGATCCATCACCCGGCAAAATCTCTCCCTTCCTCCATACAACTCCACCCACTGTCACCTTCCTTTACCCGAATGCATCTTTGCCCTATGACTCCTATTTAACTCTTTACTCCCTTGCGGATTATCCTAGCAACCACTGCAGCCGTTGCTATCCGTTATTTAGTTCAATTTTGAAGAATTTTCAGTTATTTATTGAAAAATTCTCATAGACTGATATGGAAGAAGTACAAATTACAAATTCTCTGCAAAGACTATCAAGCAATTGAAAAAAAAGTCATGATTTAAATTTTGCATGAATGGAATTGATTATCCCTATTTCCTACTTTTATACGTCCTTTTAACCTTAATTTTACATTTATAATGTTTACTCTACTTATAATAGCCTTTGAATATAGTTTTACAGTGAATATGATAACTCTTGACTCTTAAAAACGTTTCACGGTATGATATGTATGAACACATTTCTGTAACCTAAGTACCACTATTTAAATACATCCCATTTCCTTACGTACTTCAAGCAATTATTTAGAAAAATTTCTATTTTTTTAACCTATCTCACAAAAATGTACAATTTTATAAGCAAATATGGATATTGTTTTCTAAAATAACCGAATGATAATACTATATATATATATATGGCTACGATCTAAGGTTTATTGTTTGAATAATGATTGGTTAATAAATAGAATTAAAGAACAATAGATATGATTCTACAAGGTAAATGATTGTTTAAAATGAATTTGTTTTTAAAAGATCACGTAATCGAGTATCACTGAAATCTTATTTGACTTGCATTGGAATATAATGAATCTTTCGTAAATCATCACGAATATTATTTTAACATTTTTATGCTTAAAATTGAATGTTAAATGAGATTTTAGAGGTTAGAAAGAAGTTAGTTTAAGTAAGATAGCTCTTAAAAAGTTATTTTAAAAGATTATTTCATTCTTTTATAAAGCTGAATATGTCATTCGTCGGTACGCTACGTACATGCATAGGAATGTTTGAAGCATTCATCGCTTGGTGAGTGTACTCCTATGCTTCAAATCTGGCAGTCGAAGGACTACGAAAACGGATACAGAAATCATCCCTTTCCAAGAATCCCTCCCACGTAACCAATCCATAATAACCGGAGCAACACACGTGTGCAAATACAACACGCGCACCAGTCCCAACTCATTCAGAGACCGCTTCCTTTCCCGATCCGTGTGCGTCCCTGGAGACGTTTCCGTCAACTCCCTGAAGCGCCCCGTCAACCCTTTTACGGAACGCCCCTGAGCGACGCGTTTCTCACGGAAGACCGTAACGAGGCGGAGAAGGACGGATGAAAGACCGAGTTTTCGAGGATGGAAGTCTGACGGATCGCCGTCACAGAGACCCTGGTCTTGTCCGAATTATCCCTTCTACGCTTTTTTCCCATGACTCCTCGAAGAAAGGACTGCGACACGGAATATAAAAAAGTAGCGCGAACTGAAAAGTTATGAGTACCAAACGATAGACATCCATGAGTGAAAGGTGGGTCGGTCGTTGAAGTCACCGAGAGAACGGTGCCATTCATGGATTGAAGGCGATCCTCGAGGGAAATGGAATAATAGATTCGACTTGGGACGGGGCGATTTCGATGTCAGAGACGGATGAAGATCCTTTGGGAGATGTTCAAAGGATAGACGTGGTGGTGGTCCTCGATACCCCTGAGGATGGCACTCGGGATTGTTTGCGATTGAAGAGCTTCAAAGATGTTTTGTTTAGGTTGCCACCTTACTCCGTGGATGGAAAAATTACATCCTGCGGGGGCGGTTGAAAAGGAATTGATATTGGAATTTTATTCCACCTGTGGTTATCCCGGAAGTTATTTATCTTTATTTACGAAAAATGAGAGACAAATATTAATCGCTGCTTTTCGGAGGTGAAATTCTATGCAACCCTTCATTCGATTGATCTGAGCATCAAAAATACCTCCCGAAAGATTCGAGCCCTTTTATTCACAAGCACTTCACAAAAGTTCACCGCCTTTATTATTAAGATAGGGACCTCTTATATAGCTCTGCAGGGTTATAGTTCGTGTTTGAATATAAAATTTCAATAGGGATTAAGGTGACGGGAGACTTAAATTCGAATAAAGCAATTTCTGATTATCAATCACATTCATTGACCAAATCATAAGAACTTACGGATGAAAAATCTTGGGAAAGAAATATTATTAAGATCTACAATCAACTTATATTTTTCTCACGAATCACACCACCTAGACTCAATAATTCTACACATTTACCCACAAGAAAATCTAGCAACTTGCAATATCATAAATTTAGTTGATACTTCCACTCAAATATCGCTGTAAACCTAAGAAAATTTAATACGAAATTTATCTTCAAGAGAGTAGTAACATGTATTTATAATATAGTGTGTATTTACATTAATTTAATCTAGATTCCAAAATCATAAATATCAAGGTTTACTTACATTTTGTGCAACCATTATAACATATGTCTGCAAGACTTATTGAATAAATACGATTCTTTGAATAATTCGTTAGAGTATACTTCTGGAAGATTCCAGCAATTTTTTCGTATTAAACTTTTAGTTTAAAGAAGAAGCCAGCTGCTTCTCAAGACGCAAGAGATCACACTCGAGGGAAAGGTCGCATTATGAACCTAAGCGAAACGTATTACAAACGAATCAAATTATTGACACCCGAGTTAACATCAAGGGGTAAAAAAATTCGGCACATGTCCTCTTGAAATCCTTTTGGAAACTCCAGCGACTATGGCACGTTTCCATTTTCATTCTAGAGCACGATCCAGAATACTTTCGTATGGTTGGATAGGACGGAAAAATAGTGAGACATTTGAAAAAGAAGAGAGGAAAAAAAACAGCAGCCTCCGTTTGTGATTCAGCCCGTATCTCACCTCTTTTGCACGGTCGCTTTGACCAGCCACTATGACCTAATACGGCCATCTTACCTCACTCTCCACCGGCTTAAACCCTTCTCACACGAACGATACTTGGATGCCTCCCACAACTGCACCCGTAACCCGCCTTCCATCCGTTTATTTAGCTTCTTTTGCCGACGGGAAACGAGTGCCTCTTACGGAAGCACATTCGTACCACCTTTTCTTTACCAATCTGTTGGCCAAACCCTTTTATCTCTGTATCCCTTGCGCACGGATGAAGTTTTGCCATCTGACAGAAACGCGGGTGCTCCGTGGCGTCGCAGGAGGTTACTTCCGGATGGACGACGGCGTAAGACGTCTCATGTGTGTGTGGGCCTACCCACAATCCTTCGCTGCACACCCACCCAGCTGAAATCTCTCCTCCAGAAGGTTTTTTAAATGTTTGGCCAACGATCTGAAAATTCCAACGGGAGAATTTTTTCCCGAGGGGTTATGACATAGGCCCACACTCCATGGATTCTAACACCCTGAGACTTGAAGATTATTTCGGTAAATATTTCGCTAACAATATAGATATGATATCAACCTTTAAGCCACTTATGAGTCTGCCACGTGGCCTAGCAATAATTTGGATTGATGTTCAATACCGAAAGATGCGTACACCTCAAAGAAAGTTTTATAGAATATAAAAAACATCCTATTTGGGTCGCAACAAGTGAAAATTCGATTGCAGCAAAAAGCCAATAGCAACGAGATGACAAGTTTAACTGCCAAAGTCATTCCATCCTCTTCATCAGTAATACCTTTTTTAATTCCTCAACTTTCATCACATTAAACAGATGTCGGCTTTACTTACTGAAAGCTTTCGACCGTGAAAAGTATGCTTTTCGATAATTCAGATATTTCGTCTATTGATATCTAGGTTACAAGGGGCTCTTCATTAGCAATGCCATCCTCTTAGATGACTGCATTTATCAGCGAATAAGTTTTAGCGATATGTTTGGGTAAATTAAACTAAATGCAAGACGAAATAGATTTAGTAGAGAAAATGTATGAAGGGGACTCATTTTCCAAGGAATATCAGATTAATGATTTAAAAAAATCTACTTGTTGATTACGAGCATTACGCAATTTATTATTCTGGTTACCTTATAACTGCACACAAACGGAAATATTCCTATAAATAAATCGCATAATGACGGGGGATAGAGTTCATTATCTCTCTTTGAAGTTATCTGTGGACTTAAAACCTACTGATCGCCTGCAAAAATCATAAGGAAGTTAATTAGAAATGCCAGGAATGCAAAAATCGATACTTCACCTATTTTCTCTTATAGTGGGAAGAGTCTACTCATAAACACCTTGTAGTAAAAGTATATGCGCTTGAAAATGCAATAAGCTTATATTAAGGAATCACTCTATGATATTAATTCAATTACAATCAGCCAATCTTAACCCCACCATATTTCTATCATAACTCAGTATCTTTAATACAATCATAGTAGATGAACAATACTGAGACGTAAGCATATTTTTCCAACATTCCATCTCGTGTCGAAAGATAAACCAAATGGATTCAAAGTATTAAAGGTGTAAGAGGAAAAGAAGCAATGGGAGGCCTATAATATAGTATCAATGGATAGAGCGGCTCTTGTCCAATTAGGAATGGTCATAGGAGTGGTCAATGGAGGTGGTTGCCATGGCACGCAGACCAGAGGCGGAAAGAGCGATCTAATGGAAGAAGCGCCCCCTGCCGAGAAGATTAGAATGTTCCGCGTTCAGCCGACACGAAAAAGAGACCACCGTAACGCCTCTTGGAGCGACGGAATGCGGAGTGGGAAAATAAATGGGGTGTAAAAGAGGGATGACAAAATGGAAATGAATAAGGGCTGGTGGGATGTGAAGGCGGCGGAATGCTATTAGACATAATAATCTTCCTGGGATACTCAACGAATGGTGGAGTGATCCTGAGGAAAGCACTTTTGGGAGGAGCTTGGAATCCTGATTTATCATAAATTATTCACGATAAAAATATTTTTTTACAATGAGGCAGAATATTAGACTCGCGTTACTGATTCCTAAGACATTAATATCGAAAGATCTTTCTTTACGCGTATCTATTATCAAGTGAATGTCAAAACAAGGTGGTTATAATCGGTATCGACATATTTCTAATTTGAACATCTGTTTAAATAACTCAATAATCGTTGCTAAGGGATTTTCTGTATCGCTTTCGATAAATTTCTGCTCAGATATGCCCTAATAATCCCGATTATGAGGATAAAAACAGGAAATTGTTTACGGATATAAAAATACAACATGTTCTTATCGAATATTTTTTCTGAAAGCACAAAAATACGACCCTGCCAGGATTCGAACCTGGAATCTTCTGATCCGTAGTCAGACGCGTTATCCGTTGCGCCACAGGGCCTCGATTTCTTCTGCGTAGTATAGAAACTTAAAAAATTCGTTATCATTTGAATACTATAAAGATAAATTGTAACATTTTCAAACCTGTTATACCTGTTCGGTGCTAAATGATTTCGAAAATAATCTAATTTAACGACACGATTAACTTAGTCGAAAAAACCTGGTACCTTCCTCAACACTTTTTAGAGTACATTACCTAAAACGAGGCTTAATACTTCGTAGTTAATATTGATAAACTCCGTTTTTGCATCAGTTACGAATTTTTGTAACAGAAAGAAATTAATTTCTATACTTATACTAATGAAATTGAGTATTTATCGACAAAATAGTATTTTTCTTGGATTTACAGTCATAAAGTTGGCTTTAGAAGTAGAATTGCAGAAATAAGTTTCATTACGTTTAAACTAATTACCTATTGAACATTTATGTACAATAATTATTGAATTATTATTTTATAAAATTAATATATGTTATTTTATTATATTAACTAAGGAACGCATATGTAAAAAAATATAACGCAAGCCCTTGTAAATTTTAATTCTCCCCGTTGATTTCTAGTTAGTAGAGCTCCAAAACTGAAGCCTATAAAACAGATAAAAATTGAATGATGATGTTCATTCGAACGTAATAAATGCTCGTAAGAATTCCAAGAATGTGAATGAGCGAATTTGAAAGATAACTGTGTTACCATGGTAACGTTATAACAAAAATGAACGGCGTGCGTGAATACTGAAAACAATGCCCAGCAAATGGTTATGGCATGTCCATTCGTTTCGTTTGTTGGACAAGGAATTTAGGAAATGAATTGAGTTAAAACGGGCGGCGATGTATAAGAGTTGAGAGGTCATATTCGGTGGGTCTCACAGTCGGAAAAAGTTTCTTCCTTTCTTTAGTCTTTTCGCACGTCACGAGGCACATAAACCACTCCACGGGCGTCCTGCACCTCGTTTGTCCATCCCTTTTTTACTTCTTCCATTTCCTTCTCCGACTTGGATTCATAAAATAGGTTTAGAAATTTTGAGAGTACTAAAGGGAAATATTGATTGGATTGGACAAGCCGCCTTTAGTTTCCAGAAACGAACGTTGTTTGAGCGTAAAATACACATCTATAAATTGATGATATTGTGTTGTTCAAATTCATATGTATTTGAACCTTTTTACGGAATTATAACCAACTATATGTTGTAGAAGTTAAATATTAAAACCCGATTTCGGTTACTCGATAACTTTCATAATATCAACATCTCAAAATAACCTAAAACTTACTAAATTCTCAACTGGAGTCTCCTACTAATTTACTGCTTATAAACTTTGACATATCCTAGGATATATCTATTAAAAACACTGTATTTGAAGAAATAGTACTTCATTTCCACTCTGATTAGATACCCTAGGAATACGTTTCCTTAGTTTCTTGAACTTTCTGCTTCCTAATCCTCAGTATGTATAAAGTAGCTCTTCTAAATAGTAAGGCACGAAGGAAATTAAGTAATGGCCTAAATTTAGGTCCATTATTCTATGAGATGTACCAGAATTGGAATGAAATGTATACCGAAGGATAGCTAGCCGTACTACCCCGGTAAAGCTATCCATTTCAACCCTTAAAAAATAGGGTAAATAGAGGAAATTTCGAAGATTATATACCAGATATTGAGGTATTTTGAACCATCAACGAATACGTTCACTCTGGAGTAATGATATAGACCTCTCTTATGGCATACATAATTGATCGCTCTTTTCATAGGGAAATACGAAACCATCTCAAAAAGGCCAGGATTGAGGAATAAAATCTAGTCAAAGATAAAAGACCTTATGGTGAAACCGCCGAGGAATTTGGGTTCCCCAAAAAATCCTAGGCGGACAACATCCCTGGCCAATAACGACTCCAAATTTCTAATTCAAATTAGGCAGACCTCTAAATTTGAGAATTTGGAAAGAATTGTTCTCCATAATAGGGTGGACTCCTCTTTGTTTCTGCTCAGAGAACGCTGTGTTTATGAAATCTCATAGAGGATGAATGAGGGGCCGTTGAATCCAGCGGAGAGCACGTGTATAAGAATAGGGATGGAAAAGTTTTGATGAAAGGACAGGTGAAAGAGGGGAATGGCTTGTAATGTGTGTAGATGAAATGGAAAGGAAGATATACAAGGGTTAGTTCACTAGGATATGAAAGGAGAAATAATAGACAAAACGAATATAATTGAAATTAAAGGGAAAAGTATTATAAAGAAAAACACGTGATGGTAATGAGTTGACGAGGAAGTAAAAGAAGAAAGAATAGACAGAACGAATATAGAAATAAATGAAATGGGAAGGACTTACGAAGAAATACACGGGATGGAAAAAGGTTGACTAGGAAGTAAAATAATAGGCTAAACTAATATAGAAAGAAATGAAAGACTCTGTCAATACAAGATTCGATGTAAGTCCCTGTTTGGCGAAGTCTAAAATTCTTTTTTCGAAAGATATTTCTTTGGCACATTTCGAAGCTATATTAAATTCTTAGCTTAAATACTATCTAAATCTAAACTATATTAAATTCTTAAAAGTTCGACTTCTAATTGATATTCAGCGTTTCAGGGATATATCAAATCCAAATCATAAAAATTATGGACGCAAATAAATGAAATGCAATGAATCCATAAGCAGATAAAATTTAAAATATAATAGAGTAAGTACATAAATATCAACATATATCTAAGTTATTGATATAAAGTCAATATTAGGTAAGCAAGTAAACAAAAAGATATGGCTTTAAGCGAAAGCTGTTTTTCAGTCAAAGTGATGGGAATCAAAAAAATGGATCGCATTCTAAAAACGTCAAATCAGCAAATTTTTGAGCGATTTTCCGAATTCTTTTTTCCGGTTCAATTCAGGTCAGAGGAGTGGAAGTAATGCTTTACCTTTGCTGGTCTTTCTCAAATATTTTGCACCATTGCATTCTGCGAATTTTTCACAAAAAAAAACCTTTCACAATCACTCCAATTCCCACAATTCCCTTCTATTTCCAAATTTTTATCCTCACATTTTTTTATGGAAGGAAGACCACTTCTGCAAAATCTGCACGTGTTCCCTAATTCGCTGGAGAGGCACTCAAATTTACCCTAACCTCTCCACTGTTGGCAAAATATGTGTGCCCACATCTACGGAAACGCTCGAGGACTAATAACCACCGGAAACCTTCCAGTGCAGCAGTTAGGACATCTTCAAGATCCTCCGATACGTAAAAACTACTGGAACGGAAAAGTACGGAGAGGTTTGTGACCCCACCAAAAAATCCATTGAAGAACTTATTGGTCCTTAGCCGTACCAACAAAACCTTCTCTAATCCTGTCTGGGAGGAAAATTTCCTGGTTATGAGTGGACATTACAACAGAACCACCCAGACGGATTATTTTTAACGCGCAACTTGATGGCTTTCACGAGAACTGGGAGCGCCTGGAGGAGGTGTTTGGCGTTAGAAGGCCTCCGCGTGGGAGGGGACCGCGGTTCAAAAGAGAGGGCGGGTGGTGTGAGGGATTAGGTCATTATCCATTCAACACTCGTCTCACGCAAAATGTCCCCTCCAATATTCACTACAGCCCTCTTAAAGGGAACAGGATCACAAGCCGCCCTCTGACGGAGTTCAACAGCCATTCTTCCTCACTCCCCTGCGTCATGTCTGTCACTCCGGCATCGGCCCGTCTTCAAAACACGTCCCAACGCCTTCATAAAAGCGTACCGTATGCATAACTCTCCTTCTTTCATTACCCACTCCCTCTTTCCCATCTTTCGTCTGTGGTTTGGAAAAGGGACCGATAACCTTGTAAGCGAAGTGGGTAAATACTGAGTCCTTGTTTTAATTGGCCGTTGCTTTGGCGACGGATAGGTAAATACCGAGATTTTTGAGGGATCGCGAAGCGTATAAATATCTAATTACGTTGCTTGGTTACCATCCTTTGGCAGATTCAGAGCAGTCGTGAATCTATCTTCATATTGGTACAGCATAATTTACGGAATTTTTCCATGAATTGTAGCATTAAAAGAGTTGAGAGCGATTGAATTTCTAGTAAACCAAATAAATTCTATTATTTGAGATTTCAGAAGAACGAGGACCTAAATGTTCACAATATAAGACCGTTCTCTATATAGGATATGGATTATCAGAATAATGTGAACAGTACATCGGAGGAAGATTGCATCGAATACAACGAAGCAATGCATGGGTAATATACTTTAGGAAATAAATGAGAACTTTCAAAAAATATGGACTCAATCCCATTTGTAAATATTTAAAAGATAATTTAATTAAAAACTCATATACAAAAAATAGTCTCATATCAAATTATACAAAATTAAAATGTTAATGCTGAATTTGAAAAATCTCTTTTGTGGATGCGGAACGTCAGTATAAATAAGATTGGACTTTGAGATCTTTGACTTGATTTATAGAATGACATGTTAATCTTAATCAATTTAAAATTTAATGACTAGAGTGTTGCACCATATACTAAGGAAATGTATTCAATATTTTATTTTTAATATTTCAAACTCGTTACACTTGCGACGTTATTAAGTAAAATCAAAATAAACTTACAATATTTACGTAATCGAACATAAGAAGTCAGAACGTAAAAAGATTGATTATACTTGATGATTTAAGAATGAAAGTCTATCATGTTGCTCCAAAACGCCTAAATTGGATTTATTTGGAAAATTATCTCTGTACACCATCGAATTTTAAAAGTATTCCTAGTCACAGAACAGAAACCTCATACAATTATAAGAAGATATTTTATTGATGATTCCTAAAGTTATTCTAATTCGAAAACTATGCTATGTTAGTGGATAATTTCGTGAAATGTCTAAACTATATTATTCATATTTTTCATCGAATAGCCAAATAGGGCAGTCGCACTTATTCCTCGCGGTTAAGGATCTAAAACTTCTCTTCTGTTCTCATAGATATCAAATACAGGAAGATAAACGGATTATATTCTCCTTCCTCTAAAATACATATTTCTCCTGTTTACCAACGAGTCGCGTTGGTTGGCAGACGTTCATTCTCCATAAACGTACGATTTTCCCATCGCAGACCAGATCAAAACACAAAGGAGCATTTCTTTTGAGGCTGCAGACGATGGGTTTCCCATTTTAAGGATTACCACATTAACCGAGCAATTCGCTTTGAAGATCGTGGTGCAAAAACAAAGCGCGACATCCAGACGAGTTCTCCTTTCTTATTAATCCCCACCACCGCCCAAACTCCCTTTTTAATGCCACCGGATTTCCATGGAGACGTGCTCTTTTTCATCTTTATTTTCATTCTTCGCCTCGTCATACGCATAGACGTCGTGACAGCCAACTCACGCTTACGGTAGACTATGGGACGGAGGGGTGTTGTGGATGTCTTTTTTTTAAGGGACAGAAGAGAAAATAGAAATGGAGCGCAGAGGGTCGGGGAGTTAGTGGCTTCAACGAAAGCTCTCTCTCTAAAATGCCTTCCCCCCACCCACTCCACTGCCATTCCTCCCTCTACGCATACCTATTAGAAAGGACCTCATCTTTGAGAAAACTCTTTTCTCCTCCACTCATGCCTTCTACTCCCTTTCCACACGCTCTTATTCCATAGTTTACCATCTTCAGTACCCCTCCTAGTACGCTTTTTTCAGGCTAAAAGTGGATCTATCACCGCTTATACTTCCAATATTGTCTATGGTAGTGAGTACCATATTTAGTATAGTACTTATATTTCCGATAAAAGCCTCATTAAGAGATCAGTAAAATTATGAATTTGAAGATGAAGAAAGATGATTTCTGAAATTTTACATCGGATTATGTTGTGGAAAAATGCCGTCAATAAAATATGCATTTTTCAGAGAACAGATGCACGAGTGCATTGTTTTCTAGAGTAATTGTCCTATGCACAATATGAATGAGAAATTTAAAAAAATATATTTCCCAAACGATTGGGGCTTCATAGATAAAAAAGGAATTCATCATGATTTTCTTTCTTGCTTAACATTTTTTGTTTTGTAGAATGATCCGGTTCCAATTCGGTTTATTTATTTATTTGACTTCGGCGAGGTTAGGGTTAAAATACGATGGGAATATAATGGTAATTAAGTTAAGTTAAAAGTAAATAAAGTGAATTATGAGAAAGACAATCGTTGCTATAGAGATTTTCGATCCAAAATTATTTGAGATGGACATATTATTGTGACTCAATGGAAAATGTTATCTGGACTTATTACTTTTTCTAAACATCAGTGAGGGATAATAAAAATTCATCAAAAACTTAAACTGAAGCATAATATTCTAATCAGAAATGGAAACATTTTACGAAAAACCTAATTCATAATGAAAAACGAAAGTCAAAATCATCTCCAACAAGCCTGTTTATCTCGCAATTACCTAGTTGCATGAATCTCAGAGAATATACCAATTTTAATATTTTCAGTCAAATGAAGAGAACGATTGTATAAATAAAGGAAAAAAAAACATAAACAGTTTGTCCATCTGTGTCCTTCCCCTACTCCATCCTTCCTGTCTCCCAGCGGTGCAGGTGTAAAGCCCATGCGAATAGGAGGGACGGGTTCTTTCAAACCGGGTGCCGACGACTTGGTAAAGAAATCCCCGCCCGTTCTTTAATCTGTCCCTCTCCTATTTTTTTCTCTTATCCTCCTCTCGCACCACTCTTTTATCTCAATCCCATCCGCCCACACCCATAAACCGAATAAAAAGATTCCTCAAACGAAAAAATTCTTCATTCCCTGGACATCCTCAATATTAATCGCTACAATTTATTCTCAAATAACGTCTAACTTGTAATTAACATATTCTTCCGATGATTGAGTGCATCGGATTGTAAGAAACACAAAGCGAAACATTATAGTTAGATAGCTTATTGATAGACTTTATTCAGCTCAATAACAATGGCTGTCAATATTGTTGACTTTTAACACATTGTAATACAAAACAACCGACCAGCAATTCTGCTTCAACAATCAAGGAGAATTGCTTTGTTGCTTACCAGAGTCGTAACAAAACGTATTGACAGATTTGTCAGCGCAATATGAACGTAGAGATCGGTTTGAGATCACTTGACAGCACAACAAGGATTAACACGTAAGGCGCACCAGGATTTAATATAGGCATTCCCTATTTTTCAGCAAATATAGAGGTTGTATGTGTGCCTTACAGTCCAAAAAATACGGTTCGGTTATTTCTTAGATCCAATGCTGTTTCAGTAATTTTCATTACGTAAGATCAGATTATCGATGTTTCACAACGATTTAGAGTTTGGACTAATTGAGATTTACCTGGAGACAGTAAAAAGATTACGAAATTTTCGTTTTAGTATGTTACCCTTGCATGTTCAAACAAACATACAGATAATCATCCCAAATTTCAACATCATCTGGAATGTTCCCCTGTCAGAGCTTAAATATTTATACTACGCGAATACTTCTGGAAGATTACAAATGCGTTTCTAGCTTAAGACCGATATTTTATAGACACACCTCTAGGGAAACTCAATCCACTTAGATTTTTTAACGTCTTGGAATGATACTTCGCAATTTTTTTATTGCTCCGAAGAACGTAAAAGTTGGGCACGTATAATTACAAATATGATCATAAAGAAAATCGCGATATAACTTTCTAGAGCACGAGAGTTCGCGCTAGGCGGTTCAAAACAACTGAGTGATGGAGAACGTCGTAGGGAAAATGGCGAAAACTTTAATAGTAAGAAATGGCCGCCCATTAAGAAGAATTATTATGCCGTTTGAAATAATCGCTTTAAAAAAAACTCAAAAGAACTTAATGCATTTTAGCAGTTGTTAGTGATGATACGTAGTAAATTGCTAAACACGTTTCCATGGCGAAAGTTCTTCTTTAAACCCTAACTCCATTAAGCGATAATTTAATATTCGTTATGGTGAGTTGGTTGAACAATAAGTCGAAGTGGAATATTACTTTGACAGGCTGTTCATCCAAGGCCCGGATTCATTTCGCAATGAGGAAGGTAACGGCTATGAATGTTATTCAGCATTTTGCTTATGATTTCAAATGAAAATGAATTGGTTGGATTTCTAAGACTATTCTTCCTTTACGATGAATGTTAGTGAGAGTATAGGAAAAATAAAATTTTAACACGAGTGATAGATAAAATGAACTGTAGTAATTTTATGAAAGGATTAACCATCACTGCGAATATAGGTTGCATGATGATGGGAAAAGTACAACTAGCTTTATTTAATAAGATATTCTATCTTGTATTAAAATAAAAATACAAGCACGGATGTCTTAGCTAACCGTACTTTAACATAAAAGGCTCATGACTGGAGCTGTTGAAAGTATAATTTAATAATTTCAACCATTTTGTGTCTCACGACAATAATTTTCATCTAAGAATACCATTATTGGAAAACCTACCACCACACACTCAGATATTCACATACAATTCTCCCTAAAATAGGAAAATTGATAAAAATAAGCATTTCAAAATAAATAGAACTTAATATACAATAATAAAGTGGTTGCCAGGAATTCCCTACCATTCATCAGAATGGGAATGAAGCTAAACATGGATGGGTACTTTGTAATACTATTTCCTTAAATTTTATTCATATAGCTCACACGTAATTACATGAATATCACTTTCAAATTTCCACCATGGTCCATAGGGGATATTTATTCCCTTACTCCCAATACAAAGGTAATTTTAGAATAGTTATTGTACGAACGCACTCAAAAAACAGCTACGTTAATTTAATACCTTATGCACCCATCAAACTAAAAAAAATCCTAACGGTACTCAATAAACACCAAAAACTGTAACGGTGATCAATACAATTTCTAAATCTTGAAACATCATACGAGAACATAACCAAAAAAGAAGATCATTTTACCCATCTCCTAGAACCTCATCCTTTCCTAAATACTCCCAACACAATACCGCACAACCTGTGCGAAACTTTTCTCGTAGTTATCCCAGAAATCCGGTGAAGAACATCCCCATAATGCGTCGTAATTCAGCCCGTATCCATGGAGATAAAAGGTAGCTATATATCTGTTTGCACATTCTTCTCTCCCACTAAGGACTATTCACCGGCCACCCACGATTGCCCCAAATCGCAACCATAAAAAAAAGACGAGGATAGAAAAAAAATGCGAGAGAAATGCGTCTCATCCTTCCTTCCTTCCGCCGTGTCGAACACAAACACCTCCGAGAGAAAGGAAAACCGCCCTCTTACGAATGGACGAACATTTTGGGACGTCTGAATTCGGGAGATGGTCTGAGAGTAGCAGGGCCACCCTAGATGAGGTCCATCGGAGGATGGGAAACGAACAAACGGTGGCCAAAGGGATTTCGCCCGTCCTTTTTTGTCGCCGAGGGAAATACCTTTGATGTCGACTTTGTGGAAACTATTCGCGGAAGGTCTTTATAATGGAGATGTACGTTGGTTGCCTTAAGCGTCGCGTGGAGCCTGGGATTTGCTGTCCTCAGTGGTAAAGAGGTTTTTTCAGTGTTAAAATCTCTAATGGAGGCCTTAATAGCTTAATGTGGGTAAATACGTTTGTACAATTTCAAAATTTAATTTTCTCGTATCTTAGCAACAGATTTAGGTATTTGGGGAATTTAGATAGCTTGGTTGCCATTAAAAGATAGCACTGAGTTGAAACTGGTCGTTTTATGAAAACTATGCGTGGAAAGTAGCCTAGTTTCTTTATTTCCTTTGCATGAATATTCACGAAGTGCAACCAATCGATATAGATTTCCTTGTGAAATGAGCTACAATTTGTAATGAGTTTAATGTGTTAATTATTATGGAGTTAATGATAGATATTTTTTGTAAATAAAGTTGGGAAAACCTCACTTGGAACTATTAAATTGAATGTATTTAAAAGGGGTTTATGAAGAATATTTTCATTTTTTTTAATTTTTAAATTAATTTAACTAATATATTTAGACTTTTATGTAATTAAGCAATTCAATTACTGTAATTTAAGATTTGACGATTGCAGTTTCTAAAATAGTCGCTTTATTGAGCCTACGCATCATATTACCGAGTATATTAATTTCCATAGCATGAATATCAATATAGTACGAACAAGAAATACTGAATTCCTCATGAATAGATTTTAATTTAAGTCGAAATAAGTTGTTGAATGATAAAAAAATAATTTCTAATAATATTAACGGTAAAAAGAGTATAACTCTGATTCATGGAATACGTTTGAAGGAATCTCACGAAAAAATACAGCTAAAGGAAAATTTAGCTACATTTGAAACTATCGCTATGGTATAGAATACTACATATGGACAACAGCAGGTCTGAAGGGTTATAAACCCTTTTATGTGTCCAAGTTTTGATATTTCATCAAATTTTACATTCACATAAATTGACGGGATATGAGTTATCAATATACAATAAAAGAAGAGCTAAAATCATTATGATCCGATCTCCCAACAATTAATTCAAAGTGATGATAGAAGTTTATTCTATATTTTTCTATAATTTTCAAAATAATGTGAAATAGATCCATAGTGCAAGATAGGACCTATTTAATAAAGAAAAATTAATAGTTAAATCGCTTGGAGAATGGTTTCCCAAACGCTCCGTGATGAAATGAAACTTTGGAATAAAATACGTTATAGAAACCAGTTTAAAATTTCGAAAATCACTCGAAAAATTATTCTAACTCATCAGGTGTTGAATAATGTAAGTAGTTATTTAACTTCCTCACCTTTATCACCTACAAAACATCGCTAAATAATCCTTCCCCAATTGAAATTCTCACTTCGCGTATGTACTAAACAACTCGTTGCTATGACACCTGCCTGTGTCGCCAATCTTATGAATATGTAATCTGGATCTGTCCTGTCCACTCTGCTAACAGTATAAACGGGGCTACTAAATGCTAACGATCAATTAAATATTTATACGTCCTTCGTATCCACTTTCTCGAAGTTTTGGGCCCTGTTCCGAATTCAATTAACCTTTTCGGAGAAAAACAGCTCCGCTGATGCCGGAAGGCTAAAATACATCACGAAAAGTGCTAACCTAATTTGAGGAAGCTCACTTTCTCCATTTTAATAAGGTTAAATAACGATGAGCTGTTGTTCTATTGGAAGTAGATTAACAGGTTTGAATACCGGTCATCGATCATAATTTTTGGTGCGATTAAACGCGATTATGAGTGAATGGAAGTAGTGCACCGATCACACAACTGGTTTCTGACACATAAATTACTTCGAATGTCAAAGTATATTGATGTTAGTTTCTTAATCGTTAATTGAATTTCTACAGAATGTAAGATTTATTTTTCTACTATCCTCTGAAGGCTTTGACATCAGGAACTATAAATAATAATTAAAGTTACTGAAATGGCATTTCATACCAGAAGTAAATATCATAGAGTCTCTGCAAAACGGGATTGACAACAGTTTAAAACTCCTGTTTTACTTCTTTGATATTTAATACTTTAAGACCCAAAAACGAATATTGTGGGAAAAACATTGTAGTGCTCATTATGCCAGGTGTTTTTCTTTACGATATATATATATATATATATATATATATATATATATATATATATATATATATATATATATATATATATATATATATATATATATATATATATACATTTGGTAGAGGAATTAAGAATTCTGTCATCTACTCTAACCGAGTAAATAAAGATTATATTAAAACGTTGCATTTTTGCTATTCAAGATAAAAGGTTACTTTATGACATTTCTGTACGAAAACTCTGACAATTATAAGATATAATTTTCATCGTAAATCTGTCCACTTTACCAAGAAAAGACATTTAAAATTGGAAATTATTTGATTACCCAGTTTACAAAATGAATTTATCTTGATAGTTTATGCGAGCACTTTCTAAGAAAATAATAGCACCTTTCCCTGAAGTAATTGATCTCATATAAAGGCTTACCTTTAAAGAACAGTATTTATGCTATTTTTGTAATACTTAATGGTTTTATTCTGCTTGGAAATAGTTTATAAATCTAAAGAAAAATAATCAAAAACTAGACCTGGATGAACTCGAACAGGTTAGTTAACGCGTTACTCCACCAGATGGCTTCGGAGCGAACAGCGCTCTTCTACGACGTATTTCGAACCTTCAACTTTCTTCGCCGAAAAAAGCGCGTGCCGCCAATTATGCAAATTAGTCACGCATAATATGACTCTCGATTGCCTATAAATCACGAGCGTGCTGTCGTTTCCGGAGAAAAAATAAAAAATGCGCGATAGGCGACAATTATTTAACTGACGACATATTTCCTCGCGGCCATATTGAAGACTTTCTACTTTCGTAAGGGGAAAAAACGTGTGGGGCGTCTCTTTAACGATCATTGTGCGAATCTCTCGTAGTAATTTGAAAGGACGACAGCCCTTCCGCTGCCCACTAAGGGTGGCTGGATGCTGGATCTTGCAGCTTATTAAAAATGAACAAAAAACCCGTGTATGAGGAAGATCTCTTCATTGCCACTTCATTATAAGGTACCTTCGGTGAATACGGAAAAAAATGCTGCTGCTGTTGGTAAGCAAGAGGGTCAACTAACGCTCCAAACTAGCTTTTCCTGGTATTTTTTTCTGTTTGATTCTTCAATACCTATCTTAACTATGAATATTAATAGATACAGATTTTTAACATTTGACCAATTTTCTTTAGTTTAAGTAGGGAATTTGGAATCGAGATAGCATATGATATTACGCAGAAAAGTAACACTTTATTATTTCAATCTGTTTAAATCTCTAATATTTCCCTTAACTATGATTACTAAATTACACAGCCTGTAATAATTACCTGTTTCATATAATTATCACGCAAATTATACTAGTATGAGCACTACTTTCGAGATTATCATACAAACAGCCATGCCTCTCTTTCTTTTCACAGTTTTATAAAGTTTGCATTCGGAATTCGGTATTGAGATAGTTAAGCTGAATTAGGCGATAATGAAGATCTCTGTTTTTGAAATATTTCACTAAGGGTAATCTGAAATCATATCATTATTAATAGAATCATTTCCTTATAGTGCAAATCTTGGAATACCTACAATTTTTCGAGGTTAATTTCCATAAAAAAAGATCCTGTATGCGATGCCTAGTGGGGGCAGCGCGAGCAAATACTGTATAATTTTATACACAGCCAAAAGCTGTTTCAGTAATACTGATCCACTATGGTTCAACGGAAAATCATACAAGACTAGGTTGGCAGTAAAAAGAGACATTTTGAGAAAAAGCCTTCGAAAAATTGGTTACAAAGTTAAACGAAAAAGCGCTATGAAATAGGAAGATCAATGTGGATACTCAAAATTAGAAAAATAAATACAAAAACAGAAAATATCGGAAGATTACCCTCAGAAATTAGATCTTTGAGGGTAACAATCAGTATTTAAATTCATAAACACCTTTGATGATTATTAAGTATTTACTTTAACTAATAATAAGTCCTAATCGCATTACGTTAGGAACGTGAGTTACGGTACGTGGTCAAGGAAACAGGTATCCATGGAAACATCAACAGGAGCCCTATAGTAGGAATGGCTGTGAGAGGAAGACAGGAAATGAGGATAGTAGAAGGAAAATGCGAGCCAATTAGAGTAGAAGAAGAGGAGGAAATAAGGTTGGAGGACAAAATGCTGAAGGGAGTGAATTATACCTCTTTCGTGTCTGCCTTTCGCACTGCATTCTTGGGATGCTGATGGCAGAGTGAGAAGGGAAAAGGTCGACAAAAAACTGAATGGTCCGCTTGAGTGTGTCTACTTATTGAACGTCTTTATATCTCCGGAAAAACGCTCCGCGATGAAACTCATTTATGGAGGTATGTAGATGGGAAAAAATGCGATATGATGCGGTGAAAAAAATTAAACTAATTTTCCATTCGCTTTTCTTCTCCAGAGATATTAATCTGAATTTAAAATACGGAGGATTATGGAAGCTGTACATGCTTTCGGTTTTTAGCGCCTTAGTTGTAATTAAATATCGGTTGATTATGTACATCAGATGTGTACCATTTCTCACTTGTTAGAAATTTCCGCTATTAATTATCTTTTTAAAATAATATAATTCTTAATCTTGCTTAGAATCGTCAAAAAATATAAAGCCAATCTACATTTTCTCACCCCAAGTACTGTATGCGTTATAAAGAGTATACTTTCATTTGAATATCACTTTCTATGCATTAAATCATTGTATACAATTAAAAGATCTCGTGGTAACATTCCTTTGCTAATCAACCCAAGGTTTAATTGCTTTAACTAGAACAAACCAATTAACTTGACTGATAAAAACATAACTAATTGAATATCTTGCTTGCTATAAATAAACAGTATTTAAATACTCAATGTACATGAGTAACTAAACGGTAAATCGTAATTTACAACGTAAATCAAAGCATAAGAAATGGAACCTACCTATTTATGAAAATTTGATTATGCAATGAGAAAATCGTTCCCATAGATTTCAGGATAAACAAACACAATCCATAATTATTAAGAGGTTATTTAGATGAAATATAAATATCCATATCAACTTTTATTTTATGGATATTTAATTAGCATCAGATGTTACGCTTTAAGAGCTTAAAAAAGAAATGTATGTAGAATCAAGTATTTCAAATGATATACTATATTACCATCTTTGTTGAAAAGGAAAGTAGAATAGGTACTTTAGCTGACGTTGATTAAGATTCAGCGATATCTAAAGCCCGGAACAACTATAACTGTGACCATTTAACGTTATTTTAATTTTTTAATTCTTCATTGAAACTAGATCTTTATTTTCCCATAATCTTAGGAGTATATGTTCGGAAACTTTGCCAAAAATACCCTCAGGATAAAAATCAGTCTTGGAGTTATAAAAATATATTTAACTAAGTTTATAATTGAAACAACAAAGGAAGAATTCAACGCGACCATTCCTCAGCGCCCTTAACAACAGCACACCACAACGGGCATAAAATATTTACTTCACAAATTCTCCATGGTTACTGCTAACATATCAACTCAAATCCAACCCTTAAGCCGTCACGTAGCAATATCTGTCACGACGCATAAACGATCTATTTCGTTTCGGAATTTCCGCAAACCTTTGTCTTCCGACGCATGACGTGTATCGGTCTGCGATCTATCGGACGCGGACTGCTAACACCTGTATTCCGAGATGTTTCCTTTCCTCATCAATCCCTTTACATAATCTTCCACTTCACTTTTCCGCCTTTGTGACCACTTTAAGAATATGCCTCGCAGCTGAACGTCCGCGGGAAATCGAATCGATCCATCATTCGTTCGACCTCTCGCCGTAATACGATTCGCAATCGGAGGGACGGCTTCCATCGAATCGAATCGATATATCGATGACATCATCGGCTCATTCCGCAATCGCTTCCAACGACTTTTGATCCAGATGATCACTATACCCATCGGTCATCCTTTTAGAGGAATCTCCTTCCGTGCGACACAAATGACTTCGGAGGAGCTGATCAGATGGAATCGATCTGGACTCGGCGCTAATCGAATGCCATCTCGAATGCTCTCTCCCCCATCTGCAGGTGATGGGAAGAATTAAGGGGATCTTAACCCGATGGGGAAGGTGATCTTCTCATTTGCCCTCGCAATTAACGAGTGGCGAGGAAAGCGTGTGTAGAGGTGGGGATGAGGTGGGGGAGGGGAGTGCTCCCGAAATCTCCTGGGCGCATGCCCTCAACGTCTGCGCATTTGTTGCGGGGGAAGTGGGATGGAGACATATTGGACCAATTCCGCCTTTGGTATCAACGCATTCAGCGACAAACGGTGGAAACCGACACTGTGCGTGATGAGACTTCCTCCGGATTTATGCGTTACGGATGAGTTTCCTTGATAAGGTCGCGAGTTTTATCTAAAAATGCGTTTCTTTTACTCGCGTGAATCGAAATCTTGTTAACGAGCTCAGCCCTGCCATTTACGCAGTCGAGCCTTTATGGATTTACGGAGATATTTGGATATTTTCCTTCTAAAATCCGCTATTTCCATGGAAACGGTACAGGAATGATAAATGTGATGATAAAATTTCATACAAGGACGATTAAATAATGAATTAATACATAAAATACCGTTGTACAAGTACTCTAAAACTTCGAGGATACGCTACAAAAGTATCTAGCTGTAAAACTACTTCAAATTTGTATTTCACTTATCAGAATCCGTTTGAATACATTTCCTCGTTTCCGGGAGTACGAAAGTGCTTTTACATTGGTCACTGAATTACATACAAGTCTCATAGAAAGTACTTGTAAAATAATTGTAACATAAAACGTATGACAAACATTAAATAATATTATCGCAAGCTTTTTCTTCAGCTTCCGCTAAACAAACATTACTTTCTCAGAACGTGTGACATTCACAATCAGCAAAACCAACAAAATGGTCGATATGGTTTTTGAAGATGTGTATGACCAACCTTGAGAAGTCATTAAGCGTTTCTATTGACCTATCGTTTGATTAAACCAGAATTGACTATTTTCATGGAAAAGGAAAAAAAAACTCTCAGTTACCATTAGCAACTTCCGCAAAACAATGACTTATATCTGGGGAAACGCCAAGTAGCAGTAATTGTAACTCAATCAGTTGAGCAATGGTAATTATGATGAAGCATAGTAAACCTGCTTTAAATCGATTCCGTAGTTAAGACTTTAATTATGAGAATGTTTGTGATTCTCTTCTTCAGTAATATCTAGAAAGAGGTCAGAGACTAGAATAAATTTTTTGATGGGTGAGAAAAATCGTAATAGGATGGTTCATAAATTAGAATCGATGCAATGTAATCCTAATTTTTATTACAGAACTCTATGCTAGTGCAAGAAGGTTGGATAATGTAAATTAGAGAAGATAGCAACATTGAAATTAACTCGGATCTATGGCGCCAAGTATGAAGAAAGGAAAGCATCTGGATGAAGAGATTAACTCCCTAACTCATTACAACTCAGAATACCTAGTATAGATACCACCTAATCATATGAACGAGAGGTTTATCATAACTTGATTCCAATAAAGAACGCTTTCATTATCCTATTTTTCAACAAGTTCTAAAGTTATCAGATACAATACTTCTATTAAATGGCAAACATTATTTATTAAAAATTAGTGATAATGGGGCCAAGTATTCGTTTTGCTTTTAAACAGAATTACGAAAAAGAATTCGCATTAAATTTCTGGGAACTAATAATATATTTTATTCTTCTTGTGGCAATGTTTCTTGTACAAGAATTAAACGGAAATAACTTTGTACAATTTCTTAAAACAAACATTATATTTTCACAACAAAAAATAATTATATTCACATACCGTCATTTATTTAGAAATTCTCTGAGATAGCCTTCTTTTGATGTCAAAATACAACCTAAACTTCACTGATTCTAAGAATTAATTCTCTAATCGGAAAGTATGCGAAAAAAATATACTCATGTGATATTTTATGTATTATTATTAAGATTTTTCCTCTCACTCTTCTATAATTTCTAATCTTCATTTCCGTACTCTTTAGCTTAAAATAAATTACACAAAAAAGTGAAAGTACGCAAGGGTCCAAAATCTATGCTACCACAAAACAGGAAAACTACCTTCAAGCAGGGAAAACTCATTCCACCTACAAATAAGACCCATACAGCCCATGAGGGACATTTTAAAGTGACATAAATGTGGAACAAGTGGGCCAATGAATGTGGAAATCTTCTTAGCACCCCCTCCAGTTGAGTCCATCAGCAGTGTTAAAGTTCTTTCCACTGGAAGCACTTATGGGTGCAACACGCTGCCTATTAAGAGTTGGATGAACGAGGAGATAGAGAAGAAGCAGAGGTCAGCACAATGGGACATTCACAGTTTACCCTCCGTTGCCCTTTGGAGATCGCGACCCTTCCAAAACACGCCAGATTGATTTCCCGGTTCAACCCCCCGATGGAAGCGCCATGCGAGGGGTCACGGAGCTTCAGGAAAACGTGCTCTGACTATGAAAAGGGGATGGAAAATACGTGGAGAAAGAGGTGCATTCAAATAGGAGGAAATTGGAGATTCACGGATGGGTGAAACAAAACCCTAACTCCCCTAGTACCCTTGGATTGTTTGTTAATACGTTTAGACCCTCCAATTCTATTAATTCGAATCGAGTTTTTCCGTATAAATACGTTTACGGCTTAGAGCTATGTAATAGGTTCTCAACTCACATTCTATTTTCGTTGTCCTATTCTAATTTCCATAAATTACTCCTTAAATAAATGGTTCAGTGTAGGAGCAATTATCTTCCTTTCTTCTAATGTAACCTTACTGATATCAATTACTTGTATTTATAGTTCAATACTGTATCTTTTCATTAAAATTGGCAAGTAATTTTTCCATAAACGTAATAGTTATTGATAAATCGAAATTTTCGGTTTAATCCTTATGGAATATTAACTAAAAATTGTTAATTCCTTAAATTATCTTTATTAAGAGAAAATTTTTTAAAAATTACGTTGGAGAGGTTGTAGGTTATACTTGGAGAAAGGCATATATTGTAACGAGTGTTCCAAAAAATCTATTTCAGCTTTCATCGTGATATGAGTTCAACAAAATTTACCATTGCCTCAGTCAGTCGTTCAGTAGCATATCATTTTCTAGGTTATCACACTTATTTTTTACGTCAAAATTTTATATGATCTGCGAACTGCGAACGACTGTTACAAGGTAGAACATATGCTATTAAAAACGTAAAAGATGGGGAAAATGCTTGTTACGTTGAAAAACGAAATAAAACTTTTGAGCTCATTTGACGAAATGACCAAATTTAATAATCCCCTCTTTAATACATACCTGTTACCAAGTTTTGAAGATAAACTACCATGAAGTAATCTAATTGCTAATGAGATGGTATGGTAGGTAACTTTCATAATGAAATACTGAGTATCCACTCCATAGGAATCTCGAGAGATAAAGAAGGTGAGAGTTAAGTGCTTCTGTGGAAAGATCGAGTAATGGTGAAAACTAGATTTCATTATTCTTCCGAGATGTAAAATTTATACAATGAATAGTGCCTTAAAACAGAGAAAGCCTACAGAAGCTTTAGATTAACATCTCCCCTCAGAAAAGATTCCTCTGATAATTAACATAACAAAATAATTTTCGGTGAGCTCGTTTCACCTTATTAAAATCAGCCCATCGCTAGAAAAGACCAACCTCTTCTGACTAGAACAGCGCCATCTTTGCACGCGAGACAAACAAAACAAAAAGCGAAAGAGAAACCGGGTTGCTAGGGAGACGGAAAGGGTGTCCCTTCAAACAATTGACGAGCTCCCTTCCCCGCACGAATTGACGGGTAGACGTCGTTGGCAAGCAATAATTTCACATCGAAGGCTATGAGAAAATGGAGGAATGGGGTCGCGAGTTGGAATGAGAAGGGATCCGATGATTGGAAGGAATGGTTTCAAATATTAACGATGAGGGGAATCGAATACGTGATGATTGGAACGATGGATATTCATGGGATGGCAGTAAAGGCTTCCTCAGACATACGTCCTCCAGCGCGAGAAATTCAATACGTGCTGGTATTTGGTTCCACCTCAATCTATCCTAAGGGGAAACATGGCGGCGGGGCGCAGGGAAATGTTTGCTTTCTTTGCGACGTGCGCCCCCCTCCCCCCCTAACGAAACCAACGCCTTTAGTAGGTTTAATTCGAGTAATGGAAGAAATCACGTGATCGACTACTAAATTCATTGGATATAGAATTGACATCTCCAGCGTTATGAATATGATCGGAGTAATTCCTTGAGATTTGTTATTATTTCCCGAATCACGTTACACGTGGACCAGTTATATGTAAGCCATGTCAAATGTACATGAGTTATATATACTCCATATTCCATACTCCATATATCCATAAAATTCAAATGTGTTAAATCATTTGAATGCTCTATATCTTTTCTTATTAGCGGGACAACTTTGATGCTAATGGGGATAAAATATTTAGGGATACCAAAAGATCTCAAAATAAGATCATTAAGATTGGATGAAGATTTAGTGAACATTATCCAATTCTAGTTACAAGTTACGCTTCCCATCTGCTACAGAATTTCATTCATTATCAAATTTTATACATATCATTAAAATTGTAATAAAATTTTTATAACTACAATCCATTTTTCCTACCTTTACAACAAATTAGCAAACGTAAAATAAATATTTTGTTGTTATATAAATACAGTAAATTTTCAATTAGAATACTCTTGGCCATGAACATATAGCTTTTCTATATTCATCAATAGGAAGGTGAGGTTTGCGGTATTGGAATACTTATTTCTCGAAACATATTTTAAGATATTCTGTTCAATAATTGAAAAAGAGTAATACATTATAATAGCGAAATGCTATTTTTACCTTAGAGATCATAGAAAAATGTCTCTCGCAAAAAATAGTACCTATTCCAAAAATTCAAAGTATGTTTAAAATCTATTAAAATTTTCTATCTGGAAGTGGACAAAAATCTTCGATGTTCCATAAATAATTTGAATAAGAATTAATTTGATTCCACACTAGTACTTGGAGCAATATAAAAACATAGCTTAATGTATATTTACCCCTCAATCTTACCGTATCACTGAAAATGCTTATCCCTTCTATCTATCTAAAATCCTTTCATTTCTTATTTAGATCAAACCCTATAATGGGGCCAACGATATGGGAGATTATGAAAGAAAAAATAAAAAAAACACTTCAGGGACGCATGGATGGAAGTTGCGTCAACTGAGAGCCGTGCAGTTGCTTACGTGACTGAATTTCTGTTGTCGTTGGAAACGGTCAACCTAGCGATAGAACGTTTTCAATGAGCCTGAAGAATGAATGAAAAGAAACGTGGGTAGCAGCCGCCTTTAAAAAGCCAAGAGGAACAATTTAAGAGTCGAATGGGAAAAATTGAGATCAGAGGAAGTGGAAAAATGACAAAGAAACATTTTTCTCGTTTAAGAGGATGGGTCCCCTCCGGAGTTCATGATGAAGTAGAATCGGGTAGTGAGAGCAGAAGAAGTGTGTGACAATGCACGGGACATGCCGACTTCATTGACATCCATGACCTCATGAGGGCAAGGGGGTAACTCCGTGAGGTCTTCTGCTCTTACAAAATCTCGCTCCCATTCTTTCACCTCCTTTTTTTCTATGAGAAACGTCACTCTGCTTTACGAGTGCACCGCTTTAAATTCGTTACTACAAGTAGCCGATTCAGTGAGTTAAATGGTTGCTATGAAATTTCCAGTTACTAAGGATACCCGGCATTATTTTTCATGCGGGGAGTTTGATAAAAATTTTGACCGGGGGGTGCACTATCATCCATGATGGGTTAGGATTCAATTCCGGTATATACTTAACTTAAAGGACACTACTGAAAACAGACGCATTCACTTACATCTACAGATATATCCCGAGGTGTATTGAAAAAGGTACACCGTAAGAGTTTCCAATATTCAAGTAAATTATAAAATCTTACGCTGAAACTTTGCTAAATTATATAGAAATCATTACGGAGTGGAATTACCAAAAAAGGAAAATTCATTTAATTAACAGATGAGATGAAGATTCTTAGAAATAATAATATATAGGAAATCAATCTATGCTAAATTCCTTTCCGAGTCATCTGTTTCTATGTCATTCGCGTTTAATCGATTGAGGTCACAAGAAATCTATTATTCAAGCTATAATTGCATTATGAACATACTTTAATTGTATAGAAAAGTTATTTACATTTTTCAGGCAAAAAAATCCCAAAAAATTTGTTCCTCTAAAAATTTTAATGCACGATTTTGAATTTCACACACACTTCCATCAAATTCATATTTCTACTAATAGTTTTTTACTAATAATACTTCCAACTAACACCATTACCCTAATGGCCAAATTTTAATGCAATTCCAACATACAAGAAAATATCCGCTCTTTATAATATCTTACCCATATCCACTAAAATTAATTAAAATTTGAATATTATTCCATTTTACATATTATCGAACCAGAAAACCAAAATCATATTCTGCCACTAAAACCACCATAATCGGGACGAAATACGAAACAAGATACGAAACTGACCTCCCAATGGCTAAATGCATGAGTCATATGACCCCATCCTCGCAAACCGATCCTTGCGCATGCAAAGATAGAAAATGATACGACTGTGCAGGTGTTCAGTGAAAATGGCTAGATTTTTTTTAAATTTCGATATGGTAAACGGAAATTTCACTTTGGCAGATTTTGAGAAACCTACACCTAAAAACTCAAAATCAAAATCAGATATATAAAATCTTGCTCGGAATACAGTATGGTGAAGCAGATGGTTGGAAGATACATCTGTGCTTTTCACTGGCGATTGAAATATGTCCTAAATAGAAGCTAACTAATTCTTTGCCAGTAAAAGGGAAAATAAGGAAAGTAGGTATAAGTGCTTATATGATTATTCTATTGTCCTTAAAAACATTAGGTTGCCTTCGATTTTTTTGGCATTTTCAGTTTTAAATAATGTAAAGGTGCTATAGGAAATTCTTGATTCTTCTTATGTATATTTATCAAGACCTTAGGTTCATTTTACACCAATTAAAAATAAGAAAGTACTCACCTTGTTCAAATATTATAGATGAATCCGCGAACATTTTCTGAGTAAAACTGAATCTAACAATAATTACATCACACAAAAAGACATATTTTCCTAAGGTTTTCGGTGATAAAATACATAAACTACAAAAATAACTTGGAAGTAACAATATATGAAACTCTGCGTAAGTAACTGACATACTAAGCGAATATTTCCATTCATTTCATACAGGTTGATGAGAGCTCTATCCCATTTCTGTTATTTTAATCAAATTAGCCATGTTTGAATGCAATATTGAGGTCAAAATATTTCAATGTGAAATTCATCTTTCATTTCATTAAATATAATTGCATCTGAACGCAATATTATCTGAAAGTGACTCAGTAATATCTTGATAAAAATTTTTGTATCAAGTAAAAGGAGATTGATTCATTTGAAGAAGTAAAGAAACAGTAACCAAGTTGAATTTACCTTGAAGTCTTCATCTCCAGAGTAACCGTCGCTATTTGGATCATCAGCAAATACATCTAATCACCGCTTTGCTGACTTCTGATGAAGGTATATCATCACACAATCTTTCCGAGCGCAGAGGTACGGAATCTAATACGATGAAACAATAGAAAATTTCCAATGAACAACAAGGTTTTTCACTCTAACAACTCACTATACCATTATCCACTTTATCATTTCACAGTAAAATATTCGCTCACAGGTACACCGTTTTTAGATAATTTCAACAAGGATATACTGGAGGAACGTCGAGAATAATTAAAAGCATTAATAACCAGCATTCGAAATTTCAAAGAAATAACATATGCTAAAACTAGAGAACTGCTTCCCGATAAGGAAGGTTATATATACCATACTTAATTTAAATTCCGAAATTTCCCAATTATCTGAAAAAACTATTGTGAAATTAATACACGTGGTAGTTACAGTTTCACTTTGTTATATATTTCCTCAACTTCTGACTAGATATGTTAAAAATACTTATTTAACTTACTTTTTAGTCGCGTCCAAATTTTGTTCAATATGGCGTCGTATTGTACACTAAAGCGTTACCATAACTACAAGTGCACTATTGTTGGAACGAAATAAAGCAGGTGCTCCGCTCTCAGTCTGTCACCTGACTACGCTGTTACAACCAAAAATACACAAGGAAGCTCTGAGCGAATATGAATACGGCAAACTACGGCGTTAGTAGTGTCACATTACGTCTCGAGCGTTATAAAATCAAACCCTTCGGACATGTCTACACTCGCGAGAGTCCTTCTTCGTCTTCTTCTCGCTTCTTCAAATTGTTTTAATTGGCTAAAAATCACGCCACCCCATCGTTCTAGAATTTGATTGGCTGTCATTTGAATTTAAATTAAATCAGAGTAAATAGTTCTCCTTTTGAAAAGATTTTGTTCTCTTTTGATTCTATCAGCGAAATATATGATGATTCCAAGATAGTGTTTAACATTTTAGGAGCCTTATAGAACGAGTACTAGGTAAATTAAATAGATATCTCTTGAAAATAAATCTATGCACATTGATACTCTTAATTGAGACAGTGAAGTGTCATGGCTGTATAGAACAACGTCTATACAGATAGAATTTGAGTGAAAAAGTAATATTGTAACTGCAATAGTGAAGTACTCTAGTGGGAGTTGCAGAAATACTGCGAATAAAAGTGAACTATTTTATTCGCCGTTGAATATAAAGGATTTACTCTATGTTTTGACTTTATTTATATTGTGAGTGTGAACGTGTTAACCGTCGCCATGGGACAGTTTAATGGAAGCGAGAAGAGTCACGGAATAGCGTCAAGGAATTGGCTGAGGAGTGCGTTTGGCTGTGGGCTTCCCTGAAACTTCACCTCCGAGGCTGCAGAGGATCCTCAACAAAGGTAGGATCACCCTTTTATTTACCTTTAAATGTTTAGGAATTACTCTATGTGAATATCATAGATACTGATTATAGCAACGAGCGGTTCGTTGCCATGGAGCCGTTAGACTAAGCAGCGGTGCGTTAATGGCGTAATGTGCGCCGTAGAATTACGCACAGATATCGGTTGTTATGTGATCATCATGGTAATAATTATTCTATCGTGAGTTCCGGCGTGAGTTGATAAATTTATCGGTATGGATGTGAAGTTAATTTATAGCTAACGTATATAATCAGGGATCTTGTCTATATTTAAGGAATGTATATACATGAAACTAGCCATATTGATTTCAAGATGGCGATCCTTTTCGAAGATGAATTGTGGAATATTTAATGTGCCGCATCTCTTGGATACCCCTGTCGGGACGTATCCTACGATACAGGATATTGAGCAATTCACTGGGAAAACCTACACTCTTCGATTCCACCATAAGAATTGACCAACCAATAGAGTTTCAGACTATTCCTACGAGGGCAATATCTGGAACAATAGCGCTTTGACATACCCCATTCAATCGTCCGTTTGAGACACAGGATGACCTCCTACGTAGTTTCTTCTTTGGCAATAACCCGCTCTTTGGGTGGCATCGTTTTTCGTTTCATCGTTTGACTCGAAGAAGCAAAAGAAAAAATTTGAGAACGTCTCCCATGGCTCGATTCTCTTAAATGACCGAGTATGAAAACGTCCATCACAATCTGCGTTCCTTGGATGTGAAAAGAATGGAGCAAGGGAGTTATGAGACGTATGAGAGAAGTCGCATGAGGTAACGTTCTCTTTCCACGGTAGATTATATTCCAGTGATGCGTCATTGTTGGTTGCTAGGGTCTGAAAGTTCAGTTCGAAACGCAGTATACTCTCCGTCTGTGTGGTGATCCAGAATCAGTTTGGACTTTACTTTTAATTTTTCAATTTTAATTATACATATTCGAAGGCTTTCGTAATACTTGGCGAATAATATTTAAATAGTCGACCTCTAGAGGTACCTAAACTTTACCTTAAAGTATTTATTATTTTATGGTTAAACTCCCTTTCTACTACATTATTATTTAAAGCGTATACAACTTATTACAATCAGCTTGATTGCTGAGTATAAGATTGTAAACTGTAAGAAAATAGATTTAAAATTACTGATGGTTGAGTGGTTAACGAGAATGAAATTCGGATTAATTTTTAAGCTGATTTGAAATTAATCAAACTATAATTGCTCGAGATAGGTATCGTATTTTGATTTTAAGGAAATTTCGGAATGAACTTACGTTTATGTATGCCATCTTTTCGTAATGTATATGTTAGATTGACCCGAAAAAATGATTTTAATGCGATAAATTCTGAAGAATTCATAAAATGTTAAGCAAATAGGTGTGATAGTAACATGAATATTAACATGCCTTCTATGATTTAATTATACCATAACCTTTCGGAGTAGTTGCAAATGGTAAGAACTACATTTCTGACCTGAATTTTACTGATATCATTGTTTTATATCACTGTTTGTCGTATTCATTTATATGATAAAATGTCTTTACTTAAAAATCAATGATTGAAAGCACTAAAATATAAATATATATGGATGGAAACAATTCTCCTTACTCATACGATTATAAACGCTCTTTTTTGGATATCTTTCGTTACGTAATCCAATGGAAAAAAAACCGTTTATTCTATTAGAAGAAGAGACGGATAGACTTCAAAGTCAAATCCACCGATTATCGACTCCTTTTGTATTCCATATGCAAAACGTGTGATTTAATTCTCCCTTCCCTCGATACTCCTTTACAATAAAAAACAGCGTGAAGTGGCGAAAACGAGCCACCCTGCGGCTCGATAGCCTTTGTGACAGCACCCTCCCTCTACCAATCGATTCCCTCCAATTCCTTTCAGCCCCAATTCCGAACCCCATCCCATTGCGTTCAGTGTCCTAATCGCTCCTTTGAATGACAAACTCTTACGGAAGTGCCACCTCTTGGATCCTTCAGTCACCTTCGACACTCGTAAAAATGCTCCTAATGAACTTAGAACCCTCCCTCGTCTTCCGTAGCCTTTTCAAGTTGATTCAAGGAGAAGATTAGCAATGTTTAGGGCGCCAAGTGCAGTTTGACTCGGCGTTAAGGCTATGAAGGGATTGAGAGGGTTAATAAGAAAATAAACCTCACAGAATCTTAAGTTAATTGCACGCCCAATCAAAATAGATGGTCACTAGTCTGTTTATCACGGAATCATTGACGTTGTCCTAGTACCTCGTGTTCAAATTTATAATCATCGATAATTATTATTATTAAAATTATACTAAATCACTGCTAGTAGGTTTAGCAGTTGGTGATATAAAGTCTATTAAAAGATAGGCTGGAGATGCCGGGGATCGAACCCGGGGCCTTTCACATGCAAAGCGAACGCTCTACTACTGAGCTACATCCCCACGTTATATTCGAAACTATGAATTAATAATTATTTTAGTTTATAAGAGTACAAAAAGGAGTTGAACAACGGACCGATTAGCGTTCGAAGAAAAGGTGATACGAATGAGTTTTTTGTCCGCGGCGATTGTAAAAATGATAACAATAAAATGTTTACTCAAATTCTTGAAAATGAATGAGAATCAAAACACTGGAGATGCCGGGGATCGAACCCGGGACCTTTCACATGCAAAGCGAACGCTCTACCACTGAGCTACATCCCCTTGATTTTATGTGCAAGAATTTGTAATTAATCTGTTGTTACGGAAAAATTATAAGAGTGATGACAACGCTTCTGTTGGTGTTGGAATAAAAATAAATATTAATTTATTTATTTTCAAGTCAGAATTGTTGACAAATCATATTAAAGATAAAGATTTAATCGATTCCGCACAATAAAAATAAAATTAGATGCATAAAGATGGAGATGCCGGGGATCGAACACGGGGCCTTTCACATGCAAAGCGAACGCTCTACCACTGAGCTACATCCCCGCTTTTTGAGTACATACAACATTCTACATCTGACGTTTCAGCCATTCATTAAAATTTCAAACTTCATAATAAAAATAGTGATCCCAAAGATTTATTTTCATGTATTAAAATATGTTGTCATGGGTTAAATATCACAGCGATAAAATTTTGAGTGACTTCTCCCCAAAGAATAACCAATTTCAATGAGTAACGTTAGGGTGACGAAAGAATGATTCCATTTTTTATCCTAGGTTTTTTTTACCAATCAGTCCACTTAAATATCCTACATAATTGGCCATATTGAATGCGTATAATACAGAAAAGTCATGGCCTTCTGTCATTGACAGCCATTGATGGAAGCAACCCCCGCAGTTTGGGATCCTACAAAATGAATATCGAACTATTGGTAATCGATGGTCGAAACTGCAGGCGAGAATCGATCATCTGCTCTGGTCCAGCGCGTTGCTAGGAACATCAATGTATTCACTGAGGAAAATTCGGGGCTCCCGTATGGCAGGTGGTTATCTAGAGAATGTCTCCGCGGGGCATTTCCCATCGGGTCCTCCATGGACCAATTGTATAGATGCCATCTTGGTGATAACACAATTAACCTGGAACGCACCCCCGAAGCGATCCTGGAGTGATCACGTCCATCAATCGGGTGAAACTATGGTGATCGCTCGAGAATCGGCACCCCATCTTCGATTTTTCCATCGCCTCTTTATTCGTTCCATATCGAATCTGTATCAATTTGTGATTTTGCACTGTACAGACACCTGCCAACGGCTTTCCAGTGCCTTTCATAAGTCTTCAGTGCCAATATGTAACAAGAATTTAATTCTCTCAGTGTGTGGCTGGAGAATAATTTTTATTGAATGTCCATTGTGTTCAATACATTTCGATTTTGATCATTATTCGGTCGCGCAATTGAATTTTGATTACTCTAACGGTCACTGCAGAAGTTAACGGTTACGTCATGTGTTAGAGATTAGAATTATTGATTTCATAAATCTGGATGAGTATTTCTTATTTTACTTTAAGCCCATATTAGAGATTATTCTTCGAATAATTCTAAAACTCTAAAATTCTTAGTGATTAGTTAATCATCTATTATAAGAGAGAGAAAGTATTCTAGAATTAATAGTCCGATTTAATTAATAATAATATGATTAATAAAATACTTTAATATACTTTTACTACTTTTAATTAATAGGATTTTTCTTCTTATATAAAAAGTATTTAGGGCCGATTGAGAAAATTAAATACTAACCCCTGTCATACGCCGAAAGGCGGCTTGCCAGGGTACTTATGCAGATGTAGATGACCATATTTATTAGAATGCTCACATTCAAGATTTTCTCTCAAGTTTTTAATGTTAATAATTTTTGTAATTCTTCTTAATGTTTTTCGAAAAAATTATTTAAATCTAGCAGTGTTTCTGATAATATATTTATCCATAGATAGATGCCACAGAAATACATTCCATCGCACTTATTTTACTATTTATTTAATCATCGTTTCATTAAGGATTTACTACCTTAGTCCTGATCATACAATTGCCCAATTTGACGTTAGGTTGTCAAGTTTTATTCGTCTTTAATTTATATTCTACTCTCAGATGTTTAGTTCTTAGTTTCGTTCCTATACGATTCGTAACTAAGGCGACTTAGTTACAAAACACGCGGCAAATTCAAATGCAAATCTTTAGCTCGCCAGTCAGGACCTTATTTCCATATATTCCACTCTTTTAGTGATCTAGATGAGCCTTTATTCGGATGAAGTAGATGAAACCGGCTGCAAATTGAACGCATGACGGACAAACCGTTGGAAAGAATGACGCACGGAGATATATTCGGAAAAAGACTAACGTGACGCGGACAAACGCAGATTTCCGATTCCGGTCACATCCAACTCATCGGAGACTTCTCCATTCGGACGTATATCTCTGACGCAATCCGTAAAATGGGGATTTCGAAACGTATATCCCCTTAATACCCGTAACGAGTTTCGTTAGGACGCATAGAAGGAATCGTCAAAATAAAAAGTGTCGGAAGGGAAGATAGGGATTGGTGCGTCTATTAAAAGCCATTAAACACCGTACGAGTTGGAATGTATATCTTCTAGGTTATCCATAATTCGATTATGTCCCCTGAGTGGGTGACATATATAATAGGGTTTGAACAAATCCGACGATGAGATTTGAAGTATATGGCATGTCCAAATAAAATGTAAGACTTATCGAATTACGGGGCCAATATAAGAAATGTACAGCAATAAAATTTTTAATTTTTCCTTTGTATATGACTATGAATAATACGAGAAAATTAGGTAATTATTTTTGCAAGGATAAATATTTTATAATTAACGTTTACTTTCAGGATGGTTGAAAAAAGCCAAATTTTAATATTAAATAAAGAAAACTAGAAATTGACAGTCTTTACTTTATGAATTCGATTCCTGTTAACTTATGAGGTGAGAATTATGAAAAAAATATCGTCGAGAACAATATCCGCGGATAGTAAAAGGATAATGACGAATATTATAGTAAATAAAGTATAATTCAGATGGTAAATTTCTTCGTATCGTATGTTATAATATCAATCAGCACAATTTACTAATATATTTTTAAATGAATAGTTTTCATGATTGTAATTCCCGTACTCTACCCAGGTACATTTCAACATGTTCTTGTATCAGATCCAATCCATTAGTTATAGTCGGGATGCCAACTATACAATAGTATTTATAAACTATTTCAAACTGAATATCTTAAACAAAAGTTCTGTGTTATAATTACTATTATAATTAGTTTTCTTTTCAGTTAATACTATTAAGTATTGAGGTCCAAATTATGAATCTATCTCTCAATAAATCGACGCTAAGATATCTTAAAATTATATATTTTTCCTAGAAAGAAAATATTTAATTGTTACTGCATTCTAGCGATTCGATCTAACCTATATCTAGCTATATTTAATAGCGCTTCTGCAAAGTTAAAAAAGAAATGACATCGCTGTTGTTCACGTGATTCTCATAACATATTCCACCTTTTAGTATTCCCAACATCCTCGGCTTCTGATGGGAGTGACGATATCGCCACAGCTCGTGGTATTAAGGTTGTGGAGGAATTAAAAGCTGAGCAAGCACAGAAAAGGGCAGATTAAAAACGATTCCTTCGAAGGATATCATTTGTGGAGGTTTTTATTCGTCGTGGGAGAAGAGGTGAAATACGTTTGACCCCTTTCCACATCGTCTGTGACCCTGTGACGCTCCTCATAGGATCCCTCCGCTCTTCATCACCTTTTGCCCTTCTCGCTCATGACCCCTCTTCTGATTATGTGTGGGCAACTCTTTTAAAAACGGGCGCACATATGAATTTCTCCGTGTATTTTTTTCCGTCTCGATTGGAGGTCACCGTGGGGTGTGGGATAGGCCTTTTTAACAATAAGGTTACGCATCAAATTGGTGGAGACATTTTTATTCTTTCTAGAAGAGAGTTATCCTTGCGTACGTGTTCTCGTTAAAGATCGGGTCTAAGATTCTACACCAATTGTACCTTGTTCTTTTTTAACTCGAGGGAAACCTGTGTAAAAGTTTGAACCTCTAATCGAAATTTTACTACGATTTCTGTTTGTTCCGAATAAATGGAAAAGATACGTGTATACATGTATGTACTGTATTTGGAATTACACCCTTAATGTATTTTATTGAATTAAAATAATAAGACTATACGTTTCAATGATGAATGAATACGTATATAAATTAACTTATATCGACTTAAAAAGGAATGAAGATTTATATAATTTATATAAAAAAATAATAAATTATTTACAAACCTAAAATAAGAATGAAAACTATAAACTTGAAACCATAATTTATATGAAAAAAATTATTGCTGTTTTCCATAGAATTTTAAAAAATATTTTCCAATTATTTTAAATAAAATACCTCGTACGATCCAAAAATGTAATCTAAAATATTAATGTAACAATGACGTTTCATCAACGTTCATCCACGAGCTAAAATTTATGAAGCATTATTGTATGAATCAGATGCAGGAAAAGTTCATCATACGTCTCTTTACGTTGCGTGGTAACCTGGTTGCCATGGAGTTCATTTTTTGATCAAATGTTTTTTGCTAACTTTAACGCTAATTCTTACAAATTAATATGGAATTTCATTTGTTAATGACAACATAACAACACGCAGTTCTATTTCTTTAAACTTTCTTCACTCTTCAACGCACTATATATATCTCAGCAAACTTCGGAGTCAGTGAGCATCATTTTAACCATATAATTCATATTTTCCGCGATTCATTTATTCCGTATGGATCAATACCTTTTTCCTTATGCTCCACTGTTAATCAGGCAATGTATAAATCGCGTCTCGCCTTTAAAAGACATCCAATTTAAGTGAGGCAAGAGGAATCATTCCTTCCGTTTAATTTTTACTACCTCCCTCGCTTCGTTTGATACATATTCTCCTAAGCAACGATGAGAAATTTTCCTGGATGCGTTCCAGAAGAAATCAGGATGCATAAAGCGGTCGCTTGATTCTCTTTTGTTTTACGACCTAGAGGTGCCGTTGCAATAGCTTTCGTTTCCGAGCAACAATGAGGGATGACCTCAAGTTGATTCCTCCACCAGATGATAACGTTAGGAATGATCTCGAGAATGGACGGAACGAGTGATCTAATTTGAAAAGACTGCCTACCGTGGGATTTGCAATTGAAGGAGATATCTCAAAAACGAGCGCTCTATTAAACACATAAGTGATGGAAGATCTGCGTTTTAAATTAAGATTGTTAATACCCATAATACCCATACCCTATTCTTATAAAAATAAAATCATTTTAATTGATGCATATATTTGTTAGTTTTGTTATTTATATGTTTATATTGTTGATTTAAATTGTTAGGTATAAATATTGTTAATGGTAGCACGTAATTATAATATATCAGAAGCTAAGCCTACAATGTTGTAGCTATTTCATTAATTATTATAAAGAAATGACGGCGAGTTAATAAAGTATTACGATTGCTGTATTCTCAATAAACTATAGGTTGACGAAAATCACGATTGTTATTAGAAAAACCTATATATACGTTACGGAACTGATAGCTGCGTGAAGAACACTGTGTGCGAAAACAATAGATCGTGAATTCATGAGTTTCTTCGAGTAATTTCTCATTAATTAAGTATTTATTCATTTATTTTTTGCGTCATACAAATTCATGCTTGATTGATATTATCTATAAACTTACTTTCGGGTGAGTTATCGATTACTGTAATTATATAGATGAAGTAACGATCAGAAGAATATTACGTGTAAATAATTAACTACTAATTCATCACTAGAAGTTAATATTAATTTGATCGCTATTAGGAAAGGTTTTCTCTTTAGAAATGAATCAATTTATATAGAGTTCAAACACATATTTCTTCTTATAAGCAGCAATAACCTTTGCAAAAGATGACGAGGTTCCATAGCATAGAATCATGAATAATTCAACAGCAAGCTTAGTTTCTCCCTGACCTTTTGATCTAAGCTTTAGAGCTTAAACACTTTAACAAAACCATTAATCAGACTATGAACAAACTAGCATTTCAAAGATTAAATAAATACTTAACCGTCAGGGCAGTAAAGCAAGTCGTTAAAAATAGACAGTAAATATGATTTGCTACATAGTTATAGGTTAATGTCTCTTTCTCTTGGGTTCTGTAGGAAACGATTGAAAAGGTAATAACATCTAGAAACCATTCAGCAAACTCGTAACTTTTCTCACACAATGTAATGAATATATTAGCAACAATGTTTTACTTTACAGTGTGCTGTTTTTGCGGTAAATACTTCGCTTGAATTCTCTATACTTAGTAAATGCAGGCTAACATGTTACTACTAAAAAATAGTGTTAATAAATTACATATATGCATGGATGTGGAATTCTACTTTAGCATTCAGTTATTAATTACTGAAATCAGACAAAGTTTTAAACAATTCCTAAGAAAAAATTGTCAAAAAGACAAAAACATTACAACAAATATTTTTTAACTTATTGGTAATAGGGAGATATTAATGATCATCTTATTATTTTACGATGATATACATAATTTTAGTTTTGCAATCCTCTCTGGTATTCTATGATAAAAGTGCTACATTTCTCTGTTATTCATTGCAATCTTTTAATAAAATAGCACAACGATCGTCAAATAGAAACATTACGCAAGAAAAAATTATTGATAATCTTCTGGCTATGGTAACGAGATTTTTAATGCCAATCCTATAATTGTCCATTTTTTATTAATCAGGGAATGCACTGATTTAGCTCAACCTTGCAATATGCGACTCATGAACAAGTCTCTCGTTACTTACTCCATACATGTTTATTGCGACAGGGTGAAGTTATATGTTAGTTATTGATCTTTGCCACTTCCTCAATATTGTACGAACTCATTTCATTTGTCATTAAACGAATTAGTTCGTTTGCACGTTTGATATTTTTTGATTCGATCTATTATTTGCCTCCTCAATCAACTCCTCAACATACTCCATAATGAACACGATACTAGATGGTAAATGTTTCGTTTGCTAATGCAACTGGATTTTGCAACCTGAAGGATTTTTTTTCAAATTGATTTGCTATTGAGAAAGTGCGGGACAACGGTTCAGAATTCAGTATATATCTCAGTAATTAATTAGGAGGTACTCTTAAGATTCATATATGGTTATTCTTGAAATTTATTGAACAATAATCGATGGGATTTGGAAGTAGGTGCATTTATTTGACTGTTAAATCGTACGAGAATTTAAATCTTACCTTCTTCTGAGCTTCTTGCCTCAGTGGGGAGTATGTCATGAAATCCAAACTTAGAAAGACAGACACTTAAAAGATTTTAAAACAGTATACATGAACATTTAGTGAATGCAATATTTAACCCAAAAGGAAGATATCAAAATGGTAACAAATAAAAGAGAGAGGACATCCAACAACTTTTTTACTAACGAGATATTACCTTTGAATTCTTCATTTAGATTTGACCTACATGTACATCGTATAAGAGGATTTATGTAAGTAATGTTAAATTATGCATTCCGCAAATTAAAATCGCATAAAAATTGCAATAGTATATATTGTAATTGTAACATATTATTATGATTTTTTTTTAATTTTCTAGAACGTTATGACTTAACTTAATTTTATCAATCAGTATTTCTAGCCCAGAAAATATTTCCAGTTCTTTTAGAAAATAATGGAAGTGCCTGAAATTTTAAGATGAATATCATTTCCTTTTTTAATTTTTTAAATTTCTAATTGAAGGTATTTTATATCGATGTACCCAAGCGGGTCGAGTTGCTTGCTTTATTGGAAATTATACATATAATATAAATGCCGCAGAAATATAGTAGAATAAAGGTACGAGACTATTCTTAATAGAATTAATAGTCACTCCATAACTTCCCCATGGCAACATCTTGATAGCAATACTGCACAAGCAGCCGATTGTTTACAAACACTCGCTTTAATGAAATGTCGATGTGAAAGATACGCTTCCGTCTAAAGAATCTGTCAAAGATCAAAGGTCGCGCAACGGATAGCAGGCTTATGGAAGCCCGAAAACACTGTAATTGAGTGTCGAGAGCCCTAAGCCGAATTTATTAGTACCAAAAAACGAGAGTAAAATGATCATTCCTTGTTTATAAGAGTTTCACGAGATGTCATAAGTATCGACGACTGAGCGAATATATGGACCTGCGTACGAGGGAATTAGCGGGTTCACCATCACTTCTCGTCAACGCTATGACGCGAGTCAAGGATCGAAAATAAGAGGAGATGACGAGGTCTGGAGCAGAAGGGATGCTGTGTGGATGTTTAGTGCAGATGTCTCATTTTCCCTCGTATTTCAAACGTACTCTATTTTCTCCCATCACGCACCATTACATATGTTGCTCGAAAATATGTCTTTGATGTACGTATGTCGTGAGTGAGAGGACTTGTCCATGCGTAATGAGGCAATATTGCCCTTGAATCTGTTCGAAAACTTAGTTAAAAATTTGTTGTGAGCGATTTTTAGCGTTGCTAAGGGAAAAATTAATGTCAATTTTTCATGTACATTAAAACGTTATAGAGTTTACGTATATTAGATGATGTAATGTATTTCTTGTTTCCGGGATATTTATATACGAATGATAATCATTTTTCTTTATTGAGGATGTGGAAAAAATAAGTGTCAGTTGTCTATCAAGATGCACATTCTCCTGACTTGAGATATTAAGACGTTGGATTATTTGAAGTAGAATTACAAAGGCTACTCCTTATTAGGATGCTAAGAAAAGTTCTTATACTCTCATTACAAATCATTGACATGAACGTTTACCTAATAAAGGCCTCTCCTTCATGGAGAATATCTCAAATCATTCTTTTCCTGACAATCAATCTATTGCTATATTCGCGTCTCGTATGTTGGCTCTTTGAAATTTATTTATCCTTTTTCATGGATAATCCGAAATAGCGAAATGCTATCTAAGATGTTTTCCAAATATTTACGTGAAGGTCTTTTTGATTTTCTATGTGAATGCCAAATAAATATTTCTAACTAAGATTAAAGAAGCTCGTAAAACTAAATATAAGACCATCTTTTTACGTTGTAGATTTATATATTGAATTTAAGAAGACGACCTTTACCTATTAATTAGATTTCATTTATGTCAAAGCTTTTATATTATACATATTCAGACCTATATGGGAATATATAACCAAACTTCTGTTAGGAGTTCAGCAACGGTCAATTTTAAAAGGTCATTTCTTCGAGGGCTCCTAGCGTAATTTGAAAACTGAATGGTCTAGGAGAATATTGAGATGTTCCTCTATTCATCTACATCCCTCCCCTACCCACTCCCGACGATCCGCGTGAGGCAACGGAGGGGAGGTTCAAATCAGACCAAGGTTTGATGACTCAGTTCAGAGGAGCTAATATTTGTAACGCGATATTCGCGGAATTAATCGAAGGCGATGGAAAGCCGACGCCAATGAAGCATCATCCATCATTGGAAGGGCCTCGTTACTTTTTTCTCTTGGCTCCTCGAATTTCCACGATCGATTAATAAAAATAATCTTCCCGAGAGTTGATGTCACTTGTCGTATTTACATACATATCTGCCAATTTAGATTTTATTCGATACGAACGAAGGGTTTTTTTGAGGAGCAGAAGATGATCTTATACGGTTTGGATATACGGACGCTTTTCTTCCAATAAATCTCATTCTTGAAGGATGTTTCCCTTGGTTACCTTATATTGTTCGTTATTTAGAAATTTCATCAAAATTTACTCCAAACATAATTTAGTCTGCCTGATAGATATCCTATCAAATAGTACTTTGTATAGCAAATAATCTTCCGCAGCTGTGATCTATCTACTATACATGTACATGTAAAATTAACTAAATTTTTAAATAGGCATTAAGTTCAACAATCTAATAATTAAGTCTACTGAAGTTTAACTAAAACTATAGGTAGATATTTAGTAAATCAAAATCTGTAGACTAATAGAGGTCTAGCAACGTAGCTTAGAAGAAACGAGGAAAACTTTTGAATAATAATTGACCATGATATGATGAATGACACGTGAATGATTTTATCCACCTCTTCATACTCTATTTCCTAAAGAGCCTAATTTTTTATTGTATATGTAATCATGATGGTAATACTATTGCATTTCATCGTTAGTATCCACAAATCTACAATGTATAATTCGACCTTGCAATAATGCAGTTCCTTATTAGAGGTCAATAATTCAGAGATATGTTATTTTTGTAATTGAATGATAATTAATGTAATTTTTACAATGAATTGTCTGTATAACCAGTGAGAGCACTCTACTTATAAATTAATCATTTTCATCTATAATTGAAATATATCATTCGAAGTTTATGAACGTAAATACTAGATTATATACAAAAATATACTAAAATTATGCTACCTAATAATCAGAAAATAACCGGCTAATATCATCCAATGAATTTCATGGATCACGTGTTCGTTTCTTCTCCTGAAATCCTACACTTCCTAGTATTCAATTCCTTCAGATGAAATCGCGCTTGCTCCATTATCTACTTGTTGTATCTCTTCTTCTTTGAATTAAAATCTTCTTACGACTTCCTAGAAACGGCGACCTCTCGTGTTTGAAAATGAATCACTCTTTCACCTCTTTCATAAGCGTGAGTCGTCACCAAGTAACCGTTCATATGACAACGCCTAAAATGGATTCTTAAAACATTTGCACTGTTCCTCATTTAAGACCTTCATGGAGAATCAAAGACATTTTTACCAGCTGCCGGGCAAGCATTACGTGTTGCGTGGGCTCTTTGAAAAGATGCCGAAAATCTTCAATCAATTTCCATTTCGCCAAGCGTAACAGCTTCGCCATATTTGAAGCAAACATACGCGCATTCATTTCCTGCCGATTTTTCACATCGATGACGTATATTTTAAGGCCGGACGTGATTTGACGGAATGATCATTGATGTGGCGTAACGAGATGCTATATTTTTAGTTTCTCGTCTCATTATTGTGAAAGAGAACGCTAATTTTTCATTTTGGGATTTTTTAGGCCTAAAGACGAGATATAATCATCATATGATTCAAGATTTGATATTTAATATCGCTAATTGAAGGATCATTAATTTTCGAAACGGAATCTTCTTAAAGATAATCGTACAGGTTAACTAAATATAAACTTGTTATAAAGCTGAATTGTCTACAACAATTTTGAAAAGGAAGAAAGAAAGAAAAGAAACAATAGAAAAATTTCGCCGGCCGGAATGGTTAAGATACTAATCTTCTTACGTTGAGGTCCCGGGTTCAAATCCAGGCGAGGACGAAATTTTCCTCTCATGGCGTGGATGTTTGTAAACGTCCGTTGTTAAGTTTCCAACCACGGAGTAAATGTCGAGAAAGTGGGTGTTTGTGTGGTCTAACATAAGATAATTAAAGAGAGAAAATAAAGAGAGATTATACACTAAGAAGTAATACTATATGCAAGGGATGCGTAAACATTACGTATACATTGACTGAAAACGAATAGATAACTTGATACTTTACGAGCGGTATAAAAGCTACTTTTAAGACTTCATGGTAATAATAATTTACCTATAATTTCGAATAAATTTCTTTTCATCGCGATGAAAGATTTGATCATCCAAATGCAAAATTACTGCCTTCCGCGGTCGTTTATTTCCTTGAAGCTCTTATCTTTATTTTCACCCCCTGCCACGCGCCGAAAGCCTGCTTGTAAACGTAGATGTAGATATGCAGATGTTATCAGCGAAGTTAAATCGCATCCTCAAAAAAGACTCCCGCACGACGTAATGCTTGGCAATCAATCTTAGGCATAGTGGTAGCATCTAAGTCATCAACCTATTTGAACAATCATTAGGCTCCATCCGTTTCCTACGCCAAGTCTCCCGCGTTACCAGTGCAGACTGCACCTTGACCCGCGAAGATGTGAATGAAGCAAATTGACCCTCTTTTGTCTTCCTTCTGCGACACCACACTCCGCGGAATGAATGCACTGTCTATCGCTCCCATTCTGACCCTCCAGTGCGACTGCCCACGCCAAAGCGTCTGCAGCGGTTCTCATGAAAGGCTGTGTCTTTTTATTTTCGTAATCCTCTCTTCTCCCATTCACACATTTCTTCTCATATGAAGACATGTCGCGCGAGGGAGGCGAGTTCCCCTCAATTAGTCGATCTCATTCATGATGGAGGGTGTGATGTTCAGAATGAATGGAAGCTGTTGCTATGGTGAGAGTTGTAGTTACTGTATCGAGGGAAAAGCTTAAGAGACATGAAATGTGGGTGAAATAGTTTCAGGGTTTCGTTTGATGTGTTATATGATATTTTATCTCCACGAATTTAATAAAAAATTGCGAGATCAGGGAATTTAATCTAGTTCAACTGAGCGGGCGTAATAATGAAAATGAACTCTTTAATATCAATTCGATGATAACATTCATTTATTCAATTATTATTCGATTTAATCACCTATTAATTTACTTAAATTAATCAAATAATTTAAATAATATATTTTTAAATCTGTCGCATTTATTTTTTCATTCGGAGAGTTTTGTTTGAAGTCGTACTCTTTAAGAATTTGAGGTAGGAATTTTAATGGATTCCTATCGGTATACTATGAATTTTGTTTGGAACTCATTTCATCCATATGATTCCATTTATTTAATGAGATAGAGTTATAATCATTAATTCCAATGGATGTTGAAAATCTCATTTAGAATATGCATTCCTTCCTCCACGATTTGGAGCATACATAGGAAAGAGAAATATATTTAGTTCTGCATAATCTTCATCAATACATAGATACATACATAAGTACATCCCCAATTGATATATTTTCTACATCCTAGATCTTTTAATTATAATAGTTTTCAAACAATAATTGCCTTTGGTTGTAAATATTTATCTCGTTCTATGATGGAAGACATACTAGTCGAAAAGAATTGACACAAGATGAACATATATACAATTATGTTGTTCTAAACATTCTTCCTTCATTAAAAAGATACATTTTATTATTCTGGTTAACGGTTAACGATAGAACCACGACTTTCGACATTGATTTTACACATTTCTTCTCGTTTCTGCCTTGTCAGACCCAATTTAAAAGCGTCAAAGATGCATGGGGACACGATAAAACCAGAGACCGTCTTATACGAGCAAAATTCCTCGTGAAAGGGTATTTCAGAATGTTATTCGGCGGAACGACCAGGCTGCCATCTGCTCATCCTCCTTTTTAAGCACCGAAATATTTTCCGCCCGTCCTAATACACCCATTTCGGAATGGCGAAAAAAAACCGCTTTCAAGGAATTCCTTCGCTAAAAGTTCTACCATTTTAGGGACAGAGCACGCGTCGAGCGTGTGTTTGGCGTGACGACGCGTGCTCTAATGAATCGTCTTCCACAAAAGGATCCATTTAGAACTCTGGCGTTTTTTTACCCTTTTAAGGTTTTTTTCAACCTATCCTTTTTATTACCCCTTCAGCTCTGTGCACTTTTCGCAGTCCGATGCTCATATTTTCTTCCCATTCCGAAGCATGTGCTCTTTCTGTTTAGTTCCTCTTTACCCTTTCTTCTTGGGATACGGAATATAATAGATCGTCTGCTTGTTCCTAACCCAAAGCCGGTAATCCTTTTCCATTTTTTGTGTGAGTTGTAAGTGTATCGGATCGTATCTAGTGATCTTAAAACGTTGCTTTTCAATAATAAAAGGTCCTATTAATAGCACGTAACCGCCAACAAAGCAGCTGAGGTTTTTCAATAGAAAGTAACGGTTGCGAGGCAACGTAAGTTTCAATTGTTTGATTCAATGTTGCGTAATATACATTGTTAAGCGAAGGTGATTTCAATTGTTGGGGATACTCTGCTTTAGAGTTGAATTAGAAATGAATTGGGAATGTATTGATTTAAGAAAGCCAGCATAGAACCTTGGAAATATTTTTCTCGGTCTGCTTTTATGTCGAAATTATTGTCGTATTATTTGATAATCTCAAAGCGGTGTACGAGGGCTTTGATTTACCATTAGCTTCAGAATCAAATTGCTGAGTAATTTTTTGAAAATTACACAAAATATAACTATAAAGAGTCATGTCTCTCCTTGTAAATAGACCTTTGAGATCAGTTTTACGAAGCAGATCGGCAATGTAATCGAGTAGGGAAATCGTTAACAGGAATCGTAATTAACTCGTAAAATCCTCGTTTCAACACAGCTATTTAACTATCCTTCCATAACCAATAGTGGAAAACCACTTCCAAGAACTTGATGGAACGATTTAACTCGATGTGAAATGGGTTTTAAAATTTTCAAACCACGGCGTAAAATATTGAAAATATTCCATAAAATCAGGAGTCGATGCAAAAATTGTCATCGCCGGCAAAATATATTTGCCACATTGTTTACGATTGTGTGTATTTTGGGATCGACCTCTTTCTCTTTGTGGTGCCTTCCAGCACCATAAATCATCCCTTAAAGAGATAGGAGTCATAAAACGTAAAGACTCTTCAATCCTTTCCCTCTCCCGTTCTCAGAACTATTTACCATATTACTTTCGATAATATTAGAAGGACGAAGTGAAAGAGTTTATAACCGATACCTTCGACATGAAAAAGTCGTTCAAAATCGACGTTGTCCCTCATACTCTCGTCATTTTTCCTAGTTCTACCTCCCGTTTCGGAGCTTTTATATCCACTTTTACGATCTGTAAATAATATCCGAAGACATGTTGAAAAAACAGCTTTAATACCGCGTTTTTTTTTACACTGTTAAAATCTCCGGGGCGATAAATTACCCGGTTGCTATGGAGTTACGACTGGCACCGCGCTGAAAGTTCGCTAATTGCAATTTTTGTTGACATTTCTGCAACACAGCATGTATGTGTTTTGCGCGTTCGTTTGTAGTGTCCCCTGAGGCTATGAAGGTAATGAACGCATTCCAGATCCTATATCGTAAAAAGTTACAGCCCTTTGTCGTCAACAATGCTAATGTTGTGCACTTTGTAAGGCGTTCTCTTATGCAATGATTCTTATGTGAATGTTCGACCCACGTCTGGGAAAGTATTTCTTAATAGAATAAAGAGAGGAGGGAATGTTATCTCTTTGAGTATCCTTCGAATCAATCAATAGGAGAAACATTAATGACTTTATCTCATGATATAAATAAGCCCGGATCAAATAACTTACTGTGTGAGTGATTTTTTATTGTGATAAAATTTCGATGAGTATGTGAATAAATTTACAGAAAATTGTGACTCATTTACATAACTATGCATATTGTTTTTAATGATGTGAAAAACTTTAATGTTTTTATGTAAGCGTATTAAACGTCTGAACCTTACAAATCTCAAACTTTTTTCTTCCATGTGTGTGTGAGAATATTTTTTATGAGGAATAAATGAGAAAATCAGAGAGTTACTCTATATTGTGATTGAAAATATATTTTTCTCTAATACGTCATTATTTTATGCTTTCATTAAAAATTTCGGAAATAATTTACATTTTACATATATTTTACAGTTTCATTATCTCCGTACTTAACGTGAAAGAATAATAATAAATTAGTATTTATGCTCTTATATTTTAGTTTGTTTTAAGCTCTTAATTAAACGTATTAATTTAAATAAGAAAATGTATTCAAGTCACAGCTTTATTTCCTTTTGTTACCTATGAAATCATTACTTATTAATTTTCTCGAAGAAGGGAAAGCTCGGTAGCTTAAGGTTTAAATATAAACTTTTACTAAGTATTCCGCACGTAATGCGCTAAAATCCTCATTATCATATCGTCTATCATTAATAATAGTACTAAGCTTACGTTGATTATCGCGACTACCACAAGAAAACTAACGCATTGTTTCAATTGTCGGTCCTATGAGACATTCCAGCTGTTCCCCTCCCCTTCTCTTCCCTTCCCCTCCACTCCATTTCCCCTCCCCCACCCCCTCCGCGATCCGCCCTCACTCGCGATGCCGCGGATAGGTGGCAGTATCGCGGCAGACGTGTTGCTTCAGCCCGCGTTTGAAACAGATGCGAAGCTCGTCTCCAGATAAAACTCTTCTCAAAGGGCGATCCAGTGGGCGTGCGTGCGGGAGTCTATCTCGTGCGAGGGGGTGATATATCTAGATAGTACTATGTCATTCTGTTTTCATGTAATGCGAAATTGATAGGCGGATTAGAGTTTCTTAGATTCTGTCTGGAATGAATCGGGAGAGGAAACAAGCCTGACTTTGGTATCATAATAATTCCGTGCTTCTTCGTGGCGGTACGAGAGATGATATGTTTTCTCTTTATCGCGTCGTGCTTTGGTCAGTTTAGCTGTTGATAGTAATACTGGAGTTGAAACAGAAATGACGCCAGATGCTCGCATATATGCAAACATCTTCATGAGGCCAATGTCAGTTCTACAGCGCGAATGGAAGTGTGTGTTGGTCGTATCATCCTTCAAAAACACTGTCACATTCATTCGAGTAAATAGCTGCTTATATCCGTATGAAACTAGAATGAGTTCATGCATGAAATAGAAATACTAGAATATAGTTCTCTGATTTCGGTGAAGTTAATTGTAATTAAGTCATAAACAGTAAGTATTAATGAAGAATGGATATGGATGGCATCTTATTCTTTTTCATATAGGCATAGATTTATAATTCCTTTGCGTTCCTCGGGCTAAAAGATTATAATTTAAATAAGCAATGAGCAATTTTTTATTTAAGACATAAAAAAACTAGGTTTTTGAAATGCGATACCAACCAAACGCTGCCGTGTACATACTATCGAAGAATGCAACTTGTTCTCGTTGTAAAAATGTTGACACCTTTATCAATCCAAATAATAAGTAGACTGTTTCAAATCTTAAGAAATGATCCACAACTGTCGTACACTGTTTTCAAAATAATATCTGTATTTACCAAGGTTTTCTACCAAAGTGTTACAAATACTCTAAAGCACTTCATTAACTATTTGGTATTGTTACACAATCTTTTAAAAATAGTTCCTCTCCACTTACATACTCCATGTAAGTATATCTGGTCTCTCCCATATCAATATTTGGTAAAAAATCTCTGTAAATACTGAATACGTGATAATGTAACTGTTAGATGATATAACTTAAACCAGAATCTATTCTTCTCCTAGAATTTGTAACATTTTACACGAAATTTTTTTTCTAAATCTTCTTCAATTGTTTTTCCTATATATGAATAGAAATATCTCTAGCCAAATTAGGTTTATCTTTAAGACTCACAGACTTTGAATGCACCGTGCTTCACATCAACGCATCAAAATTGCCATTACATTGGTGTGAACAATATTTCCTGGTTACTCATTAAGGTATACGTCTCACATTGCTTCATGAAATCGTCCTTGAATACCGATACCCTTCCTCTAACTTCATCTGTGCACCTCAGTATCATTGGTACGTCCAGTGCATTAACCAATGGAAGTATGTGAAGAGTTTCCTTATGTGTACAAACATGTCTCTTGAACTAAGATTCACACTGTAACCTTACCTCTTGGACCATAAGATTGTCGTGTAGAGAGGGCATTGACATTTAGTGATGTTAGTCCTATTTACTTAACTCAAATTGGGCTATTGTTGGTAAATGGATGGTTGCTAACAGAGAAATTCTAATAATACTTTCACTTTATACATTGGTTCTATTTTTGATCGAACTATTTTCTTTTTACAAATTATTTACGTTATTAACACTGTGTAATATTGACTTTGAAAGATTTATGACCTCTCCATAGTATCTATATCCTTACGTATACGTAATAAATACGAGTAAAACATTATCAAATAATTGGTTCCCGCTTTCCAATCTTCCATCGGAACATTACATCGATATGCCGTAGCAAAAACAAGCTCACAACAGTATACGAGTGCAGATCGATAAAGCCATAGAAGACCTCGGGTCAGAGAGATAAGATCACTCGCAATGCATCAATCTTTTGTTTTTCCCGTTCAATTCCAATCATCCCCTCTTTGTCATCAGTCCGTGCACAGACACTGTCGCACGCTCATCAGGGACTATCGTAGCTGACTCGCACGCTGAAATCCCGTCCGACTGTAATTGATTCAATTGTTATCGATTGCTTTATTTTCAACCAGGGGGCGTGAGACGGCTATGCACCGTCGGAAGGGTTTGGTTGGTGCACTCTGATGCTGTCTTATGAGATGATGGGGGTGGGATGCAATGGGGGAGTTTATGGGCCCATTCAGTCGCGGGAAGACAAAAGAAAGTTGTCCCGGTCTTCATGACCTTCCTTAAGGGTATTAACAGAGATAATCTTTTAATTCAACTGAAGCTGCATGGTGAAAACATCGTGCACAGGCAGTTTGGAAAGAGTAATTGGTGGGTTTAGATTAAACAGACAAGGTAATTCTCCAGTTAACTTATACGCCGGTTGAAATATAGCGTTTCAGAAGCATGTGATAACTTCGTTGATGATGGTTGATAGCTACAGGTCTTATGCTCTTCATGAATTACATGATCCTCACTGGTATATCAGTATTTCATGCATTTGTCCTTTATTAAAATGATCAACAATCGATCATTGTTCCTCCTAGTAAATTATTACCTTTCCAGCTTTCACTTTCATTGTTGCAACAATTGCTCCACAAGCAGCGTATTCGTCATAGGTTACATTAATCTTCTAAATTTATTTCAAACATAAATTAAATACAATAATTTATCTAAAAGTGAGATTTATTAGAGAATTAGAATTGGATATTTAGTTTCTAAACACCCTTTTGAATTATTTTCTCCATAAAAAATTGCTACTTTTCCTGAAGGACCTCATCTGTCGTATTATCTTATATTTACGCGCATTCCACTCTTCATTCAAATATTATCGCAAATAATTTTGGAAAACTGTGCCAAAATATTTGTCGTCACCTCAACCTGAAAGTGAGTAAAGATTGAAATCATATTATAAAGATACTTAATTTCCATGTTTGTGGAAAATTTCCCATGTTTTCTTCAATTTTTATGAACTTGAAAATCATTGTCTGTAAACAAAATGTCCTAATTTGTAACAACAAGAATAAATCTTCTCTTCGGTTAGTCAGGACCGAAAAGTGTTTTTTTATAACATAAAAGTTCTAGAAACTGAGTGATTGAAAAGAAGAAAATATCAGCTTATTGTGCTAATCAGATGCAAATAGATTTCCTGTCAGTTAATTAATATGACAATTTGTTGTTATGGCTTTATTGTTCATGTTCAAACTTAAATTAATTGCCTTGATTATTACAATACATGTATACAATAAGTAGTTAATTAAGTTAAAAATCGTTTATTTATTAACGCGAGGTTTCATCATATCTGTTTATTATTGTCGTAATTGATTTCTTCTGGAAGTAACAATGAAGATCAACAATGCTGAATAAGCGGACAAAGAAAAGCACCGTTGAATAATTGACTTTCAGTCGATATCTGAATCCATCGCTGGGGCATTTCTCTCGTTAAACTCACCATTGCAATCACTCCCCCACTTAAAGCGATCAATCTCCTCCGATAGTATTGGAAGGCGCCTCCTCCAGCGGCGGGGAGGAAGGAAGAGATCGTGAGAAGAGGGCGGTAGCTTGATTTAAAAGGGACGAAGCGACATCTCGGGGAGTCAATTGGAGTGGAGGCAGATGGCCAGTGTTGCCAAGCGACCGAATGAGTGGGCGGCGGTTGGGAAAGGCTTTGATTATGGCGGAATGCCGTCAACGTGTCTTCATTTATTTTCCCTCGAGCGAGAACTTGCGCCCAAATCTGCCTCTCTCCGGAGGGAGGTTCGAATTGCGTTTTTCTACGTCTAGATTCCGCGTTGGTTGAGATGGCGGAGGAGTGTGGTTGTATTGTTGAGAGGTAGTTACAAAGGAGATTAACAATTAGAGGAACGTAAACAGAGATGATTAGTGTCGTCACCGTCGCGGCGCTGTGCTCGAGTAGTTCGTGGTTGCAGCTCCACTGTAGAGAAAGAAAAAGATTCAAATAGAAGTAAACAAATAAATAAATTTTATTGCTAGGAGGTTGTAATATTTAATGCTATAATTTCATTTCCGTCTATAACGGTTGAGAATACAATATATCTCCAGTAAAATTGGCGTTATCACTCCATACTTACCGTACTCAACTTACCTTCGTAAGATGTTAGTATTAATGTTCTTAGTAAATACAATATAGTTAAGTATATAGGTTTATTTCCATAATTGTTGATTCGTCAATATACATACTTTTTGTGCCCAAATTGTGTGTTGGATCATTTTGATCGTAAATTTCTATTTATTTGAGTATGATCTCAGAAGCTATCTTTGGAGACTTACCTCACGTTCCTTATCAAACGCACGATTATTACCGTACTATACACATTTATTTACCGTTCGCGTCTCTTTTATGCTTATCAGGATGACACAATGCCCCAAGGAAATCTAAAAAGAACTGGAATTAATTTTCATATTATGAGCATTATTTGTTTATGTTTTTCAATCATAATATCATCCTGAAATATCCGAAATTAACCTTGAAGATCTTTGTTACAACTTTTTTCGCCTACCTAAATATCTATTTAATTTTTAGTAAGTTTTCATCGATTGCAACCTCTTTGCAAAAATAGATTTTAACTCGTTTCACCCACGGAGAAAGAACTGGTGAGATTTTTCATAGAACTTAAGTGGAAACTGCGGTAAATGCAGTTTTACATAAATAAATGGATGAACGAGTTATAAAAAATAAATAAATATATATATATATATATAAAGATATATTCATTGATAAATAAGACCATGCAAAGAAGAATATTATTGAAGAATAATATTAACCTAGAACAACAATACAATATATAATTATATGATATTTTTTAAGCGAATAATAAATTTTAGTCCCGATGAAAGTTAGAAATAAACACTTGCACTTATTCACTTCTACTTCACTTCCTTTTTTATATAAAAATATCACACCAAATAAGTCTTCCCAATCCTCAACGCCCTGGGCCGTTGCCTTATTGTCGCACCCTTTCACAGCTGTCTCATCCTCGTATCCATGGTTTCCTACTTTGAGCGTCCTGCATTCGACATCCTAAAGCCACTGATTTACTTCTTCTCCTCAACTGAGATATATTTCCCTGAGCGGCACTCTCGTCTGATCACGCATCTCCTCTCTCTTCGCTCCATCACAGCCTCCCTTCCAAATAATTCGCGCGGTGCACTTTGATACGCTCCCCCGTTGTTAACTCGAGGACATGTTAGCCGGCTTTGGAGGTTACAATATTCTCTGGTATGGATGATGCTTCTGTAACAGTATATATAGTATTTCACCTGAAAGCATCTGGAACAGTGCACCGTTTACCTACACCTCTCTGGTATGAGTATGCAGCGGACTTAAAAAGCCAATTTTATCCCCTACTTTTAACTTATTCAGTACTGTTTTGGATGATGATTGAAATTAATAAACTACGCTAGATGTTTATGTAATGAATCAGCGTAATCTAAAACGTAAACTAAACAAAATTTTCGTAACAAATTCTGCTTTGAAATCCCAAAGCACTCACACCTTTCTGATTCTGTTTATCCCTTTACTGGATAAGTCATGCTCATTGTTATTCGTCTCCAATATTTCACTCTTTATTTTAACTTGCATTTCGGGTACTGAATGAGGATGAGGAAGATGAGTATGTATGTTTATTTAATTACACAATACATTATATCTCGACAAATTTTCGTTATACTTTTTCGAAAAATTAGATTGCTTTTTTATAAATTTGCCTTTTTGATACAATTCCAATCCAAACTTCTCCTTTGACTTTTTGGACATATAAATTAAGTGTTTCATTATCACCCATCATCTTCTTTCTTTGTATCTCCTTTCAATTAGATGCGAAGGAATGTTAAACCCGGAAAGTACATTCAGCTTCGACACTATTAGTCCTCATACATTATATTCATTCCTCATTCATTAATTGCAGTGAAGATTCTGGTACTAAAATGAAAGGAAATTTTTAAAAAGTCTAGGAATTATTTTCCGAAATATATATTTTATAGAGAAAGCAGTATTTTTATTTGCCACTTTTGTATTTGTATACGTGTATATGTAAATTACCTTATATCGGTGTTCTTAAGTTGTCATGGTGATTCCGCGTGCGTTCATTGATCCCTCTGAAATACTATATTGAGAACAGAGAAGTGAGTTGCTCGGAGCGGATGTTCATCGTCCGTCATAAAGGAAAGGCGTCATTATATTATTTTCATGGAACGGAATGAGTTCCGCGTTCAACGTACTCTCTTTGTTTTTTAAAATTATTGGACAATTATACGAAGCTTCAAATGACACTTCACACGTTTCTGAAGCATAAAATTTTACACATGTTTTATGAGGTAGAAATTTATAGCGATAGCATATTAATTCCAAAACCTGTGCAGTCATTTATTTCTATGCTATTCCTTTTCATTGTAAAAAAATGAAATACTCAATACAACTTTTAGGTATATTATATCAGAAGTTATCAGAGATTTGCAATTAAACGTTCTATTTTGTCTTGTTGACTTATTTTTGTGCAGCATTAAAAGTAGTCTTAATGTTGATTTTTCCAGTTCTAATTTTACTTTTATTTATACTGTTATTATCTACTGTTCTTCTATTAATATTATGAATTATATTCTCCGATGTTTCAGAAAAATTTATGAAACCTACTTAGCGTTATTAATAAAATATTATATAGAATATATTATTGAGAATTCCAATTGTCAAATTAACAAAGTCGTATCTTATTTCGCACGGTTATGATTTTGCAAAGTTAAGACACACATAAATTTTCGCAAATTTCATTAAGTCGATAAATAATTTTTATTTAAGTTTCATACTCACTTTTTATTAAGTTTTATGCCTTTTATGGTCTTCTCACATGTGAATTCAATGCTAGTCACTTTTTATTTGGCAAACAACATGTCATTTTAGCGTGTTTTTAGGAGGAAGTAACCCTTATCCTTCGCGAGAAACATAGTTTACCGCATTCCAAGAGAGCTTTGTTCATTCTTTGCTCCCTAGTTAGGCAGTTTGTAAAAAAGGAAGAGAAAATATCTCGTGAGGAATGGCAGCAGAAATATTTTATCATCCTGATATAAAACATCCCATTCTTTGAAGTGTCGATTCGTTTACGTCAAAAGGAAACCAAAACAGAACCTTCCGTGGAGAGAATAAACACACTACGCTCAAATATTATCTAGGTCGTAACAATAAATATCGATATTTGGTCGGATCAAAAGGATCATCTCGTAAACCAGCGTTGAGAGAAAACAAAGTGAGCAAAATTTTAAAACTTCTACCTTGCTTCCTCCCAGAACTGCGTGGCCATCCTGAGGTTTGATAAACACCCTTGCGATCAAATTCAGTTGTTGACACGGTCCGTTACGATTGTTGAAAAATCCTTGTTTCCGTTTCCAGAAAAAATTGAGATTTCCATGGTTACAATATTTATAATTGATATCACTCCTAACTTACCCTGCTTTTAGGAGATTGAGAGATGAAAAAGGTTGCTATGATCAATGTTTTCACTCAAAGACATCCATTTTCTGCATCATCAAATGTATATAATCAGTAGTCACATATTTTTACCTTTTTCCAATAATTTGGATGTAAACAGTATCATCCTTTAATAGGAAATTTTGTAAAATTAGGAGCAGCAAATATAAAATGATGAAGTGTAGCAGAATTTTTAAAAATGATCTTGAGGAATTTTTAACTTTGTCTATATTCTAATCATTCAGGGTTGGATAGCTTTAAAATATGGATAAACATTCTAAATGATTTGATGAATAATTTTGTAACAAACTTTTCAAAACTATGTAATTTGTGATTATATATTCCACATGAAATTCCTTTCAATTTAATATATTTCTCATTTGTCTCCATTCTTTGCAATTTATGCATTTTAATCTTCGAAAATGAACTCTTACTCGTGGATTTTTGGATGATCCTCTTGTGTGGTAGTGTTAATTGAAATGCTTCTCTTCTCCATCACAGTCAAAGTACACCTCAGAGTGGACACTTTTCCACCTGGCTTTGGAAAAGAGGCTTGCATTAACTATTCGATGAGAAGTAATAAAAGTATCACAGTTCAAATTATGTTATGTATTATATAAGTTCATACATTTATAAACGCATCATTTCTTTTACGTAGTAAATTGGTCTACGAAATTTTCTTTAAACACACCGCCAATTAGAATATACCATCCTTACCTCGGTGACATTCTCTATGTCCATCTTGTCATGACTCTAGGTATGCAATAAGGTGACGTCTTACTTTAAGAACCGGCACTCCTTCCGCATATTTACACCCGATCATTCCCGTAGCGACTGCATCTCCCGCGCGTTTTGAAAGAATCCAAAAACTCCGAGTAAAACGAATAAACAATCGCAGCATCTTTGAAGAAAGCGTCTGTCGGCGTGCGCTCGGAAGAGGAAGTTTCCTCTCCCATCACTCATCTCTCCATGGCAACATCAAAACTCCGCACCTATCCCATTCTTTCGGGAGAAACGCCGACGCCACGAGGGTGGACTTCTTAGCTCCCGCGAGTATAGCAACGCGGGAGGAAGGTCAAAAACACTCGCATATACACCCTGACGGACAAACAGATCGGCTTACCCTCCTCTTAGTCTTTTATATCCGAATGCTGTCAACATTGCTACAGAGGCAAACTGAATTGGTCCAAGTGCTTCAATAAGGAGGCCTTCATCTTCTCAATTGGAACCGAATCTGATTTCAATGATTGTCCTTGATGGGGGTATGGTATGGGTTGTGTGGCGGAATGAGGGGCTGATATAGGGTTGGGATGGATTGAAACGGTTCTTGGAAGAAGCAGGTGGCTGGAGAGGATGAGATTCAGAGAGAAAAATGAAGAAATTAGGCTCAGAATTGATTGCGGTTGTCAACTGAAGAAGTTTCTTTCGTTTCCATGGAATTAAAGCAAATGTACCACAAATATACTTAGATTGGATGAAGAGTTAGGGGTTTGGTATATATGAATGTTGGAAAGATTGGATATGATTTAGTATTATGTAAAGGAAATACTTACCCTGCAGATGAGGAATTTTCGAGTCTATTAAGGGTTGATGTCTTCAGCTGCAACATAACAACAAGTTCCATTAGGATATTTCGTAAAAATTCTGGAACCCTTAGCCTTATGCTATTTTGAAGCCTTATCAAAACATTATTATTCCATTAAATATAATTATATCTCCTAAATGGCAACGTATAGCTTCATCAAAATCGTCTATCTAAATAAACTTTAATTTCAAGTCACTCGAATTAACGCTATCTTTGTAAACCACACATCCAAACATCATAACAAATATTAAAATGTATTTCTTACCAAAATGTATTCTAAGTAAATAGATCGAGCAGAAGAATTATATTATTTTTTCTTACGAGTTTTAATTTTCTATATTAATATATTACCTTAAAATTAGTTGATATTCACGAATGGTTTTGATATCCTATTTACAATTAGACTAAATAAATCTTTGATTAACGGAGTATTCAGCAAAATTAATATCGTTTAACTGTAAAGAATAATTTGAAATTGAAAGTTCAAAAAATTGATAATATTAGTCCCATTCGTTTATTAATTAAACTCAACATGAGCTATAGATCTGATTACATTAAAGGTTAACTGTTGAGATTTCGTGCAAATTCTTACATTACTAATAATGAAGTGATATAGTGATATTATTTTTCATATATTATAGGAGTGATATAACAACTAAAGCTATCATGATTTAAAAGATCACGATAAGAAAAGTATAATAAAATCATCTGCTATTGAAGATAAGATCGAAAGAAAAAAACCTAGGAATGGTGATGCAGGGGGGAGCTTTTGGATAGAGCAATAAAAATACTTCCAAAGTGACATTATTTATGTAATAGTTCTTTCCTTGCGTTGTCTTGCCCGCATGTTTTGACGGTCCGCCATAAGTCACGTCTTAATTGACGTTTTTAGGAGGAGATTTTATTGATGCAAAACACTGACTATCGCTTTGAATTAGTCTTTTGTTGGCGTAGATTAAGGTTTCTTTCGTGAAAAAAGACCTTGATAATTTAACGTTCGTCAGACCCTCGGATGGGGTTTTCATAAGCTGTTTTGTCATTCAGAATACGTACATATCCTTAGTGATTGTATGGGTACCAGTGTGTCAAGGCAAAGGAAATATTTATGTTCAAATTCCAATGTACACTTTTGGTCCTTCGCTATCATTCAAAAGTTTTTGCGGCGTCTTTTGTGGTCCATGGCGAATCAATTGTTGAGTCGGAGGACAAGAAAGGATGCGAGACAACAGTAGACAAGATAGATACAGTCGATCAAATAATTGTATTGATTGGGTCTCTTTAAGACATTATGGTAACGTTTATGTTGAAGTCGTATACAAAATTTATATTATAATACGGACGCACGTTGAGTTTAAGATAATTATACCAGATTAAATTCAAGAAAACTTTATGAAACAATTTAATATTTAGTTTCAGATTGTATTTAAAAAATAATCAACACTAGATTTTATCTCTTTTAATCTCTAATAACTTATTTTTGCATATATTTTTCTCAACCATGAGTTCAGCAATTTACTGATTAAATAATTGATTTAGCTAAAAAATGGTAATATTTAATGATGTTTTTCTTCATATCCAGGAATGGCTTTTTATTTATGCTCCAAATTGTAGTATTATTGTCCAATTATTATGATCAAATCACAAAATCATTTCTTCTAGGCTTTTATTCCATTAGAATTGTTAGCAATCACCATGGCAACATTATTTCTGTGACTCATAGCACTTTCACTAACGCAGCACTATTTACGTTGCTATGATAATAACCTCGTCAAAACTGAAATTAGCTAATTAGTCTCCGGCAGTTGTTTTCGTCAGCTATAATAACTTAGCCACGGTTTCCAACCGTAATTCATAATAACCGTAACCGAGACAACCCCCGCATTTCAGACTCGGGTTCGAGAAACTTTAGCTCGTAAGAGTCAGCAAGTCCGCACATACTAAGAACATTAGCCCTCCCAAGAAGGACAATAAAGCATCGTTTCGGGAAGGGCCGGCCAATTGGTGACTCTTACGGACGGGTGGCATTCCGCATCCGATGACAGAAAGGGGCAAGGCCTTTTGGGGAAACAACGCACTTTGGTAACTGGCGTAGATTATTTTGTTTGCCAGCCGAACCACTCTGATACTTTAAGAGCGATATGGGAGGGGAGTGGGTGGAGAGGGAATTGGTATAAGAAGGAAAGGGTTAAATTGAATTGGAGGTTTAAAAAGAAGGGGAGGGGAAATGTCGTCCGAGACAAGGGACTGTGACGCCAAAGATCTCAAAATTGGATGAATTAATATTCAATGATTTCCATCGGTAGATTTTTTGCGTTCGTTCCGATCGAGACTGGATTGGCAAGGAGAAATATATCAAACTTTTTCTTCGAAGCGTAGGATATCTTAATGTTCTATCTGATCATTTTTCATATTAGTAATTTTCCATCATTGTGGAAAGAACTAAGGTTTATAGGTTGTTTAGAATTCAGGGTATAGGGATGCAACTCATGCTTTATATATGAGAAAAACTATACCTTCCTTGAAAGCAAAAATATGCATTGTAATTAATACAAACTTTGTATAGCATATTTTAACTGAACTGCATAGCCGTGTTTACATACAGTGATGGTCCTAAAATAGACAAATGTGCAGTTCTGCCTACAAGATTATTTTTCTTTTTTAGGGCATACACATAATTGAGGAATTTTGGTTGTTAACCAAGACGATTTTTCAATTGAATCTTCCAAAATACTCCTAAAAAAGTGCCAATAATGTCATAGATTAATTTTCTCTGTTTCTAAAAGAAATAAAATTTCAAAAGTAAATTTTTACAACTTTCTTATGAAATATTTTTTTAAAAATACCACAAAGTAGGCTCCTATTCCACATTCCTATGATATACATCGATTATTACCAACATATTGTTACGTATTTGAGCAAATAAAAACATTAAACTATTTTATTTTTACCGCTTCATGTTTCTTTCTTCTAATTCAATATATTTGGTTAAATTTTACTTTAGATTTCTGAGAGATGAGCCCAACCAGCATTTAACATTTGTATCTCTATGATTTGAAGCCATTTATAAACTATTGGGTTCATTTTGGATTTTTCGCTATGTGTACCACAAGGGCTCGTTCTAGGACCTATTATATTCATTACGTTTAGAATCAATATATCTCTTCCATAACGTAGTTGTTTCCACCACATCTTCAGCTTCGGCCAATGATTCTTTACGACCGCGAGCAGAGGTCTGACACTTCCAATCGAGGGCCCCGTAGAGTTCACGCACACTCGATCGGGTGAAGTTATGCCGATGCGATGTGGAAGATCACGGGGGTTAAAAAAAACGGTGGTGAGAGGAAGAATCGATACAGGAGATTGAGATGCCGTCGACTTGTTTGTGTCACGAGCCGACTGAAGGAAGAGCACAACTGCGTCGTCACATTTTCGTGCACTCCATCGAGGATGTATACAAAACAATCTAGCACGATTGGTTTTTATTTGTATTTTTTTCCCGAGTTGGGAAGATAGATAAATTGATTGAAACACGAGAGAGACGCAATTTTTTGTCCTATCCTCGACCCATAGAGATCAAGATCGTATATCGAATGTTTACAACTATCTCCTTGGAGATCGATTGTCGAGAGGATGCGGGATTGGTTTTAGGGAATCAGAGTTAAAAGAAGGGATAGAAAAGTGTGTTTTTGGTGGACATTGTTCCCTAAATTAACGTCATTTTCAAATTTCAATCGGTAAGCAGTCATTGCCATTTAGTTTGCCTTCTCTGAAGAGTGAAACCAGAAGTTTTCTCCATCTTGGATATGTTGAATGTATTTGTTAATGTTCCGTAAAAGTTAATTTACGAATGAAATATCATTTAACGTTTTGCAACAGATACAACAGTTGATCTTTACGTAGTTTCCGTATTAAGAAAGGAAACACATCTTTAAATTCAATATAAATGTGCTTTATTATGAAAACAATCAATTCTTTGTAAAAATTGTTAGAAAACATCATTTCATTTCATTAAATTACTTATAAATAAAATGAAGCAAACATCCAATGAACCAATTTAGGACTAACATTAAACTCGAAAATTATGATGAAAAATCGAATGAACAAATTAATTGAATGATATAAAACGTATTGATTATATTTATGTAAAAAAGTGAAGTTCATTGCATCTTTATTCAATCTCATAGCTTCATGTAAATATCATAAATGTCTCTTTTTAATTAGAAAATAATGTAGCATTTGGTTTGAAAAGGGTTTAGTTCGTGACAAACTAAACGTAAAAGTCGAATTGCAAATTCAAATGTAAATCTGCGAATCCAACAAAGTGAATTCCTTCGATACCGGCCGTGCAAATTCATGACTCACGACCAATAACCGAAGATACGTACTTCGCAGTGGCATGGGATCAAAAATGTGTAGGTCTAGAAATTGCGCCGAGGCGGCTTCCGGATCGGAGTTCTTACCACTCCGAAAGGGGGAGTAGTAGCGATTCCAATCGTATATCTTGCTTTTCTTTGATCTCTTGCATTTGATGTGTGCGAGGTAAGAATGCCCGCACTTTGCATCACTCGGACATGCTTCCACTTTACTCTCACAATGCCTTCATCCATCAATTTTTGAGCTTTTATTACCGAAGAAATCTTAGCTTACCGATCGTGGAAGTGGGGAGGTAAGCACGAATACGAGCTCAGCTCCGTACATGAAGACATCCAATGCGGGTTGGCCTGGAGGAGAGGTTTCTGTGATAAAATATGTCAGAATAGATGGTTGGTCGTGAAAATCATTTTTATAGAGTTGGTATGCACACTTGGAGATCTGGTGTTATTAAAGGATGATCTGAAACATTAATTCAAACTCATCGATTATGAATATTAACTTATTACTTAAGTTAGGAAATGGATCCAAATCGAAATAAAATCCTCTTGGAGCTCACGATGATATAAATTTAATTTCAAATAATGTATACTTAATATTAATTGAATGAATTTTAGGAAATTGAAGGGATAATTGCTTCCATTCTTCATACTTTATTTCTTATATACGTACAAAAAATTCTCAAGTGATTACATCCCACGGAAAACGTGGAAATATTTTCTAGTATAAACTCATGCAAGCTAAGAGCAATTAGTAATTATTATCTTCTAAACATCTATTGATGTTTACTCCCGCATTTGAGCCTAGAAAAAACTAAGTATTTTTTCTACTGAGACACCCCATTCTCCATCACGACGGATGAGTTTCAATGTAGTGTTTCCGTCCACAATGTTTTATTTTATATCATTTATTTACGTCGTAAAATATTTAGTTAGCCTTCCTTTATGTGTACAAAAACATGAATTACAATTAAACGTATCCTTGGAAATCCCTTAATTTCTTTATTGTGGCAATAAACTTCGAATCAACTCTCTCGGATACAAACAATTAAAAAGAAGGGAGCAATCTCATGAAAATTCATGTTGCGTGCAGCCCTTAATTACGCGTAGAGATAGGGATGGTCAGCACGGAGGGAATTACACAGATAACGAAGCAGTTGCCGCTTTTTATTTACTTTCGTCTCAATTGGAAAGCTCGTGCGTGGGCAAGATGTCCACTGGCATATGGCGACGCACGCCTGGTAAACCGTCGGAGACGAAAAATATTTGGGCCAATTAAAAAGATCCCCTCTCCGGACAAGACTTAGCAGCTTCCTCGGTTAATTTCCTCCAATAAAGTGTTCCATTATGTCCTCCCTCTCGTGCGGCCGGTCTCCTAGGAAACGAAAATGCTGGGGGATATAAAATTTCCTCCGAATTCTTTTCGGAGAATTGAGGAAAACATTTTCCCCGTATAATTATACGTTGTCCTTACTTTTCTTGTTCAGAGCGGTAGGTCTTCTCGTACTAAAATCTCTATTACGTCCTGGAGACAGAGTAATTGCTTTATTTTAGATTAATAATAGTCTAGAGGAGGAGTATGGGTAGGGATTGTGCACGTTGCTAGGGAAATATATGTTACCCCGACAGATGGAATTTATTATTGGTCACTGTCTTTAGATATATCCTTCACAACCATTTTTAGTATTCTTGTTGGTATCTCAGTTTTACCGAAATTATTCGAATATAATGCTTTTATTGTCGAATCTGTATCAAATATGAAGCTGTGCTGATTGAGATATCCACGTAATGTAGGGCTTAAGATATTTACGGACTCAAATTAGATTTCTTTGTCTTTTAATTACAAGTAAATATAAATTTCCCAACTACGAATTCACTGTCTAAATTACATCCAGAGCTTATTTTTATTAAAGCAGATTGAGTATATTTTAAAACACATGCAATTTTCATGTAATCTTTTCACAGTTTGTATACTTACTTTCATCTCTCACACTCATTATTTCTTCTTTAACTTCAAGTAAATTGATATTTACGCTATAACGTAAAGATATTGCATAAAATTAATAGATAGAATAGTTCGATTCCCAATAGTTGCGAATTTTGCTAATTTTACGTTAATAAAATTGTTTTGCATCAATACAGTTTCAATAATAATCCCCCTGTTATATGATATTCAACATTATATTTTTCCAGATGAATAAACAATTGCCGATTGGAATATTCGCCCATAAGCGCGATATTTGCGAAAACTCTAAATTTTCGCAATCGAATCCAACCCCGAAAGTCTAAGATTATAGAGCAATACAATATAAAATCCGTTTCAACACTTTTCGGAGTGAATCCCTTGAAAAAAAGGGAAAAATATCGGGGTAAAATCCGGCGTCAGTTAACACTGAACGTCTGCTCCACACGGCTAACGTGTTTAGCCTTTATTTCGTTAGGAACGCGTTCCATTTTGACAACACCGAATCTCCTGCTTCGCCAACAGCCTACGTATTGAATCCGAGCCGAAACGGAAACAGTATAGCAGCCGAAAGAAGGAAATATAAAATACACGCCCTCTTAAATAAATATATATTAACCGCCGAGTAGCGCCTTCTAATCTTTTTGATCCGCCGCCTTAGAAAGACGAGCCGAAACACCCTCTTTCAATCAGGTCGCGTTTCCCATTCTTCTCTAATCCCGACTCGGAAAGAATTCCACCCAAAGGATTACGAACACATTCGAGTAACGCACACAGTCACGCTAACTGTGAAGTATTTTCTCACGTGACGTAAATCAAAGAGGTGATTTGTTTTAGGTCATAGATTTGTGAAGTGTAAAGGGTGTCATTGAAGAAGAATGTTATGAATATAAGTTGAGGAAACGTGAAGAAAATATTGAAGCGAATTAAGCCTACTAAATACTGTTTTAAAATGATGGAAAGGGGAAATCAAAGGTGAATCATCGAAAATAAATTAAAGTTACGTATTCTTTAATTAATTTCACATATTTTTTGACTATTTCGTAATGAAAGAATTATCATTATTTGAGAATAACGGAAAATATATCGGTAGGAAGAGAATTACACTTACGAAAGAATATTACAAATATTTGATATTTATAACATTTTATAAATGAAGTTTGAAAATAGGAGAAAATGCTAAAGATAAAAAGAGTTTTCAATATATTTCTATAATGGTTTTGAACAGTTTTAAATTTCTTTTAATAAGCAATGAAAATGGTGAGATAAAATATGGTGAAATAACTTAGAATATAAAAGTTGAGTATACATTCGAATGAATGAATAATGTATTGCGTGTTTTGAAACAATTGGATGTTTCCAAGTATTTCCATCGTTTAAATACTTCTAATATATGAATCTTAGAATGATTATGTATTAGAATGGGCTTAAAGTTCCTTTATTGAATATCCTGAAGGAGCCTGGTAAAGTACTGATCATTTTAGAAAAAAAGTGCGTAAAAATTGACCCACGATTTTATGTACTTCTTACCGCGTTTCAGTTGTTCCGCAGCTTTATTCTATTAACTCGGTTGTCTAGTTAAATACGTCACTTCATCTACTACTACAACTCTATCGACAGCTAGTCGACACTTAACTTTTTCTACGCCTTCACGCTCTTCACAGAACCAACTCGCGGAAAAATCGAACCAAATACAGTTCCGAACCCTCTCCTTAACCCATTTTTCCACGCATTAGAAAAGACTCGAGAAAAAAAAAGAAGAGCGCAGGACGCCGTTTAGGTGACAGAGGACTGTGCGACGTCAACCCATAGCACTCGAATCTTCTCCCCGTATATTAAATTAGTACCCTCATTTCGTTCTTCACAATAGGTGAATCGATAACCTTCCCAAAACCCCTTCTCTCCCTCAGATTCCTGTCCCCTTTTTCCCTTTGAGTCCATGCCGACTGTTGTCTACGTGATAAATCCAAACGCGAGCGAAGAAAATCGCTTTTTTACGTTTGGATTTCACGCGGTTCTTTATGAAAGCGGCGCAAAGGTAGAGAGAGGAAATCGCCTGGGCGGAGTCCACCACCCGTTCAATAGTCCCCCGTAAGGGTGTATTTTTTCCACGGCCCAGAATGGAGCAAATCTCTTTTATCACGCGTGTCGCGTATTTCTGGGATTCCTCGTGTGACTCAGCTGTGGGTGCCAACCTTTCGAAAGGTTTCGAAAGTGATAATAATTGAATCAGTTTCTCTGAGAGTTTAATACGAAGGTTGGAGTTTTTGTAAGTGTTGTGTGTTGTACAAGAAGGTGTAAAGAGGGTGTTAAATTGATTTGTGGGTTAACTTTATGGTGTTTTGTCCTGGGTTTGTCGTAAACATTTACGTTACTTTTATTAATTAAGCGATAAAAGTGCATAAAAAGGATATGAGGCTTTAGGACGATTTCAGACAACGTTGAAATGAAATTATACTTATAACGCTGAGAAACATCTTCTTAGATTAAGTATTACAAACATAAGAAAGTATATAAAAAATCTGATTTATGTTAATACTTTCTTTTGATTCAAAACAAATGTCAAAATTGAAAATCCATGACTTCATCCTGCGCCTACTGCGTGAAACCACTCATTTGTGTTTTGAATTACTAGTGATCAGTAAATAAACAGAATGAATTTGAGGATTTTTGTTAGGAAAAATGTTTTAGCTTAACTTATATTTTTTCATGAAATTATAAAATTCAAAAAAATCGAATAGTATCTTTTTCACGCAGCTTTATTTTGCTCTATAACATAAAAATTATTGTCAATAATTCGTTGCGCATAGCTGCCTTCGTAATTCTATTCTTATTTTAAATTGAAGAGGTTTGACGTACTATTCATCAATTTTCATTCCTCAGATTATGGAATACGGAACATTGCTCAATGCCTGCGGGCTGGATTTTTTTTGGTCTTCATAACCTTCTCTGGAAATTATCGATAAGAATTTAAAACAAAAATCATATATTCTATGCGGTTAAGTTGGTCATGAATGACTCCAGGTTGCCTTGATCTACGTATTCAAGTTGCTGATAATATGTTTATTTTTCTCCGTCATTCTTAACCTTATTTTTATTTATCATAATTGCATTGCAGTTAGGCTATCTGGTCATGTGACAATACTTTAACAAAAGTATTTACTACCTTATCGATAGTTGAAATCTCTTATATCAATCCTCGTTCAAGTATAATATCCCTTAAACAACTTTAATCCCTAAAACGAAAAAGCGTATTTATACATTTAAATGTCCGAGAAAGCTTCAAAGAATAGTTATTTTTTTGTCACCTCACCAGCATCTATGCTGTCTAAGCTGTCCTCAAGGACAGCAACATAATACCCTTCATAAACCACATATCCCTAAAGGAATTCGACCCCTGATTGCCAAGTCTTTCATGAACCGAATAAAGATGTCTTATGCCGGACAGAAGGGCAAATGAAAAAAATATCCAGCATCTGGAAACCATAGAAATGATCACGCCCTATTAGCATTCCTAAAACACACGAGGGACCTCTCATATCCCAGCCCACGCGTTTTCCCCCTCAATCACCCACAGAACCTGACACTGAGACATATTTCACGAGGCCCTTAAGATAAACAAACCGAGTTCCGTAAACTTTTTCTAGCTAATTTCTAATGGTGACTCTAAATGGGGCGAGTGGGAGAGACCCCACCAACTGTACATCCCCTCTGGAAAGTGCAGCACCCTGCACTATCTTCATTTACAGTGTCATATTTTCTGACGAGCAAGTTCATCGATTCCTTGTTAGCAGCCTAGAAGTCTTTCTTTGACATATGCCTGCACTAGGCTTCACGGATCTGGATCTTTATCTTTATGGATGGAATATTTGTTAACAGGACTAAAAACATCCATAACTCCACTGAAATTTATGACATACACGTATAAGAGGATAATTCCCATCAATAGTTCTGTGTTTATGTTGAGGAATTATTTATTACAGTATAATTAAGAATTATTTACGTCATTGTTAAGTCTCTTTGTTACACAGTATTTAGGTTTTCATCTAGGGGTTCCATTATCTTATTTTCTTTGGCTAAAAGTCCTTTAATTATTTACAATCTAAGATTTTTTTATGCCAAAAAATTATCATGCTACTTTTACGAGGATTCATTGTTCATACATATTTATCAAGAAAAAATCTACGTACACTTCCTAAGTTTTATTCCTTATATAAGGTAAATATTTCATCATAATTTGGACGTCTACCTAGATATATGGAGTACTGCAGATTATAACACAGATATCAAATAGTTGACTCTAGAACTACGAGTAACTAGGCCGTTATAGTATTAAGATGATGTATACTGCCAAAAGTAAATAGATTCGATTGATAATAATTACTATATAAACCAAATGATAGCATATGAAAGGATAAATTTGCAGTATAAAAATATAATCCTGTAATATCAATCGATATCTCCCCTAAAAGCATCTTATAACGTTTACATTAGTGAACTCTATAGTTACTGCAAGGATACATTATGAGTAACTAAATGAGTTACACTTTCTATAAATGGCTACAGTAATGATTATAGCTTTTCTTGTGATTGCACCAGTTGGCGCACTCAAAAAATCTGAGTATATGTCATTAATTCATTCGCAAACTAATTACAAACGACCAAAAATTGCTAAGAGTCTTCCAACAAGATATTTGAGACCAAACAACCTCTCCGCTCAATGAAAATGGCTTTTTCACGCTATAGTAATTCTACGGGTTATAACCATTAATGTTTACGATTCCTTTGGATTTTTTAAGGCTTCAAAAGTTTAGTAACGTAAAAGTAGTTTAGTTTAGTAGTTTAGTAGTAAAGTTTAGTAAGAGTGAGTTTCTACACGTATTTAAGTTCGAGAATTTGGCGAAACAACTTGACGTATTGTTTGTTTAAACGCAACTCATGAGTTTAATGCTGGAGCAACCCCTTAAGTTATAGTAGAGCAGAGAACGACAATATTTTTGGTTCCTTTCCCATTTGCATTTTACAAATAGTATCTAACATTATTATATTATAACATTTAACTCGGTGTTTCACTCTGTGAATAGACACACGCTTTCTCATGCTAAGTAAATATATTATTCTTCCCTTATACTAAAAACAATCATCTCGTGAAATGCTGTTTTTTAATCTGCGAACTATCCGAATCGGTATTATGAATATTCGGTAATTTTTAGATGAAATGTCATTGATACCATTCTGTAAAAACAATAAAGATTAATATTTTCCTATTAAGAGATCTAATAAAAGGAAAATCAACGCTATGATAGAAATCGATAGCTCCAGTGAGTTTATATTCGTATAAGCGGAAGATAAAATAAAATTAGAATATCAATTTCTTCTTCCATTGTATGAAAATTACTTTAGAATATCGTTTTGTCTATTTCAAAAGCAGGCGCTGAACTTCAAAACAATTATTCTGATAATCTTACTTGCATTGATTGTTTCAGTTGATTTGATCTTGCTCTTATACGATTTCATACAAGTGACTGACTGTGCTGAGAGATTGAGGGCACTATGTAAAACAGGCTCAAGGTATTCTCAATCATTCAGTGTTACCTATACAACAACTGCCTTAAGTACCCATTCCATGTTACATTCCATAAAGTGTACTTCTGTAAACTATTCAATAGTTTTAATTCAACAACTGCTAGACAACTAATAGATAATCGAATAAACTTTGTGTGGTTATTACAAGAGCGGATTAATTATTAAAGACCACTTTTTTGTTAGTATAATTTCCATAGCATACAAAAAAATTATGAATATTTTGATGCGTTACAATCCCATAGTACGCAAGGCCGTTGCGGGGAAACCATGGAAACGTAACAATAAAAACGTTGAAAATTATATCTTACATAGTGAAGTGTGGTTGCTAAGTAACGGATATTCATATTAAAATGTCCCCGAAAAGATTACTCAATTAGGAAGCTTCGTGTCATAAGAATCACATAAGGACATTTCTTTCATTGGGTAATCTCTCGTCCGCGTTTGAGAGATACGGCTTCAGAATGCGGCGAAATACACAGGCGAGGGAAACACAAAAAGAGAACAGTGGAGATGTTATGTAGGTAATTTTTCAGCAGTCGGTGGAAAACGATCCTCGTCCCGCGATTTGAACAACTTCCAAGGAACAAGTCTTTTAATGGCGTTAACTCAAGAGGATATCTTCCAAAGCTTAATCATTCCGCTGGTAACTTTATTGCTCTCTGCAGTCGACGAGAAGTTTCTCCTGACCTCACAACGTATGTCACAGGTCACGTGCGCAATCTCGCCTCGGTTTGCTGAATCCACGGAAGAATTTTCAAAAGGACTGCTTCTTTGTTTCGAAAGCTTGTTGCAATTTCTTAAGTGTCTGTTTACGACCGGAGCGTTGGAAACGAGCATTGTTTCGAGGGGCGATAGTTAAGCGGATGGCTGTTAAAGGTCGATGCAAGAAATGGGGTGTTATTGTCGTAGTAACCGTCACATTTTTCAGTGTCAAAGAACATCAGGTATATTAGAGTACTATCGATACCCATTATATAGGTGTTATATATAAATATAAGGAAAAGAGGCTCTATATTTTGGAATCTACTCCCCTAACGCAGGTCGAAAAATGGCTAACAGTGCAGTGGGATAGATTAAGGAGATAATTTTAACGACTATATTTTATACACAGGTTTATTTCCACTTATTATTACTCGTTGTAAACCTTTTTATATGTGAAAAGTCTCTGTAAACTTATGGGAAATCAAAGCCGTACAATAATAACATTAGATAAGGATTTTATCGCTTAAAATTCATAAATGTTCTATTAATATCGTACGTACATAAATTTTGAAAACGGAACTCCGTGTAGAAGAAAAAAATACAAGACAAACGGAGGGACATTATTAGGTTTGAGGCAGTCAGGGTTTACGTAACTCCCGAATTCAATATACTATTATTATATTATTTAATTTCTCAGAACTATGTGCCCACCTCGATTTCTTTTGTCCCATAGGTCAAAGATCTTCCCTACGTGCTACGTCATTCACTTGATTAGAGGAACGTAGAATACGTCTCATCATAATCAGCAAATTATGAAAATCATGATATTTTATTACCGATCCGGTGGGAACAAAGCTCCTCCAACGTTTTCTACAGACGCAACCAAGCAGACGGTGGCAATCAGGAACGTAGGGAAACAATGGTCTCTAAGCGCGCACCACGCAAATAGCGGAGTAATGACGAATTAAGTAGTGGAAATGAAAGCAGGGATTGCATTCGAGGCCGCTCCTTCCATCGGAGACGTATCGAGTTTTCGTTCCCCATCTCCTCACTTAGCTGACCATTTCTCTGCGAAGATACACGGTTCTGATGCGTGCATTGAGGCATGTTATTCCCCCGGAGGTGGGCAGAAAAAGTGGGGAGATAGGAAGATGAAAGGAACTCACCGTCTGGCAAAACGCACAGTCACCAAAGAGGTCACGTTTTGTGATTTCATTCGTTCTTAAGGGCGGCCATCTTTGTCTATCCCGCTTCCCGACGTACTCCTCGAGATGGGAGACGATAATGGATTATCGGACTCATTGTTGTCGGCCAATGGTTTGTACAGCCGATTATTAATGATTCCCCCGCGGTGGCGCGGTAAAGACCTTCATTATTGAAAAAAATGAAGAGCTACCTCCGTCGATGCTGTTGTTTGGAAGCTGAATTTTTCGGTGCGCGAAGATAAATGAAATCAGGTCGTTAGCGGATTAAAACCTTAAGCTTCCGAGACGAATGCAGAATGCCGGGATTACCTTTTCAGCTCGCTATGGTCGGGCGGAATGTTGGTAATGTTTTCGGAAGGTATTTATAAACAATGACGAGACGTTTTCACGTCCGAGGGTAAATAAACGTTCCGCGAACGTCGAATAATTTGGGAGATTAATGCATCATTATTTGATGATGTTACCTCAAGAGGTTATTCCTTTGTAAAAGTACAGTTGCCACAATAAGAGGGGAAGTTGTAAGGAATGTATACGTGATGTGTCGAGAAGTAGTCTTGAACCTATGTTAGACGTGGGTGTAAATAGATAGGAAATTAGTTGTAAGTAAATAGATTATTATCATAACAGTTTACGAGCTAGCTATATTATCATGGCAAGAATTTTATGCCGTAAAGGTTTAAATGAAATTCTAATTAATCCATTTTGAATTTATAACTTCAAATTTCCAGATTGTATAGATGAAGTTCATTAAAATTTAAGATCCTAGAATATTACTGAATTCTATCCCATAGGACCAATATATGCGTATACTTTATGAATCATTTTATCAGAAAAAGTGTACTTATTTCAATTAAAAAATCAAAAGAAATCTGAAATATTCCACAACAGACCTTGCCCGCTACATTACCTAATGTTCAGTTTCTTACGTAATAATTTACTTAATCGTATTATTTATCAAGCCACATTTTTCTCCACTACAGATATAAATTTGACTTTAGTATTATTTCTGTGTTATACTATTCCACACTTTTCTTTTGTTTTCCCCATTGAATTTTAACAGTTTCTTACAATAATAAAAATAACTTAGTAAATTTCCACAGAAAAATTGTTATATTTGCCTGAGGATGTAATTTTATATTACGAAACCGGTTGCAAATATAACAATTTTTCTGTGGAAATTTACTAAGTTATTTTTATTACTATGGCATTCCACGAAGTCACGCCTTCTCACATTGATTTCAGTTTCTTACAAATTTATCGTTTATCGTGATCTATATTATAATATATATTTTTTGATTTAACTCGAATAATGTTGAATTTAGAGTAACCGGTATATCTCGGAAAGTCGAAATTACGATTGTCCAATAATGGATTATGAGATATTAATTACCTTAATTAATCTAAATATAATTTCTACCCTCTTAAGATAAAATAGTATATAAATCTCTAGGTTTATCCTCACACATTCCAAATCTCGACTACGCAGTCCAAAATAAATCTGAAACTATTGACTATTCAATTAAGCCCTCGCTAGACTTCCCGATGGTCGCCTACCGGAAACTCCCACAGAAAGGAGGAGGAAGTCTCTGGTAGGAAAAAAGTTCCCGGCATTCAACGTAACAAGCCTTACATACGTCCATTCCAAACGGCCGGCTATATTCATATTCCACCTCCTCCATCCCGGACTTCCCCCTCCACCGTCCGTCTGTTATATCCGTCTCCCCCACCTCCTCGATTCCCCTCCCCTCCGTCCCCTCTGTGATCGTAGCGCCCTCTCATTTTCTCCTTTGCCGACACTTCCCCTCCCGTCGGCTAAAACCCTTTGAGCATCGAGTTCGCGCGTTGTCATAACTACAGGAAGCCGACTAACCCCTCCCCTTTTCCTAAGGCCTTTTAAAAACTCAGCACCCAACACTCGCGTACTTCGACGAAAGAAATTAACTCAAAGGAATCCGCGGGAACTTATACATCCACACGCTCGCCGCTCTTCAATTTTTTTTCTTTTCATCCCTTTACCGTCTCCTCCCACTTCTGAGGTCCTCTCGACACCTCCCGGACCATTCTTCCCCGGAATGGCGTAAAGAAAGAATCCTACCGACACCCACTGCCCACGCCCACTTTTCATACCCCTTTTTCCCCATAATGCGGTTTACAAAAGAGGGAGGAGGAAGCGGTGGTTTATTTTACGAAAGGGTTGGAGGGGGTGTTGGCTGTGGCTGCCAACATGACGGTGTTTCATCAGGAGAATAGGTTTTCCCCAACACCAGTTTGATAGGAGTAGTAATTCTTATTCTGGACTACAGTCAGTTGCTATGATTTAATTTTTACCTAAATCGACAACAAAGTTAGAGATTTGGACGTCTTTCATTTCGAAAGATTCTAAAACTCACAATGATACACCGCCAGCTTATTGAACAGAGATAAGACAATATAGTAATATTAGTAAATGAAAGTCACGGTAATGGGCGAAATATTATGGAAATATAAAATATTAAATGATGGAAACAGAACAGAAATTTTCCCTCTAATTTAATTACAATCATCATATAAGACGTTGCCTATATCTATCTAAACTTCGAAGTAACTAATAAATACTCCTACTATGTTTATTGTCGGTTCCAATATTTCATAAATCCAAAATCTTACTCGCAGTTACGGTTTTGGCACTGAAATTTTCAAACCTACTAAGTGAAAACTTGAAGGTTGCGTGGTTCTTTGATCGTAATTATAGATAGTGAATAGGTAATAAAATATATTAAAAACGCGATGTGTGAGGAATTTGTTGGTTTCTCCTTGAATTTACAATTAGTTTAATTTATATTTTATTTTTTTCCACGATTAGGGTCATTTTAATAAGGATCTATCAGGAATAAAATAACGGAAATAGGCGAACGCTCTGTCTATATGATTACTCAGTTGACTCGACATATCTTATATATATTCTCCATTTTCCGATCTCCGAAAACACTCTTTGAATTTCCATTTTTTAAACATCTTCATCAATGCCTGTTTTCCCCAATATCTGTAGTTCCTCAATGGGCTTTGGATATCTTCAACAGATGGGCGAATATGAATTTCCCCTATTGCAGAGACATTCGAATTCGAAAAGCAATTTTTGCGAACGTGCTTCAAGTCATAAGGAAGCCGTCATAAAAATTCTGCGTTTTTCCGTGTACCTTTGCTTTGCTGGAAAAGAAATTCATTCTGCATTACCGGAATGCAGACACCAGGCACATGAAACAAGAATAAAAAAATATCCTCTGAGGGAAATCCGTTATCTTTCGTGATTATTTTTTCAAATTTGCGGTGAACGTGGAAAATGAATGTTTTTACGGGTAAAAGACACTTCTTACAAAGCGAACATTCGGTTCCCGTAAAAAGGAATTTGAAAGTGGAGAGGAAGAAGTTCATTAATTGTGAATTACTCTTGATAAATGTACTCATTCATACTTCTCCGAAGTAATTCTCTGTCCACACTATAATATGTAATTAAAGCGATTTAATCTTTTTAATTAACACAAATTCTTCAGCTGCATTTACGTACAGTTGCAGCAATAAAAATGTCCGTGGTAGGATGATACTCGTTTTAAAAGATAAGATAATATGCCACCTGATATTTTTAAAATTTGTTATCCTACTCGCATCATCGTAGCGTGACATTGAGGAGGCTTTTAAAATACCAGGTTTATGTTCAATCCTCATTAAGAATAATTAATGGGATTTTAAATGATATAATGAAGGAAATTCTAAGATTACATCGCATTTATTTTAAGAGAGCAATTATGTTACTATGTTTATATATGGACTCTAATATTTCACTCTTAATGAAACCATTTAGACAAAGTAAGATCTTTGCCCATTCAAATTTAATTGCGAATGATTCAGGTATGTAGTAATGATCAAAAGTGTGAGGTGGTTTGAACCGTAATGGATTGTTTGTTACTTCTCTCTTACTAAATTTCAGTCATTTATGTCTTCTTTCCTTTATCAAAGTAGCCAAAACATTCATGATTTATTTTCTATAGTTTCAACCTAGCAACGGATATTTCTGGTATGAAAGCTGCCTTGTTTCGAGCTTACAATATCGATGCTGGTTTCTCTTTATTTGTTCTAATTAAAATCGTAATCTCATTGTAATTATATACCATCATGGTGCATTATTGTATCACAGATCTTTAGAATATTGTCCAGCTAGATTCGTGGTCAATAAACCTCAAAGTCGGAATAAAATCGGACTTTTTCTTGGTAGCCTTCTTAATAAATATTAGCAACACATTCGTCATATTTTGGCTGTGAAATTTCAAGTGTGGTATGTGACGGAGGTGAATTGGAGGGTCTGTCATAAAGTGGGAGGAGTCCAAAAGGGTAGGACATAGTGGTGGAAGGGGTGTTCTCGGCCTGCCCATATTATTTCGTAACCCCCTCTCAAGTTGAGGCTACCGCCCCCTCACAACTCGTGTGCAAGACGGTTGTGTGCAGTTTATCGAGGAGGCGAGAGTAAAGGTGTGAAAAGAAGGGGTGGGGGAGATCTTCCCTGCGAGGTTGCCAGATTTCGAATGTCGGGAAGCCGCCATTGGTAAGTGGTCTCCATAAACACACTTTAAAATTACGAGCAAAGGATTTAGAAACTTCAAATGAAACTACGATTGCCTGCAGAAGAGGTATTGTCAATTCATTCCCAAAAACAATAACTTCTATTCGTTCCTGCATAATTTGTTCTTCACTATATCCATCCATCCATCAATATCGTACCTGAGTAAACATTTTTGTAAATCTTCCATTGTGATATAGTATTCTTGACTTCATTTTGGGACATTTATTATCATTATGCATTAATCCTTATCTATGGTATCCAATAAATCGTTTTCTTTTGCTTCCTTGACAACGATGTTTTCTTCAGAAAAATTCTTTCATGTTGATTCATTTGCTGATCCATTCTCATTGGATTGTATTGGTTTATTTTTCTTTCATTATCTACCTACAACCAAATAATATATTCTAGTCATTATAATCTTCATAACAAGTTTCCTCCGCTTCGCATAGTTCTTCCTTTGTCACATACGTATTCTTCATATTTTTTCTTTCCATTCTGAACTTAAGTAAAATATCTCCACCGAAAATCTACCAGAATTCAGATTACCATATTATATGGATACACACATATATACTTACAGGGATTTAAATATCAATGGTTACAGATATAGCTGTTGATATCTTGTATACATAAATAGTATTGATGTAGACACTGTTAAATAATGACTACTTTTACAATTTTTAACACGAAAGATTTAAAAGGATCGTGAACATAAAGTGGGATAGTTTATTAGTTATTTCGATTCAAAAATAATGTAGTTGTTTATTTTTCATGACGCGACAAACAAACAACTTATGCATAAATAACGAGATGAGTCTACGCGAGAAAATTACTTAGGTTTCCATGGATTGTTTAGTTTACGACGAGCGTAGATTGGATTCTTATGGAATGGATTGGAAAACTTATGATCTTACTGGTAGATTTATTTTTTAGAATCCCATAGATAATCGAATGTTGAATGAAACATTTGTTCTTATAATTTGTAATCCCGAATACATTCACATAAATGTAAAAGAGAATTTTGGTCTCCAAGTTCAAACAATCACTATTAATAAAATGATTTAATCAGTCCTCATTTATTTTCCAAGTCATCATTCATTCAATCGATATTCTCTTCGATATCCTCTTATATATGTACAGCCTCTTTCTTTACTGATATAAACTCTCAAATGGAGATGTTATTAAGTTTTTATCGACAAAACTTACTAATTCTTCTATTTCCTGATGCTTCTAAGATTAATAAATGAAAATAATTCATGCAGATCATCGCTTGAACCAGACCTCATGTTTTTAATAAAGAATATTCTAATATCAAGTTAAAAATGATTTAGAATCAAATTCTTCCTCAGCTGGGATTCCGACCAATTGGATATATTGTTATATGGTTTCATACGAACAAAAATTGTTTTGACACTCAACTATCAACATGATAGGTATTTGAATGCGAATATACTGCTTTAATTTTGATTCTACAAAATTATTTCACCCTAATACGCTGTTGTAAATCAAATTTAACCAAATGATTACACCTTAATTTCATAGCGACATCCTCTTTTTTATAGTTCGAGGATGATTATCGTCACATTATAATACTTCACTAAAACGTTATGCTATCCAGTGTACATACGTTCCTCAACAAAACTTCATTCATAAACAATAATTTCCTCCAGATTCCTAAAACTAAGGCCATCCTATATAATCTAGTCTCGGTTGCCTATTACCGCTTCAATATCCGGATGAGAAACTTGCTCACCTTACGCGCCATCTTAGAACACTCCACTAGGTTAACTGCTGAGGGTATCGTTAAGCACACGCATTACCAACGCGTCAATTCTTTCGCACCGAGTTATGCAGAACAAACCTCATTTGCTGAGCTCATAATTAGACCTGGATTAATGTTGTCTGGGTCGTGAAATTTACGATGGAAAGCCCGTTTCAATATCCGTTTTATGGACGAATTAAAACCTGTTGGGATTGAACGATAGGAATTACGAAGGAGAAGAAGGAAGATTTATTATCCTCCAGACTACTCGAACTTACAGGAGAACATCGGTATAGGCTACTGAAACGTGTACTGCCTTTCATGGAAGAGTAAAAGAATAATAGTAAGGCAATTAAAAAGTTTAGTTTTCCATTTTTATTGATCAAGGAAAATTTAAATATAAAGGACGTCATTTACTTCTTAGAATTCATTTTATACTTGATTCTTATAGTTACAGCAATAAATGTTTTAAACTATACTTTCATTTTTATCGACGTTGATGGTTTTTATTTCCCGAAGATTAAATAGTTGTCATGATAGACAATGATGAAATAGTTCAAAGATCAAAATGATCAACAACGTGGTAAAATTTCTTTCTTCTTCATCATCATAATCGTTGATATATTGTATTTGATATTAACTAAAGGAATTCCATATTTTTTAGAAGTTTTATTTAAATATTTTATTTTCTTAAATATTATACAATCATTACTATATGTTATTAATCCGAGATACTGTACAATTTTATCTTTTATGAAACTTGGGGGATTGATATGAAAATATCTTTCGTACTGCAGAAAATATCTACGTATGGAATTATCAATTCAAATAATAAAGTACTAGTAGTATTCTACCTGTAGTTGTAAGCTATAATACATCTTCGTAGAGGAAAGAAGTCATGCATTTTGTAAAACATTCTAGTTTCTCTAAGTTCCTTACATGATTCAGTCACTTTATTTCTTGTTATCGATGATTTCCAGAAATATTTTGCAACAATCTTTTTGACTGACTATATTTCCTACAATGTTCAATTCAATCTCTGTAGGTTATGTAATAGTAAAAGCTTGTAATCATACGTAACATCCAGAAACCGTTCAAGTTGAATATACTCTCCACCACAATCTAATTTCGTAATGTAATAAACTGCGGTATACGTAATGTTTAGTAAGTTAACGTATATTGCGGCATACGTAATGTTAAGCGCGGATGAATATATAAATAGGTCCAGAACATCCGGACCGAACGTGAGGATGTTTGACAACGTCGAAGTGTGATAAAGCCGTTGAGTCGCGTCGTTTGCCGACGATTCCTTATAGATAACGCTTTAATATACGGAGGCGATAAGTTTCGCGGAAAATTGAACCTCTTTTCCGCAGCCGAAGACAATCCTTATTCGATCGAGACCTTGAGAACGAACCGCCCGTCGAGGACGCTGTAGATTTTGATTTTCCCCGTAGAAGGGCGAGCTCGTTTTACGATCGAAACGAAAACAAGAGATGAGAGAATTTCTCTCGATTTGTAAAAGGAATTTCCTCCGAATGTCGTCAAAAGTTTTTGTTCGCGGTCTTAAACAGCCGATTTCACCGAAGCGTTGAACGGTTCTCTAGGCCTTCTCCATTGCGAAATTGAGCACGCGGTTTTATTTATCCTCCGAAAGAGAAAGGAAATGTTTTCGTATCGGTCGTGGATGTATATTTCACCGTTTCTCATTCGGATATGACGCCTCCACTTATGCATAACGAATGCGTCACCCGCCGTTGAAATACGTTCTACCGCCATTGATATTTAGATGGAGACGTGGATGAAGACTACCACGGTTGTGTAGGCGACCGAAAGATAAACAAGTATTGAATGCATGCTGAATATATATTCAAGTGATTTTGCTAATACCTTTACTTATGATGTTGAGTTCGGAATCGCTATATACAGAAGTAAAGTATCGCATCGATATATTGAGCAAATTAATTAGAACATAGCTCATCCTTGACCGTAATTACAATCGGTATTGATTGGGAAATCTTATAGCAATAGATGTACGGCCGTTAGAAAGAAATTTATAACTTTCTATGCCGCCAAGATTTTCTATCCTCGTATAAGAAACGATGAGTCCTTTCTAGGTTAAATTCTCATTCCCTATACAGTTTATAATCATACATTATTTTACATACTACTACGTTTTTTTTGTTATTTATTATAATTCATTTCAAAAACCTTGATTTGAACTATATCAGTTGTTTACAATAATTTTGAAACAAAAACTAAACGCTATTTGTATATCGAAGCTTTAATTTCGATTTTTTGGCGCTTATTAAAATAGCGTTAAGTTAATTTGTAATGCTAATAAGTTCGCGCAAACCAGATTTTCTTTCATGTTCAAGTACAGGAGTAAATTCCCCGCCAAATTCTCACCTAAAAAATATTCGCCCGAACAGGGACTCGAACCCTGGACCCTCAGATTAAAAGTCTGATGCTCTACCGACTGAGCTATCCGGGCTCATGCTGAGTGGCGGTTTTGTATTAGATTTTATAGATTATGAAAATATGCTTAGAATCCTAGTTTAAAATGGCTTCGAATAGCGTTTTAAACAATAATAAATTAATGTAAATTAATATTTCAAATGAAGCCGGGGCATTTAATACGATGAAAGACAAGCGTACAGTATCACTATGTTTCCCCTAGAATCTTTTATATCCTCTTTGTTGGAAATGGGATGATGATACTTGAACCCGTTGCTAAGCACTAATGATGCACCAAGAATTTTCAAATGTTAATAACAATAGAGATATTGAAAATGCAGGTGAATTTCAAAGTAGCTCATAACACTATTAAATATGTAAATTGAAGCCAAAAGAAACTAATGCACTAAATTTGATTGATATTTGAATAATACTTAACAAATAGAATACCTAAAATTATAATTATAAATATTTAAACAAAATGGTAAGCTAACAATTATTATAAATAATTTCATAATGTATATGTAACTTAACTTAAAATCTTCTAAAAATTTAAACCAAGCTTGTCCGGACATAATAACTGAAGTCGCTTACCTACCTCATATTAAAATTTTCTGTCCTTAAATGTTGGATGATTTACTTTCTTCCAGCGATGGAGTTAACCTAAATCGAATCACCATATTGCTCTTTAACTTTAAGACTATATGTCCACTATTCCTGGGAACAAGATAATTAAACGTGGGGATGGTTATAAGGCTACGATCTTGCAATGCCAAAGGGCATCTTAGAAACAGAACCATTAGCAGCCCAAGAATATTGCAAAACAATAGAAGTTTATTTTTGGCAACTGTAAACAATCTGTCCGGAGGAAATTAGGATGACGTTTAGGTTGAAATCTCCATCCGTACCCGAATGATTCGAGGGAAACAAAAGAGAAACAAGGTCTTCGGGTTGAGATGTGGCGCCCCCCAACGAGAGGGCTTCCCTTTATATTTGTGTGTGTATAAAACACGGGTGGTTTGAGTTCCATTAGCCTATCAGTCGCGCCCATCTGAGCCCGGTCCCCAACAGTGGGGAAGGATAGAGGCTATGAGGTTGTGAGAAGGATACGCGGTTAACAACGAAAGGCTAGTCTCCCTAGTATCGCCATTCGAGGATGTCAATTTTTAAGCGTTCAAATGTTACGATAGCAACATAGTTAAGGCTATAGTTTTCACTTGTTTGTCTAATATGTCAATGTTCTGATATTACATGTTAACGATTCTGATCTAAATCCAAGAACACGAAGGAATACACAACAAATGAGTGTAAGCCTTCCAAAAAACTGTAGAAGCGTGCTGATTTGCATGATGTAATGTGCAACGCAGCGTTTCCAACGGTAAGAGAATGCAACTCTCATAGCCAAGTGGCTGACATGTACAAAATCTCAGAAAGATACTTTGTAACAGTATTATCATTCAAAGGAGAAAACGTTGGTGAATATGTGCAATAGATTGTTTCAGGTTCCCACCTATACGACACAAAACGGGCGCGAATATATGGATTTATTTATAATAAATCGAGTGTTTAATAAAATTAGCTCTAAATAGTGAAAAAATTATTCGATGTTTCATTAACGGGACATTGGATGTTGCATCGCTATTATTGGTCATTTGTTTTACTACGATGATGGTAGCATACAAAAGACAGATGGGAAAAAAATCACTCATCTTACTCTATAAGCTATATTCCTTTCTCTTGAAAGTTAAAAATAGAAGGGATTAGTTTTCATTTAGCCTTCATGTTGAAAAGAGCAAAGTCTGTCTGAAATCACCTGTTACTCACTAACGGTGAAAGGTCTTTGTTTTAACCTATATTGTCATCAATATTAACCTCTATGGTTTGTTCCTTAGTTATTTTTTAAAATAAATTTTCTTATTACTAATATAAACTAAGTTTACTTGTTGGAAAGAATAAATAATTTCAGTAAAACTCGTGAAGATTTCTTCTACCTCTTGATGAAAATTCTTCTGTGAAACCTGTCGCAATATTTCTAATGGAGGATTCGAATTTTTTCATTGAGATAAATTACGAGTGTTTCGAGTTTATGTTTTATGTTTGCGTTTAGAATTGGTTGTTTTCTATGTACTCATAAACTGCTGGGGAAATGGAATGTTGGAATGACTTCGATACCTCTGTAAGTCGTAAAGAGGTTATAGTGTACTCACCTAATAGCCTAAAGCTACTCGATATGCCAAGGTAGTCATAGAGATGTTTCATTATATTTATATAAGTACGTCACTTTGTTTCTTTAGCGTTTCGAAACACATTTGATTCCAAGAATTGACTAATACAGAATTGATTCTTCATTGACGCAGTGCCAGTTCAACAGAAGTTGAGAGATTGGAATGCATTTTTTCTTATATGAATTACAAATAAGTTCGGTTTGTCACCAATAAAGCAAGCGTATCTTTTCAGTTGTTACATAGACTATTCATACAGCTTTTGTCATCTTCTTGGTTGATAAAGGAGACCTGTTTTTCGCATCATCAATTCACCGCACGCCATATCGCTTTTTACGGGGAAAATTGTCCATTTCATTTCTCCATTCGTTGCCTTTCCAAGGCGTTTGAATCTTGTTCATCCTTAAAGAAAGTCCATGTTGACATGTGTGCGCAAGTTGGTTCACCTGTGCTTTGAATGTATACTACATTATTTCCTGTGACTAAAGTTTTACTATCAGGAAGGATTCTGGTCGGAAAATTCCATTTTTACGGTCGCGTAAGTTACTTTATTTTTATTTCAAATAAGTAAATTCAATGAATAGTTTATACATAGTTATCTTATTTACATAAAATTACAATAAAAAGAATAATGTCTCTATAAACATTTGTAGTAACCATTGGCAATATCTTTGTGATATATATTGTTTATGTTGCTATGAAATAACAGTATTTAATTGTGATAAAATACTACGGATTAGGTGAAGAGATAAGATATAAGTTAATTTCATTGTGATTGTATGAATTTAGGAGGCTTAAAATGGATTACATGAAACGTATGTTCGTAGTTGTATTCTTTCCTTGATCTTTACATAATATCATTGAGGAGCTTCCCTTTTAAACTTTTCTGTACGAATCTTGCCGTAAATTTTGTATGATATTCATTTTTATTAGAATAGTGTAACGCTTAACAGAAATTCCTAGGCCATGATGAGAAAACAATTAAATTTGGTTTGCTTCATTAAGGTAGTATTATCATTATTCACAATCATTAATGTAGATATGAGACTAAGGGATAATGTAAATGTATCAAAATCTAAATTAATGTTTTCGAATGAGTGGTACTAACGTGGGAACAAGTAGATAATTTTTATCGAAAAATTATTTGTTTATAATGCACAGAGAATCCCGCCGGCAACCCAACATTAGTTGTATAATTGACCTATTTCACAATAGGGAATTCCTGAATTTTCGTTACTGATAGGTAATTTCTGATTCAAATTCTTCGACTTTAGGGTCTAATCTTACAATCGATCTTTCATAATCGTATTTATAAAAGTCTATCTAAATTACAATCATCACCTTAGGCTGAGAAAGAAAAACTGCTAATCATTCTTCTCCAGTAAGCGTATCAATAGGGTTATTCCGTGCAATTAGGTCTCACCATAGAGGCCTTCGGTGGTTGCTTTCGGAAACTTTTGAACCCTCGTATCAAAGTCTCATCTGCTTCATTATTGAATGCCATACATGGTAACAACGTTTATTGATGATATCCGTACGACAAAACGTGTTGCAAAATGAGGATGAACAGAACTGTGAGTAAAAGTTTCATGTCTTCTCTAAGCAATGATGATATTTTTCATGTATACGTGAAGCACACAGAATCTATATTAACGCTTTCGCTCGTGCGGATTCTATGTTTATATTCTGCTAACTAATAATTAATTGTTCACGTAGATAGAGTAACTTCTAGAGAAGTCTAAAATGCAAGTAGTATTGGTTTTATGTCATTTGAAATCGTTTCCAAAGTGCAGAGGAAACCAACGGAATGCGGCGGCTACCGTATTTTGCTGACTCTTCCAAGTTGTTAACAGAAAACGATGCCCCAGAAGTTCCTCACACGAGCCGATATATCATCTCTAAAAAATTCGACATAAATGGGTCAAAAGTCCGTTTGCGATCGATGGGTCATTCGAGACCCATTCATTCTTTTGAAGATTCCTTCGTTTGCGACTTTAGGTGGAACGGAATCGTCAGAAGGCACTGAATATCGAATTCCTCCTCCATTTGTGAGGTGACGAAGCTGTTTTTAATTTGCTTGCATTGCCTTTTTGCCGCGAATTCGCAGACGAATCCAATGCGGTTGAAAAATGGACCGTTTCTGAAGATTGATGCACCAATCTTCGGCTGGCAGCTGCGAGAGATGGAGTGCGGGGTTGTCATGGTAGCCATGTGAATATATAGATACTTATAAGGGAAATGATAGGCAGGAATTAGTAACGCTGAGGTTTTTCCTTGTCCCCTTATTCGACGACATGGTGTCCGTAGCTGTCGAAATGAAGTGTGCCCTGCACCTGGCGGTGTGCTAGAGTTTCCGCATTTTTATCATGGGGAAAAGATTTCGGTAGCGAACAAAAGATCTATGCAGCATCAGTCAGTACATGAATGGAAAGGAAGATAATTGCTGACTGAATATATAGTACGACTATCATATACATATTTCGTTAAGATACTTAATGCTTTTATTCGTTGTATAAAATAATTTGACATTTGGTTATGTTCCTCCTAAGGTTTCCAAGGCGGAAGAAATATGAATTGTCCTTTCTGTTTAACTGTAACTATAATTAGAGGGTATAAACGTGTTTTTAGGAACAAAATTTTCAATTGATGGACCATCTTCTTCAAGGTGGAAAAAATAGCTGAATAGATTGATGACTCTGATACTACTGTCATTTCGGATTCTATAAAATATTTAAAAGACAATAAAACTTAATAAATATGGAATAAACAAGTCTATCCTAGTGAGAATTATATTTTCTCCTTTACGAAGTAGCACAAATGTTGATTACTCTAAATAATGAAACTGAAGCGAAAAAGGAACCCTAAAAATCAACCTGTAAGCAAGCAAAATGAACTATATGATCACATTTCCAAAAAGAACTTGTAAAATTAAGCCATGAACGTAGACACCGAAAGTAGGATATGCTGAAAACCCACAATTTTTGGGGCATGAAATGAAATTCGCAAAATGACGAAAGATGTACGGATGAGAGATAATTTGCAAGGGAGAGGGATGCGTAAAGAAGGGAAATTAAGTGGAATGAAGGGGAAACGTTTTTAAGGAGCAAGAAGCGACGCAAAAGTGACACAGAATGAGGGGTTAAAATCAGTAGACAAGCAAATGTTTGAGGGAAAAGAGAAGGATGTGCTGCTACTGGGAGCGCCTGTTAAGAACGTCCCACGTGAATCCCGAGACACATTTAAATTGGTGAAAAAGTGCGTTGTGAAGTGTAGAGAATGGAACAAAGGGTTCCAATGAGAGAGTGAGTTAATCCGGGCGCAGTATCCCGCATCTCGTGCGATTCATTCACTCACGACACTTGATGGTTCTCAATGCGACGCGGTTTCACGCATCGGAAATATTTCGACCCCTTTTGATACCACTTGAACACGTGCGAACAGGTACATTGCGATCTTGAGATTTAGTTGCGAGAATCGTTCCCATAGTTTCGTACCTAGTAAACTTAAGGTAATTATCGTGATGAAATCAAATGGTTGCCAAAGAATGTTTGATTTAGCAGGTGTAGTTAGTGTGTCTAATAGTTTGATAATTGTTGTTTTGATTTAAGAGATAAATCATTATTAGATTAAAGGGAATACACTGAATACGAGGAGATAATGTATGCGTTTAATTTATAAGGGTTGTGTAATTAACGAATTCCGGGTTATAAGGTCATTATATAATTCTTAGTATTATACTATATATACTTTTACGTTCTAATGAGTTAAATTAAATCCTATTTTTGAACATTCTTTTATAACCTCTCACTTTATAATTGTTGAAATAATCTTCGAGTTAATTAGTATTTAGTGTTCATTAAGTAATTTCCGCGATGAAATTATTCGATTGCCAACGATTGTTTGTTTTAACAATTAAAGTAAGTTCGTTTATGGGTCTGATTCGATGTATAATGGTTTAAGACGGATTATATTCTAGAAACTGAGTTTTATAAATTGAATTTATATCCAAAGAAGCCCTCAATATTAGATTAAAGAGAAAACAGTGAGTAGAATGTGTATGTTTAGATTAAAAATGCACGAATTCCGGGTTATTAGCTCGGTATATGATTATTTTATACGATGAAAATGCCTTTAATTTAATCCTATTCTCAATAATTTTTACTAACTGTTACTATATAATATGCGTTTAGATAAGTTTAGATATTTTATACACTTAACCAGCGCATCCATGGGTAGTCACTCCGACCGAGCAATTTCTTCTACGCACGCGGTATCACCTGCGCACCGAACTCTTTCGATTGTTCGAATTCATAAACGTCATAAGTTAACGAACGAATAGCTGTAAACCTTATAAAGTAATTGCAATTTTATATCGGGACAGGAACCTAGAATGAGAAAGTTTCGTTCAAAGAATATTCCTCTGAATAACTTCCTTCGGAAAACGATCCCTTGTCTAGTAAATCCACAATTCCTCGGTTAATTTAGAAATCGCTTTCCATGCAAGAAGGTAAAAACTCAATCTCAGCAGACGAAGAGAGAGAGAAAGACAACTTAATCGAACGAAACAAATCGGTCTCGGCAAAATGTTAGCGTTTTTTGCGTATCATTACCATTTCTATAAAAGGAGGTAAACGAATTGCGCGGAAAATAGGACGTGGTAGAAATTTCGCGCGAAAGAATATCGTTCCGAACTCGTACATTGGACGTGAAATATAAACCCTAAAACGAATCAACTTCATAACTTGCGCGAACTGCTAGTCCCCATGTTTGCCTACAGAGATAATTTTGCGACCAGCTCTTTCTCGCTGCCAACGACTCCGTGGGCAGTTTAATCGGCACTCCGCAGCCGTTTAATCCGTAATGAGCGTTCAAGAAACTGCGCGTTCGTGAGTAGACTATTCCTCTCCATTTTAATAAACCTTTTCAAGGCGTTGTTCTAGTTAAACTGTAGACGAATGCGAGATATAAGTTGTTTGCTCAAGCGACCGTAAATCATGATCGAAATTGGCTGTTTTCTGCGAAAGATTATAACCATTTCATTGTTGAAACGCAATGTAGTTATGAGCGGCTTTGTAAGAACGTGTTTCCAAGTCGCTATAGCAACTAATTTTAAACATATAATAGATTGGAGCAAGAGATTCAAACTATTATCCACATGAATGTATTTTAAATATTGTATAAGAATTATGTTAGTATTTTGCAATAGGAAAAGAATAATCCAATCACAAGTAAAGATCTTTAAATATACACCGGTAATCAAATGAAATATCATTGCGTAATTTTTAATGTTGCTGCTACTAAAATAGCCTAGATATGACTTGTTTTATAACCTTGGAAACTGCGTTCCGAATTAAATAAGTATTTAATTTCATTGCGAAAAATTAAATCGTAACTTTACCCCACGTTTGCAATGGATGAGTTGATTTCCTAACTGGTGTTTTTGCTGTAAGATTATCAACTGTTGTATGAGTTTCTAAAGTTTATAAGCTATTAAGATCTTTGACTATGATTCTATAAATATTTGTGAAAGAGATGATAATTTAAGAGATTAATATTTAAACTGAGGTGTTGCTCCGATTAATTTACCAGCTGAATTTAGCGTCTCAGAATTAAAATTCCTAGAATTGTACAAGTCGAACAGATATTATATTGTTCTTTTTTGTTGCAAATAATTAATGTAAAATCCAATTTGGTGCATTTAATTATTAATCAATGACTTCAAAATGAATAAGTAACTGCGTAATATCAATGGAATTAATGAATACTTTAAATAATAAGTAAAGTCGAATCTCTTTGAATTAGTTGAATCGGTAAATGTCTTTCACTCGTGAAAAATAACGAATACTGTAAAATATCCACAAATATCTAACATTTGGATAAAGTACGGTGGTAAATAACAGTTTTAAATATTTCTCAGCGATAGAAATAATCAATAAATTCTACATTTCACCGCAAAATGTAGGAAATAGCAAAATATTCGTCGGTTACATGAAGTAGTCATTTATTTTATACTTTTAAATTCATTCATGTACAATAAATATTAGATAATGGAAGTTAGAATTTAAATGTGTTATCAGTTTTAGTGATTATATCGGTATTTGTATTCACATCATTCTATAGGACGCAAACACTAGACATGATCTGATTCGTAAGGAAATAGTAAGTAAGAATACGTCCATATGCAATAAATATCTCGATTATTCCGTAGAAATTATGTAAACAACCGTCGTCAAGGATATAAATGAAATGCTATTACTTCTTCGGAGTCTGCGTTTATATTAATTGAATATATGATTAGTATTTTGTGGATACATTTATGTATACATGCTTATAGTTTTTATTAAATTGAAGTTTTAAAGTATGGATTTCAAAGACCATCTTAGTAACTACGAATTCGAATACACCATACCGGAGCCATTTTGTTTTCTATTATTTTACATGATTTAATGATTTCAATTCCATCAGTTAGAAATGCTAGACACGTTTGAATGTTTGACTGCATACTTATCAAATCACGAACTGTATCGTACCCCCACCTGATACAGCTCTTTGAAATTCCACCATTAATTCAAGCGCTACTTCTTAAGCCACTAATAACTATAGTTTTTAATTACCTCATTCGTGTGCTCCGAAAAAAAACCTCAGCACCGAGTCATGTGGCAGTATCGGCTGCGGTAATGAATAGTTCAACCTCACGGGGGTCACCCAGGTTATTCCGCTAACTACGCACGCCTGCAGTATGCATTTTCCGCTTCAACGCGTCCTTAATGCATTTCGATTAGAGGGTCGTCTCCGTTGAATTTCATTCACATTCCTCCGAGGTTAGGATTAAAAAGGCCTCACGTGTGTGGTATTAACCAGTCCGTTTGGGACGCTCAGTCAATCTGAAGCGTATCCGGTCGCGGTACCATCGCGTTTTGGCGGCGGCCGGGATGCAAACCCGGGACGCGTGATCGGAATGCCTGGCCTACGCCGTCTGCACGCGCGGTCGAGGAAAGACAGCGGTGTTGCTGAGAAACTCTCAAGAGGCGAGGGTAGACGAGTCTGGTTGAGTTTAAATTTGTCCTCAACTGTTCATTTAAACGATATTCAACACAAAAATGCTTCCTGATTTTAAAGTTAAATATTATTAAGCGTATGATTTGATTTATAAGTGAGATTAAATTTGGCTTTCCGTAAATCTTGCCGAAATTAAAAAGATTATCCGGTAATGAATACATTATATATCGTAAAAGGCAGCCCAATTATGTTTTGTACAAATTTTACATGTCTTGGAGAATATGCTATTGATTAACTGTCTTTTTGAAGAAGTTTACGAGACGAATGTCATCATCAGTTACTATTGGTGTATTTATCTATACATCGTAAAACAGATTCTTAAAGTTTAGTGATTTATAGATCAAATTTTCATCAAATGCACATAAGATCAACGAAATTTACAAATTGGAGAGCAACTCAAGATATCGTAGATAAAAGTTAAATTCAATTTAAGCGAAGGTGCTCAAAATAATAGAATTATCAAAGCTGGAGTTAGTTGTGCATTTGTGAATCAAAGATATATGTATTCCTAATCTATCTATTATTAAAGAATAGGGAATAATAAGGGAAGACTTCCAATAATAAAATTATATTTCATTCAACATGCGATGTTAAACGAGTACTTTGAGAACCGGTATCATAATTGGCTGTGTTCGGAGACTTGAAATGTTAATTACTTAATTTGTTTGATCGAATGTAGTTCGCGGTTCGGGAGACTAATGAAGTGTGTTAAAATAATTAAAACCGATGGGGTATTTTGAAAAACGAGGAAATGTTAAAAATAACGAGATTAGATTAGAAACATCAATTTGCGGATAATTTCTGATCTAGTTTTTCCGAAGCTTACGTTGTCAGGCATTAGAACACTCATAAAATGATTTTTTTGATGAAAGTACAGTCCAAAATTTCATCAATTTCAAGATAACTTTTCCTCAGTCGTGTTCTAGATCGTATTGGAACAGTTTTAGCCTCTATTTGATTTTTATCAAAATACGAACAATACCCTCTATGATAAAACAATAACTTTCATTTAAAACTTTGTCTTCATAATTCTATTTCGTATTATGACTTAGTACCTCAAAAAATATATTATTGTAGAATCAAAAGAACATTTTCGATCCTATTTTACATCAAACACCGATGAGCGTAAGACGTACGTGTGTCATTCGTTTTCTTTAGTAAATTTTATGCGAAAAGTAATTATTAATCATTAATTTTAAAATTAAAAAAGCTACATCTGTTCGTAAACTTCAAAATTGTTTTATTTTCTACACTAATATTTTAATATTCCTCCCGGTATCTACGTTTAAGATCATATTCGTTATAACTGCGAAGCATCAGAACTTAAAAGTAATTCTATCCATTCGCTCAAATTTTAGGCGTTATCTTTAGTGAATCTGTACCTTTAACAAACGAATGTACTCATAAAAAGTAATAGCACTTTATCTGGACGTGTTTCGAAGGGAGATAGGTTATAGAGGGAATATAAGTTTGAGCCGCATCTATATTTAAATTATAATAGAGCACTCCGTAATTATAAAGAAATAATATTTTAATATTTAAATCACGAATAAAATAAACGATTCGCTACTACTTTCATTTGGTGGTTGTATACAATTTGTGGTGTACTTTATACCGATGGGGGCAAGGCATTAAGCGGCCCGACCGAACGTAATAATTTTCCATAATCCCATTATACTTAGACTAATTGCTAAAGCCATGAGATAAAATATTAACTGCACTTGAATAAACCTGTTATTAAATTTAATAAGAACTGATAGATAAAAAGCGTCAAATACTTCAATTCCTGTTCGGGGCGATGAATCTGGCATATTAGGTCGAAAATTGACTCTGTAAACTTGTTAAGTAGAAAAGCGATAAGATACCACAGAGCATAATGAAACAGAGCTAAGTTAGATGAACTGGAAAAATTGATTTCGACTTTCTAAAAAATTGAAACCTTTGGAAATATTCTGAGGACGAAACCGTTTCAAAGATATAACTTTTGAGTCAGTTGTGACAATTTCTAGTCTATCATTTAATGAAATGAAACCGTTTATAATGACATTGACTAAATTGTGGGAACTTATTAGCTATGAAACCACGTTGATTAAAGTTAAAGAGAAAGGAGTAACAGTTAGCTAGAGCTGAGGACTTTTCTGTATGTATTCGGAAAGTTTCTTGTAGTTAAGTAACAGTATTCTAGGTATCTAGATCTTTCTATTTCATAGACGCTACTCACGTTGTTCAAATACATTAGTTACGGCAAATCAAAGAATTCTATAGGAATCTTAATGCACACAGAAGATTCAAACGGATCACCAAAGCATAAAGATAAAAGTTCTGAACTGAAATCCCGGATACTGAACTACCTTTAGCTATAAATTATCTCAGAAAGTAACCCAATATAATATACACTTTTAAAGGGGAAGTTTCAGAATAAGATTAATAGAATCTCACGGACTTGAATTAAACCAAATTATTATTTCAAATACGCGTTTCAGAGTGCCGAAGAAAGGTTATTAATAAAGATTGGATAAAAAGTTCTCCTCCATCCAAAGGTCTAATTTAAAAATAGGAAGATAAACTTTACTGAACATTAAATACAAGGCAAATATCTGTTTCGATTAAGTCGATGAATCCTCGTTTGTATTACTGCTGAGTGAATCATAATTCAAGCATGTCTTGCTTACTAAGAATCGATACTGAGAATTACTTCATTTGGCGAGGAACTAATCTCTTTTCCCTACGATTCTGTAATACACTAAGTTTCAAAATTACTAACACGATCGCTTGGTTATCATTAACACTGGAGATACTCTCATCGTTCTATCGGGGAAAATGAAACGTTTTCTTGAAGTGCCATCCCATATGAGAGCATCGGTGTGCTCAAGCCTAACTCAGAAAGAATCCTCATCTATGTTCAAATCGTATTACTGTATCAGTAAATGAAGATAAGTACACTAAAATCAATGAAATTATATCGCATCTTAGTTCAAATGGTTGCATTGCATTTGTCAATGAAGAGGAGACTACATGAAAACGCATTCTTAACGATTTTAACGACTTCAAGACTTCATCAAACTTAAGCGTGATAAGATCGAAAGCTCTTTGAGAAAATTGCAGAACTGATGTTCAAAATGAATGAGAAAAGCATGAAAAAGCGTTTGGTTCAATGAAAGCAAGCAGCGTTATGAAGTAGAGTCGTTCAAAAGCGTATGCTATCGATAAGTCATCCAATATCAAGAGACTATTGAGAGAGTCATGATCAGAAATCTATTTAATATTTACTTAGAAATAAAACTTGAATGCTTTGAAGCAAGACTTCATTCGATTAATTCTCAAGTATCATTTGATATAAGGTAATGATTTGATCAATGGAAGAGTTTAACTTTTCCATTGCAAACGAGCATTTTCATTCTTATAAAAGAATGAACAAGAAAATCGCAAGAGTGGGGTTTTGCAGGTAGACTTGAAAGAACAACAAGCATGATTAAGATTGAGATATTTTCTGTATATTTTAACATACAATAATGTATAGTTTTCTACACTTTTCTTAATTTACATAATGTACAAGAGGCTACAACGCCTGATTGCAATCTATATATTGCAAATTTGACTGGTTAAAGTGAACATTCTTTTTTCTTTTTTGACTGATGAAACATCAACCAAACAAAACAAAACATTCAAACAGTTTTTTGAAATAGCATCGTTCGAGAGGAACTTGCAACCACAAAGAAGGAATAGGATACGATGCAAAGACGTGAATCGGAGATTGCCTTTTGAAAGGAATAATTAAGAAGAAACATCGAAAATTAAATTAAAACTGGTAAATAAAAATGACTATTCAAAGAACGGCACATCTCCGAACACGTCTTGACAATGTCTCTTTGGCCAAAAGTTATAACTTTTTCTGCTGACGGCAAAGTTCTTTTCCTCAACAGAACTCGGCGACTTCTGCATATTTTTTCAGTCAAGAAGCACTGACCAGTCTTCTAATAAATATTCTATTCCCAGTCTTTCAAGAAGAGAAATCAGTCGCCTTCGAAAACAAACTAAACGTCACACACATATGTCCCATGTTGCCTATGTACAGAAATATTACAGCAATAGAGTTCTATAGCGCTCGAGAAGAGTTCATCTTTCGGATAACATATATAATATCTTTGTATATGGCACATGAACGAAAGTAGGCGCTTGCAAACCCCAAGACGTTACAGGGATGAGCACAATATTAGGAAGTTTTCCTTCAAAAATTGCTCAACTCGTGGGGTTTTTCGAGAAAGACACCTCTTTCTTAAATGAGATCACAGTCAATATTTTTAGTTCCATCGACGAGGAACTTCCTCCAAGGACCCGGAAAGACCCTTCGCAAGTCCCGATCACACCGAGAGTTTATTTACGGGAAATATAGGTTTCCCTAGCTTGGCCTTGCCATTACACTCACAGGCTTGCAGAGAGGTGCGGCCGCTGATGGCTCCGGACTCGACCCGGACGTTACGGTCACGGAGAACGATGAGGAAGATGATGACGACGGCGACGAAGACGATGAGGAGGTGAGAACCATGGGCGCCGTGGAAGCCGCCGGGTGTCCGGCGAGGAGAGCCGCGGCAGCTGCAGCCGCCGCCGCCGAAGCAGGAGCTAGCGACCGGAGGGTTGCGTAGAAGTCGTACGGCGAAGACGTCGCACCGGGATGTCCGTGCGGTTGGGCCGGCGATGGGAAGAGGAGAGTCCCCGGAGGCGTGAGACCGAGTCCGGACCTCAGGGCGGCGACCGATGGGCCGAAGGCTTCTGCGGGGCTATGCGCTGCTGCGGAGTTTCCGTTGCCTAACAGCCTCTCAACGGAGAAGGCGTGGTGATGATGGTGCGAATGGGTAGGAGTCGGTTTGGGAATGCCGGCTGGTGGCAAGAGCGCGGCAGGATAGGGATACGAGGATGCGGCAGCTGCTGCAGCCGCTGCGGCCATGGCTGCGGGATGGTGGTACCTGTAGACGGGGCCCGGTGCGGATGCACCCGGAGGTCCTCCCGCACCCGCTCCGCAGTAGATCTGCCCCAAGGGAGTCAAAGCCCAAGGAGCGGCGGGATATCCCCCAGGGTAAAGCCCGCCGACGACCGTCCTCTTGAAAGCGGCGAGTCTCGAGCGGGATGCGGCCGTTGAACGCCTCCTGAGTTTACCGGTCGTTCCACCGATGAAGACATCTTCGCTAGATGGGTCCAACATCCAGTAGTTGCCTTTTCCCGGGTCGTCGTAATGACGGGGGACTTTGACGAAGCACTTATTCAGGGATAGGTTGTGCCTTATGGAATTCTGCCAACCCTGCTTGTTCTCCCGGTAATAGGGAAAGTTCTTCATGATGAACTCGTAGATTCCGTTAAGGGTGAGTCTCTTGTCGGGACTCTGTCTGATTGCCATCATGATGAGGGCGTTGTAACTGTAAGGAGGCTTCTCGTGCTTTTTCTTCTCCTCGTCCTTCTCCCCGGAGTTTGCGGGCGAAGCGGCCGAGCCTTCCACCTTCTTAGCCGCCTGCTGTTGAGGCGAAGGGGACTCGTTGTCCGAGGAGGTGATGAGGGAAAGCGGCGGTGGCGGGGAATCGTCCCCGGTAACGTCGAGGTCCTCATCGGAGTCGGTTTCGGGTGGCGAGGCGGCCACGGGCACTGGGCTCGGGGGCCTGCTTGCCGTCTCCGGGAGGATCGAGCTGATGCTGAAGGAGGATTTGAGAGGCGTACGTGCCATCGCGGGCGTGGGCATAAGCGGGCCTTCGATCTTCACCATATTGTCATTCCCAGTGGCCGTAAAACGGTCAACTAAAGGCTGCAGTCCGAACCCGTTGGGCGACCTCAAGGCGGTTTCTCCGAGACCGACACGGTTCATGCGGCGAAAACACGGTCCTCTGAGGGAAAGATCCTCGTCAGATGCGAAGGTCGTAAGTCTCTCAACCACGAGGGTACAACACGGAAAACAACCACTCTCTTACGGAGCTCTCTCACAAGTAACGTTTCCACTCACAACGTCCACACAACTGTGCTGGCCGGAGGGTCGGAACCGGGTGTATATAAGACCTTCTGGAGGAGTGGGTTGGGGTTTTTTTTTGTTCTCGGGTCGGTCGGGTGTGAGGGGAGGAGGGAGGGTCGGTAGTGCGGTCTCCCGCGGCGCTGTTGGCGGTACGTAACGGCACGCCCCCGCCGCTTTGGAAACACCAATGGAGTACGGCGTCTGAATACGTTGGGTAGGGAGGATGGGTGATACGCCTCTTACGAGACCTTCGCCCCGCCTCTGCCCCCGAGACCGGGGTAGGGAGGGATGGCATCCGGTTGGTGCAGGTGTAAGCTACGGGGAAGGGGATCCCCAAAGGATGCTGCAGAGGGGAGGGAAGAGTGGGAGGGGACAATGGGCCTGCGCCGGTGCAGGGAGAGTTGTTTTTGTGTGGGGTAGGGGGTACAACATGTTGGACCAGCAAGGGAAGGGCAGCCGGACAGCAGCCCATAGCGCGAGATGGGAAGGTATCGGAAGCCCTCGAAGTTCGGTGCGGCTTCTTTTGGGATAGCCGATGCATATGGATGTTCTCTCGCACAATAAATTCGATTATCCATTGAGGACCTAAAGGGTGCAAGCAGGTCGCGAAACGAGTTCGTAAAAGGGAAATATCATCACCTCTTTTGTGGTCGGTTCGCACTTGTGCGTGAGTGAATTTTTTTTGTTGGTTTCTAAGAGTGAGTGTATAGGTTTCGATCGTTATGTATTTGGATCTTCTTCCATCACTTATTTTTAATGAATAGGTTCAGAATTGAGTTGTTTTCTATTAGGGCAATTTTCTCGGAACCAACTGGTTTGCAGGAGTGCTTTTCATTTCTCGTATCGCTGATATTATTCGTCGTAGTTAGGTACGTTTTTGCCGATGTAATTCTCTTGCTAGCTAATGAAGAGGCTCGATATTTATGTGTACGTATGGTAAACGTAGTAGTACGTAACGGAATAATTTTCGTACCTTTTATATTCAAAGAACAGCTTTCAGGATTGAACCTTTGACGAAGTGATTCCATATTTCACATTTTCAAATTTCTTTCTTAACTTAATCGACTAGAAAACGAAAGTGAATCACTCGATGTGGCGATTTAAGAAAAATGCGGTTCAATTTTATCCCAAACGTCTTTTACTATCCTAGGGGTACATTATAGATGGTTTAGGATTAACTGAAGTTAGTTAGTAAAAAAAGTTAACATGTTCAAGCGTTACTTTGTAGTAATGATCAGGTACTGAATAAAAGACTTAAATCATTCATTCTTTCAGTATATTAAATTGTACAGGTATGTATTATGTGAAGAAATCAAAACAAAGTTTATAACGTAATATATTTCCCATTTACTTCCTTCGAACCTCCGAAGATCATCTCTTCCGTTCTCCGAGAGTGCGGAGGTACTTGCGGGTTCAGACTCATCTCTCTTGCGGAGATTATATGAAACCTTATAGCCTCCCATGTATAATACAGAAGGTCAAAACTTACTTCCTCCCTTTTTAAGTTAACTAAAAGAATTTTTGAAGGAATAGTTTTATACTGAATGGATAAATTTTTACTTAGTAGCTTATTTAAAAATAAAGACTGTTTGGAGAGAATCATAGCGTGTGTGATGTCGAGAAGAGAAGAGATAAAGCCGACGTATCACGATAATCGATATAAAACACTCAAACATCGAAATAAAAAATATGAAGTCGTGAATAGATCGACTTAAACTTTGCGAAACTACAACTGAATATAATGGGCAACTTTATGAACGTAAAAATTCTATAATAACTGAAAACCTATCTCAAATTGATAATTTTGAATCTGTATCAAGTTTTGAAATGCGTCATAGTTCTCGTTAAAGAATCAGTAGCGTAAGGAAAACTAAAGACTCATAAAGATATCATCACGTAAATTGACAATCATTCAATAAACACTATTTAAGACTATGATGAAAATAATTTAAGCTATTTATACCATGCGATATGGAAACTACTAGAAGGTATTTCAAACTCAAAATTTGTTCTATCATTCCTAGGTTATTCCTTGAATTGTCTTTCTTTCTCACCATCAACCCGCTAATTGGAAATCTTCGTCTGGAAGAATAAGGTTAATAATAAGTCACAGTAGGTCACATAGCAAGACGTTTCTCATTATTAGGGTTATTATACCCGAGAATTCGTTAATTCGAGAATCTTCCGAAAGAGGCATTGATGTATCACCCAATCTTTCTCACGACAGAGATCATTCTTTACAGTTCGCACACATCGACGGAAAAATTGACTCCGAAAACTTCCATTCTCCGCCACAATGGCGTCGTAAGGTGGGGACGGGGGTGTCAAAAGCGTGATGTTTATTGTTATATCCTCACATCTCTTCCGGTGTGCTCCCTCTTAGGCTGTCACCTTACAAACAAGATCGCATGCAGTGTTCGGCGTGCATCGGAGTGTCCTCCCACACATCCGCCGCCTTCCTTTTCTTCCACTGCCATCGGAACAAAGTCTTCACTTCGGAAGGTTGTGTGTGAGAAAAGCCCCGCGGTGACGAGCAATAATGGGAGCGATGGGAACAGAAATAACAACGGAGACGGTCGACAATAAGGGGCGAAGGAAAGGAAGTCAAAGGCTCATATTCGAGATGTATCGGAAGGTGTAGATGTGTAAACAAGGAGAGAGAATAGGAAGTCCTGATATAGGAAGTTGTTCTCGTTCAATTCTGTGAAGTGTCAATGAAGTAAGGCTATGAGAAGGATTGAGTCTCATCCATTATGCTGAATGATACCGAATGTTGTAAAAATGGATGAGGGAAATAGGGCGCATAAGAATACACTCTATACTCCCACTGTAATAGAGGGTTACAAGTAGAGAAGAGATTATCAGAGTCAGTATTCTATAATCTATCCCTCTATAATACCCCACTTAACCCATTGTTTTTTCAAAATGGATCACCTATTATTCACGAAGTACGACTTTCATATTTGCTTTCACTCGGAAAAGAACATTTATAGATATAAATCTTACGTTCAAACGTGGCTTGGATGAAATTTTTACTATTAGTCAATAAGTGTAAATTATATAATATAGTAGTATATTCATGTACATATAATAATATTTACGTAAAAATATAAATTATACGACAATCACTTTCAAACGTAACAAGTTTTCATGTTTAAAAATTAAACCCAGCTTGTTTAGTTAGTTTACCAACTTATCCGTTTAAAACTATGTAGTATATTCTTCTTAAATCAGCATTCCAAAAATATTTTGGTTATCTTTCGAGTGCAAACCAACCAAGTTGGCTATGTTTACCTAAAATGTTGAGATTAGAGAGGAAGTATTTTTCATGAGATTCAATGCATACATTTCCCTTCTCCTTTATCTTTTAAAACATCGTGCTGTGAAGTTGATTAGTCTTATCTAATGGTGAAGGGATCAACAAATAGGGAAATAAGCTAAAGCAGTGATATTATTAAACGTTGAAATATTTTGAAAACCTGTGAAATTCATAAATAATAATGTTCTTCTTAAAGGAAAAAGAACACGGAATTTTATACTCGTATGGGATACTTCCTTGAAGAATTCCTGTCTGATTAATATCTATGATCATTAAAATGAGGAAGCTTGGATGACGGGCTCAGAATATATTATAGATTTCGTAACATTCAAATTTAAATTTTACTATGAGATATCTTGATGGACTAGTTTTAGATAAGACTGTAGGAAGAGTCCTAAATCTTTCACTTCCAAATCCCAAAAGAAGTTGACAGCATTCAAAAAACAAGGTGTTATTTTGAGAACGAAAATATAATATTTACATGATCATAATATTTGCATTTATTATTATAAGTAAAATTAGAAAAATTAACCGTTGAATTTCGTAACTCAGACTTCCTCTTTAACATAGCTAATTTAATGTATTTCTTCAAATAAATATGATATGATTGAGCACAGTGATTAAACGACATAATTCTGGTACATTAAGACATCTTTTCCCCGCTACTAAATGGATGTATTTGGGTAAATAAAACTTAATATCGGCAAAACAATGTATGGTAAACATATAAACTCATTCTCTGTTGATTTGAATCCTTATTTCATAACAAAACTCATTATGTGTTTTTGAGCTGTAGAAAAGAATCCTATTCGAGCACATTATCTGTTCAATGTAAAGAGAAACATATTTAGGAAAACTTATTCGTGGTGAATCATCGTGCTACATACTACTAGGAGGTAAATATTTTCAAATTCAATTCGTTCTTTTAAGGAGCAAAATATATTTTAAAATAGAGCTCTTACATTATTATTTATGTATAAATGATGAAGAAAGAATGTTTTATCAGTCTCGAAGCTGTTATTCCTTCATCCTGAAGACTAGATGATCGATTCAAATACGAAAGATAAAATAATTATTTACAACCCTTTTACATCGATACAATTCACACGATCTTCAAATAATTAATTCCCCCATTCCATCCTTGCTCCAGAAACAGGGCCGCCATCCCTCGTACAAAACCGTCGACGTGTTCTCAATCCCCCGCAAATATTTCCACGCAACACGTGCTTCCAGAGAGAGAAGATTCAGTTCCTCCCAATCATTTAGCACCCCAAAATCTTCCACCCAAAGGCATCGTTGGGATGGGGGGGGGGACTTCCATCAGAACCGAGTTATATCACTCCGTGCTCTAAAACACTGAAGCAGTCGACCGCAGTCAACGGAGGAGTCACGGATTGCACGAATGGGATAAGCCGCCTCTGGGCGTGAATTGGTAGGGGTTCGCAAGTTCTCGGAAGGTGCAAGAAAGAGGTCGAAAACAAGTCCCGGAACGGGAGAGAGAAAGGGCACGCGTTTCAACAAACAAGACATCATTCGACGCGTTTTTCGAAAAAGGGACCTCTGGTGAGAAATGGTGGAAAGATGTTAAAAGAAGGGCAGATAGAGGCAGCTGGAAAAACTACCGTATCCGAAACCGGGATTTCTATTGCGGCGTAACGAACTTATAGAATGCGGCTTCCTAAGAATCGTTAGCTACCGAACAGGTGCAGGAGCTCTTTTCAATTATCTCTGCATTGGAGTTGGGAGGCGTTAAATTAAGCGATCATTTCTGCGGAAGGCCATTGTGTGCTTCCACTTTTAACGTGAATTTGCTACTGTATCAATTGTTTCGGGAGACTTTCATGGTTAGTTAATACCATAGGGGTTAAGGAGTTCGCAGGGAGAGGTTGTTATAGAAATCGTTCAATAGAGGGATGAGAGTACGTAACCATAGATCGAGTGATTTAGAATTCTTTTCAAGTTGAAGCTTATTTCTTATTACTCATAAATTAATGCACTTATTATGGTAATAATTATAAAATTTCATTCGTATACAATGCCCTATAATTATATGCTTATATATATTTATAATCATTCATATACTATACATTATTACAATCAGTGTCATAGTTACTAATACAATACATATTAAAGCAATTGTAATACGAGAGAATGCTACAATATACTACATAAAGAAATATTCACGTATACATTTTTTAGAACTATTAATATTTTCTGGTTACGACTTAAAAGGTGATTTAGAGAACCTATTCCATTAACAATTCCTCTGTAAACATTAGTATACTTCACTCTGTACGTTCTTTGTCGTCTAGTTTCAATTTAACAATTGTATCTATCTTCCCGAATTAATTCCGTTATCTAGATTGATTTTTATGTTTCCTCCCATCAGTACCAGTGATAATATTTCAAATAAAACGTATATCTACAAGTCTACTCATGTACCGATGCAATGTAGATAAATTAACAGTTAAAAGCACTTCATTGGTTAAGTTGAGGGTCAAACTCCCGAGTTCCGAGGGAAATCGATAGTTCTTCAAAGTTACCCTAGGGGCAGAACGGTCGCCGTGAACGGTCGATTCTCCAAAATGTTTAGCCGCTTTGTTTAAGATGGTCTTCCGCTCATATTTTCACGTTCAATTTTAAATGGAAATTTTTGTATATTTATGATTTGCATGTGTAGTACGTGACTAACAGAAACATGATGAAAAATAATATAATAATAATAAGATGGCTTTATTAAATATGGGAGAAATTTAGTCTATACAGACCACTCTAACATTTAACACCTATGGACGAACACAAATATATCCGATCCCAGATAAGAAAAAAAATACTGGGACCTCGGGAGCGCTAGTACTCAATGCGCTACGCACTCGGCTACCGAGGCCGGCAAAAAGTTCGCCCGAACAGGGACTTGAACCCTGGACCCTCAGATTAAAAGTCTGATGCTCTACCGACTGAGCTATCCGGGCTCTTGTACACATTAGATTATCATATCATCCCGTAGATAATAGGCATGATTGATCATCCTAAGCAATTATTTATGAATGATTCTAAATGATTTAATTCTCATATATAGGTATAGAGGAGAATGAAGAAAAAATAACTATTGAGCTATTGAAAAATAGTGACATATTTTCAATGGAATATCAATGGTGATTAAATTAAAAAATACCTATTAAAATTCGAACAAATACGATTAGGAATATTTTGAAAGCAATACGCTATTGAATGCCTTGCCTGTTGGTACCTCTGCTAGTCGCTTTGGAAACATGCAAGGTGACAGGATTATACCCACCTAATACTATATCCATTAGCCCTTTATTACACACCATGAGTATTACTTAATTCCTCCGCGTTTGTGGTTTACAAGTATGATTTTAATCACCGCTTAGGACCACGTGCTTAGGGTACGACTTGAACATATCCTCGTAAGCCACAGCTGTACATGAGGGCAATCCCCTTTCTGCGAAAGTTTTATTGCTTCGAGTCGTAAGCTAACATGACCTGCCCTCTCTTAAATAGTTTTATTGCCTTCGGTTAAAGTGCAACACGAGGTAACTTGAGTTCAACCACAGCATTTTATGTTTTTTTCGTCAGGTCCGGTTTTAGGACTCAGGACTAGCGGATTTTTGGAGAACTAATTGATATCGCTCATAGATGAGTACTTCTTACTATACGTCTGCGTAGATACCATAAGGGCCATCTTACGAAGTGTGTAGGGGGTTCAGGCATCATAACTCTATTTGCCTTAACGATTACAATAGCGTATTATTCGAGGGAGAAACGAATTTTAACTCTGTTTGTTATTGCATCTACTTTACTTATTATATTTGCTGTATTTGATCGGCATATATACCAAGATTTCCAAGTTCTAAAACTGACGATACATCCCAAATATCTGGTTTAGTTGTTGGAGTTTATTTATATTTTTGCATTAGGTATGACAACCGAAGGTTACTTACTAGTATTACTTTGGTTTTAATGATAGTAATTTTCCCAACTAAATTTTCCAACCACAGACTTTCTTGTGATTTTCAATTAGGTTTAAAAGTTTTTCCTTATCTTACCCTTTGTTACGTTAAAATATCTCCCAAAGTTTTTCATATCTGTAATCGAGTATGGAGGAGAAGTTTAATATAATAATAATTATAACAATAAATTTTAATTGCTCCGGAATATTCCCATGGAGCAGATGGAGGAACAAAAAATGCTCAGCAGCAAAAGATATAAAAGTAAAATACAAAAATGAAATATAAATGTTAAATTACAAAGATAAAAGTAAAATATAAATGGCATTATTACGTACAAAAAATTTTTAGAAGGCGATGAAGTACGTAATAAAATGTTGAAAATTAATCCACATTTTGGAATCCTATTCTGAAAGTCGAAAAACAATGATAAATTTCCCTTAATAATTTTTGCAATTCATTCAAAGTGTTTCATTTAAGTATTCACAGTAACTACGAAGATTTTATATATTTTTCGACATTCGAACCACCAGTAGCATAAAGTAGGTCTTTAGATGTTCCTAAGCAACTTTCCAATCCCAATATTTCACGAAAGTCCGCAGAAAAAACGACAAGAAATCCTTCCCCGAAATTTGTAGTCAGCTTGACCTAAGACAAACGCTTTCCTTCGAAATGCGTTCCTCACCGCTCTCGGGCAATCTACCGAGATATCGACGGACATTTCCACACTTCGGTAAAACGTCATAAACGTACCATTTTCCCGGTTTCCCGTAAATCAACGTCCCGGACAAGACAAAGGGCGGGTTGGAAAAGGAGCGTAACCAAGGGCGACGGGGAGTTGTAGAAAGAGGCCTCACGCCTCGCATCATCTCCCCTCGGACCAAATCTCGTTTCGCATTCTCTGGAAACCGGTCCCTTGGTGCACACCTCCTTAGAAACCCTCTATCGGTGACGGTGAGAGGTTTCGCGATGAGTTCATTTGTTTCTCCCTCCTTAAAGGCAACAATGAGAGGGGGTGGAGAAAAAAAGCCGGGAGCCTTTGCACAGCGGGGAGGTTTTTGAAGTGTCTGTTTCCTTTTACAGCCACACCCATGGCTCACTGACCCCTCGCTCACAGCCTCTCTCCATTATAGTGCCTCCCTCTTTCACTCCATTTTCTCCTTCTTTTCATCCCGGTTTCTTCCTTTTTCCTCGTGCCCCATTTTCAGTATCGTTGCTAAGGTCTCTATTAGGTTAAACAATGGTCGACGTGTCCAGTATCCCCACGGCGCGCGCCCCGGTCGTATTTTCGCCGGAGCACGTAACGGCGTATGGTCCCCATTTTAAATGTTTTATAACTCTCGAGGAAAGTTTATTGGGGAGGTTTGTTTATTTGCGGGTCACGTACGAGAGGCTGATGAACTTTGAGCTGGTGCGACCTCGTTTTTCGTCCGGGAGTTATGCTAAACGTCGGTTTGTTGATTATCGTTGCTCATATGTTTTGACAATAATGTAAACAAACGACAACAATGATTTTAATTATTGCTCAACAACGCGTAACTTTTCAAAGCGAATACATGGTATATAATTGATATTAGAATATTTATTAACTTATATAAATCAGATTATTTCCATCAAGACGTTTTAAGGATAAATATTTTTTGTGAAATACTAAATTGAAAGTCAACTATTGGTTTTAATTTAATTTTATAATATAGAAACATTATTCAAAACTTTTTCTACATGCTCATGATTTTAAAGATATTGAAGTTTAAATTTTATCAGAATCAATTGGTCATTTCCAATGATTATGATTAAACTAATTAATATTCTACACGTGCATCAAATTGAATATTATCGTACTTAATTTCAATTCATGGAATTCAATTAAGAATTCCAGTAAACGAGCATTGATAAAGCTATAAGTCTCACATTTTAAGGGTTAATTGGAATGCTTGCTTATTGGTAAATTGGTATTGGTAATAATTCGCTTGTAATTAGTCTGAAGAAAATTCGGTAATTAAATTGAATTTGGATGCATTGATCCTTTTTTATTGCTAAGGCTTCCTAGTTTAATATAACTATTTTAAAATTCATATCTAAAACTTTTGATTTAGTTCTCCAATCGTTTTCCTTTCTAAAATTTTCAACGATTCCTCAATTATTTACATTCTTTCTTTATAATTTAAGTTCACTGCGTAGTAATTCTAAGTCTAACAATAAGTAGATGGGTATACATCGACGCATTTATCCTCAGTACAGCATGTTTGTATAGTTCTCAAATTCATTTTACCAATTTCCATAAATTATAAGTTTGTAACTGCATCAAATGCATACGTTCATAAAGAAAATCCATCAAATGTATGTTTTAAGATGTAGAATATAATTTCAAATTAGTTTTTTAAAAATATTTCACTCTCACAATTCCATACGGAAATCTTATGGTGTTTTCTTATGATTGACTTTCAGGCAATTGTTGATAATTCAGAAAGGCTTTCTTTTCGCCATATGCTACTCGATACCACAAAACATGTGTCTCTGAAAGTTAAGTTGATATTGTGTATTGATTTTCAACGTTATTAGCTATCGGAAATTTGCAAACGTTGATTTCTCTTTTCCCGCTACTCATGTGGAGAACAGATGCTAAATTGTCATAGATTGCTGGTATTCATTTTTACTGAAAGCTTCAGTATGTCTTCATTGTTTATTCAATATAGGAATTGAATTTACAATACTTCGAACGACATCTTTAATTTTTAGTCGCAAAATGCTAAATTTGAAGTTCTACATCGAAGTATTTACGATGATATAGAGATGTGCGTATTAATGAACCTGTATACATCCTAGTTCTATGCAATATCGAATTAATACCTATAAATTCGATTCTAATGCTAATATCCCGGGTTCGAATTCGGATGAGGAGAAACTCTTCCCCTCAACGTATAGATGTTCGTATCCATTGTTGATTTGAATACCTCACTAATTTTCAAATAAACGGATGTTTTTGGAAGCTTTATTGAATAGATATTTATAAAACTTTCGGTATTGAATAATATATTTTATAATATCATTTCTATAATAGATTTAACACTATTGACAGAAATGTATCTAAAGAATTATGTGACGATGAAGGAAAGGAGAAAAGGATATTAAAAGTTCTAAAGTAAATTTACCACGAAACATTTTGCTCCAACTCCTTGATTTATTATAATTGGAGATTCTAGAATTTATGGAATCTGATTATTAAGATGTATAATTGATAGGAGCAATAAAAAAGTGCTTTCAAGCGTGAGTGATCAAATTCCTAGACGACTTACCATCACGTACCTGGACCATCAATGATGGATGCAAACCTCTTGATATTTAGCCAAATGCTCACCAGGGATTGCTCTATTGCACTATAACCTGTATCCTCATTGTACTATCGCTTAGCTAGGTAAAGATAGCTTCGTTTTTTGTGGTTAGGAACAGATGGCCTCTAGTCTCTTCAAGGGTCTAAATAAACAAGATTTCATCCTAAGAATGGCATAATCTCACCGCCAGCTGCACTCACTTTAAGTCCATTCCACTTTCTTTCATTTTCCCCCTACCGAAATCTTCTTTCTGGAAAGGTGTCAATTCCTTCAAAAGCACTTGCCTGACTGAAGCAGTTGATGATTTTTCACGCTACACTGACCTTTTATGGGCTGCGTGGAATTGAGTAGGGTCTGCGGGTAGGGAAGAATGGGGCATACCTACCACTCTTTACTAATTAAAACAAGTGGTTTTCTGAAATGGATTTTTGATTTGAAAAAAAAAGTATTGTAAATTTCCCGGTGTAATTGGAAAAAAGTTTTGCCAGTTTTACACATCGTATGTGGCAGAGTAATTTCGCATTTTGATCGAAAGACATTTAATACGCGTTTACTGAGGCTTACGTGCATGAAGTATTTTAATGACGAGATCATTTAATCAATCGCGAATTTGAAATAAGCGTCCATTTTGTCTGTAAAGAGAATGCATGGATTTGAAAATTGAAAGGCGTTTTCTATTAGACGAATGGAAAGTGTATGATAATCTTCTGTTAGACCGTTGCTGTAAATATTTCCATCTATGAGGATGAATCTACTCGCTTAAAATTTGTAATCTTTTGATTGCTCGATACGGTATTTATTTATTTATTCACTTAAATATTCACTGCATTTGGCCAGGTGACAGCGCTAGTAATTAGAGTATAAGTAACAGTAATTTAGAGATCTGCAATAGATATGTGATTGTTCGTTCTGTTTTAATTCCGATCCATTAATTTTAACGACAGGTTAATGTTACATTAATTAATGTTCATGCATAACCAAAAAGTATCAAATCTGGATGATAGTGAATGGTATTGTCATATTCAGTGGTAGCTAGAGCACAAGGCTATCGGAATAAGTGATAATCAAAAGTCAAATTTTAAAGGCTAAATTATATCTCTTTAAAAAATTTATACCTTGTTGGAATAAGTTAAAGATACTGTAATATAATCTCCGAGTCATTAACTAGCATAATATGATACCTTTGTTTTTTTACGCATCATAAAATGTCCAAAAATCAGATTTGGAAGTTATTTACTAGTTTTTCCTCATTCATTGCCTGATTGTTATACCTCGACATTCATAAGAGATTTTTGATTTATAGAACGAAAATTTCTCTAATAAAACAATTGAAATAAGCGAACTTCATAAAACCTGATCGTGAAGCATTTTGCGTAAGAATTCAATAGAAATTCCTCATGCATTAGAAACATAAAAGAGTAGTTAGCGTCTGTGATATTAATATTTTCATTAGTTATTTGGAATTAACGTACACATATTTTCACTGACCATATTCATAGCTCTTTAATGAATGCATGCTCTCGAGTACAGAAAAATGAACAGTATGCCATTTTAGCTCATATTATTTTTAAATATTTCTACCCGTTTTGAATCTCAATTTCGGTAAATAATCATTGTTTCTAAGTGCTTTATTTGTATTTGGTTGTCAAGCCTAGTCAATCGATCAAGAACGACATTGTTGCTCTTGGTTACCGTTATCCGATCAATATTCGAAACAAGATCTTCTCAATTTTGGTAAATAATCATCGTTTCTCAGTTGTTTCTTTGTATTTGGTTGTCAAGCTTAGTCAACCAATCAAGAAAGAGCTAATTGCTCTTGGTTACCGTTATCCGTTTAAAATTCGAAACAAGGACGTAAAAGAGAGCGAAAGGTTTTTGCTCGTGTCGTCATAGACGTTCGGTTCATTCCCCATTCGTTATCGTGGAGGCGAAATCGCGTCCGCGGTGTTAGCAGGGATAGCTGTGATGCGTGGTGCTTGTTAAGGCATCGAATGGCGGCGACCTTGCCGACAGGCAGTTGACGTCCGCGTTTCACGGACGTGCGTGTCACGTTATATCGCTCGGGGCGGATTTTCTGATTGACAATGACACAGCGAAATGTTATGGTGACTGTGTCAAGGCACTCAAACAATTTCTATCACGCTATGAATTTCCCTGCCGTAATCACCGCAAACAAGTATTCGTCACAACTGCTTTTTCACGTAATCTGCGTTTATCGCCATCCGGTATTGTATTTATGACGAGTGTTTTCATACATGTGCGGCGTATCGAGATTGTCATGCAACGGTTATAAAAGAATATTTCGGGAGTCGTGGTTGAACTATTTTGGAAAATTAATGATTGCCGTAACGTATGACGAAGCTGAAGACAGTTACTAATGATACCTGAGGTATAATGTATACTTATAACTATATTCATAAAGAGGTTAGTTTATTACGTAGTTTATTAGAGATTGGAATCAAGAAAACATTTAAATACTTATCTAACCGTAACTTTTAAAATTTTGGTATAAGTCATCATATTCATGACAGGTTTTCATGGAATTAGTAAAACTTTAAAATTATACACTTTGACGCATAATTATATCATGGAAAAAATACACAAAATCCAAGTACGTGCCATTCTCAAAATCAAAAGAAAGTAGAGTGATGGATAAAAATATCGCAGTTGAAGTATGGGAATAGATAAGAGATTATTTTACGAAATAGGTATCGTATGGATCTAATTATAAATAAGGTGAAAGAGAGAAGTGAATGAAGAAAGATGGAAGTAAGTAAGATAAGGAAACTAATTATCCCCCTGCCAAACGCCGATAGGCGGTTTGTAGGATAAATATGCAGATAAACTGTCATATTAACTATAATTGGATTATCCAAATTAGAGGATAAAGTGTTTAGAAGACGACTTCATAAAATGAACGACCTACATCATTTAGGAGTTCAGCCTCGAGAAAATAGCTCAGCAATCATAGAAATGGGTGTTTATTGCCTAAAAATACCATGAATCCGATATCGTTGTTGAAATCTACGGTGTCGATTTTCATAATTTGTGCGATAGTCTAGGAGGAGTTTAAAGTGAACTACGTCATAAAGTAAACTGTACGTACGATGTCATAAGAAAGGAATTTGATTAATATATCACTCTGCCCATTTAATTAGCTGTTATATGATCAAAGAGACAAAAATACTAATATAAGAGGAACTTGAACATAAATCTCTCCCTCGTATACTAAAATACAATTAGAGAATACCTCTAAATACATCTTTACTTCATCATGCATGTAACGTGTAATAAATTTCGATTAAATGGTTAATTCCTCAACGCCGTGATTGCATCTATCCGAAGACGTCGCTCCCCCTTGAACCCAGCCGATGTTTTGGCATCGCGAAAAAGTTCCACAGACGCGTATCCTGTGCACGTAGTGCCTCAAACCAACGCCCTCAATGGAATTGCTACTCCGCCTCTGGATGAGCCATAAGTGGCCTCACATCCTTCCCGATCAATTGCCCACTCCTTTCCCACGCGTTGCACTCTCCTCACGCGGAATCCCAAACGCGATACAGGACGCAATTTGAGTCGCTCGCTTCAACACAAGCCCTTTCGAGGGCGCTCTTTCCGTCATTGGCGCGGCATCCGGTGGCGCAAAACGATAGGTACGATGCACTCTTTAGGGGACCCCAACAGGGGACTCTGAGGGATGCTGAGGACGGATATACCCTATGGGAAAGTTGGGGTCAACTGCCTATGTTTTGCCATAAGCTAAATGCATATAGATCAACAGGAGGTTAATGTAGATGCTGATTCTGCAGGTGTCTTGCGCAGCCCTCAGAAGTTCGAGAATTTTATTGCAGAGGAGTATTTACGTGCTTCTATGCATAAGTATAAAATATACACCTATAAAAGTACGTTAACGAATGTTTTAAGTGTGAATATATACGAATACATTTATATACGAATATATGTAATTAAGCGAGAGTTTTAAGTTGATCGTGTGCATAAGGATTATTTTTGTCAAAAGTTTATTTTTCGCTCAAATTCATCGCCGTTATTACATCCCTTTAAATAAAATTGAAAACTCTGTAAAATTATCTATTAGATACTTTCGAGTTCGATTAGTAGATAATGAGATTTTTAATAGCTTTTAGTTGACTTTTTATCCGGTTCATCTCAAAATAGGTTACTATTTAAACTCTCAAAGATAACATGTAGGACCATAACGTAAAATCATTGGTTTAAGTCCGCCTCCAGCTAAGTTTGCTACTAACGCGGTTACCACAGGGAATCGAACTGGGACCACTTCGCTTTCAATTAAAAACTTTTCCCATTTTGCTATAAAGGAGTGCTTAAAAGTATGAACCATCTCATCATGAAAGTATGAACAGAATGATAAAAGCCTCAACGTTTTCTTTTAGATAGTAGTTTATTCTTTAGTTACCGCAAATATGCTATTCTAAAAGAAAACAGCGAGTTAAAGTGCATCATTTTAAGAATAATGGCTGTTTTGTTTCTTCGAAGGGCATACGTAGCGAATCTTCAATGCTGGGACGTGATTCTTGTCGCAGAAACAAGACTCTTATGTTTGCCAATACAGCTGCGTCGGCATTGCAAATTGACAACGGAATTTGAAGCCATCAACACGTCAGAACGGGACGCGTAAATGTGGGATCAATTAATCACCCGTCTCAAAAACAAGGGAATTAAACGAGATGGCCGTAGATGGCTCTAGCATCGGCGATGAACGAATTAAAGAGAGATTTGAGAGTTGGCATGCACTTCACTAATTAGAGCAGAATACATCTCGTTCAGAGAATGACCTCATACGAGATTTGGATGCAGTCCAAGGGGCGAGAGGGCTTACTGGGAGGTTTTTAAGGAAGAAGTTGTTTACGACGATACAGCGTTTGATTAGAATGAAAATTGAGTGCGAGTAAATGGCTTAGTGTCCTTCGTCTGGGAGTCCACAATTGCATTCGCTTTTCTCCGTTCATTTTATTGCTAAAATTCTTCAAAATGCTGATTAATTATTTTCTGAAAGCTTCTATAACCTTACATACATATTGATCGCTATATTTTTAGTGTACTTCCATAATATAGTAATTAGCAGTGTTTCCTAATTTATACGATATTTCCAAGTTTTTCCCCTTGCTTTCTTTTTTATCTTTTACTTAAGAGAGAACATGAACACATAAATAATAAACACAGATAATCCCCAAAAAAGTTACCTCAAAACATTCATTGATAAAGAAAATGGACAAATTATCACCAAAACTCTGTGTTTATAATTTAGCTTTTAAATATGATAAACAAACTTCCATAGCAACGGTATTTACCAGTAAAAGGGTACTTAAAATGAAAATTTATTTCAACACAAAAGAAATTAAAAGTTTGAAATACATTTTTTGCTATATTTTGAGCTTATAGAATTTTTAGTAAAGGATACCATGAGTTTTTGCTTGTTCGACTTCAGTTATCAACGAAGGAAGGAAATAAATAAACTATTCTTATTCTAGTTGTTTTCCCAATTTCTTCCACATGATGTTCCTATCGTATATATTTTGATATAAAATCATCAAATTATATAATGGTACATTTCCTCTGTTTTGCTACATTATTATTAATTTCGGAGAAAAATCTAATATTTTAGAAATAAGCACAATATGTATATTTGGATTTACTAATAAGATTGGGACTGATCATCTTTGGTTATTCTAAAATTATAAGCTGTGATTAAGCGTAGATATCGGTTACCACTTGATCTTGAAATTAACTCCATAAGGTTAATGGCAAACAAAATATAGCTAACTTTGAATAGATACAATGAGATTAAGAAATTCAAACATTCAATTGCGAATAAACAGATGAATTCGGTGATAACCACCGATAGAGTGAATTTATGGATCGTAACTATGCAATACTTACATATAAATAAAATCTATTAATATTATCATCTCACTGTAAATGATTAGTCAACAATAAATTTAAGTGTTAAAAATCCACTCCTCAAAATGTATTCTTCTAGAAAATTCCTGTCTTAGGTTGTATTTTATTTAAACAGAAATGGGAAAGATATTTGTGTTCGAGTAGCAATTCTAAGCAAACAAGTCCAATACTTAGAAACGTGAGTCTGTTGACTGGAATGAAGTATTTCGGGATTTTTCCTAATTCATGTTTATCGTTAGAAGTCCTAACTTGTCTTTAATGGCCTTATGGGAAGTGTTTAGATAAAGTAGCAAGCAGACATAAATACGAGTGAATAATATTTGGCAAGTTTCCGGATTTTGTTTCCGTTATTCCGTCATGGCGAAAAACAAATTTATTTTCAATTTCTCTATTGAAATATGTGTTTATTATATAAGATTGAGGAAAATGTTCTAGAAAAATATTTTACTTCCGTTCAAGTTCCTTTTTCCTAAAATACAATACAGTTATGTTTTTTATTTTAGATTATATCTTTAGGAATGACTTACAGTATGAGAACCTAATGGAAAACTTATCTTTGATTTTATACTGAGATGTAAGACATTAGAGATCATCTTCTATCAGTTTCTATGTGTAGAAAATCGTAAAATATTGTGTTTACAATATTATTGAGCCTTGATCATTTTATTTGGTTAAATTATCTTCTATAGTAACACTAAATGAGAGTGCTGAAAAGTAATTAAAAAGGTTAAAAGGAGAAGCAAGAACTTACGAAGGGTTAACTTAATTATAAACTTTTAAGAAGTGTTCTTGCTTCTTATTTAAAATGTCCTTCCACGAAGTACGACCAGTCCGAATCGAGTTTATTCGAAGGCAGGTTGTTTAACATATCACGTTTGAGTTAAATGTTAAGTATAATGTGGAGTAATATATCACACAAAACGGATAAAAAATCAATAGTTCAGCTATTCGTCTCTGTTTAAGTGCAATAATTTCACTTTATCCCTACTTATTTCCTAATAAAAGAATTAATTATAAATATAATTAACCTCTCATTACAGACTAACATTTTTTATTGCTTCCTTTAAAAACCTCCTAATATCGTATCCTTTTGGAGCCGCAAGAATGTTATTCAATATAAAGAGGGACTACGGCAAACGATTCTTTTCTTTTCCGAAGTGGTTGGCATTGAAAGAAAACCTTATCTTTATTTTGGTTGTCTCAATTCATGTTTCTGTCATTCAAATTTATGCTTCGGCTTATCACCCTGAATTTATTTTAATTTTCTCTTTCTTTACCAAACTTACATTGCCTCAATTTTCATACCGCTAAAGCTTTCACTTTGAATGATTTATTTCTTTATGTACTTCACTCTCATTAGATTGTCCACGTATTTTCTTTTCGTAAATTGTTTTCTCGTCTGATTACGCGTTAAGTGTTAACGGATCACTTCAACTAAACATGAGATAATTTTTATTTATTATTTAAAACCGGAAATATATTAAAAATTGCCATAATTGTCAGAAAAGGGTAAACTCGGATCACTTATGAAACTAAATAAGCGTGAAGAATTATTTTTACGGTAAACCTTTCTCATGTACCTCTCTGCCGAAATATTTATCTTTTATCTAAAGGGGAGACTAATATGAATTGATGCTTACAATTTTTCAGACTTAAGCTCTTCTATGTATCCTAGAAAATCGGGTTTTTAACCATTATATTTTAGATTCATCTGGCGCTAAAACAAGTAGTGGCATATGACTCTATATCTTATTGGATAATTTTTTGATTTGTATGTAATGATGGTATTTGATATGTAATAGTTAGGAGAGAATATTTGATGAATTATTCACACGCTTAAGTGGTTAGTAAATGTCAGTACTATCAAGATTTGTCTGAACTGAAGTGATACGTTATTTTTAGTGAATACTGTCTGTTTCATTCTCAACATGACGTATATCCATATTGCTGTTTCTCTCAGGCTTAAAAGGAAAACAACCACCAAGAAAACAACACCGATAGTTTGTATCAAAAAGGAAGTAAACAACCAGCTTATTAGTTTTAGAAGTTGGTAAGAAGATGATATCATATTTTCATTCCTCTTCTTTTAAGCGGGTGCTATTTACATTCCAAGAGGCGTACGTGATATTTTACATTTATAACATGACGGATAGGGAAACAGTTTACGCCTTAAGTTATATTTCAGCAGATATTAGATTTTCCTACTTTAAATGGTGATTAAAAGACTTAAGGAATGACTAACAGATAACAATAAAAAATAGAGAAAATAGTTGCGAAGTAACTTATTTGAAGAAATATTAGGAAACGATTCACTCTAAGCATTAAATGTTACTTTTTTGTGTTTCAAGCTCGTTGCTAAGCAACAGAGGTAAGGTAAGACAGAAACAGTGATCCTTTTTTTTCTCGGAATTGTTATCTTTGAGACGTAATGTTACGTGATGACGAAATGGAAGTATCTTAGGAATTAGGATGGGAAAGTAATTTGAAAAACCGTTCGCAAAATAGAACATTCTGTTGAAATTTCTTGTGTTATTACTCCATAACTACCTTAGTTTCGAGGCATTCTGAATTGAATTATATAGAAATAAATGTGAATTCTGCAGTATCCATAACCCATTTCCCTTCATGTCAAAAAACTTTAGTATTCGGAAGAATATTTTGATATTTAAATTTATCAATGAAAGTTACAAAAAGAAGAAAATTTCTATTTAGCATTATTTTCCGAAAGAAAATTTAAAATGACTAAGCACTGGATTTTCCATACTTTTGCTCGATGTTTTTGGTATTTGTCAGCACTTTTAAGGTAGAAACTAAGGACAATTGCGTTTTTTTAAACTAAATGTTTCCATACTTTCGAATTACTTCACTCGTGATCCACCACAAGTACCTACCTTCTACTTCGAAGCCAAGTCAGATCTTCCTTGTACCTGTTGAAGTACCCATTGTGGCCGCAAGAGGGGGAAAAGAGAGTGGGATAAAAGAGAGTGGGGGAAATATAAAACAATTTTGAAATACGTGCAAGGCCAAAGCGATACATAGAGAATGTTGTAATTAAATCAGAATACTATTATGAAATGCAAATAATACACCGAAATAGTTGGTAATATGGAGCAGAAATAATTTGAAGACTTTTTTATTTAAGTGACTTAAATTACCTCTCCCAACAATATAAGAAGTGTGTCGGAATATCTTTCAATTATATCGTTCCATTCTACAATCCTTTTCAGTTTCCTTGAGTTATCAATCATGTATGATACCTGTTCTAATTGTAAAGTGATCTTTCTCTTAAATTTTGGCATACTTTAAAAAGAGATTAGAATATTTATAATCTTTAAAACAAAAAATATCATACATGAATCATGCTTCCTCGTGTAATTAATAAGCTGAATATTTTAGAGCTTGTTTAATGTAAATCTCCTAAATTCAGTCATTCAACTTCTGGTAGCATAATCATTCTTAATGAATTATTTATAGAGAAACGAATGAAACGCATTACATCGATTAAGATCGAGGAATAGTTGATATAACTCAGTGAAAAGACTTACTTCAAAACAATTGTAACTATAGTCAACTATTGTTGATAGTTACCATCGTTACACGTGGATATAAATATTAATACATACATGGATCGATTTTTATGTGCTCGTAAGGTCTTTATCTTTCAGTTATAGACCATTCCCTTTCAGGGACATGACAAATCTGGCGGTTTAGTATCAAGCATCGTTGCGGGGCTAAAAAAATCTCGATAGCGTATCTTATGACGCGGTTCGGAATATTTATCAGCCCATAAAAAAACTTAAACGGGCGCACTTCTTTGTGAGAGAGGACGATGCCATCCACCTTCCCCACCGAAAGCACGCTCCTCGTGGATGAGGACCCGATGAGTAGACGATAAAAAGAGGTGGCTAAGAAGTGAGTCCTCGGTCAACCTTCTCCCTCTTGGACCCCACATTCATATTTCCCCCTCATCATCACGCCTTCCCAACCCTCTTCCCCCCCCCCCCCCTTAGTATGCGTCATGCACTGCTTTCGTAAGATGGATGGAAGAGCGCCTAAGCGTGTGCAAACAGGAGAGGGTCGGAAGCACGTGCCCTTGCAAGAAATCGCAATTAAGGAAGTTGCAAGGAGGAGGTTGGTAATGAGTGCTCCAAGTAGCAAATCGGCCCAATTTGCGATGTGCGGCGTCGTCTGAAGGAAGGGCGTTAAAGTCTTCTTGGTCGGTTGGGGAGTTTGTGGGGGTTACTTTACTAAGGAGAGTGCGTAAGGGTTGTGAGGATGTACGTATTTAGTGGTTACTTAAAGAGATTTTAAAAGAGTGGATTCATTGAATTGTAATAAGATGGCAAAGGAATTGCCGACTGTGAAATGTTTATTCGTTTTATTCCGGATGGTCTAGTCTGTGAGGTATTCATCTTCGGTGAAGATGATTCTGTTATCTGATTCCAGTTCGAGTCTATATATCCGTATAACAACAGCTATCTAAGGATTTTAATCACATAATAAATACTTCATTTATTTATTTCAAACATAATATTATAAATTTTGTCTTATTATTGAAAAAACTTAAATTAAACTTTATTGCCAGTTTTGTGATTTTGGTATATAAAAATTTCATAAACTACGTAACATAATATTAATAACTATTTTGGTTAATCTTGTATCAGGGATTCTGCAATAGGAATATTTTCCAAGTCGTTTTCACTAAGTATCCGTATGAAGTCAGATGTACTTCTAATAAAATGTTTTGAGTTGATTCTAGGAAGTTATTCTCATAAATCAATCATGAAAACTACTTGTTAACTTAAACGTAACAAAATACGTCAATACATCATGCGTTACATTAAAATATTGATCTGTTTATATGCTTTAGAGTTTAAAATGCTATAACCTCTCATGTTTTTTTTAAATCTTTTTGTGAATGAATTCCTAAATATTACGTATTTTGTATATTTAATTAACTTGACTTCTAGGATTAATGCAAATGCATCTCAAAGTAATAAATACCTCAGCCCTTAACTAATATTAATAAAGGATAGCTAGAAAGTAAACGTTTTAAAATTTGAGTTGTAGACGAAGCATTAGTACTTTCATAAATCGTGAAAAGTACGAAGTCATTTATTCAGTATGTTACCATTCCACTAAGTAACGCCTGAGCATATTAACTTTATTTCAGAGTGATACTACGTTCTTTTTTCTATGAGGAATGCAATTTTCCAGTAGATTTGACCCAAAGAAGAACGATAAATATATATCCTAGATCTGATCGCTGTAAAATGGCTCCTAATTATAATACCCTTTGAATCTCAGAACGCTTGTTAGCCTCAATTCTCGATGATATTAATACGGTTCTCAAACGAGAGAACCTAATAACTGTCCCGTCACAATTATTCGGCCTGTCATCATCGTGATTGCTTTAAAGAGGATCTTCATAGCTTTCGCTTCCACCCGTATACTCCAGTTCACTCGAATCTCATCTAGATATAAGCCTCCCATTTAATATCGCAGGATTACGTAGCGTGTTTAGCCATCATGACGCATTTTTCCCACCGACAGAATATGGGTTTTGTCATATCTAATAAGGAACCGTAGGAGATCAATTGATGGAGGTTGATGATTGGTATCTAGTGAAGAGGGACGTATGTTTTGGTGGACGCAACCTTAACCCCTGCAGACTTTGGTCACGTGAACAGCCGTAAGAGTGTAGAGGCTTCACCATTCATTTCCTTATCTCTCCTGAATCACCCCAACCCATCCACTGAATGCGCAATCGAATGAAAAAAACCGCATGCCCTGATGAGACTGCCGAGGACAATATTGGTGTTGTTTTGAGGACTCGCACCACTGCCATCAGAAGTTGAATGTTATTGGTAAATATTTCCGAAGCTTTATGGATTCCCCAAAAATGGTTGTACAAATGATGGAAGGGAATTATTTACTTTTGATTGTATGTTGCTATGGGCCCATAGCAACTCTCTATCTCCATCTCTAAGATGTACGTCTAAGCTCCAAAATTATGTTCGTATACATGAGGCTACTTAGTTATGGTAAAGGGGGAGATTGATTGGTCGTAAACGGACGTAATTATATACCACATTATTTATTTTATAAAATCACGAATTCGAGGAGGATATATTGATTAATTTATTCTTCTCTGGGTTATGAATTGAGTTAGGATATTTGAGGAAATCTGCTCTGTGTTTTTTCCAAATATTAAACGCTTCATACTAACCCTAATACCAAAGCTGTAAAAAGATTAACTTTTGAATATTATACATAAATTGATCGATTTTCTAACATTCTATTTACTACTTAATTTTTACTGCACGTAAATTATTTTCCTTTAAATTAAGCCTGAACATAATGTGTAAGAGACCTAAGTAAAATTTTGGCTATATAATTAATCGGCACAATGATTTTGTCCCATTTAAGTGTTTTTATAGAAAGGATTAAAAATAAAAATTATAGCGTGAATTTAGCGATCTCCTCTTTAAGGTCAATGTTTGAATGAAAGAACGCAAACACGAATTTTTGCTTTGTCATTTTCGTAGTCTATTAAAAATTGCTATTTATGTGAATTAGGTGAGGCGTAATTTTGCTGTATGGTTTAACGTATGTTACCATACGACAATGGTGGCTCGAAGGGTATGAATCTAAATCTGAAATATGAACGTAGTGTATTGTTAGTAGCCGTCTGAAGCTGTAGATTAGATAGATGTATTATGTACGCACGCATGTAGTTTCTATTTATAGTTTCAGGAGAGCAATGCAAGATGGAGATTGAAGGCTAGTGATCACAGAAGCTATTTATATACTTATTCTTCCTCCTACGTACTTTGAGTTTACAATATTTGAGCCCTTCAACTCATTCGTTGTACTGATAATTAAAAAAAGCAAGCAATAAATTTTGTTCGATCATGAATTCCGTCAGTGGTCTACAACACCTTCCGTGCATCATACTAAAAACACAATACGATTCACTTACTTCAAACCGACTCCTATAATACATAAACGTAATTTGGGAATCCATGTGTGGGAACTGAGCCATCAAAGCCTTTTAAACCCTTAAACAAACCTCCAGCTTAAGTAAAGGTTATCTCTCTGCGATAGGGTCAGGACGATCATATTCATTAAGGAGCTCACCACACACACAAAGCCATCGAATTGTTAGCTCGACACCGATCGCACGACAGTACCGAGTAGCCCCCGAAATGGGAAACTATAGTCGCACACGCACAAAACTTATATTCCTGGGAAAAAGTCCATATCAGCGAATCAGTCCAACAGAGAATCCCACTTTGGCGCTTTTAAACCCGACGTTTGCCAGCGTCAAGTAGGCAGGCACTTCATTAGTCCAAGCAATGGGGAATCCGGGAGTCCCTTATCGCCCATCTCCATGGTGACGTAGTCCCTGTTTGCGCGGGGGTGACACGCCCACATGGCGTAGATAGGGCGCTACGGGTGGCCCACATGAAAATCCTCGGTGAGAGCCAACGATAATTGGCGAAGAATAGAGGTTGAAATAGATGGAGAGCCCGCACATCGGCGTTTCCCACGATGAGAATCGCGGAAATGTGTTTTGCGAGCGGCTGTGGATGGAATGAGAAGGGTTAAGGTCAGTGGTTTCAATCATAGGATACCGGATGACCGTAATGCCTACGTGCATCCTTGGTGGGTCTATCTACGTTGGGATTTTACATAGACTACGTTGAAGGAATTGATAATTTATTTGTTTATAGGGTTTAAACAGATTATCATAATTACAGTGGATAAGAAGGAGTTATATATATGAAGAACGTTGCTAATTGAATTTTCTTTTTTTAAAGAACCCTTTTGCTTTCATTTAGCAAAGAAAGATATTCAATTACAAACTAATACTGTTTATTCTCAAAGAGTGGGAAGCTCCTAGGAAACGGATATTGTTGCATTTGTATAGTTTAGGTTGTTAAGTCATCATTGTAAAAACTAAATAAGATGTCCGATTATTCACATACAGTAATCATCCATGGCCAGCTTATCTGCATATTTTTAATAATTTCCTCTAAAGGAAAATCGAAAGATACATGAGTATTATTTTATTCCAAGATAGCATCAATTAAAGCGATATTTTTGTTTATCGACCCTCGCAATTCCATTATGACTATCTGATTAATGGTGCTACTTAAGCTGAAAATATTTAAAGATAACTGCTCTTCTGAAGTATTATAATAATTTCACCAATCTGAATGTGATTTAAATTTTAACGATCATCAAATAGGATGTTTCGGTGAAATTAATTTAAATTGCTTTCATTGATCATAAAAGGTCTCAAAATATCTTCCTTATAAATACGTACATTATTTCCTGAAGAAAAAATATAAGATATATTCATTAATGGCTCAAGAAACGTTTCATATTTAATTGGGTTTTGTTAGTGCATATGCACTTTCGTTTGTAAAAGTAAATCGTCATCAACATTGTCGTCTCATGCACTTATTGAGTAGGTTTAGGGAACAACACTCTATGCGGGCACAGCTCCCTCCTTGGCGACCGACAACAACCCTTAGTTACCATCTACTCGCGTCATATCCAACCACCACAAGGCTAAACAATACCCGGACGCATCACCGTGATTGAAGTGAGTCACGTTCTACGTACAAATGAGGCATTTTTCGCAGCAATGCATTACAGAGGTCCTTCGACTTCATCTGGGTCTCTATGGGGACAAATGTCCCTATGCGATCCAGGTATTAGCGTAATGAAAGCCCCAGGGAATGGGAGGAGGCATTGGGGAAAAACGTTGGGGAAAAAACCTCGGCTGGGGAAAGCGATTTGGTCCGGGTTCATGCACCCGCGGCTGCGAACAAAAGCATACGTGAAGTTAAGGATAAGCAATGATGCGAGAGAAGGGGAGTTCGAATCGGAAAGGGATGTTTTCGCTCCCCGAAGAAAGCGGGAATTAGGGCTGTATAATGTAGGGTTGGGATTTGAAAATGTAATTCGGGGTGAGGAATTCGCGATGGGGAAAAATCGTCCCGTATAGAGGTTAATTTCTACATCTGCATATGTGCTCACGAGATGTTCTTTGCGGTGAGAGGGATGCAGGAAATGTCCGATTTACTTCTGTCTCTTGTTTTTTATCGTCACGGGAAATTAAACGGGTTTGATAACGATTGAATTGAATCGTCATCACACATCCTTCGTTTGTTTTTCTGGATCGTATCATTGACTCCAATTACAGGATATTTATTTATCGTAGGAATCTTTACATTTATTTAATGTGTCTTATGTAAACCTATGGTCAATTCTCAAGTTCCAGCTTCTTTTTTTACATGAAAATGTCTCTAACCCATTACCCATGAATAATTTTTAAAACTTTTCTAGCCTTGTCTTTGAAACATTTAATAAGTCACCAAACGCATTGAAATTCGCCATCCTTAGTGTTATTGTGGTTTCATTTATGTGTTGCGCCAATTTTTCTTCTCATTCTTTTGATGTTGCTATGACACTACTATTGTTCTTCTCGGTTTTCTTTTCTTCTATTACTATCTCTTCAAAATTTGTTATCTAAGTTTATTAAAGTTGTCATTTATTACTTAATACAATAATCAAAATTGAGGTATTTTTTACTGATGACTGATATCACAATGAGTACTGAACGAGCTTTGAAAGGTAAAAAACACTGCATGGTTACATTTTTACTCGAGATTTTAACTTAGAGGATGAATATAGATTACCATAAATTTCTTTAATATCTAGGGATAACCGCCCTTTCCAGCCAAATAGTTCTCTGGTCTGAAATCTTTTTCAATCACCCATAAACTTTTTATTGTTACGAAACTTCTTCAGAGTACGCATAAGAAAAATAAAAAAAATTACATTATTAGCTATACAATAAACGAGAAAATTTTTCAAAAAAATATTTCAATTTCTAGTTGATTTCTTTATCTAGTGCATTATTAGCAAAGGGCTATTACTCAACGTAGATATTTTTATGAGTAGATATTACATTCTGTGTTCGGGTGTGAGAAATCTGTATAAATAAGGAAAATGTTCGAATTTGAAATTATAGTAATTACAAGAATATTGCAAACTTCTTTGTTGTGATTATTAACCAATTAGGATAACATTTAAAAAGCTCTATAAGCATTCGTATATTTATTTCCATTGGTTCCTGACTCGATTTCATTCGAGTCTGAATCAAAGTGTTTTATTTCTTTATCCGTTAACATTATATACTATCCTATTATACTATTATTTCCTCACAAATAAGAGAAAGAAAACTACGATAAGCAACAAAATAGTGCGTAGGGAAAATCGAACTGAGTTTTGAATACCGCAATGAAATGAGGAACCAATCATAAGGACATTCGGTAAAGCGTGACGAAGTGAGTTAACCCCACCATCATCCCCTTTCATTCACTCGCGTTATGAAGCATCCTTATCTAATTCGAAGCGAATCAGGAACGTAAGGAATGTGCCCAGCAGGCGGTTGGGAACCAAACGAAAATATGCGCGTTCGCTATGATGCGAGTGAGCTATCGGGAGATGACGTGAGAGACAAAGCGGTCCTTTATCGGATGCTGCACTCTGGAGAGATCGGTCCCGATATGCTGTTTGACGCGAGGGCAGATGTGACACGGGGGGAAGAACGCCCCTCCACGCCCTGGACCACGCCTCTCCACGCCCCGCCACACCCACCCAAAGCGCCCCACCGCGACTCTTGCGCACCGTTTCCGGGTCGCTGATCTGTTCCCCGAAGGCTCTCAGTCTCACGGGTAAACAAGGCAGATCTTCCGCATTGATGAATGTCGATTGTGGGACGGATGAGAGAAAACATGGGAAATTCTCGTTTTAGGGATTTACGAAATATGGTGATGCTTATAGGAGGGTTCCCGAGGTCAACCGTCTGAGGAAAATTATAAATGAGTTTCTAGGCGAATTACGACGTGACGGTGAGTTCATCGAAGGTTGGTTTGAGTTTAATATGCATTATATTTTATTGCCTGGAAGGAATTGAGGTGTTGAGTGGTGTATTATAATAATTGAGGATGCTTAATGTTCCAGGTTTTTCTTAGGTTCCAGGCATATTTTAATTTAAGGAGTAGGTAAAGAGAGTTTTAAATTTACGCACTTCGCGATGGTATAAACTTTAATTAGAGCATAAAAACGTACAATCTTGCTTTTCCACGTAACCATGGTCGTTTAAGTCAATTTCTGTGGTCAAATAAATACACCCTTATATACTAGTAAAATATAAATTATATCCTCATAAAATTCTTACACCTTTTGATTATTAATATCACACCATATTAATTAAACCACGAAGTTATTCCTCTATTAGTATGGTTTAAAAAGAATCAATCTGAGTCAAAAATTGACTCAGTAATGAGAACCTCGATAGAAGTATTTTATTCCTCATCTTACCTACTGAGCATGGAATAATGAAGAACAATAGATAACGCTTGATTTATTACTTTCCAATAGAATATATATGATCTTTCACATTAGTATTACTCCGGGTTTTTAATGCTATAATAATTAATGAACCTAATCTATAAGCCTAAGAAAAAGGAGTGTACAAACCCTCTTCTTACGCAGATCTTACGTATATGTGTTTTTTTGTAGTTTCTTTGAAATTATTATTTCCCTAGTTTATCAAAGAAACAGCGCATTTCAAAACTTCTCATTCATTCTCATACCATCTATAGCAGTTTTCATATGAATGAACAAGAGGTCGCTCCGAACATATTTAAATGATAAATCAGCTAATCGATTTCTAATATTGTTCCGACCATTGAAGTACAGCTGCAATTTCCGAAGAATATTCTCTTAATTCTATTTCCTTCCTTTCAGTTAGGAATATCCATCGCTCCCCCACTTCGAAAAAGGGCGACCTATTCTCATCAACTTAATATCCAAAGTTAAAAACCTTTTTCCTACTCATTCTTCCATTTCAAACAAGCAGGATATATATGATTTCGAGCGATAGTCTTTTCAAGGACACATTGCTTCCGCCATCCATTATAATTTCATCTTTTCGATTCTTTTTTCTCCTGGAGAGGGCGCGTTCGGAAACGAAAAAAAAGCCATCGATCTATTCGGTCAAGCGCGCACTTTTTATTTGCCAATGTATAACAAAGTGGGGGTGTGCAGATAGGGGGAATGTGGAGTGGGTACGCCATTCTTCTTCCAGCAGGGCTTTATGGCACACTTGACCGCCTACGGTCCTCTTGTGGGACAGTTGGAACCTTTGCTCGTTAATGCTCGGGAGCAAATACGTAATCGATTGACTTGGAGTGTCCCACGAGCATCCTCCTGAATCCGCTCATGCGTGCTATCCCACTGTCTGGGATACATTGAAAAGGGGGACCCACCCCCCGGATTTGCCCTCTTAGAGGAATCCGACTGGTATTTCGGCAATGGTGGGGATGGTTATAAGGGTCCAAAGGGGTGAGGGAGTGGGAGGCTGCGAAAGGCAGATTCGGATGATGGGTTATTCGTCACCCCCGTCCGTTGGCTGGAACCGGAGCAGTCCCATATGCCGATTCTTCTTCCTTTTACTCCTTTTTTGAGATGAGTTTTTTTCTGCGATGTGTTTGGCGTACGCGCGAGATGAATTACACGCGATTGTTTTCACATCGAAAGGGTGTTTTTGTGAAGTCGGAGTTGTCTTCTGAAGCGTATCGGATGAATCGTGTTTCTTAATTGTTCCTTTGATTGGTTTCCTCATTTATTTCGTGTGAGATAGGTTTATGGATACTCAATGCTAAACAGCTAAGGGAAAGGATATTCCTTTATGTTTTCCAATATTATGGCAATATATAATTAGTATATTATTTTTCTTAAATCTTCTTAGTTAACGGTAAATATTCGTCGGGTAAGACGTAATTATTATTCAATCGAACAAATATTTAATTTAACTGTTTTTACCGTTATATATTTGTTATTGTGAGTTCCACAAAGATATGCTAATTGATTTTCTTATTGCTCTTATTTAAATAACTTCAGACTCTAATATTTTAGCTGCATCATTCAAAATATTTTATACCTTTTTCACTAACTCTGATCTAGCTACTAATGAAATCCATCGTGGATTAAAAATAGTATATTTTAATTAATAATTATTTTTGCAAATATCAATTGTATTTTTCCAAAATACGAGTAATTCAGGATATATCTATGCAAAGGATCGTGGTAATGTGATTCAGTATAATAAAATTTATCGTTCAGTTTACTTAAGTATATAAGCCATCACTGCATTATTTTTAGTACCTAGGATATAAATCGTTCATGTTTTTTCTAACCTCTCAAGATGATTATCTAATAATATTTAGATACCTATCAGGACTTTATATGTGGTAATTTACAAATACAAACAATAACATCCTACCTCTCAAACTACAAAGTAAACTTTAAGAACGTGTCTATAATTAATTTAAATTTTTCATGTATATTAGAATACTGGATTATTCAAAAACAATTCAATGTTTTGAAGCATCGTCAACTGTCCATATTTATCGTAGATATAGATATGGGAGCTTAATAAATTCCTTCCTTTATGGGAATAAATAAGAATTTCATTAACATAAGGAGTTTTCCGAAATTTCATAAAATCTGCAAAATTTTCATTTATTTAAGATATTATTTATTTCTATTTAGTAAAAAGATATTATGCACTAATTTAAGATAAAACTAAAAATGAAATGAGAGTTCTCTAAGTTCAAGTTAGGGTAACAGTTGATCGTTTTAGTAAAATCGGTAATGGTTCGGTAAAATCCAGCTGCTGAGGTTCCCACTCCAAGTTTGATTCCCTTTATTTTTTATTCGATGTGAATCGAATTCAAGATTATCAACTCACAATTGAACTTTATTAGTTCAAGTGAAATACTTCAACTTCCATTCTTCAAAAATTTACTCTTTTTAAAGAAACGTCCTTTTTGATTTTTTCTACACAAAGGGTTGGTGACATCCATCGTGAAAGGGACACGAATTGTGAGAATAAGTGCGACGCTCAATCAATTATAGATCCGTTTCCCTTTTATCAGAGCTCCTGACCCAACCACACCCATCCCAAGAGACATCGCCCGGAATCCGACCAATTCCCAGCAAATAAAAGAAGTTTCATCTCAAAAATGTCAACCCGGACCTCATCCATCTCCGAGTTAACCTTTCCTTCCCCAAGGAGCTTTTAATTCCTCTTGTTGCAACCCATAGCAACGACAAACAAGTCCCCCTTTTTTAAACACACACACCTCGTGGGACGAACAATCGATGGAAATTGGGCCGGTGATTAAGTCCCTCTTTCTTGTGGGAAAAAGTCGAAGACTACGTGTGACCACTCTTATTTCTTTCGCGACCCCCACCTGACCTTTTTACTTCTATTGTCGAACCCATTCTCAAGCTTCACCTGCTCATTTAACACTTCCAGTCCCTTGCTCATTCTTTCTCTATCCTGGAATCCTTGCCGAAAGTCTTCACCGTTCGGTGCACGATTAAAAGCCCGCTAGATCTTTGAGCTTTTGCCCCCGGCATCCCGATTTTTCTCCGTCAGCGATTCACTGTAGATTCGCACAATACGTTTGAGCAAGTCGTTTTAGATAGTTCTGCTCAAATACACCTTTTTAAAAAAGGTTCGATTTATACGTTAGGAAAATCGATTTGGAATCAATGTTTTTTTTGTGTTTTTATAGATTGGTAGAATGCTGTACATTTTCGCCTTTGTAGACCCTTTCAGTTTTTTTTGTACGCTTCGGTCTTTTATATTTGTCGATTTCTTTTTCGATTCGTTTTGATTGAATTTATATAAACCTTTTTTATTTGGGTTACAAATGGAAAACAAATTAGAATCGAAAATATAAAAATGCGAAATAACGGTAAATAACGATATTCGTTAATTAATCATATCGGTGTAAATAAAAGATGTTAAGCCTAGTATTAGATATAAATTATATTAAATATCAAGATAGTATAGAACTGTATTCAAACTAAAAGAATTCTCTTCGTATTATATAGTTTGAATAATGTCATTATTGAATTGTTGTAATATTGAAAACATTTTTGTAGAATTTTTGTACAATTTTTTATATTTATTTGTTTTATAAGGGGTCTACGGTTTGTGGCATAATTTACTACAAGATAGCATAAACAACATATTTATATTGTTCAGATACACGTATAATTATGAAGAATGAAAATATTTACGAAACTTTTCTCTCTACGACTTACCATTAATTTCATTATTTATGAATTTTGCTTAACTATTTAACTTACTTTACGATATCAATAGCTGATTTCTCATTCAGCGTACGAACCCATACTTGACCGCACTAAAATGTTATTTAATTCTTTATAGAAGATTTCACCGATTTCATTTTACTTATCATAAGAAAAGTTGGTAACTATCATTGTTCCACTTTTACAATTTGTATAATATGGGCCTTTCATATAATTTTCTTTTCGCTAACAAGAATATCGTATCTTTATGACCGGAACACGCTAGTCTGGTTTAAAGGTCTATTAAATTGCAGATTCGATAATAATGCTCTTATCAACTTTTGTAGGACCATATTATAGGAAATAAAATTAAGGTTGTATCAGTACTTATTGTTAGAATGTGCCCTTTTATTGTTTCCGCTATAATAAATAATATGTTAGTGATAAGGGATAATTAGAAGGTATCTATTCCTGTCGTAAGCAATGATTTTAGGTTGCAATTGAATTAGTAATTAATTTTATGTAGATCATATATACTGAAATCGATAAATAAACCTTTACATTTTAGAGATATATTCATACATACGTATATCATTATGAAGAGTAAGAACCCATTAATCACTTACATGAATTCATCTTCAAAAATAAAAAAGAGTTTTGGATTTCATTAAGAAGAATAGGAAACACATTCGTTCATAACTTCTAAGCAATCGGAAAAGTTTGAATTTCGAAGCTATCTTAATTGTTATGCGATAAGTTTTTAAATTATTCAGCAGTTAGCATTAGAAGTGTCCTTAAAAACATAAAAATATTATTATCTAAAGGGTGAGATATTATTCTGGTTTATCAACGAAAAAGAAAGCAAAAACAACCGATTAATAAACATAGAATAAATGTTTATTGAGATCCAATTAGTCTGCTGTGAAAACTTTCATGATTGGACTGAAAATATATGAGAATCGTTAAAAAGAGCTTGATTAACTGAAATCTTATATTTTGGGGAAATTAGTATACATTTCCTATTTCCTCAACCCTGCCCTAAAATCGAAACTCATATTAACTAAATGTCTCCTCAAATATTCATTAGAGTATGATTAACTGTTATTTACGAATCTTTTTTAATCTCTCTCAATTTTTAACACGTACCATCATTGTTGGAATCGTTTCCTAGCAACACTCCTATAGAACTTCCCAACTATATAGCTGCCGACTTTTAAAATCCCCCAAAACGGGAAACGGTTATTCCGCCAATCGCCAGAAAAATCCTCCAGCATGTGCGGGGCTTCATAGAAGAGGGAAGGGCCGAAATTTTTAAGTGATTTATTACCGAGTCGACATGACAAGGACTTGTAACCGCTAGCCTAGAGCAAACGTCACACGTTGTTACCCCACATTGTGATTTCGAGCTCGCGACATAAAAGATTCACCGACACGGATCCCGGAGCACACGAACAAACCACATATGCTTCCCCAACCACACGGGGAGGCGACCCTCAAGTAATAAAAGCACGAGGATATATCCTTCATATCTAGACCTTTACCTTCCCATCAAAAAAGCCCGCCGGACTACAATATGGACCGAAGGTGGTCGCACCCTAAAGTCACCCTCCAGTTAGCGCGATTTTTCATTGGACTCTTTGTCTACTTGTTTACCCGGTAAATAGGGGAGTGCTCACGGACTGATCTTCCCATAAAAATCGGGGCTTTGCGTTCCCAGTTGCATTTCTCTCTCTCTCTCTCTCATCCAAACCCTTTCTCTTCCTCTGGAGAGTTTTGATTGCACCATGCAAGTTCCTTGATGTGAGATTTATAAAGCTCTCTTCTCTACACTGGATGCTGCGAGATTTATCGGTGGAGATACAATGATGGTACAAACCGTTCTTGCTTGACAGGTGGTCTGGTAGGAGTTCGGGCTACTGTTGTTGTTAGAGAGGTTAGAGGTTATTATTTATGTTTTGGTTTGTTCTGTCTTCCGTACAGGGATGCAAACATGTTATGTTGTGTACTACTAATCACAAAAGGTGTCTGTTGAAGGGTTTTGAAGGAGAAAATGTTGGTTGAAATTTAGTAGGATATTTAAGGATTAATAATACAACGTGAAATAAGTGTTCGAGGATGCTATCTTTTAATAAGTTTTAATCAATCATTAGTTATAGTGAAACATCAATGATTATCATTTTTTTATATCGGATTATTTTTACGGTCGTATAATCAGCCTTCCTGAAGTAATTTATGCATAAACTATCACTGTCGAACTTAAAGTTTTGTTGGTTGTATTGAACCTCACTCTCTGGTTATGTGGAAACTTTTACTGAATATGAGATTCACTAAGAAAGAAAATAATCCAAAATTAGGAAAATAATGACCATAAGATTTCAATATCTGAATATTAGTCCCTTCTCTATTAATCCCAAAATTAGTCCCTTCTCTAGAAGTTCATAAACAGAGTACAGAAAGAAAAGAGCTAATTGAAATTTAAAATAGTGTTTGGAAATAGAAAAATATCGTTGTACGCTAAACATTTTTACCGTTTATGCTCGGATATCTATTAAATAGTTTAGGAGCAGTTCATTAGAAGAACATAGATAACAAATGATCTTCCAGATATTCTTTAAAAAATATTACAACCTTCAACTATTAATTTGACTCAAATTTATTATTGCTTTTGGAACAATTATATGTAATAATAAATGATAAGGTATCATTAAGAATAGTATTAGTATATCGTAAAACAGATGTATCTTGGTGAACTTTTTTTAAGGTTGGAATACAATACACAGGATATTTGAACCAAGAATGCACAGCTTATGATGTCCATGTATAATGATTGCAAAAATATTCTTTATTGATTTTCTTCAACCTATCTGCCATAATTTAGAGGAAATTGTATTTCTAACATATCGTTTACGGGAAGGAAATCATTTCTAACCTAGAACTAACGTAACCTTCAATGATTGACTATTTGGTATCGATATCAATTCAGATAATGCGTAGATTATAAAGAGATATTCTAAAACGAATCCATTCGTTCATTAGTCACTCTGATTTCATTAAAGGTCTTTTAAAGCGAATGAAATATTAGATAATCGATGAATAAGAGACAAAATAGCTAAGCAATTTATTGTTATAAAAGTCACAGAGGAATTTTTTTTTTAATTTAACATCATGATAAAATGTGCTATTTATGATGATAATTCTTCGTATCGCCAAAAAATCTCCTTTCGCAGAATTAATCTTAGAAAATTCAGCCGTTAAACACAGCGCAAGCGACATACGGTATTTTTATAAGGCGTGAACCTTCTACAAATATTTGAAAACATTTTAGGAAAAAACACTTTGGAGAGAGATTTACTCTAACCGCCCGAATCCAACAAATTCGGAGAGAAAAAAGACTTCTCCCGCTCCTTCGAACACAGACGAGTGCACATTCGCGAAGCGGAGCAATTCAACAACCGAATTCGTACAAGACCACGAGCGTCCTCGAATTTCTCGCGCCGCTTAACCTCCGAGTACACGACCACCGCTGGCGATTAAAGAATCGCTTCGTTACAGGTTTTATGAAAAGCCCTGATGGAAACGCTTTCGAAAGAATTGGAGAGAAACAAAAAACAAATGCACGCCACTCTGACCCCGGATAATCGAGAGAGTTTTTACCACGCCATCCTCGGGCCAGAGGATTCGGCAAAGGAAAGAAAAGGGCTTTTCCTCTGATGACCTCCGGACCATCTCTCCACTCAAGTGCCCCTGCCCGGAAACAATGGGTATCTGGTTTGTCTGAGAGCGAAGTTTTACATAATAGAGTCGCTGGTCTTAGTATCGCCCGCATGCCCAGTATCCGCGTTAGGGAAATAACCAAAAAAGAAAAAGAGAAATTAATGTTATTCGTGGGCGGTGGAGCGTGAACCGAGGGATCTGCGCGTATGTAGATACACACGGGAAAGGGGTATCGAGGTAAGGGAAACAACGCGAAATAGTTGGAAGTGCAGTCAACGGGGCGTGGAAAAGAGAGATTTCTCGCGAAGCCTAAAAGGTTTGAAGGAGGCGGGTTAAACCACTGGGAACGGTAAGAGGAGGGCGTTCTTAATAGGAACACGGTTTCCAGAGGTCCACGTGGGTTTTGTGTGGATGAGGGATACAAGGCCATATTATGTAAATTAAACGAGGCTTGAACTTATATTTTGGGATATATTCAGAATATTCTTTCCCAGAGTTTTTCGAGGGCTTCAGATTCTTTTGTTTTCGGAAAGAATTGGTTCATCTATCGATCAATGGGTTGCGGACAATGAGATAAATTTAGGAATTTCGTTCGGAAGAAATGTAATTTTCTCATTGTTTTAATTCTGAAACCGTCTTCTGAGAGTTTTTGATGTTGGAGTAGAGTGTATGTACTTATATCTTACAGTATGTGCATTAAAAGAAATCAATTCTTTGAGCATAATTTTACTCATTTCCAGGTATACATTTTTAGCTCTAGATTCACGTATGTCTTTTATGAAATAAGAATTTATCTGATTCTGCCAAATTCAGGTATAACAGTGGAAAATAGTGATTCATTAAATGAGAAATTAAAATTTGTCATCTTACATTTGTCATGTCTTAGAATTAATAGTCTATTTACGATTTCATCTTTTCAAATCAATCGTGGAATTTTTCTTATGAGTTTAACCCATTTGTTCTCTAAGATATCGAACTATTTGTTAAGGCAACGATCAATTTTAATAGCAGTCAAGTTTTTAAAATATGATTATGGAATATTTTATTGCTCTATTTAGTTTGAAATAATGCTTTTTTAAAAAACATCCAACCTTATCAATGGATTTATTACTTTCTTATAATGACATATCGACAATGCACATATGGTACCAGAAGGAATCAATCGTAATCACGGATTTCAAATATTTTTTACTGAAGAAATACATTTTTCATACGGCTTATGACCTGCTTTGTGTTTATTGAGAATATGAATATGCAAGAAAATAATATTAAATCAAAACATCAATATATACGCATCTCAATATATTAGAAATAAGTAAAAATTAAGGAGCCGGAGAATATAAATGAACCAAGTTCTGGAAATAATGTCGTACTTGCCCCTTTTACGATAGACCTAGAAGTGAGTTTATTCCATCATAGATTTTATCGAATTATAATGTACTTGTTCTTTTGATTCTATTGTCCGATAAAATCCTCTTATGTTAAGAAGTCTCTTGCGGTGTATGAGAGGATGCTGTGATGATCTTCTCTCACGGCAACCACAGGACCGTCAATCCCTCCCGAAGTGACTTGCTCTCGAATTCCAATTTCCATACATTTACCTCAAACAATCTTCTTAAGTAAATTACCGCGTGAGAGTTAGGGCAAGCTTAGCTCCTTCCGGAATAATTGCTTTACCTCTCTGCACAGGATTTCCTTTTGTTCCCATATACGCCGTAATCGAGTGATTCTCACTGGGGGGTCCATTCTGCCTTGGTTGTCGTTAAGTTTCTAAAACGAGATAAAACGCAGTCGGGAATGCGTCGGCTGAATGATTTAAGATATTTGGAGGACAAAAGGAGAAAAACAGGTTGGTAGTCGGTTGATTTTGTTCTACTTCCGTTCGCTAGTTCATTACCAACCATGTTCCGACACATTAAGTTTTCAGTTGAGCGTTAAAAGGAATTAATCTTTAGTGGTTAACCGAAGCGTCCTTTGGTCACTGTAAGGAGGTTTTTTTCATTGTTTTCGCAAATAAAATACCTCACCATTGTTATCAGTAGAGTTCGATGTTTTTGTTCTTCTTTTGAAACTTCATCAACGATTCCACACAAACTAATGAGATGATTGGATGTTTAAATATACAACTCTTTTAAAGTTTATGCTAATCTACAAATATTGAGATATAAACACACTAAATTTAAGTTTATTTGCCACCGTTCTGTGTTTTATCTAATTGCTTTTTACTGGATAAAAATACGCTTCAAATTAAAATACCCATAAACCAGATAATCCTCCTAATTTAGAACTATCGTGGATAGTTTGATTGACAGACTTTATTGGAGAGGTCGGACTGGAATAGCCTCACTTATTTATTCGTTTCAGTTCCTCATATAGCTGTAGAGTCGATATATACTGAACATGTTTCACCTAACCTAATCGCATACTTGGCAAATTCTATCTGGATGTCATTATCCTTTTCGGTAAATATACATAAAATTTGCAGTTATTTTATTGCTTTTTTAGTACTCAAGTTTCTAATTACTTCATTCTCAAGGAACAGTATATATTTAAGACTAAAGACTAAATAAAGACGTTATTATTATTATTATTATATTTAAAATCAGGTTGAACACATTCTTTCTGATTTCCTTTTTTAGCTTTAATTTTCTATAATCTCTATTTTCATGCATAGAATTCTGTTTCGATAGATTTTTTTAATTCGGCGTTTTTTTATTTATTTATTATAAGTATCATAACTTACCTTACTTCATTTGATTCATACTGATAAATAATTTACGAACATTTATAGTAGTATGAACTTCTATAAATAGTCGACGCTCTCGAATACTATTTAAAATGCTCATAGCAGCCAACTACATACAATTTCATTGAGTAACGAAGATAGACTAATCTAATAAGGAAGTAATAAAAGGAAAAACCACAAAATAAATTAAAATTAATTAAATAAATTAAAAAAGTGGAAATGAAATTCTTATCTAATCAGCTATTTATAGAAGATTGGGTTTAAGGCTTAAATGGATATAGGTTTTTAAACATCAGCTCTAGATGAGATCAAACGGTTCTGACAGCTTGGTGATTATACAAGTATATACTTATTTTATTTCAAACAGTGCAATGCACCTCATTTTGACAGGTAGTAAAAATCAAGGGACAACATACTTGTCAGTTATGACAGCTGAGGGCCATGAAAACGACGGGTATAGAAAATGAAATGGACATAATAAAAACATCTCGTATGGCATTCATACAAATAGAAGCATGAACGTAGTATATTAACTGGAAACCTATAAAGTAGAACAATGTGAGTTAAAAACTAGCTTTGCTGATGAAAATTACAGAAATGTATTTTTGGATCACAGTCTTACCTCGTACACTTGTTGGAGACGTTTTCTCGCAGATTTTTAATTTTCTTTTTACGCTGACTTTTCTCGAAACCTTAAACACATATATTAATTGCTTACGTATCTTTTTTTAGACCTTTTTTGTTCATATGTTTAGATGTAGTAACAAACTTATTAGTCTAAGTCTCGCCCCGAAATAAAGTCGTTAATTAGTATTATTTATAATAATTTAAGTTAATTATACAACTTTCTTATCATTTAAATATGGTTTGAAACGGTTAATTTTGAAATAGGATTTGAAATAGTTATGAACAAAAAGTAACTGCAAAAAAATTAGAGATGCATTAACATTTATATAGATAAAGGCCATACGTAGCAATCGTACTTATCCGTAATCGTCATATTAATGCGAGAAAGTAACGCAGCGAGCCATCAACGTTCATTAAGACTTTTATTTTGATCACTCCCGCCTAAACATGCTCCTCTGTACCAAACTATTTTCCCATCACCCCAACCCTCCACCGATTTGTTCAACATCTCCTCGCCTCGATTCACCTCCATTCTCATTGCTTATACCCCTCCCCTGCATCGACTGGGGGCAGCTTGTTTTTCCTCCCCTGTCACCGTGCTGTACGTATTTGGCACCGCCTGGCCCGGGAGGGGGCCACGAGGGACCGTTTGCGGAGGCCCTAAAGGAGCCTTTGATTGTCTGTGCCCGGTGGACCGTGAAGGAACAGCAGGGCAGTGTCGCGGCGCAATGGAGTGCCTTCCCAATCTCTCTTTCTCTACAGCTTTGTGTTCCTCATCTACGTACCATTTGCCCACCGCCGACTTCTCCGGGGATTACGTGAAATTCGCCTCCAAAAAGCCTCTATCGTTCCCCCGCGATTCGTTAACTTTTTTTTCCATCGCTCGTTGAAGTCTCCACCCGCCCCCTATCAATGAAAGGGTTTCCGAGGCCTTTTTATATATTTCATCTCCACCCGGAGGGCGGTTTGTTTGTCCGCGAGTGGGCCGTGTCCGCACTTGGCTGTTATGTCCCTCCACGCCCACATTAACCGCGTATTAATATGCTTCAACCACTCCCTCCGCTTAAGATGGGGATTTATATTCCGCCTACTTCTTTTTCTCTATCGAAGCTGTTCTCTGATGCTCATTCAAGCGGCGACGAAGTGCGCCCGAGGCTTTCAATAAAGATCAAGCATTATTTCCTCGTATATCTGAATGATTTATATATATTTCGGATGGAGTATTTATCGTTGAGGGTTCGATGTTAAAGTTTTTATTTATTGAATGAAGAACTTAGATTATAAATTCATTATTGTTAGTTTTCAATTGATAAATTAACGATCTAATCTCATTGTTGAAAATGAAGCGTTAATGAATAGACAGATTGAGAAATGAATGACTGAAACCTGTTTTTCAATTATTTGAACTTTATAGAGTGCTTGCATGATGTTGGTCACTTCAAAATTAACAATCTTTGATAGCGAATCATTGTATTCGAAGCTGTAATTACATAATATATGTGTCCGAGTTAGGGATGTACGTAATATACACACGAGTATGTTAGTATATACTAAATGAATTAAATTAACGTATTACGTAGAACTTTGGTTCAGAAAAAGAAGCATAATTCAGAGAATAAAATGAAAAAATGCTTCTTCACATTCTTGCATTAGAACTTACGCAATTTGTACTTGCATATATATTCAAAATAATAACTTAGAATTAAATTAAGCTGCAGTTATGTATCTAATGCAGCACAACCAGCCATTCCTTCTCGGACTAATTTTTACTGAAGTATCGTATAATAATCGAAAAATATATTATACATTCGTAATCAGCTCGTTTCAGTAAAACAATTTTGAAAAGGACATTTTCAAAAGATTCCGAAGATATGTTTCTCTTAAAGTTATATGTACCATAGAAGTCTTATTTAATACTGAATTGAAGGTAATTAGCCGATGATTAATTCTAAAAATATTATAATTAAATAAATAGCAAAATTAGAATCAACTTCCAGCCGAATCACCACAATATATGGAAAGTTTATTATTATAATATATAAATACTATTATATGCTTAAAAACAAGATATGCATAATTATTTGATTTACGAAAAAATATTGTATAGAGTATTACTAAGGGAGTTACAACAGATTTCTCCCATATATTCGTTATAATAGTATGATTTCGAGATAAATAGATTGTGCTAAGGTATATAAATTCTACACCTATCAATTCTGAACAAATCAGTCATATAAAATGGATTCGGCACAAGGCAACAGCTGTCCCTACTTTTCTAACGATATAAATACAAATACATTGTGGTCCAGCGTCTCCTTATAAAAACGCATTCATCCATTTGCTCCATCGATTCTAGAGTGCATCATCATTAATTTGCACTTCTCCCCAATCGGCGTCGTGCAGCTCACAAAGGTCGGTGCGGTTGCGAAAAATAAAGATTGCAAATGCAGCACGCGTCAGCCGCCCAGACGACACCGCAATCGGCGTCCTTCCAAAGCGGCCACAAAGAACCCAAATAGTTATTCCGCTCCACGAAGCATCCTCACCGTCACACGCCCCACGACGTTGACCACTAAGGGTCGTCCAGGGGTGACCCGCGGAGGGGATTTTTAAGTACCGGGCCTTTTAAAAAAGGTTTCGGGCGAATAAATGGTGGATATGGGTGCTCCATAAAGTGGAAGACAAACCATCCGTTTGTTGTCTCCATCTCGACTCCTTGTTTTCCGTGGGAACTGACCGGAGGGGACAATAGACTCTGGAGGCACAAAAGGAGCAAGGGATAAGGAAGAAGGTTGATGGGAGAAGGCGCGGGTTAATTCGTTTTCTTTCTGTCCGGATCGTGATGAAGAAGGCTACGAAGGATGGGTTGATTTACATTGATCCGGGAGTGTTTGTTCTATTGGGCTTCGTCAGGGAAGATGGTCCTAAGATTCGAGAGCATCGCTTAGATACCGGAAGCCTTTACAAACATTCGGGTCCTTTTTTACAGAGCTGCGACTCTTTTGTTATAACTTGTTCCGTCTCTGGTGGTTATTCATCTCTATTGTGCGTCCATTCGGAGGATACTGTTCTGAAAAAGATCTTTCCACGAGCATGTCGGAATTGAGTTGATGGAATTTTACGGTTGTAACACTGTGGTCTTCTCGTGCAGCATTTTGTCATCATACATCGCATAACAAAGAGTTAGATATCAGTTGGATGCATGAAGAGATATTTAGGATGAGGTAATGGTAGGATAACGCTTTTATCTATTTTGTAACAAATTGTTTAGGGAAACTACCAGTAGTAAAAACTTGTATATTGGATCTTTCTGTTAGGGTTTGAATGTGAATTGTTATAATATAATGGTGAAATATACGTGAATGTACTTATGAATATACTATGAATAGTAGTATATTCTAAAACTCTAAAACTCACCGTTGAAGGAAGTATTTTATTATCAGTCTCTTATTCGTTTCGTTGCTAGAAGAAAATATAAGATGTAGAAATCCATGTTATTTTTATTTTTTATGAAAAGTCTAAGTCAAGTCGAGCATTATCCATGTCTTTTTAAGTGTAAGATAGGGTATTTGTGTACTAAATACGCTAAGGTGTTATCTCATAGAAGGCAATATTAATATTAAATCTTGAATTTTAACTCAGGTAACTACGATATTTCCTCTTTTTAAGCACTCTCTCTTACGAAGCTTTAGCTTTCGTAATTTCTCATTTGAGACCGAAAACAATGGCTTAACCTAATGCAGTTTTTAAGCAGGTATTTTAGACCTGAGAACACATCTCCAGACCATCAGCAGGTCCACTGGAGTCAGACAAACTCAGTCTAAGTGCAGACTGAGTTTAGACCCCACGGAAAGAGATACAGGGCAGAAAATCCTTCAGAAGACGGATGAAGAAGCCAGCACAAAGGCACACGAAAGAAAATCCCCTGTAATTGTGGTATGGCTGGAGTAGGAAGGTTTTTGTAATGCAGGCGCCAGGGCGTGGCTCTTAGGAGGCTTTATCCATTCTCCCTTAAACCAGAAGGAAAAACTGCCCGCGCTATGTTGTTCCAAGCCTTCGATGTGTTTTGAAAAGGAAAAGGAGATCTATTAGGCAAAGCCCCAACCCCATTCTGACGTGCTAATGCTCTCGTATCTGTAACACGATAGGACGATTGCTTCGTTGGCCAAGTACTCTCTCCCACCGAGGACCAGGAAGAGTTTTTCTTTCTTCCGTGTGGCACGCGAATATGTTTTGCGACGTATGCGTGTCTCCATGGATCCGCCTTGTTTTTGTTTTTCCCCGTTTTCCTCCGACGAAATGAAAGGTGACCTCGAGTCCGGATGCGTCCGTCGCTGACAAATATTGTGTCATGATTTGACATAGCGCACGGCTATGTTGATGAAACTGACACAAAGAGCAAAATGGAAAAATTAATGAATCCATAACAGGGAGAATTTGCTTATTCAATCTGCACGTAACCCGAAATTCGTTGCTAAAAGAAATGTCCACACAAATGAGTGAAGGAATAGAGTCCTAAATTTAGGATACCTATTTACTGAATCACGATTCATTCCTTTGGAAATTCTTCATCCGCTTGTAACTGGATTTTTATACAAGGAACGTGTTTTATCATACATTTGCAAGAATGATTTCTTATCGTTATCTCTGGAGATATTTGAAGACCTTCTGAAGTCAGTAGTTCACTAAAAGAAAATGTACGAGTAGTCACTGAAATATAAGCAGCACGTTAAATAAATTTAATTCAAGTTATTATATGATACAATCAATATTGATTAGGCTTAATTTACATGTTATTTCACTGAATAAATAGCATTCAATGGTTAAATTCAATTAATAGTAATTTGTTAAGATCTCGACACAGTTTTAGCCATGACACGATTGTTCCTGCTTATTGAAATGAGAAACTTCTCAATATTAAATGAAAATACTTTAAATTGTCTCAAATTTTCATTAAATCTACTAGAAATACCAGTAAATATTTATGGATTTAACCCAAATCTTTAAAGCTCAAAAGTTGTTCATTTTTCTATTCCATTGTATTATTCGGAAAATATAGTTTGTTTGCGGTTATTTCGAGTTTACCCTGCTATCTAAGGAAATAGCCTTAGCCATTTATATTCAAGGAAACACAAATACATAACTGAAACGCGATATTAAGTTTTATTTCGAATCAGCGTCATCGATATCTAAAAAATATGTTTCGGATTGAACTTTTACTTTAGGTCAAATGCTCGTTAGAAGATCGATTTTCGTCGATGCCTTAAATAATTACGCTCTTCCACGGAAAATATTTTCAAGCGAAGACCATTAGCCAATTCCATCTGCCCTAAGTATCGTGTGTCTCTTCCTGGTTGCTGCCCATCAGCGCTTCCTATAGTTGACGGACGACTAAAAATAATGTTTTCGTTAATCTTTTTCTGCCATCGGAAGAGCAATCAGGCGAAATCATGCAACAGTGCGTGTGTTCAGGAAAACAAGAGAGACAATGGATGGTTAATGGATGGTTAGGAAGGTAAGAGGACCCCATAGGGAATGAATGGAGGGAAAGGCGAATGGTGTCTCGTTAGGGAGTAGAATTTGCTATAAAATATAACATACGTTCTATTTATATTATAGACAGTTTGAGGGTACAATTTGTTCCTGATGTTAGTGGTGTAGACTTTCTGTAATTGGACCAAGACTTTAAGAATTATAAATACTTAGTGATTACGTAAAAAATATGGTGTGATATGCGTTCTATTAATAACGAGTATATACCTATATCTTTTTCATAATATCATAGGTATATAATTTCTTTAATTAGAACTAGACCTGTTGGGAAGAATAATAAACAAAATACGTTGTAGATGTAGGTATGTTGTATTTTATTGCCCACAATTATGTGCAAATCCTACCAAATATCGCCAGGCGTCATTTATTATTACACTACACACTTTTTTTAAAATTTACCTTAAATATTTAGTCGCGTCCAAATTTCTGGGTCTATAAAATACGTGTACGAAAAACTCAATAATATAGCAGTGGTCGATAACTTTAAGGACTTGAATTTCATTTCGTATATTTTTCTCTGATTCTTCTTTGCAAAGTCGTTTAATTGTCAGTTCTCCCCATTCCACTGTCATGTCAAGAGATTATTTTTAATGCGTCATTCATTGAGGTATTGCAATATCATTGCTCACACTGAGCTTAATGGAACTTTTCGAGGTTTTGCATGAATATTCAACATGGGGAATATGGCTGCAAAGTTAAAAATACTTTCGAAGATAAATTTCTATTGCTTCTAATATTGGTAAAGTTGTATTTTATGATGGAAATTTTTATTGAATTAAATGCCTTTATCCTTAGATTAATTGTTTAAATTAAAACATTTTGGAATGCATTTTGGTTGATAATATCATTAAGAAATTGTCAAGAGAATTGTATTTATGGGCCATGCTATTAATAGTAATATTCTAAACCTCTGAAATCATTACCAGTTCAATCTGCTTCTACAGCCCGCAATAGAACAGAATTCGCGTACCCACTGAACTCTGATGTTGACCGAGGTAGAAACTAATAAAGCCACGATGTCTTCGTTGATAGAAAGTGATAACTTTTCGAAAATATTTGTTGCTTAAGGAATTCTCTACGTTCAGTATTCCACATAAAATCCGACATCCCATCAGTTTCCCTCGTAAATCAGAAGTCTTATCTTTTTAGGCATTATCGTTCGCGTAATTCAAGGCGAGTTGGGGTAACTGTTTTCGTGTTATTGTGTGCATTTACGTGAAATTCAACGGATCGTAAAGCGAATGACAGAAACTAGTTTGATAAGAATAATGAATATATCATGAAAATTACGTGGCCCAAAACAAAATACAGAGAGTGATATGTATAGTCTCGTATATCCATCAAATTCCGTCATACTCCGCTCAAAGCATTTTAAAAATAAGAATAAATTCATGAATTTCGGTTCTAAGGAAATTCACATCCCATTTTATATATTAAGGACTCTTATTAAATTATTTTGCAATGTATTATCTCATCAGATGATGTCCAGTGATCAATGTCTATAATAGAATAAGTAAATCGATGTAAATTATAAAAGAAAATAGAAATAATAATTAATCTAGTATCGAATATTGGATTCATTGTCGACACTGATGAGAGAGATTAAATTTTTAAAAACACCATTTCAGAGGAATAATCAATAGTTTAAATACCATATGAAAATTAGAAACACAAAATAATGTACCTCCAGTTCGATACGAGAGGAAAGACCTAGGAGAAGACGAGTTTTAGATTACATCGGGTGAAATTAATTATTTTTGGCTAAGTCGCTCTAACTACTCCCTGCTGCTAAGATACGGCAAGTCGTATACATATACCGGTGTATAATATTCGTCCCAAATAACCTCGCAAATATTGAGTTTCGCAAATTTGCATTTCAAACGAAGGAATTCTGCTTGAGTGTCACTTTCTCATTAGTGAACTAAAATGTTAACAACTAGAGCCAAAGAAATGCTATAAGATGATAAATATCTACTGAAAAATTTTATACATTTTTAATCGACAATAGTAAGAAAATATGTTAATGATAGTAAAATTGCGGGACTTCGATTAAGTATCATATATTGAAAGCGATTAAATACGTAAATGTAAATATCAAATAAAAATGTTCTGGTACAGTATATAAATCATCATATAAATGTTCTGGTTCTAACAAATTAACTGAGAATCTGAGTTTGCAGTGTTCGTTACTTACTTTTGAAGGAGGCTATCGTAATTTTTTCTTAAGATTTTACTACATATGACTGTGAAAATAATGACTTTTATTTTCGAAATTAAAATATAAGGATAGATAATTTTCTGTACGTACATTAATATCGACCGATGTGGATGAACATAGATTAATTTAAAAAAGAACTTATCATGTACTATTATATTTACATCTTTACGTCATAAAACCCATCTCAAGTCAATGGTAATCTTATAAGTAAGTAAGGATGTTTAGCGTAGATTCCTCTCACTTTTTTCGTCGCCCTACTGATCTCATCATGGTCAAACTGACGGAGAAGGCCACATAAATAATATGACAGAGAGGGCGATGTTATTGGAGACGGAGGCATGGCAAGTTATCGAGACGGATTGGTCCATAAGGGCTGAGTAACGAAGGGCCGGAGAAAGACGAGACGAGAAATTGGAAGGAGTCCGAAGGGATGATCACAAGAGATGTAAGGAGAGACTTTATCCTACACTACAGTAAGGGCGATCGTAGGTATGATTATAGAAGCAGATAGGCACCACATCTTTGCACATTCAAAAGCTATAGAGAGAGTACAACCATCGTGTTTTGAAGAACCAATTCTGTGATGATACTTGGGTCTTAAAAAATTCAGGCTCTGAAGTATTCCCTTAAGTGAAGTGTAACATTAAAGAAAAAGTTAAATCGTAATTCTACCAAAAATCTTAAGATACAAATTTCAGAGTATTTAATATACTCACGGGAATGTAGAAGAATTATTTGCATCCAATTTCTTAGGAGTCTGTTCCACGTCGTGTCTGATTACGTAGTAGAAGATGATGGACGAGTAAAACCTATTTGAATGAAGATGTTTGCGTCCATGAGAGAGCTTATATCTCATTGATATGAAACTATTATGTTCATATATTATCAAAGATATTAAAGAATAGCTTTGCGTGTTCCCAAATATAATGCATACCACTTCCGCGTGTTAATAGCTTTCCATAAATCTCGAAAAATGCCGTATTTTATTTACGATATTTTCAGTATAATTGTTATTTAACCGTGAAAAAGATTTCTTTACATCAGACCAAAGATAAATAGGTAAATTCATTAAAAATAATAATATGTAATTTAAATCTTTAGTGGAAAAATTCATTACATTATTATCATTGGTTCATCCGATATGACCATGGTGTTGATAAACAACGATCTAATCTAAATGACTGTGACGGTTTTATTATTAGACGGTTAAGGTATACGACCTATTTCCTTTACTGTTTACAGTTAAAAGTTAACAATGGAAAGACTAATATACCTATCTCTATGTAACTACACATACCTTATTATCATATCATCCAATTAATTATTAGTTACTCAAGCGGCTTGAACTAGATAACAAGATAACATATCTTTAGGATGAATATTTCAAGCCTAAACGTCTTGTATTCAGTTTGTGATCACAACTAGGATCTCAGACTTGATTTTCACGGATTAAAATCAATATAGTTTGCCATACAGTTAATGTGATGATTTGCCCTTAACATCATCATCTCGTTGGCCCTTCAGTCGTTTCATCTTTCAGCCTTAACAAGCCCCGCCGATTCGAGTTCTCCGGAGTCCCATGGGAGACGTTAAAAGAACGCAGTTTCGATCGAAGGCTAAGGAGGTGGAAGTTTTATGGAAAACTTGGGCATATATCGCAACTCAATTCCTTAACCAAACGGTAAAGAGATATAGGGAGCTAAAGATTTATGGAGCTGAGAAAGGGGATATTCTTGCCGGTAACTAACGATAGGATTGCTTCAATAAAAAACCATGAATCATGATAAAGTGGGCTTTACTCTTTTTAAGTGGTTAGAAATCATTCATGCAAGTCTATATAGAGTCTTATACATTCGTCGTAAGTATTTCGAAAATAGGACCATTCTTTGACTGGAAATCAACGTCTTTCTTTTATATTTTGGACAGGAACTTTTCAACTATGCCACGTACTGATTGATAAATTATGTATTCTTTCCAATACATGTTTTTTTTGGGACTGAAAATTAAATCCTTTGATTCGAAGTCAATCTATCTACCAAATAATTCCCTTATATTCAAGATTTACATAGAGTTTAAGTATAGTTTTTAGATCTCTTTAGTTTATCTTCGCTATTAATACCATTTCGAAATATCATATTAATACTGTTTCGAATATATTTCGATCCAATATACCTCAATCCAATAAAGCAATGAAAGACTTTTGTATCAGACAGCTGCCTTTGTTATAATAATATTTCATTACTTTTTTTCCACTTACTCATGCATAAAATGTGTACATAAGTACAATTTTAAGTAAAATTCCGATTGTATTTTCAGGTCAATTTGATTCTTAATAATGACGCAAGGTCTGCAAATAACCTAATCATTTCTAAAGTGTCAACCTTTTTGACAAAATTTCATTATCGATTAAAACTAACGAAAACCCGTAATTCGAATTGCACGATACGCTCTTATTACCGAAACACCTAATGACTTATTTATCAGCATTATTAAGTCTAAATTCGTTTTATATATAAAGGAAATTGAATAAGTTTGAAAAAGCATAACGCGCAAGTTTATTTCATCGCTCAACTGTAATTCCAATTACTGTTCATGACACTTCTACTTAGGTTATCACTTTTAATTTCAGAACGAAATAGGTTGCCAAACAAGTACTGATGTTTTTTCTTAGCTCAAGGTCAATTCCAAGTTTAAATATATATTTAGGTCCCTGATATTGTACTTTACATTTAGACGTGTTTTTTTTCTGGACTAAAACAGAATTTTATTCTCTTCCTTCCTTTACAATTACAGAGAAGGAGATTGAAATATTGAAAATTTGCATAGTTCACCATTTTCATGAGCATCAAATGGAATTAAGACATAAAATATAAATTAAAGATATCTACTAAGCTTTTATTTATTTATTTGGATGGCGATTCAATTACTTTCGTATGAGCAATTAGTTAATGGAAAGTCGGTGTACATCACTCAGCAATTTCACGATCGATGAGTTGTCATAACTACTGCCGATTACAGTTTATCTTCGAAATATGACAAGTTGACCGGAAGTATATACCTGTTGACGGTATATCCAGCTTTTGCGAAAAATTTGGAAAATTAAGTAAGCGTTTAAGATAAAGACACTTGAAAAGCAAGGAAGCGAAAACAAATAATTAATTCTCAAAGACAGGCTAAATTGAGGCTAATGGCAGAGGGAGATTAGTCGCTTGGGGCTAAAATGCCTCTTGAGAATATCTAAACATTGGAGATAGCAAGTGGTCAAGAAAATATTACGTTTACTTCTCGATCCTGCCATGTTTTGACTGGAAATGTTTTTAAGCTTTTAAAGATTACGGTTATGTATGCATACGCTTTCTCAGTCGTTTGAGTTTTCTTCTCTACGTTTAGGAATTGTGTTGCCATGGAATTGTTTGGATTACTCGTAAGATTTTGTAAATCGGTAAATATATTTTTAAAAGTTAAGTAAGAACTGTAAGGGAACCTATAAATTCAATTTTTTGATACAATTAGCAACTTTATCACGCTTGTATCTATTTGAAGAAATAAAAATTAGCTAATTAAGAACAAATTGTGTCCAATTTTTATCATTTTACGCGTCAAACTCTCTTTCATTTTATAACTTGAGCAATTTTCAATGTAAAAAAGATAGCTTGCTTACATGTATGGTATTAAATATACATAAGAAGTAGAAAGAGCTTAATTGAATATATTTGGTTTTCGTTATGCCAAATAATTACTTAAATTCAGATATTGATTAAGTACCAATTCACTGTATAAACAGAAATATGTTTTCATACATATACTGAAAAATTCGTTGTCATAATAATTTTTAGGGTAAAATATGTATATAAGATTATTGATGTATTTTTCTCGATATTTAAAAATAGAAATTATGAAAATTTGAGTATACTCTAGAGAATTTGAGCAGCTTAATATGACCTTTTGGTAAATGGACTGTAGCAACTTGTTCCCTTCAAGTGCTACGCGAAAGAAATATATTTTTAAAAATTTCTTATCTTGGATGCGTATGTAAGAAATCTCAAGATAATGCTATCCTCTACGATTGCTTCAAAAGTATAAGGTGCATAAAGTAATTCATTTCATAGGGACTGTAACCAGTTATTCAGGATCAGTTGATTTTCAGTATATAATTCAACGAAATACATCAAATCGAACCGACATATTGAACAGCGTTTTTTTACCAATCTAGAGGTAAATAATATATTTTCTTTAATGTTCCTTTTGAAATTAAATCGATAAATTGTATCTAAAATAATAAATTTTCGCTCATGGTTGTTTCGAAACATCCGTCATGTTTTCAGGTCGGAAAACAAAATTATAAAATTCAACAGATTACAACTTCAACAGGTATACAATTTTTAATTCTTCCATCCGATCATACGATTGATTAAAAACGTTAATAAAATAATAATTAACATTTAAAATTCAAATTTCTTCATTCACTCAATATTTAAATCGGTCTGCGTTTTTCGTATAGTAATGCTCCATAAGGTGTTTTGAATCTTGAAGTTTACTTTTATATTAATCGTATAATTTTTCGTATTAGTTTCTTCCCACGCTTTTTTAATGAATATTTTCGGTCATTGAACCACTTTTCTTTGAAGATAACGATACTTATACTCTAAGGAAACTCTACAGAGAAATCGTGAATTTTTGTATAAGACTTAGAAAATCGATACTTTCACTTCATTTAATAATACTTCCAGGCAAAATAAAGACTTTGTGGCATCTGCTTCAGTATACTTCATTTGTGCATACAATTGCTTTCTTCCTATAGGCTTTTTATAGTATAATTGTCATCTGCATGAACTTCTATAATCAAACATTTTGACCAGGTGGTGAAAGCAAGGCGAAGCTATCTCCAATTCTATTTAACCTAGAAATCCTAATGCCCTCTTATTGTACGGAGAAATCCTTGTTATGTACTGGACAGCTGATTGTAATAAGCTATGATTCTAATGACATTAATCTGAGATAGACCAAAAGCACCCATGATAAAGAAAGTGATGTAGTCCTTGATAATAAATATAGAGAATAACTATTTTGAGATCATTGAGAAAATAGAGTATGACGGCATATTTAGGCATGTAATATCTTTGAAAGCGTCATATATACATCGTAGTGTTTAGTTGGATACAGCGTAGATTAACAGGTTATAGGCTTAATACTTACAATTCTATTTGGATTCCCGAACTCGTACATTGCATGCGAAATTAAATTGTTTTATTTTCTCTCATCTTTCGTTATTTCCATAAATATCTTTTTGACTCAAATATCCACAATATGGAATGAGAAAAAATCCTCTAATACCTCGGAATTATTTATAAAATTACGACTCAGTTCGCAGACTAACTCGGCTTTCTTTATCCTCAACTCAACCATCGCAATGAACGCGTATTTGTTTAATTCTTAAAACGAGGATGCATTTACGAGGGAAGCGGTGTGATCTTCACCACCTGTCACTTGGCATATCATGCGCGACTCTTACCACCTCTTTACAGGCTCCTCACTGCATCCTTCAGTAGGAGTTAACACTCGTCGGAGAGGCGTTTGTCCGTAAATAAACCGACACGGACGATTTCCAAGTATCCGCGGCTCACAAGGAGTGGCGCCGTGGGCTGATTTCTCACGATCATTACAAACTCGAAGGCGATCGCCAACAAACGCCGGCGTGCAACTCTTCAGCCGTTGAAACAAACATGTGAAAGGAAGCTATTCCCTCACTCGTGCGTTTTTTTTCGGTTGGGTTCAAGATCGGTTCCTATTTGAAAATTTTTGGTGCGTTCTCGAGTTGGATGAGAAGCAACGCGGAGTTTGGATAGAGGAATGCTTTTTGGAATGCGGAATGAAGTGCCCTTTCATACGTCATTACCAAACCGATCCGCTATTTTTTCCCGAGAGCTAATTGTATCTATCGTACACTACAATAATAATGGATGGTATTAAATGTTAATGCGTATAATTGAATGTAATCAGTAGATTACTTCTTTTTCTTTAGAGAAAAGTATTGACCGAGGTTTTATAGGCTTTAAGGAAATAGTGCTGGGATATTATCATAAAACTGTTTTAATTTCATAAAAAGTCAGAATAATCCTTCGACACCTGATAAATAGGTTTTAAGGTATGATTCCTGTTCTCGTAAAGGTATGATAACTCAGGGGGAAAAATTTTCGATTGCCCGCCAGCGATAGTATATAAAGTGCATATTTTCGGAGGACTCAAGTATACTAACTCATTATTTTTCTCATGCGAAACATTTGAAACGTATCGAACGTCATTGTCACGCATTTAAATAATTTGTCATTAACGTAGTGAACATCCACAGTTTCACCAAGTATAGTTATTTATTCGGAAAGTCACGCACTTTTAACAGGCTCTTGCTATCTTTGTTTGTTTTACAAGTAAGTGCGTAGTTGGGCAGAACATTCTTAAGGTTTCACTTCATCCGTTGTAGAGAAACAAGCAAGTCAATTTGTGAACCATGTAACATGAAGTTGTGAAGTATTTAGCGAAGTATGTAAGTTATAAAAGAACTAAATTATTTCCACCGCCAAGAATTTACTGTTGCATCAAATGTATAATATTCGTACCGAATTATAAATACATACAATATAACTTTTAAAATTATCATTGGACAAAGACTAGGTTAATGATGGATGATAATGGATTTTTTGTTACACCTAAGTGCACCCACTCGCTTAAAACATTTCCTTCCGAATTATTCAAAAATATACATCTTGTCATATACGTAAGCTAAAGACGTAAGATCATTCCTACGATATGAATCACAAAAATCTCGCTCCAATGGAAATCAGGATAATGAACAGAAAAGCAAACTTTAAGAGAAAAGAATAAACCAAAGCTGGAGCTTGTTCAAGTGGTCGAATCTTCTATAGGAGTAGTATACTGAACAGCGCAATGCTTAGACGCAATGTTTTCTTTCCCATTCCGTTTTAATGCAGTCCCCGCCATTAGGCCGTTTACTCTCCGTAATCCTCGTGTCTATCAACTTCTCTCACTGGGCGCCTTACGAATACTGACCTGACTAAATAAATAGCGCCACTCTCATCCAAAGCTACCAGCTTACGTCCGTGCGCCATTTCCATGCCATTTTCTTTTCACTCTAGACTTGCTTATTTCTGCACAGTTTTGTTTTTCAGTGACCTTCGCGATTACTCTGTTTATTTTTCCCTCTTGGGAGGGCAAATATCAATTAGTGTTTCCTTCACGCCATGAATGTCGTCTCGCGCATGATATAAGGCGGGATATCTTTTTATTATCAACAGACGATGTAAGGCTTTCGTTGAGTCAACAACTCCATGGTGATAGTTTACATTACGGTTTCGTATCGTATTTCTAAGCAAAATGGATATCATTTGATTATTTCGTTGATATAAAGGCTAATTTAATACTTATTCAATTTTCATTGCAATGTTCGTCTTGGTAATTAACAATAGGGATAGAGTATAATTTGATTTAATTTCTAGTTAAGAATGATTCCCTTTCATTCTCGAAGGATAATCTAATTACTGATTTGCTTCAATATTTCGTAAATTGACACAGAATTGTTTGAGATTAGAAGTTAAAGAACAATAATACACCAATTAGGCCCTAGTAATTACTTACATAATGGATCGGATATTAAATTTACGTGCAACATGAGACATTATCTTATTTTCTTTTTAGTAGAGATCTTAAAATTATTATAATCTAATAGATCACGATGAATTCAATAAAAAAGACTCACTTATTACTCTCCTTTCGCATTTATTTAAATATACCACCTCTGTAAGTTTCATTAAGCATATAATTTATCCGTAGTTGCTTTACTCCATTTCTCAGTCCTTTTAAGAGTTCGTTTTTCCCTTCTCCGCACCCTCATATTCCACTCATCATGCATTTCCTTCTCTCGCTACGTCCTCTCCCATTCCTTCAGACCCTCTCTGTAAGCGTCACTCGGCGCAGAATCCCTCTTTGAAACAAAAATCTTAATTGGCCAGTCAGTCAAACTAGGAGCCGCTAAAGCATAAACAAACGGGAGTGAAGGAGTCGGCTTCGGGAGAAGACAAGGATCGCCGTTCTTCTGCCACGCATTAAGGACTAAAAGCGACTCCCGATTCTTTTTTGTCGAGAATAATTTCGAAACTACGTTTAAACAGCGCTCGATGTCACGCTGTGTTTTCCATCGGTGCCAGGGTAAAGAAAATGGTTTCTTGTATCAACAAAGGAGACGCATAATAAGTGCTTTCATGATTGGGATTCTTCCATGATAGAGCGCTCCACGCCTTGAATGTTTATGAATGCCATGGTGATACATGTGTTTCCTTCGATATAGTATAGGCCGAGTATTTGAGTTCATTTGATGATTGACGATTGTCAATGATTAATACGAGGAAATATAACGACCATAACCTATGATAAATATACAAACAATTGTTTATCGTAATTTATGAGGAATCGACGGAAAAAGATTTTACCGCAATAACTTAATTAGTTATACACATACGGAATTTTCGAATTGTATATCAGTCAACAATTCATATTTATTTTATTGCTTCGTTTGTTTTCTCTTTAATGATCAGTTATTTTAAGGTATATTATATATATATTTGTAAAATTAATCTGTAATATCAAGAAAAGATTTACATACTATGTTTGAACTCTCTTTCTCAAAAACACGCTAAAAGGCGAACAAAAATTTATTTTGCTTTTACGTGTTTATTATATAATTATTTTAAACTTTAAGGAATGAAATTCAATTTTGTTTACCCACGTAAAATTATTCGTTTGTGAGATAAGTTTATCAATACGATTTGCTTGAAATATAAGAAATAATAATAAGAAAAGTTCATAATTGATATGAACATGGCAAGAGAATTGATAATTTACGGCTAAATTTTGGGCACATGACCGAAAATTTCTAATTAAAATTTTACTTTTAAGGAATTTTGTGAGAAACATTTTTTCTTATGCGTAATCGATGTGCACTTCCTAATATGATAAAGCTTAAATGAAAATTCTTGTTTAATAAAAGGAAAGTAGAATTTTTAACTAGCAAGAGAAAGGAAACACTTAGCGAGAAAGCGTAAGCTTTTCACTTTTATTTAATTCTATGCAATACTATTTTCTTAAATCATTTTGGACCCGGAAAATTACATTAGATAAATTAACTATTTAGAAACTGATCTCATAAAAATACGTTTCGTTCAAAATATTAATCCAAAAGCAAGGGCACGGTTATTCGTTTGGAAAGTAGTTAACTAATACACTTGTTTACTTAGAAACCACTAGGTTAATGGCTCTTTTGCTAGCATTTTCGCAACAGATGCTATTTTTAGTGTTCACAAACCGTGCTTAATGAGGAAAAAAAAGTAGAATATATCTTTGTTTTCGTGCAGATATTAACCCTCGGTTCATTGCTAACTTGTATTATATTTCACTCTAGAAAAACACACTCGGGATATCCTCAGATCCATAAATAAGTAAACAAAAAAAGTCCTCTATTTGGAAAGGGAAGCAGGAAAAACTTGTCGTGTTTAATTCCTACGCTAGTTATCCTTCAACTTTTTTAAGGGAAAAATAACCTGAAAATCATATCCGAGAAGAACATAGGACATGACGTATAGAGACAATGGTGCCTTTCACTCGAGGAAAACTAAAGAGAGATTGTGGGCGTGGAAAAATAAAAGAACTTAAAAGAGTTTCTGGACTGTAGCAAAGGACCACGATGGTTCGGAATATCGCGTTACAAAGAGACGGCATCTTGTCCCCCCAAAAACCCCAATGTGGCCGGTTTACAAGTATCGTATGGATGGGACAGTTGGGTACCAGTGTTTTTAGGGCAGAACCTTAAATACCCCCGTTTGAAATAGAGCAGAAAATTATGAGTATACCATGCATCCTGGAGCTGCTTACGCTGGAAACAGTGCCTTTTCGTACCTTATTATTCAATTTTAAACGTATTTTACTCTGTTTTAAGCACTTAACACATTTTATTCAGTCATAAATGCAGCTATAGGGTCATTAATTTATTATTATTATTGTAAAAATTCCGATGAAGCGTGGATGGCTACGTTTCCCCATTCCTTTGAGATAAAATTCGATAGAATAATTTGACACTCGTAAAAGTATTGTAAATTCACTTTTAATTAAGTTTTAAAGGCTGATATTTTTGGATACTATCTTAAAACAGAGGTGAATCTTTCTTTAATGTCTAATAAATTCTTCAGAGGTTATGTTCATAAACACAACGATATAAATAAAATCACTCTTGAGTTTGGAGCCCGCATTCAAATCATTTGACAATTAGATTTTTACGTGAATGAAATGCTGTACAAGAAAGAATTAACTATTAAACATTTACCGGCTTTGTTAGCGAGACTGGGAATCAGAATTGCTCTGGAGCATGAATTCATTGCTGGAAGTATTATCATTAGCCCTCACTGAACGCCAAAAACGGAAGCAGACATTCTGAAAGCCACATGTTCTCACCTCAATCCAAAACCATCTTTCCTGCTTGTAAAGTAGTATAACGAACTGTCTATACCAAAAACGTATCTAACGATACACGACTGCTACGAAAAGCTGTAACCTAAATTAGCGTTGAAAACTTCACGTAAACAAACCACTCGGAGAATTTTAAACAAACCGAAGAACTCGGAATATTTTCGCACTTTTCAAATTTTAAAAGTCATTCGAGAGAGAGAGAAGTTTGATTGATTTAACAAGAGGCAGACGAGGAGTGAAGGATTTGAAAAGTCGGACAAGCTGTTTCTGCTTGGAATACTGATATCACTCATCCCTTTACTCCGTGTCACCGCCCCCTTCTGCAGGCGTCTGTCTGCTCATCTTCTCGCCAATATTTGTTGCACGGGTCGTCTTCGGCACCTAAAGAGGGCGCGCGAAACAGTGGTTCTGAGGCGGCATCCTTTTGAAAGCGATTGTTTTGGAAACGTCGTAAGTGTGAGGAGATCCTTTGAGGATAAAAGACGAGGAACAGATGGGCTGATTTCTTATTCCCCATCGCCTCCACTCTTATGCGTTTCGTATAAAAAGTATTTGCGTGCGTTTATGCATGTGTAGGCTCGAATCCTTGGCACTCGCGTGAGGTCGTTGGGCAATGCCTCGCGAAGGCTACGTGCCAGGAAATCTGGGTTTTGCTCCATGTTTTTGGAAGGGAGTAATTCAAAAAAAGTGTGCTGTCGTACTCTTGATATCATTTAATTATTCTTTGATGCTTCTAAAGTTATGGATCGATAATAATATTACGAATTATCATTTTAGAAGGGTAACTTAGGTAACTGTCTTTAAGATGTGAGTATCTTCATATGTTAGAGTCTATGTACAACATGATGAGGAGCATTTATAAACTTTAGGATAAAATATTTATGCAGTTATGGTGGGTTTGATACTCTAAGAATAGGCTTTAATTTACAGTTTAGAAAAATTACAAGCTGAGGAAACAACGTTGTCTTTCACGAATGAGAATTTTTTTGTTCATCTCGAAATTACTAATTTTAACAGAATTTTATTATTAGTTAAATTCTGACTTAAGTTTTGATGAGAATAAATGTTGTTTAAGTTTACATAGATGTGGTAGCTGCTATGTTCGAACCAACGGGAAACTTCTAAATTTTCGATCATTAACATTATTCCCAATCGTTATAGGTGCCATGAGCTGTCTAGGCATTTTATCTGCATTTATCTACACATTCAAAAATTTTTGCTCCTCAAATTAAAATGATCATTAACGATAATTTTCTGATCATTTAAAACATTATTTCATTTTCTGAAATTAACTGCCAAGATAAAAATATATATTTTAACAATATCTTTAAATAATTTTTAACATTCATTAACAATTGTGAATTGTTTTACCCGATTTTTAGATAGATCGTCTAAAAATAATATTTGACAATTTATTATTTCAATATTTTCTAATCTTAATATAACTTATGGCAATCCTCGGACTCAGAAACCGAGTCATCGTTTTAGTCCGACGAAACCTGACCGAAAGCTTACATCTCATCCGTTTATTATCGCATTCACAAATTTATTTGAAGGAATTCAGTTCCTGGTTCCTATATCAACTCGTAACAAACCTGTTGCTAAGAAACTCCTTCCAAAAATCCCTTAAAATTCACTCCTGAATAAACCCGAGAGCAGAACAACAAACCATTACAAATGACAGACCTTTTAAAAACTATTTCGGATTGGAATAGGAGAGACTGATATTCATAAACTAAGAATACCAATGTGGTGTGGTTTAGCGTATTTATATTCCTTCGGTAAACAGACGATACGTCTCGAATCCACTCGATCTATAGTGAGATCAGAGAGCTACAAAAAGTCAAGAGAAATAATAATCTGTAACGTGCAAGAAGTGGTGGAGGAAGGACCTGTGCATGGATATCCCTCTTTCCAACTTGTGAGGTCCCCTCTTCCTCTCTTGAGGGGAAGAAGACGCCTTTGACGTGCCTTCTCGAGAGTGGGTTGTTTTCATCTTCAGCCACCCACGCCACTCCTTACCATCCTATTCTCACCGCCAAACAAGCCGTCTCCATGAAGAGATACACTACATACTTAGCCCCGGAGCAGACGGGCGCCTCAACATGTGTAACTCCCTCCTTCCCAAACCGAATTCCGGGCTAAATGTTCCTAATTACCTCAACGCAAGGGTGGCGTTTTACCGCGTGCTTGTATGACTATGATTTTTCAACGGTCCTTTCATAGGTGGTGCTCAAGACGTCGTTGGCTTCTCTCTAATACGTCTTCTTCCAACTTCCACTGGTTCCTGTGGGAAAATTCGGTACGGATCCGTTTTCCTTCGAAGGTGATTTGAGAGGGAAAAATTTATGGCCGCTTATGTCGATGACGAGTTTTGAATTCCTCCCTTAGGAATTTGCTTTTGTTTGGATTAACTAGAAAGGGATCGTTAGTTCGAGAGGGCATAGGTTTATTGCTTTAAATATTTAATGCATTTTGGAATTAGGATTGGTGGAGTAGCGTGGGAATGGAATAAGTGTAAAATCCTGAGTGCACTATAAGATAGTTTACGTTTCAAGTAAGAAGAAGATAAGAATTTTCCTTAGAGAAAATTTTGTTATGGGAAACTTCTATGTGTATTTAAGCAAATTCCTAAGAAATTAGGGAAAAGGTTCCCATCTTAAGTAACTGAGTAGTTTATGGCTGAACCAAGACAGTTATATACTTATTATTTCTTCATTGATTCTCTTTTATTATTGAAAAAATTATTCTCTGAGCGTATAACAAATGCTATCTTTATCATATAAAAATGTATTGGCTTGACATTTCAAGCATTAATGTTTTGAGTTTTCCCTCTTCATGTTTTTTGAAATTTGAAAGCTACATCGTTTATAATACATGCAATAATTCTTTGTTTTACACTTATCATTAGATAATTTTAATTTACAGATGACCGTTGTTAGTGAATCATTCTGTTCAACGAACTGAAAATTTTAGAGAATTAATTTGTTGTTATTTCTAGGAAGTTTAACTTGATTGGATAGATAACGAGTAACACACTCGAAGGCTTTACACTTTGAGGCAGAGACAATGACCAATAATCATTATAAAAACAGAAAATTCAAATTATAATAAAATAAAATAATATTATCGCAAGCTCATATCCATATCAAAGTAAAAGTGATGAACATATTCGTTATATTCGTCCGTAATTTAAGAAATATCAAAAAGTATTTAAGGAATCAACATGAAAGAAGTATTTTAATTAAACTCTTAAAAGAACTTTATCAAAATTAACCTCTCTTCCTACAAAATATTACGCTCTCATTGTTCAATAAATGCTCTTAGTGAAATAGCGATGTGAGATTCAATCAAGAAGACCTTCGTATGGATATGGGTGACTGTAGATGGAGAACGATTTTTTTTGGAAAAATCCATTATAATAAAAGCACCGGTGCGAAGAGCATTCCCTGTAAGACACCTCGGCACCTCCGTCCATTGTTTTCCAGGGGAAGTTCCTCCTCAACCCTTGTTTATCTCTTACGCTCACACCATCCTCATACCGATTCCATTCATAAAGCGTGAGAGACGACAGATTCCCCTCCATTTTAATGGAACACCCGAACTGTTGTCCTGGTAGGAAACATGTCGCGCGGATCACAACACCAGCGATGTGATGGATTCCGAGCTATGCCTCCTTCTGATTGGTCCTCCATCACTATTCGTTTTAATTCACGGACCGCTTCCGGAGTCGAAGGTGGTGCTCGATGGAAGGCAACTTCCGCGACCGAGAAACACAGCGACACCCCTTCTTTGAAGGTCAGGGTCGATTCCATCAAGAAGCCCTCCACTCGCTCTTCGTCAATTGACGCGCATCCGGTTTCCTAGGGTTTTGTTTATAACTCGGAAATATTTCAGCCCTCAATGGAGTCGAGAAGGAAGGGTTGCATTTTCCCCGATTTCCATCGCTTGGAAAGGGTTAGGGGAGATTTAATAAAGAGAATGAGTTGGTTCCTTTTTAGAGGAAAAGAATCCCGATTGTTTTTGTGGGGAAGGGTTTCTAGATTTCCTCGTCGGACGTTTGTTTTCTTTCAAGGAGGATATCTTAAGTTTTTTGTGGGCGTTTTTTATGGAAGGACGTCGTTAGAGGATGTTCCTCAAGTGAGAAATTTATTGTGGTTTTGTATAAAAGGACACCTTTTCTCAAGGGGTGTGGGGGACGCAATTATCTTTAATATGAACAGCTAAATCAAAATTTTAAAAATATTATTTATGAATTGTTGATATGCTAACAGAATGAATGTATTATATTCTAATACTATAATGATAAGAATTGTTTCGTTTATTGTTATATTGCTTCAACATGTAGTATCTGTAGATCAGTACTTGCTTAATGAAATATTTTACTAAAAGAATATGTAATAAGGCTTTAAAAATGACGTGTTATTATTAAAAATCAACTACGAATTGTGTTCACATAAGTTTCCTTCATTTTTATCTAGCTGTGGCGGAGTTTTTAAAAAAGGAAACAGTATAAATCAATAATTTAATGATGTGAGCTGTTTATATATTTATATATGTATGTAAATTGTAGCTTATTATTAGAATTTTAGGTAGTAGATATTTTTAGTTAGTAGATATCATATAGTTCAATGACATTAACAAACTTATTTTTTAATACTTTTCAGGTAAGATTGGCACATCTTTTCTATTTGGTGAAGTTAGAAATATTCATTACTCGCTTCTTTGTTGGTAAGTTCCTTTCTCAAATTTATCTCGATAGTTATTACCATAGCATATTTTTGAATGTCCTAAATACCTACCAGTGGCTCAAAGGCCGTTACCACTAAACCATCACTTCAGTCGGCTCCGTAGCAATCATATCTTCAATTGAAGATTATACTGTGCTCAAACACAGGGAGAAGAACAAGGAATTTAGGAGGATGTTAGAAAGGAATTACGGTCTGATTTATGAGTTCCGCTCCTTTTGTTCGCGTGCCGACGCCTCCTTTCGGCTAAAGAGAAGCGGCTATCGAAATGGGCTCCTAGCAACGAAGTGTGGAAATTGTCGTTTTGTATTCATGGAATGCCATAGATATGCATACACGCATACCGTGAAAGTCTTTTAGCGGAAAAGTGGCACTAAGAAATTTGTGCTATGCTCATGTGCAAAGGACGGTTGCTGTACTTTAATTTCAGCTAAAAATTGGAGGAAAGTTGTAGAGAAATTCTTCTTAGGAATTCTGATCTTTAATAGTTTACTCATTTGTGTGTTTAATAATTTAATTTTATTTTTTATGTAGTACTTTGATGTTATTGCAGTGAGTATAGGAAACACAAGTATAGTCTTTAGGTCAAAATTTGGAAAGAATATAAGAATTATTTGGTTAGAATTGTCTCAGTGGAATTCCTCTTAGCGATTGGAGAAGGAAATGGTACTTGACTCGCTGAAAGCTCGCCTTAATAACCTACGAGAGTGATTCCACGCGTGAAGCTTATATAGAAGGTGGAAAAAAGATACATGTATTCGTTATGCACGGTATTTTTGTTGTTTAAATAAATATCTAATTGTCTTTAGATGCAATAAATATTAAGGAATTTATTCGAGATGTATCAAGGATTATTTGTAATGAACGGAAAATATTCCACAACATTTCTGAGGGTTTTCGGTCATAGTTGATCCAATAATTTGCATAGGCTGAATAAAACATCGTTCTCGTCACTCAATTACGGAATATAATTTCATATATCTTTGTAATGTCAAATTTGTTAATTCTCTTGAGGATTGTTCTCACCATTTTCTTAATTTATAACTTTATACAGTTATTCTTTTGCCTCACTCGTCATTTTATTTCATATAGTAATAAAATTCTCACATTGATTTCATTATTTCATATACCTTGTATTGGAAAAACGTTTCATTCATTACGTCTTTGAAAAAAAACTCTTGAGTAAAGGTAAAAATCTCTATCGTACTAAATAGTATCTTAAAAAATAAGAATTATGATCATCAGTTGCTGGATCCATAAATTTGATTAGACATTCTGGAACGGGTCCTATGTATCAAAGCTTTCTTTAGATGAAAAAATATAATTTCTATGAAAACAATCATTACAAAACAAAGTAGTCTATAATGAGGTCGACAGATTGTAAAACTTTAAATGAAGTCTCAGAAACTATCATATCTGCCTTATGTATATGAGTTCCTTATTTTTTATATTTAATTATATATACATAAATATATTAATATATATTTCTTTTTTAATGGACCAAATTTACATCAATTACTGTTTCTGCAGTCTTAAGTGACTTCTCTTCATTAAAAAAGTAAAACATACTAATAATATAATAGTTATTTACGTAAATCCTCTAATTGAGACGTATTAATAAAGTTACCTTGACCCGTGATTAAATAAGACCCCCCTTCACATTGAAAGCAATGAATTACGTCTGTAATTCATTAAAATTAATACATCTATCAATTTACGTGCAGGAGCAATTGATATTCAGAGCGGCAGTTAATCAATCCCATAAAAAAATGAGAGAAGAAAAAAGTCATTAAAAAATACATTTATAATCTGGGCAAGTCCTTGTCAGAGGAGAAGGGGGGTCACGTAGGCAACGCGTTAGAGTGGGAAAAAACAATGGGGTGGAAGATTTAATTATCACAGCCAACATCTCTCTTAACGCCCACTCCAAGCTTCCGTGAATGATTTTTTCCATCCCCCGAAAAAAAAAACTCGGTGGCACACTCGAAACTTCCCGCGCGCACCGCAAGAGGGTTTTTCGGGCCGTAGGCCATTAAAGGAAGGAAGGACGGAGACCTATTAGCGGTGGGCAATAAGTGGGAGGTGTGCTGAAGAAGGCAGATGGGTTGGAAAAAAGGGTCTTTTGAAAAGGATGCGTTTGTGTTCGGAATGGGGGGTGGATGGGACACCCATCTCGGTAAATATTGGAAATAGACGCGCGTTTATAAAAAAATATTTAGGTCAAACTGAAAGGGTGAGCATTACTAATCCCCAAGACGCTGTTCTGCAAGTTTGATTTTCGTTGAAGTTACGTCTTGAGGGTGATGTAATTTAGTTGTTTCGTGAGAATTGATTGGCTCTTCTCTCGTGTGTTTTTAACGTGATAAATAATCCTTGGTGAGTTTATTTAAGATTTTCACGGAACTTTTTCTAATTGCTATTTATCATTGAGAATGTGTATTGATAATTGTTACACTATTCCTGCGAAAAAACGTAAAATGATGCGTTCGGTTTGACAGGACAGGGATTCGAGCCTGGATCTTTTAATTGAGATTCGGTTTCTCCATCCCTTTAACTCGATTCCCTAGATATGAATTTCGTTATCTGGTATTTATCTGCTTTTTAAATTATAAACATGCAAATACAGTGACCTTCATGTTGAATTATATTACAAGATGACGCGCAATTATAAAGTATCTTTTCAATAAAAGAGATGAAAAGCCATCGTCTTGAAATCTTTAATGAAATAAAATCTTCAAGTGGAGGTATCCTCAGAAAATCGACAGAAAATCTATAAAACCTAGGGAGAAATTGTAAATGTTTCATAAAATTATCGTTTATTACTACGTACGAGTTTTAATTGATAGGATAGGAACTGCTATAATAGGCAAAAAGTTTTACTTACTTGGCAATTTAGATTGTTAATATCATACGTAAATAAATGATCTTAAGTGTAGGTGTATATACTATGTCTATATATTTAAAATTAACATATTAAATACAGCACCATAGTAAATTATAGAAAATAATTCTTTTTACTGGAGATAGCAGCGTTTTTTGACTGTCCGAAATATGTTCCGTGATATTTGTAAGTATATTCTGAGTAATAAGTACTTTATCGATACGTATAGAAATTTTATCCGGAAGATTATACATCTACATCTACATAAGTACAAGTCTTTAATTATGATAAGTAAACTTTTCATGCGTCCAAGCTAAATTTTAAAGTTTGCTCTTATAACTTCGATCTAATTATAAACGAAACGTTCAAAGGCGAGAATTTTCAGCGCCCCGGAGTCGTGAACCTTTCGCAGAAGTCTTTACCGAACATTAATCCTCGGAGTTCCTTTGGAGCACTGACTTTAAAACGCACCCTCCCAAAAAAATTCACCTTTCCCTTTATGCCTTCAAGGAACCCTCAAAGAATCCGTTTGAAATTTACGTCCACCTTTCGTGAATGTTGTGATGTCGGACCGCAGAGGTTTTGGCGGCGTGCTCTCGCAAAAAGATGAGAAATAATGAGCGACTCGTAAAAAGAATCCGAGCGGACATGTTTACCGAATTCTTAAGCTCCGGATGTTACGTCATTTAAGAGACGTTAGCGTTCGTAAGTGTCCGCCTGCTTGGTAACACTGAGTCCGTACACATGCCATTCCAGAAAGGATTCGAACGTAGGGACGTTTACGATTTTCCCTTTGCTTCTTCGCAGACTTTATTTCTCCTCCGCTTTTCGGTACCTATTCACCGAAGGTGAGGTTTGTTTCGGAAAACTGTAACGCGGACAGATTCCTCTATACGCGGGTCCTTAAGGATTTCGCCGGTGTTCGAAAGTTTGGGGTTTTAAGTATCGCACGTGAATGAGTTTCCGTACCGGGTCATTATTAAACTTTATCGCCTATAAAATTTTGGAAAGAGACGTATGGCAGGTGATTGTCGCGACTGACAGCTCGTACGTCGTCGTTTGCAGAACGGAAGTTAGTCGTTAATCGCACAAAAAGGTATTGGTTTTCGGCGATGGGATTGCTTGAGTTTAGGGGTACTCACTGAAGATTAAAGTTTCGTCACTTTCACAGAAGTTTGCTGAAGCTTTCAGGTCGGAGTGCAGGTGAAAGTGGAGTGTAAGTTGTAGTGCTAGGTAGCCATGTTCGGTATCAACACCCAAGGATTATTTCGTTCTAAGATTTTCTGTGAATGTTGTTTTCAAAGGATGTTTGTTTCCTGAGGAAAAGGAAGATCTCCTGAATGTGTTTCCGTTTCAAATTTAACGCTGCTTTGTCACTGAGCTGTCACATAAGCGTTTAGGTGTTACTGCGAGTGAATTTATTTACCCTAGATACTGCTGATTATTAAACTTACGTATGACCATGATTAATCCGGAAAATGTGTTTTAATAGATGATCGTTCCTAGTGTTTTATTTGTGCCGAATATTAGTTTACTTTAGATTTGTTTTAGTCGTCTACCTTGTCAAGAAAATTTTCTTTCTATGGTCCAATAAAGGTAAAATATCAGAACGTTGTATCTCTTGCAATTTGATATGCGTAATTATTTATCATAGCAACCTGAATGAAATTTTATGATTCTGTACAGGACCGAATCTTTGAACTAACTTTACTTTCGACTCCACTATCCTTTTTCCTGTCTCAATTAAAATTTCTGAAATGTTAAATTCTAGACTAAACAAAAAAACTAGTTATCTTTATTTATTGAAAATTATTGATGGCTAAGTAGGGTATCAGCTAACTTCTTCTGGCTCTGATGGTATGAAAATAAAATGAACTAAACTATGAGAGGAAACTGAAGAGTCAATTTCTCTATGTTTGCTCATTCCAATAACATTTTTCTCGATGATATCAAATGCTTTATTTAAATTAGATACACGAATAAGTATTTAGTCAAATCTTGAATATTTGTCTTCATGTTTCTGAGTTGATTAACAAATACATAATTCCACTAATTATTGGTGCTATAAATGAATAATAATTCGATTGAATTAGTGTGCCGGTGGTTTCTTAGCGTCTAAGGTATATTAAGAAAAAGGAAAATTTTGGCATTCGTTTCAATGAGAGAGAACCTATCTACTACAAATAGTCGAAACAATTAGTTCTCTCAGTCATTAATAGACAATACCTTTACGATTAGTAATATTAAATAGATCTTAACAATAATTTCGCATACATTGTCACGAAATATTCATTATTTCTATCGCTCTTATTGTTATCTTAATTTAGGCGTCTATCATGATTTTTACCGCACATAAAACCCCCAGAGCACTTACTACATTCTTTCGGCTAGTCATTGTCACTGTTCCTCCACTTTCCGTCGAAGATAAAAGCTCAGATAAGGAGTCGGGGACGCGAAAGCGTGGGAGAAAAGGAAATCGGCACTCTCTCCCAACATGCGGGAGTGAATGCAGCGTGGGAGTCGTGAAATCAGTAAAATCCTGTCACCGAAAGAGGGAAAGATGGATGGAGCCCTCTTAATCGGCATAGTGGTCCGTAGCGGGAGGTCAACCAGCGCGGGGCGGAAAGGAAAAAAAAAAGGGAGATGACCCATCTACCACCCAGAACATCACCGGAGAATCGGAGGACAAGTCCCATTTGGAAAAGTGTCCCATAACGACGTTGCCCACTTAAAAAGCCACCGCCGACGTCGAGAGAGACCGGTAGCTCGTATCGCTCACTTCTTTTGTTTCGTTCCACGGATGTACAGCGCCGCGAGGAAGACGTTTAAAATGGTTCTCTTTCGGCAAACGGAGAGAATCGGGAATTTGTAGTCGCGCTTCTTTTGAAAGCGTGACTGCGGAGGGTTGAGTGACGTGCGAAAGGGGGCCTTCTGCGGTGGTTGTGGAGGGGCGGCCGACGAGGACAGCGTGACTCAGTTGAGAGCGGTCAGTGAAGGGGAAAAAGGGACGTAAAAATGTATGAATAATAATGAATCGGGGCTGTATCGGTGGCGCGATGGGATTTCCTCTTTATCTGCTGAATTGACTCAAACTTGGAGATCTGGTTATTTTGTGTTCAATTAGGAAGAAGCGTTTTCCTTTGTAGGGGAAGAGATTGGGGTGTCTCTCCAAAGGGGTCGATACCATTATGTGGAGTATTATGAACTGTTATTTGTACGAAGAGGGGTTGAGTATTTATAATGACTCTTCCAGTTGCATTTAAATACGTGAATGCTTGGATACTCTGGGTCACTGATGCGTCATCTCAAGTATATAATTGTCTTCTAATTCGTGTGTTTCCTAGTGTGATTTTTGTGGAAAAAATAATAAATAATGGAATAGGAATATATAGAATAAAGAATTATGGAAAATATATAATACCATGAATGATAATAAAAAGGAATTGAACATATATATTTATACTCTTTGTAAGGATAGTATATGTAGCAAATAAGAAAGGAATTTTTTGAAATATAATTGTTGAAATTAATGAGGTGATAATCTTTAGGAAAATGAATTAGAAATATATAGCATAATTACAAGTACTTTTTAATCAAAAGTGATATCGTATTTACTCAAAATTCTTCGAAGGAGATACTGGAGTTCCCGTAAAATTTGGAACATAACTGAATTAAAATGAACTAAGAAAATTGGCACATATGGAACTAACTTATATGTTATATCGTAAGAATTATAAACTAATCTAGGGGTACGAAAATGATGATATAAATTCGAGGCTTCGCAAATGAAAGTTGAAAGTAAGTGATAGTTTGTTCACTATAATTTTAGAATATTAACGGAACAACTGATTTTATTTCAAGAAATGTAGCGTTGTATAAGAGTAATAGAATCTCCGGATATTTACATGAAAGATAAAAGTTAAAAGCATAGTTTTCAGTTTTGGACAGAATCATTCAAAATTATACGATATAAAGATCCAAATATAGCCAAAATATTGCAGCTTATTTGAGAGAAAAAATTTCAACAAGCATCCTCTTACTTTGAAATTCGGTTAATTATGACTGTCGATTTAGACAGGGCCTTACATCTCGGAACTCCTTTTTTCAAACCATAGAACAAACCGCACCGCCTAACTTATTCCGACACGGACTTCAAACCCATCTCCTTCTAAAAGACGTCCTCTAAAAGATACATCTCTTTCCAACGGGATGAAAAATGAGCAAACTCAATCCCTTTGCACTTGCACCGACGTCTTACAAAGAAGTCCTCCTTATTCTCGAATAGTTTTAAAAGCTTCCGTTCCCTGAAGGATGAGACTTCCGAAAATTTCGGGAACGCAGCGGGTCACCAAAAAAATCGCTCCAGAAAGTCACTTGTCCACTTCCTCGTCGATTTTCCGCCCTCGTGCGGTAAGCAAGTGTAACTGGATCGAAGTAGACAATGGATCGGGAGCGGCAAGTTCTTCGGAAGCCGTCGGCGGTTTCGCGGTAGCACGTGAGAGATGATAATTGGGCGTTCATAATTGCTCTCCAAAGGTTTCCCATATGTCACCCAATCATCCCCATGACGACCGCTCTTTCTGCGCCGGTTTCCCCGGAAACCCACCCACGGACTACCGTCCTACGCGCAGGGGGAATGAATCGATTAGGTCTGGTCTTCTTGAGGGATCGGGCTCCTGGAAGTTCCTATAAGGACCATGAGGGAATTGTGCGAGATTCCACGGTGGGTTTCAGAAGACAAAGGGTGGAGAAGGAGCTGCGGAAGACAATGGGACGGGAGGGTCGTATTCCGAGGGCAGTAAAACCATCAGCGGTGGTAATGTTTTTATGGCCGAAGACAAACGGCCACGTGTTGCAGGAGCTCCCGGGCTTCCTTTTTGCCCGCCACTGTTCTACATATTCGGCGGCGTAAGTTCTAGGAAGGGTCAGCAAGCGGCAAGTAAGGACCGTGGTTAAAGGTTCTTTTGGAGTGGTTTCGCGGAAAAGTGGCTTTTTTTCTCTTGCGCATTCAGACCGTCTTTTGTTCCAGGGTGCGCTCTCGTAGTCTGGATTCCCGGAAGGGGATTGTGGGATATCCATCGATCACGCGCGGGAGTTCAAAGGCGTCAGGGGATATTGTAATTCGTGCTCTCGAACACGGATATTTAGGAGACGCAAGTTTTGAAGTGTGGACCCAATCGCATCCGTAAGATGGCAAATTACGGAGCTCTCTCTCTCTTTTAAAGTGGAAGATTTATTTGAAAGGTTTCGCCGTTTCCTGTTTCTACGAAGATGGGCGTTGTAGCAGCTTCGTGTTCAAATATTACAGTTGGTTGTTTTGGAGGGTTTAGGTGTGTTGCTGCGAATATTTGAAGTAAAGAATGCCTTACGTGTTTATAAATATAGTAGCGATGTGAAAATAAATAATGGAAGCTTTTTGGAAAGAGGAAGTCTTTACATTTAATTCATTTATTTTTTCTCATTGAATATTTATCTTCTAAGAAACTCTATTATCGAAACGACTCTGATATTATGTGAATGATAGAAGATTTTTATTAATATTCGATTTATTTTTCCGAATAATAAAAGTTACCGTGTAGAAATTATATTTTAATATTTATCGATATCGTTGGTTCAGAACTTTTATTCCTTCATTAACATGTAGTGCTGTGCGTGAAAGTATATATTGTTCTATATTTATTATAATCTTAAAAAGAAAACACACGTTTGTCATTATTAAAATCATAGAGCATAAATTATTATAATTAAAATTTTATTAACGTAAATAGAAAACCGGCTTATAGGAAAAGGATGATCTAATTATTTTTATTCTGCATCAGCAATATATATATCCCTTATGATTTGATTGTTTCGGATGATCAATATATCAAACTTGAATATTTGGACATATATTAATATATTTATATTTATCGCAACAATTACAGTGTACACTACAATACAGTAAATTTTCTTTATCGTCGATATTAGTAATAAATTCCAGTCTAAATATTACAGTTTAAAATTTCGATAACGAAACTATACATAAGCGGTCATACATTACGCCATTTCTCGATATGTGTCTTAAAATTTTCGTGAGGATTTCTGAAAACTTTGGAATCGGAAACTTTTCAGATCACCCTCGTATACAAATGCACGAAGCACGTTATGTTTTAATATTTCCCATGAATTATACACAATTCTTATCATTATCCCTAAGCTACATGGCTCAAATCACACGATAAGAATTTCATGGGAAAAGCCGAAAGCGCTGTTCTGTTTACTCCCTAGAAAGATACCAAGGAACTTGCGAGAGCTAAATCGAAATTGATACCTATCGAGTAGACTTACACTGTTCCTGAAAACTCGCTCACCGTGAGACCATTATCTAAGAAAAGGACGGGAGATTGAGAAAGATCTCGAGATTATTGTTTTTCTAAAAGTTAGAGTAGTAGTTGAAGAGCGTCGTCTGGATTTAGATGGGTCGTCATTGGACTTTTCGGAGGAAATATTTCTTGTGTTTAAACTAATATTTCAAGATTTCTATCGGAGAAACGTAAGTGTAATGTTACCTTATTGAATTTTGAAATTGTCACTCTCAATATCTTCTGATAAGCTTACCTAATTCTTAGGTATTTAAGGGAGAAATTTTAAATGAGAGAATCCAGCTCGTTGGTGCCACTTTGAAATCGGAAGGATTTGATTTTGAATCTTTTCATTATAAAGGGAAAAGATTTGTAAGCAATGTTGTGTAATTATTCGCAACATTATTCAAATAACAATCGAGGGTATTCATTCATTCTTTCAGGAGGATTCATATCTTTCAAGATGTCTATTTTGGTATCAATATTTTCCTCGTTCTAATCACTTTCCATTTATTTTGTATATTTTATATTTTGCTGAAATTTGCTTCAATATTGGTCATTAATATATGATCCGTCATTCATAGGAAATACTGTATTCTCCTTATCATGAAATTTAAAAGTAACTATTCTTTTTAATCGAAGCAAAAATCGTGCTACATTAATTATTCCATTCCGCAGTTTTACCCTTTCGTCCTAGACAGCACATCCTAATGAGGTCAATCGCATCATTGTTTGACTACGACCTTCACAAGTAAGCACCACTTAGCATTAACAAGCTGTCCGTATGCACGAGCAAAAAAAGGTGAAAGCAAACATATCGAGATTGCATGCTAATGGCGCACACTGTTTGACGCCGTCTTTGTAAAAAAAAGAAAGTCAATAAGATGGCATGTGCGCCCTCTCTCTCTCTCTACAGAGAGAAAAATTCATGTAGCTCTTTCTCGTTCGACTCCCGCGGAAAAAAGCAAGTTTCGGATTTCACAACCATTCATAGCAAATTAGGTCGAGTTCTAATTTTACCCTCCCCACGGATCCACTCTGTTTGCATTGGTTCTTTTTCCTCGCTGCTGTCAAGTCTTGACGAGGCGATCCTGGCAGCTGGAGTATGTGTGGAATGGGATAACAGCCCTGTTTCCGTAAAGCTCAATCCTACGTGTTGATCCGTCCGATTTTTGAGAAATCGCCTCTCTCTCTGACGTTGACTGGAATAGAATAGCAAGAACGTGAGTGAGTTGTAGGGAGGGTATCCATTACTTGGCGATTTAGGGGAACTTGATTCAAATGGGCAATTAATGGCTCATTATATCGTCAATTTATGATAAGTGATTCTTGTTGATAATATCAACAACCAGATAATTAGTGAATTACTTTTTAATTCTTGAAGGTTACTGGGGGTCCATGTATTCGATAAAATAGCCCCAAAATTTATTTCTCAGCATTTTCTTAAAATATAGCAAAACAAAACTATATTATAAATAAATCATTGAATAAGATAGAGCAATTAGTAAATTACAATGATATTGTAAGGTGGGAATCATTAATTTCTTTGTATAGTTAGGATGGTTCTCTTCCAAAAAGACGAGCTGGATAACATGAGATTTCCTTGTTCAAAATTATGGAAAATTACGAGTAAATATTTATATTATATAAAATTATAATTTATAACAAGGAAACTATTTCCATATACTCTCCGATCTTTCGTTGTTTTTACTGTAGGCATTTGCCTAATATCCCCTAAATATGGTAGCATAAACCCTTATTAAAATGTTTAAAGGACTTAAAAGTAAGATATCTTTAATACAATCTTCAGATGGATTGAGATTCTTTTATTCGCTGCTTAATTTTTTATTGTAGATTGGAAAATTCGATACGAATATATTTATCATGCATTAATTAATATATCTACAGTATATTTTCTAATTTCAATATCAAATTCTCGCATAATGCATATTCATAATTACTAGTTTCATTAGCTACATTATGAGTATAGTAAGTATGAGCTCCTAGTCAAAAATCAAATAAGTTAGGAACAAAAAAATCGTTCGAATCAAGGAGAAATTCATAATCGCATATAAGTTAAAAAAAGGATTGGCAAAAGTTTTTGTTTGGTTATTATTCTGACTTAAGTATAAAATTAACTTTCATGAAATTAGCGAAATATAAACGAATACTTCGTTTTGATCTCCTTATCCTTAGCTCCTCCCTCACATCTAAAGGTTTTCCATCCCTTGGTCACTCCATTTATGACCACCCAAACCTCTCTTTCTCACGCTTTTTCTCACGCAAAAGAAAGCGTACTTTTCCAAGATCTTATCGCATTGTTCATTATCGTTCCTCGAGTGTCATCTCCGCTGCCCTAACAATTATCACCAATGAGGTCGTTCAATGCACCCTCTATCTACCCTCCGGTACCCCCCATGGGAGCACCAGCTGCCCTGCAGCACACCCCTCGCGCTATATATTATTACGAAACCTACACCAACTCCCACAGCACCAAGAGCCACCCCCGCTGTTTTCCCACCCATCTCCCGCCATATGTTTTGAATTATAATGCAGAAACCTAAGACCATCAGAACACATGAATCGCGGCGATTCTCCGATTTCCGTCACGTGACCGTTGTTGACCAATAGAGAGCGCCGTCCATCCGATAGATCGAGGATGATTCCCCAACCGCAACCCGCTGAGGAAAAAATCTGTGTGCCTGGCCATCTCGGTTTTCCGATTTTAAGTGGGGAGCATTGCAGTATATGTGTATTCATTAGTCGGACTGGTGACGCGGTCGTGCATATTGGCCGACGGGGTGAATTGCTTGTTACCGAGGGAACGGCACAATCGGAGCGGCTTTTTTTTGGTCCGGTACTATCCGTTTTGATTTGTGGTCACTGGAAACGATACCGTCGTCTCGGGTTATACTCGGTTCCAGCAATGGGAATATTTCATGCGTCAGCTTGTATAATAAACTCCCAGATGGGCCACTCTAGCTGTCAACATCGTGGTAATGAAAGTTAACTTTGTCATCTACGCGGATGTAACTCTAGATTTTTTTGTGTACGTAGCCGTTGCTAAGCCTTTTTAGGATTAAAATTTGAGCCCTACGATCAAATATTTATGGAACTAATTTTTATTAACCCTACGTCTTCTTGGTATTCAGTGGTAAGTTTGCACTTTGTAAAAGTGTATCGTGTATTTTAATGAGTAGAATCCCCCTCAGAATTTAGATGGACTAGGATCTGAGGTTAGCATATAAGTTTCTATAGGTTATAGTTGCGTTTGCAAAGCACTTTTTGTTAAAAAAAATCTCTGATTTTTCTTTTTTTATTGCATTAATATGAAAAATACTATTAATATCCACTTTGCGAATTCCCAAGTTATTAATGAAAACGGTCGATGTATCTCATCGTTTTTGATAAATTTTATTCGTAGATGATCCTTTCGCATAAATTAACTATCCTTATACTCAACCTCGCTAAAATTAAATATTAATTATATAATCGAAGTATTGAAGGAGAACTTCAAAAATTTAACAAGAAAGGTTAAATTTTAACAAATTGGTAAGACCTATTGTGATAACAAAACCTGTTTGAAGCAAAATAAGTCATAATTACAATTAAATTCTGTTTGCAAGCTCTCTTGTATCTTTAGAGTAAGCGAATACTTTTATGCTTTCTATATGAATTTTGGATTGATTCATAAAATGAGAACTGCGAATTTTAAAAATGTCCTAACATCGAAAGAACTTCTTTGGGAAATTTTCTTTGATCATCGTCAATTCAATGTGTCAGGGTTATAATAATTTTGATTGGACGCTTCCCATATGTAAACTGGATTGCTTTCGACCGGTATAAGGAGAGAAATTTCGCCGAGTTATCTCTTCTAATAATCTCCCCGTATATTTCTTTAAGCCGGAAGCGTTGGACTAACAAATTGAAAAGGAAATAGGATATAAATGGGAATTTCAGCATTCAGGATATGAAAGGATAGTACACGTGTTTGGCTTCCTACCCTTCCATCAACGAATTAGTGTACGTCCCTCTAATGCAGATGCGGGTGGGATGGTATGGGGGCCTCGGGAGATGTGAATGAATGAACAGGAGTGCATCACGCCCGGAATCTAAGCAATGAGCAATATTGTGCAACGAAAAGGTTAGAGCCGTTGTGTTTGAGAAATTTCGTACCGTACGTATTGCTGATAGTACTTCTATTCGTTAGGTGTTGGAATAGAAGGGTGAACGTAGGTCCTAAAGAGTAAAGGTTGTATTAAATGTATATACGTATTTAATGATACGAATATGTGCTAATTCATACCATACTACGTTAAGGACGATTGCAGACCATATGAAATATAGCTGATATATATGTAGTGAAATTTTTCGTGCTTAATAATTATTATTCAAATTTCTTTATGGACACGAGTGAAAGCTGAATTTGCCATAATAGATGAACATAGGATACTTTTTTAAATAGCTCATCCATAAAGTTGAGCTTGATATAACATTTAAAATTTCCTCTATATACTTTCTCTTCCCCTCAGCCGATAAATGTCGTTAGTAAATAGTAAAAGGTTCTTTGATATGTCGCTACCCTAAAAAAGCTGTACCTTATTCAACAGTTATTATAAAGTTAATTTCTTACATAGGGAATTGAAGAACGGAAGCAAGTTCATATAGGTTGAAAACTCGCCTTCTAGTTTTCGATTGATTTATCCTCCTTCAACTATATTTATGATTACAGTTCATTATTTTTAAAATATTCATGAATTAAATGTGAATAGAATGATACAAGTATAGATTAATGAATCCGGATGAGATTGGTTAAGTCATATGAAGTACAGTGTCGTAGGAAAGTGGATCTCCAGGAGTGAGAACATCCAAATGATTGGGGGCAATTGAGAAGTAAGTGCATCATAATGAAAAACATACATTCGGTTAATGGGAGAACAAACACGGAAGTGCTAGAGATGGCTTCGGGGAAGAGGATTTTAATTGAAGCGGATGGGCAATGACAGAGGAAATGGGTGTGTCAAATATTGAGAGAGAAAAAGGATTACTAAAGAAAGCGAGTGAGTGTGGAATGCAACTGGAAAACAAAAAGAGGCAATGGAATATTTAATACGCGAGGTTATTTTAAACGTCACCGTTGGTTACCTAGATACAAATGAGTGGATAAATAGAAGTATTTACGCTTTAGATAATGGTTATTAATATAAGTAGATAATACGTACATATATATTACTCAATAATACGAAATATGTAATAAGAAATAATAATGCGTACTATGTATTTATAATACTTAAAACGTACGTTTGTAATATAAAATGATATCGATACCTGTGTAAATGTGTCATCCGACAGGACCGGGATCGAGTCCCAGTCACTTTTGTTTCAGAATTCTCTGCTTTGACACATATATGTATTGATTAAAAGTTTATTATTTTCGATATTATATGATACATGTATTAAATTGCCAGCTTAGATGTTCAGGATGTTTATGCTAATGATCTTTCGTGTTAAGGACCAGGGTTTGAATCCCGGCTCCTCAAAGTATTTAGGTTGGTGTCTTTCCATTGCTTAGAAAATTTCCGGAATTATCTTATTAATGAATATTTTTAATGTCATCTTAAGTTAAAAAAAAAACAAATAGGATGCGATAAAATATTATGAAATATTGTCGTAGCGCAATAGAAGCTTCGCACGTCATATCTAAAATAAGAACGAGAAATTTGAGCGATGAAAGGCCGTCCAGCATCCGGTCCAAACCTTCTCGTGTCGCAACTCCAAAATAACAGCCATCTTCGTCTTCCTCCCCATTGTTTTCCTGTACATCCGTTGTTTCCCGACACCCACCTAAAGCATCATCATTCTTCAGAAAACGGACAGGCATAATTCGCATTCTCTAGTTTCTCCTTTCTTTTGTTCCCACGCCCCCTTCCATCTCATTACCCCAATCCTCACGGTCCCCCCTCTCGTCTTCCTTATCTGCAGCATCCGATGGACCAATTTTCCTGATCACCCCATCGGGAAATTTCGAAGGAATCGGATCTCGTCTCCGAGGTGATTTATTGACCGAGTCGGTTCCAGGAAACAAGGATCAAGGACGCGTGCTGCCCGCTGCCACTTGTAGGTCTCCGATACCCAGATGGTAATGGGAGATACAGAAGGAGGGGGAGTGCAAATCGACCGGCTATAATGAGCTTCGTTCCGCGGAACTGTGGTAATTGGTCCCTCTGGATCGAATTTCACGGGGTTGTATTTTATCGTTCGGCTGAAACAGTTTACGTCTCCATCCGTAGATTGTTTCTTTTCGGGAAACGACGGTTCTTACTCGCGGTAACTTGGTGTCAGATGCTATCCCGAAACATCGAGTTGTCTTATTTCTCTCGGCTTATGTTTAAGCTTCGTTGGTTCTTCTTTATGCAAAGATGCTACCTCATGTTGTGTCATTTGTTATAATTCGTCTCTAAGAATCGAATCATTGTATAAACTATTTGTTTAACAATATTGCTTGTCTGTTATCGTATAAAAATCTCTCATATTTAAAGTCCTCAATAAGGACAGGGATGGAATATGGAAGATTTTTATTTCTTAGCGTTTTGTATGAAAGTCTTTATTTTAAGACCTCGTATATCATATTGAACGAAATATAACGGAATACAAACCAATATTGCTAATTGTATTTGTACATTACAGTGAAAAATTGGTTGATTTGATTTCGATATCTCGTCAGACTTCTCTCATGTAAAACCCGTTTAACGATAAGGAAATTTTGTATTGGTAGTTCAGTTTGTCTGCCGCAAGAGGATATAGTATACGAGCATTCGCATAATGCTGTCGCTTTGGATTTATCTTAGCAACAAAATCCTTCAAAAAGTTCTTGTTTTGGGAGTATGGTGGCGCAACTGGACGACTTAAACGACGTAGGAAATAACCTGTGATTTCTCCTTAGCAACGCAATGAGGTTTGGTAATATACATAACAATTTTACAATATTGGATATGGTTAATGAACCGCAAATAATATATACAGTACAGAAAGCATCCAAAACTTTATGAACTAAATTTGTATTAAAAACAAGAAATATTATAGCTCATAAAGAGCATTTGCTATTAATCACTCAATTTGAAATCGACTGCTAAACAATAATTTCCAATCGTAATTATCATTAATGATAATAGTATTTTATTCGCTGTATGTTTCGCTTATTGTCTTTTTTAAATTTAAAAGCACGCACTGATACTTCAAGAATTAAATGATGACTTAGGAGCACTTGAACGATACGCCACATGTAAAGAAGAAGTATCGTATATTAAATCTATCCGTACCACTAAATTAATTGTTTTAACATATAAAGAAGTTTAAATGGAGAGAAGTATTGCCAAAAAGTATTAAATCATTATGTGCACAAGTGAAATGGTTAATTAATTATTTACTAAGAGCACAAACATTTAAATATAATACTATATATGCACTTCTGCTCTGTGCATTGCAAGTAAACATTATCAACCTAATAGTATTATGTATAATTAATATTGTAGATCTAAATATGCTTATATTTCACGCAATCTTCCCAACTGTATACTAAAGTCTCTGTCCCATATACCGCGCTTTGTATCGATTAAACCCTTACGAGAGATTACCTTATAATTCCCCCAACTTTATCGCACTACAATAAACTGACCAATATCGACTCGTAACCATTCAAAAATAACCGTCGCTTTTGCGGACAGCTTAAGCGGATAATCTCTGGAACAGGGGGTGGGCAAAATCCGCGTTTAGAAAGCAGAAAAGGGTAGGCGGATGCCGCCGAGGACGGGGAGAGCAACACCGCCGTTTAACCCCCTGTCTACCCTTAATGAAAATGGATGGAGAGGGTAAGAGCGGAGGTGTGTTGCTAGGTGGAGGGGAGTGTCAAAGAGTCCTCAATCCGAAAGGGTAAAAAAAAGGTGGCGATGTGACGCGTATGAATGGGAGTTGTACTGGAGGGATAATGGCAAAGGATGCTGGGGGAGAGGATGAGCCTTCAGGGGCTGAAGAATGGGCCCTAAAATTAGAGGGGAGGTTATTAATGAGAGAAACTCGGATGCAAATCGGAAGACACTGAAACACAAAAGGAGTTGGCGTGAGATTTCTGATGGGGCTATTTTCCTACGGCTCGATTGCGGAATGGGTTTGTTTTTGCTAGTTTTGCGGGAGTCGAACCGGGGACCGCTGTGGAGATTGGTGGAATTGTGTTAGAGGTTAATTTGGAATATTGAGAATATATTTATGAAGTTTTATCGTTTTTATGATATCTCGGATTTAATATAATTTTGCGTTTTTTTATTATCGAACTTTGAGGTTCACTATATTTCATAACATAATCAGTGTTACTTTAGTGAACCTTTTAATGAGTATTTATAGTTAAATAAAATTCTTGATTGCATTATTTTCAGTTTAAACATATGATATCCTTACTCAATGATGGAAGTAAGTGCATTTGTATGGATTACTTTAGATCAACCGTAGTTCATAGATGGAGCAAACACTTGCGAGATAAGAAAGATCAAATTTCATGAAAAGATTTAAGGACTATTTCAGTTCACCTACGATATCCAACGTAACTAAAAAGCTGATTAGTTATCTTTGATTTCCGATCAGTGGTGATTCTTATTTTAAAATCTTTAAATATTTGGAAGAAAAGTTTTCGAAGGATTTTGCCAAAACATTGCATCAGTTTCAACGAAACTTAAACCCAAAATGGTATATTTTTGTCAACAATAGTTTCGAATAACACCAAAAATCATCAGAATAATTATATTTCAGTAATTTTCATTTTCATGGACTTTTACATGTATGTAATGTGTACTATACTCTCTACTTCCCAAGGCAGTGAAGCTCACCTTTCTAATCATACTGACTATATGCTTCCTCTTTATAATTTGTATTCAACTTTTTCATGAGCTTTAAAGTTTTTTCAAGGAACAGATTTTGAGAATGTACAACGTTTCTCTTAAGAATGTCATATATAAACATAGAAAGATCAATATCACAAAAATTCCTGATTTAATTATTGTTTACCAAATAGTTTTTAATAGATGGATGCCAAAAATGATTAGGTATGTTTAACTTTTAGAGATCATTCTGTTTCGATTACCGGAAATCCTCACAAATAGCAATATTGGAACGAAAACTTGCGATGCGAACGAAACTGAGCGAAAGTAGAATAATATTTTTCACTCGACGGTTTTTTTTTAAATGTTTTTCTCTACCTTCTAACAGACTCACTCAGTGAAGTTAATTGCTGTCATACATTTATTAAATATTGAACAGGTTTAACTCGAAACGAATGAGTGAATATTCCATTATAGCTGATGACACGGTCATATAAGGCTGACATTATCTTAGTAACGACCGGTTCAAAACACGCGAATTAATATATCGTAAATAGAAAATACCATCAATTTTTTTTGTGGAATCGCTACAGAATGGTGTTAATTTTGATCGATCTGGGTTAAAAGAGTAAAGTTATTTCTGCATGCTTCTGTATTTTTGAGCCGAAAAATTTCTTTTGAAATTGTTCTATTAATTAATAACTTCTTTGGGTAAAATTATTAAGTATTGTATTTATGATTTTTGAAATGCGAAAAACATTTCAGATTCCTTTTAGGCAAGATCTATGCGAATATCAAATTTTAAGCAATTTAACAGATTTTCGATGCCCTTATCATAAATTCGTTTTAATGAATCATTCGCAAAGATACGATTGTAAGGAATCTTATCCATGATGCCATCCTACGTACCTTTCCTGCGTATTTGTCTCGTAATTAGTTTCTATTCCACTCTCGTTAGCTCCCGAAAGTATCGCTTTGGACATGGATTGACCTTTTCGAATTGATGTTTGCTCTCGAGTGAATGAGATTCTGTTGCTAAGAGATGTTGTTTAGGTGAGGGAGAGGATGTATCGCGCGTGGGACGGTAGACAAAGGAAGTGACAACCGATTGACTGAATCATTCAACTCATTCAAGCGGGATGGTAGTGAGTAAAGCCTTCTCGAGCTACGTAATACTCTGTCAAGGGGGATATGCGAGGATGAGGAACGCTAGAGGGGGAGTGGAATTACATAAATTAGTAATTTCACTTGATATAATAGTCTATCAGCAACAGGTTGATAAACCATCTCGTACTGTGATGCTATACGTTATTTATACGGGTGCATGTCAATGAGATAATGATAATGAAGCTTTAGCGTGGTATTATTATGCATAAATTTATCAAGTATATTATTGTGGGTTTAAATTTCCTAAAAGCTTTATTCAGTTACAAATTTAGGTTAATATTTGTTTCTTTAAGGAATTAAATGTATGAATTGCCATGGATTAGAATCTGATATTCGGTTTCATTCAATGGAGCTTTAATAAGTAATAATAGAAGTATGGATGAAGCATCTAATAAACTCAACTATGAAATAAGAAAATTATATAAATAATGTTCAATGACTTTCTTTTTAGAATGTATATAATTCTTTACTCTAATATTATATTTCACCTTTGTGAAAGATCCGTGGAGTTTTCTATGACATTTATAGTCAGGTAGTTACTAGCCAAAAACAAAAGATAGCATAATTATTAGCCAAATTGAGGTAATACAATTCGATCTGGTAAAAATTATGCTTAAAAGGCATAAAAAATAAATCATGTGTGTCTTTTTCTCGTATATTGTAGAATTTTTATAATGATGTATGTTAATATAAATGAAAATAATAATTATGTAACGGACAACTAGAGTAACTAAGATAATGAAATAGTTAGAGACAAGGGAACTGATTATGATGGAGTTTCGTGTCCGACAATGATGATGATATGAATGATATTATGTTTAAACTTATGCAACTGATTCTACGCTGGTAGACAGACTCAAGAACGTATTGGTCCCCTTATTGCTTTATGGTTACATGTGGTTACCATCTCTTTGTAGGTGTCATACATTCATTCCATTGTTTCGAGGGTATATTTCTAAATTTAACTGGAAATGGTTCCTTAACAACGGTCATTCATTAGATACAATATCTACGAGTGATATGATATAAAGTATGAGAATAATGACTCTTGCTGGAAGGCAGAGACCATTAAGTAATTATTTTTATTATGGCTATGGTACCTGTATAATATGAGCTTTTCACAAAGCTATAGATTTTAATAGTTTTACAACTTATAATATAATGGAACAATTTAAACTGTTCACCTAAACCGGAAAATGGGACAATGACCAATGATGGAACGCAACCATACAGATGCCTTCTTGATTCATCTCATACTATTGTTGCTCAAGTAATGTTGATGACTCAAAGGACAGGCCTTCGATGGACCGCTAAGCAAAACTCCTCAGCGCCGTTAAATCACACAATGGACGACCACTATCAACACAATGCGAGAGCGAGCAGATTATGACTGTTAAAAAGGGCCGGAGTGTGGGTGCAGGATGGATGTAACGTTAGAAGGGTTTAAGAGAGAGGGTCCCATCGAGAAAAGGTCCGTGAATTAGCGCGTGTATAAATGCGGGACCCTAAAGACTCGGCTGACCAATCAGGGAAGCGATCGCACAAAAGGTGTGTGTCACGACCCAATTGTGTCCATCCGCCTTTAACAGGATGAATGTTCGGAATGAGTCGCCAATTCGACAGCGCCGCGTGAATGGTTTAATGGAAACGTCGTTGTCAGGATTCAATCCGTGCGCGACGTCGTTTTGCATGTGGAAACATTTTCGTACGAGGACATATTGTCGTTGTCAGGGTGCGTGGATTGGTCGTGCCTTGGTTACATAATACGCCGGACCTTTCTCATGGGATGTGCGACTCTCCGTCGTTGCTACGCGTTTTGTTTCGGATCTGTCTCTAAGAGATACTTTATATCCACTCTGAAGGGTTGTGTTAAATTGTAAGATCAGGACACTTTTACGCATGGGAACTCATGATAGAAGAACCAGTGACTAAGATTTATAAATAAATAAGGTAGCTAATACTTATAGACATTATCCACGTGATATCATATTAACGCTTATAATGAATGTATTTCAAAGTTACTTTTAGCTTGAACGTATGCTTAATATGGTATAATTTTTGATAGATATTTTAATTCAATCAGATTTTAAAACCGATTTATAGGTAATATAAGTTTCCTTAATCAAAGTTAACGCTATAATATCATACTTTTTTAGCTTACTTATATCTGAAATCAGTAAAGGGTGAATGGTTTTAGGGGGGCTTGATTTAGTATCATACTTACTCAATTCAATTATCGTACCTCGGTTTAGATCTTGTCTGATTAACTAGCAAGCGCAGTATTGTAGAGGCTCTTGGGATTTCTCATCTTGTTTATCAGTTCCAATTTATTGTAACGATTCATTATAAAAAATTATCTTAATTATGCTTAATGAATTTAACGATTTATTTATTATCAGCTAGTTTTTAGTAAAACCCCCCAAAACCGTGGAGTTAGTAACTTTTTTATAGCGTACGAGTAATCTCTTTCCTTTATTAACGTATTTATAAGATGATCCTTTGAAATTAATATTCTTGATTTATCAAAATATTTTTATCTCTACTTCGTATTTTCTTGGGATAGAGAATATGATACGATGCGTATTTGGTACTCCTATTTGCTATTTTAGATATCTAGCTGAACTGAGGGCTATTGAATGTGCTTATCATCCTGGCACCTTAATTAATACATACATATATAGAAGAACTGAGAGACATTATATCATGATATCATTACAAGAAAGGTCATATCTCAAAAGAAGTTACGTTCCTACATTCTACTTAGCAACCCAGCTATACTAACTATGTAAGACCTCATAGATTGGGGAAGTCTTTATGGAATGAACATCCGCGCAATATTTTCCGCGGATGACCTTTTGGGTTCTACATCATTCCTCTGGACAAAGACCTGAATATTTAAGTGCATTTAATGATGCATTGAAGTAGAGGAAGATGGAAAGAATTACCGTTTAATTCGAGTTCCTCAAGGCTTTTCGCAATTCTCAACACAAGAGAACAATCGAAAAACGACCGGATTAAGCCCTTAACGGAATTGAAAACACACGTCAATTTCCCATTCATAAACGAGCGAAACAAACGGACTTATTCTCGTGGAATGTTCGTTTGGAACGTAATGTATTCTCCCCAACGGCAACATCCTAAAGGGCTCAATGGGTACATTTTTTCCCTCCAACAATTGTGAAGGGCAGATGCTTTAGTCTCGTGAAAAGACAGTCGGCAAATAAAGATACGGCTCTCTTTTGACAAACTCTCGCAGTTAATAAGGAAGAAGTGCCCCGCCGCTCCTCGTCCCACCCCCTTACGTCTTTCTCAATCGAATTACTGCTCAAATAATGGTTACCTCGGTAACGCATCGACGACGATTGATTACACAACAAGCATAGGTGGTGTCGCAAGTATTTACCCCTTAGGAACGGCGGTTAATTCGACTCCGTGAAGGGAGAAAAGCAAGCTTTTCTTTAATTGCGGCGCATGGCCGCTGATTGTCTCCAATTTGGGCAGTTGCGTCTGAGGGCGCGTGGGGGAGCTAAACTGGTCCAAATGGGAAGTTTAGAAAACGTAGTTTTTCCGACAAATTTGGATTGAGGGGATAGAGTCAGATTTGTGCTGGTGTTGGCTTTCGCTGTGCCTATTCTTAAGTATAATTGGTAGCGATGGTTATGTTGGAGGAATTAAACCACTGTAACACTAGAGATGTGAATGAGTGTTTTCGTTTTTGGAGTTCTCGTTTATTTTTATAACTCTTGTAGAGTAGACTAAAATTTGCTGATGTCGTGTTTCTCTATCTAAATGTGAGGTTTATTTTAATGAATGATTGGAAATAAAGTTCATCATTTTCGTAAATTAAAAATCTATGAAAAAATATCTGATGACTTCTAGCACGTATAGGTAAAAAGAGGATATCAATTGTAATATAAATTTATCTATTTTTGCTTACGTTTTTTACCATTCATCTTTTTAGTTTATAGCACTATTCGGAAAAATAATATTTAGTCATTTAAAAAAGTGGGCAATGAGTAAATTAAAATTGAGCTAAAAAGTCTGCACACAGATATTTTAGAAGTCCAAAGTAAACAAAACCTAAAAATCTGAGAAATATCCCATACTTTGTCGGATGTATGGGATAGCATTTCTCTTATAAAAATTTTCAATCCAAGTACTTTTATAGTGATGAATAAGTTTCCACAGCTGCTCCAAAACTTTTCAAATTCAAATAACAGGTCCTCTGAATATGTTACCGCCTACTTGAGAATTCCGTTACAGAGATGGTTATTTCGTTTCCGTTGTTTCATGAAGATAAATGAATCTTTGCTGACGCATGAGTTGTTACGTCACTACTACACGGTAATTGAGATAGCTTTGAATCTAATAAATGCATTTATACGGATGGTAATCTGAAAATTATGAATGATATGGGTCAACAGCATAATTAATGAATATGAGATGATAATCTGAGATATGATCATTTACGAAATAATTAATTTATATAATTTGTGTATGTAAATCAGAGGAGATTCAGGTTTTTGAACTTAATTTTTATCCAATAAATACTAATTCAGAGAATGAATTGTCGCTAAAATTGGAATGCATCTCATAATAAGGACTCCATATTTAGCTACTGAATGTTTTGTCATCAGATAATGATCGAAGTTCGTATACTTTCGTTCTTATTAGGTAATATTCAAAATTAAATGCTCTTATTTTTATTAATAAGACTTATTTTGAATTAATTTAATTTTCCTTCGGCTCATGAACTACTCATTTTAACACAACAAACTTCACTTTGCTTGTTATAGAATTCTAGAAACTTAATGCTGACGAGCACAGCTACGCATTTAAACATCTGTTGACTTGAAATCATTACCTATATTTCTAGGAGAAGATATCTTTGCATTAAATTTGAAAAAAATCTCTTATGCAAAATTAACGAATCTTTGAAAGAAACTATAATAAATGTACCCTTTTCAAGTATTACAGATTATATTATTGAGAATAAAATGATCGCAATTTAAATGAAGGATGAATTTCGTATTTTCAACAATGATTAAAAAAATTAAGGCAATCTCGTCCTAGGAGCTTTTGTACTACACAATCACTTCTTTATCTGCAAAAATATTAATAGAAAGCTCGTATTGGTTTTATTAAATACTATTAAAAACTGATCATATTCTTTTAGAGCCAGGTTATTTAAACATTTCCTCAACATCTTGCAAAAAAGGTAATGTTACAAAAGGAGGTCTTTTACCGCCACGCGCCTCCATGGCTTCTAGAAGGCCGTCGCATCCACAGTGGTGGACGGAGATAAAAAAGAAAACAAAAGAAGACATCCTCCCGCGTACGTGCTCCCTCGTTCGTTTCGGAGGGGTTTCGAGATAGCTTATGACATTCTCATGTAAGACCGTTTAATTGACTAATGACAAAGCTGGTACGGTGGCTCGCAGTTCGCAGCAATCATTTGTTTTCATCAAGGTCCAGAGGATGTCGTTCGGTGCTTTCCTATCCCCTTTCGCTTCCTCCATGGATAAGTACGCGTGTGCTGTGCCTCCGGTCGAGGCGCATGTGAGGAATCCTTAAAATGAGGAGTGCGAACCGGGTGGAGCTCTCGGTTGGTGTTCCCTATCAATAGACTGGAATCCAGTCGCTATAATTGTCCATAACGTTGCTTGTTGAGATGCTGTTCTACACAGAAGTCTGCTGTGCTGTCATTTGGTCTATTTCGCAGTGCATATGTTTAAAGGAGGAGGATTTGAGTTATGATGTATGCATAGTAGAGTATGGAAGTCTTTGCTGTTCTGTTAGAGTACGTAGTAATGTAAGAGGATGTAAGAGTTCTTCTGTTAAGGTTCAGGATGGACGCTAAATATTTGCAGCGCAAAATTTCTCGTTTGAATAATCGCAGATCGAGTTGTTGGGTTTTTTTAGACAAATAGAGTCCTTAAAAACAACTTAAGTATTTAGTTATGGGTATAATGTTTTATGCCAATCTTCTAACGCTGAGGTCCCTGGTTCAAATCCCGGCTGAGGAGGAAGTTTTCCTCTTAAGGTTTGGATGTTTATGAACGTCTGTTCTTAAGCTTAGAACCATACTGTAATTGTTCAAAAAGTAGATGTTTGTCTTGCATACTAAATAAATATTTTGGAAGCCTTTGTTTCTTACATATCGGAATTAATATCTAACTAATAAAAAAAATGGGCTTGAATATGTTACTTTGGAATTTGTGCTAAATATCGTTGAAGGCTTGTGATGAAGAATAATGTAGTGCATCCAAAGGAGTTATGCATATATTATCCAACTTGATTATTCCGCATCGGAGATGTACTTTGAATTTTTGCTATATATCTGCAAATAATATCGTAATCGTGCCATCTTTATTGAACACCAGGGGTTTTAATAAAGAACAACAGATAGTGAATCGAATATGCGGAAATATCGATTTTCATATTAAGCTATAATAAAGGTCAGCTCGTGACATTTTGATCCATTCTGCTATCTACAAATCTGCTATTGATGGGACAGATACAGGGGGACTGAAAGGAATTTTAATAAGCTCTGTATCGAAATAATCTTAATTTTTGTATTGAATTATCAAGAGTTGTTCTCCCAATAATTATACGCGATTTTAGAAGGAATTTTTAAGTATTACAACACAGATCGAATTCCAGCGACGTTTACATAGATCCAACGAATACAAGGACCTCTTATTGGAAGTGTACGCCTCAGCTGCAGACAAAATAAAAGAGAGACCATATGGCATAAACAGAGGAAGAAATTGTTGGGGGATAAACGAACACAAGAGGAAAAATTCCACCTCACCTACAGCCACCCGCGCTCAAAGCCAGTGAACGCTGACAATTGGAAGATGACACATAATTGGAGAGGGAACGAGAAGAAAAACCATGGAGTGAGAGAAATACCACCCGCATGTCTGCTTTCTTCCCATTCGACCACTTCTGCCTTTTACTCCCCTCTTTTCATTCCATTCGCTAACCTTTCGCAGTTTAACCGTATTAGGCCACCCTAAACTTTTCGTCTTCGTCCGAAGGTCTCAACACGGCTCCCGCATCTCTCTCCCCCAATCCTCGCGATAAATTAGGGGGAATATTTAATGGGCGTATGAGTCTGCACGAATACATTATCTCTATGGCGAAAGCTCACGGAGGTATTTTTTGCGTATTGTTTTATCATCTATAAGTCGACGTATTTTTCAAAACAGCCGATTATACGGTTGAGACCTAAACTTCAAAAAGGTAAAATGCAAAAAAATGAATTTCATTTAGTATTTTTTTATGTTTCCGTTTCGAATTACTCTATCCTGGCAACCGTTTGAGTTTCTAGGAAATTTTTAATTGTTGCCTAAGCGCTTGATAAATTAAATTGAATATGCAAGGATTAGAATTTGCAATATAAAGTAAAATAAGGTTTAGTAATGTGTTTTAAATTCATTATGTACACGAGTGAAAGTGCGAAGAGATATTTACGAAATATTAGAAAAATAATAGGGTAGAAAACTAGTCAACTAAATAAGCTATAATCAGTAATAAAACTCGATTCTTTTCCCTGAGCTGAAAGTACATAGGGAATACATTTGGTTTTGAATGACGAATAAATCTCGACAAGCCTATAAAACTCTTTTAATCCATTTTATGCGGTAGGGAAGAAATATATAAAGGAAAGAGACGAGAGGGAATTAAAAGAATTTACCGTTTCGGACAAAGAAAGAAGCAAAAATGAAACCATGTACGCCCAACAATAATTGATTTTCATTACGTGGCCACGTCCGATAAAAAAATTCGTATAAATAGCCATTTGTCTTGTTTAATTCCTTATACGGAACCATTGTGCTCGTAACGTACGATTAGGCCACCGGTTGATCAACCGACGGCAATTTGATAAGCTTAATTTCGGTCATTGTCCAAAGATTGCGCGTGTCCTCATTTCGTACTCTCTTTACGTTCCTATAGATGGAATAATTTCCCGTTCTTACGTATCTCCAAGGCCCTGCGTATTAAAAAAACAGATGAGTAGCGACCCCCGCCTCCTTCTGCTGTCGCATCCTCAAATGCAGCTCATTCCAAGATGCACTGAACGAGCGTTCTTCAAGAAAAAAGAAGCGGTCGCTAAGGAATGGACCGCAAACAGCGGTAAGCAGGAAGAAGTTAAGGGAGACAATGTGGACAATGCCATTGAAGGATAGCGAATTGCTGAAACAATAGAGAGGGGAAAAGAAATGAGTGAAGCGCCCTCGTTTCGCAGTGAAAGAATCGTAAATGCACGCCCAGTCCGACTTCTTAAGATTGCCGACTCAGAAAGGGCTATTCGCCGGGAGCTCTTTGTCGTTTTTCAACGTCAAACGGTCTGAAATGTTTCAAAAGAATCCTGCCATTGATGTGAGCACATTCTGGAGTCCCTTTTTTTGAATTGCATCGATGTATTGGAATAATGATTGCGATGAGATGGATAGGTTTGAGAGTAAATTATTGTAGTTTTAATTAATATGTAGGACTCGGCTTCCAAACTACTTCCTAAGATACTGAATAAATGATTTGTACTTCCTACGGATAGAGTATATATAGCATATAAAGTAAATTATTAGTAGAAAGTACGAAGTCATATATTCAGTACGTTACCATTTCACATAGTAACACTTGAACATATTAACTTTAATTCCTAACATGTTCCTTCGGAAAGATAATTCAATTTTTAACGGTGAATTACATTGCTAAAGAAGGAAATCAGAGTAGATTCATAATTTACAGTTCATAGTTGTTAAAAGGTGTGGACAAATCCTACAACAAACATCCACTGAGTGGTAAAAAATTGAGTGAAAAATAAGCGTAAAATATCTGTTTCTTTTCTTAATCAATGACATTGAATCAATGTTCAAAACGTTAAAAATTCTGTGGTTTAACTTTTTCGTAGGAGTTAGAGAAATAGAGATCTCCAAATAATAATGTGTTAAGTTCAATAAATTTTTAATGATGATTTACTTTATTTAAAACACAAGGATCAGAAGAAATATTGTCCTCCAAGTATTCGTATATTTCTATGGCCTTAAATCTTCAAAGTCATAAATAATAAAAATAAATAATTGCATATCTATATCCAGCCTGAAGATGTAATGTAAATTACGAAACGCAATGAAATTGAATTATCGGTGGAAATCACGAAGTTTTTCATTATATTTTATATCTATGTTACGTAATTTATATTTACGTATTAAATAACGAACGAATGAATTATATCAATCAATTTAATAAAAACTAAAATCATCCTTTATATACATGTATTATAACATAATCATAATCTATAATGCGTACTTTAAATCGAGATATCCCGAATAAATGTGTCTTGATTAAATCTTTCTTCATTCACGAGTTTCGAGGTTAACTCAATGAATACTTACGTTATATTTGCTCGACAGAAATTAGGGGGAGTGGTGCAAGAGACGTTTATAGAAATGACTTTCCCCCGCCGCAATCTCTGAGTGCATCAGTCGCAAATGCCAACGAAATGGAGCAGATATTTTTCTCCATTCATCGTCGCTCAGCGGGAGTTGCTGTCTGAGTGGCCGATTGCAGCGTCTGCGGTGTAACTCTCACTGCTTTAGCCTTTAGCGGACTTGTCCCTCTGATGGATGAGTGAGACGGGTTGAGTGCATCGCATGCAATTGAGATTCGGGTTGAATGGATTATCAAGGACGGAAGGCGATCTCGGTTGGAAATGGCTTTAAGGAATGGCGTGACATTTGCATTATGATCGAGACGGGTTTTGCGTGACCCCAACGCGAAAATTTCGGGAATGTCACGGGCGTGTCAGAGTTCTATTTATACTTTTTGAACTATTGTTGTCAGACTTATGTTTTGAGCCACCAGAAGCTTAATGTAAGGTACTTTATGGTCTTAATCTCATCGTGAAATAGGTCGAGTTTTATTGTGATGAAAATCGTAATATGTATGGTAAAATTTAAATTGATTTGTTTTGTTACCATAGCACTAACATAGTTACTTAGTTATATAGCAACTAAAGTTGCATTTCACTGGTTGTTCGAATCTTAAATGAGAGGATTACTGATAAAATAAATGTTTATTAAACTTATGTTTTCCTGAACTCGGAATGTGGACTTCTAAGAAAGTATAAGATAAGAAGGAGGTTATTTTGAAGGGAGTATTCAATTAAAATGAAGTTAGGATGAATTAAAGAATTAATTCTGGAGCTGGCTGTAGGAGAGTAATTTTGATCGAGTAACTAATAATAAGTAGAGAAGCCAGAGGGGAAATGAGTGGGTCGTATGTTACTATACTTTGGATTAGTTTTGGAGAGATTTAAAATAGTAGGATTCGAAGATAAATAGAGGAGACAAAGGTGTTAGTTTGTTAACAGGAAGGACGCCGTAGCATTTCTAAGCTAGGCAAGGAGTAAGGAAATTCAGGTCAGTTAATGAAAACTTGCCGTGATTAAGGAAGAAGATGATCGTACCTTGTTTATCTATTACTCACTCTTTCTTTTTATTCATAAATGACCATATTCATGAAATAAAATTTGTTCTAGTTCACTTTCTTTACAGTCCACTTAAACTAAAAGCTAATGAAGCAATGCTTCTTATTTGTTCTCCTTTTATGAGTGATTAGTTAATTATTTTAATCATGTTCAAATCAATTCAAAAGTTTGTTTTAATTGAAAGTGATGGTATAAGTTTTTTTCAAATAACTTTGACTCATTTTTTAAAGGTTGATATTAAAAGATCAAGGTGTTACTTTCTTCAAAGTTTAACTTTATCAAGTTTGAATAATTAGTTCGAATGTTTCAGGTTTCTTTTCTATAATTTGCCATAATGCATTAAATTTTGATTTTCCTACGTATCTTTGCATATTTTCCTACGAAAGAAATGCTGTCATTCAGGCAACTGCAGATTAAATAATTCAGTATTATGTTTATTAATTACATGATTATTTATAAATAATTATTTACCTTATTACACACAAGTATATACCTCAGTAAACCTCACCGTATCTTCGTTATTATTAACCAAGCCCCGAAAAGGAATTTGAACGTACTAACGATAAACATTTAGTTATCTTGTTGACGATGTACATTTAGTTAGCTTATTTACGTTGCCATGGTTGTCATACATGTAGCTGACTGGGCTTAGAAACGCCATAAAACTAACGCTAGTGTGTGGGACGCACATAAAATGGAATGAAAAGCACCAGATAATCAGCTTCCTTCGAGGGGAGACTCTTCGGAATGGGAGCGAGTGAATGGGAATGGACAAAAACAAAGGAGACACCAATGAGAGACAACAAGTCTTCATTTCCCTCTCTGGATCAACGGTGCGTTGCGGGAGAAGGCAATTGAAGCAGTCCAAATGCCATAGCGCCTCGTCCCTCAACGCCTACGCTCGAGGCGTCGAAAAAAATGTGTTTCGGTGGAGGGGTGGCCCTAAATCGGCCCTGATTGTTTTAATGCGTTTTTTACTGGTGAAGTGATAATTCACGTCGATTAGCGGAGAGATTTCCTAGGGTCAATAGTTCCTTCGAGGGATAATTCCATTAGATCATAGTCTGGCATTGGAACTAGTTCCTATAGTTTGCCTACAAAGGCCGTTTAACACGTTCCTAAGAGGGCTGAATTGAATAGGAGGGTCCTGCAGCGTCTTTTAGGACTCACCCAGTTTTCATAATGGGCCGTTGGAGGTGCTTGGATGTTGGGACTCTGAGAATAAATGAGTCCTTTTTATGAAATACAATTTGGAGTCTGTTTACGGATGGATCGAATGCATAAGAAGAATTTTCACAGGATTTTCAAGGATAGTTAGAGCTATAAAGAATTATACTTAAATTTAATCAATTAAATATTCTAATCCTTAAAATATATTCTAAAATTTAAAACAGAAATTTCGTAAGCATATATGATTTCCATCGTGTAATAAGACGCAGAGTAAATATAGCTGTTTAGAGGAATGAATGACTTTGAGAAGTATTAAGTGCATTCTAATATATTAGTTATTCAGTTACACACATATATACATGTACATCATTCAATTATATTTTGACTGATATATTTTATGTACTGATACTAACTTTAATTTTGACTGATGATTAATATAGATTAGTAAGGATGAAGACAGTTTATTTGTCTTGTTTTGTTTTCATATGATCAGAAGGAGTTCCCCTAAAATCAATTGTATTCTTTTCCTCACTCTTGCCTTTAACGTTATTCCATTCATATAAAAACCTAAACTGTTGTTATATCTCGCGTTCCTTAGAGATACTCACTTACTTCCTTACATTACAACAACTTTTAAAATAAAATGCAACTATGCTCATTATATCAGGCATTTAACCACAAGATCTGTCATCAAGCAATTTAGGTGTAGGTGTTGCAGACCAATTATTTCATGCCCTCGTAGGTTTCACAAATATGTTTATGTTTCCTTTTAACTTTTCAGTATTCTGAAAATGAGCAAAAAAGTATTTTTTCATATCCTACCAGCGCGTGACTATATCTTCATAAAGTAGTAATATGAACGCTAGAAATGTTGAAATATTGGATCCGGAATGCACTATCCAGTACGTTTTTCGTATCATCCAGCCGACGTCACTTTCGTTTGAACACAACTTTCGCAGTTGAACTAATTAAGGTGAAGGTTCTGATTTCCTCCCAAGAGCGGAAATTCCACTCAAAGACGTTACCCTAAGACCTCGTTCAGTTGCATCAATGAGCCACGCTCCGAGCCTTGATTACCACGGAAGATGCGCTCACAAAAATGCCTTTTTAACCCCGTGGCAATGAAAACCGAGGATGACGCGTCGGAGCGTAAAATTCTCCGGTTCATTCATTCATGCCGTCCACTACTCACGTGCAGAGCCGCGAAGCAAACGGTTCAAATGAGTTCGAACCCGGGGAAGACCTATGTCCTCCGCGGTCAAGACCTTTACCACCACTGGAAGGCGAGGTGCTGGCAGCTGCCGTCGGTGGAGTACGCCTCGCAATGGCGGAATTACATGGCAATTAGTTATGAAACATGAATTAGCCGTCATAACGGGCGTCATGAGGCGAAATTTCGTCCGCTTTATTAGATACGAAGGAGAACGTTAATTGCAGAAATTGAGTGTTATTTAAGGGAGCAACGATCGCTAAGGAGACAACATTTGATTGGCTGGTGGTGCTAACATGAGTCTCTTGAGCGGGAAAGTAATGAACATAACATGAAAAAAATGAAAATATCAACCTCATTTATATATATTTAACGCTTCTGTGATTAGTAGAAAAGTGGCTTGCCCTCCCCCCGTCTAATAGCTGTGAGGTGGTGTAGATAGAATTTATATGGCATCAAATATGTAGATAAAAATCTCTTATATCTCGTATTTCGTTAACTATTTGAGAAAAGTCACCTCATGGAAATACGAACCTAGTCGTTTTAGATTTATTCTTATCTTTTAATCGTAAATTAAACTATAAATTGCCTTATTGGCCTCTGAAGAAGAAAAATTTCAGTTTACATTTAAAATACTAAGGATATATTAAATGATTCCATAACGATTAAAATTATAAAAACTGTATGATTTTGTAAATGTATCTTCTTGGTTACATGTTTTGGAAAAGTGAAGGAACTTATCAATAGTAATATGATTAATTATGAAAAATTTATATTCAATATTTGCGACTTATATTAAGACTTGATGATTATTGTTCAGGAGTTATTTAGACGAATAAGGCAGTTATGTAAGTTTATCATTCTCTTTATGTCTTATGTTCATCGCTGCCTTACCAGTAGAAACAATGCCGGCGACCAGAGACTGTCCATTAGTTATTTATTCTCAATTAGATGAACTTTCGGAGGATTTGATTGTCTTCTATTATAGGCGCCAGTAGGGTTGTCCCCGGCAGGTGCCAAGATGGTAACCCATCCCCGTATAAAGTGTCTTAAGCGCCAAAAACATCTGCCGAGGTCTTGCAGCGTACGAGATAAGGTTATGAGCATCTTCATGAATGAGAGGTCCGTAACCTCATGTCCTCACCTCCTTGATATCGCACGGACAGCTGCGCGCGCCGGACACTCCTTTTTTCTCATTTACGCCGCTCTATTGTTTTCACTTTCCCGGGGAGTGATTTTAATGAATGGGAATAAAAGTTAGTTCGGAGGCGTTGCCAGGGGGAGGATGAATGGAGAGGGAGTGTGAGGGAGACATTCTGGAAGACGTCAAGATTCATTCAGAAGTGTCTCTAAAGAGCTAAGCCGCCGGCTTACTCGGATGATGTGGGTCTCTACTCAAGTTACTCGTTACTTCTGGTAACCACCAGTTTTGGGTATCGTCGCCTTAGGAACGATCAAAACTACTTCAGAATTTCAAAGTGGATAACCTCGTTAGAGTTTTCTTCGAGATGTTGTATTTTATTCTTCTAACAGCTTTAGAAAGCAACTGTAGATTATATAGCTGATCGAGAGATTGTTTTCAAGGAAAGTTAGTGGATGATGCTTGGTATATGATTGCTGAATGCTATTGCAATTTCATCAATAAACGGTTTATTCATGTAATATCATTTCTTTCTTCCTTTTTATGTTTCTATTCAAGAATTTAATTATTCAACTATACGTTTTATTTTTATCCCATGTCATAGAACAAATCTTTCGGCTAATTTTGTTTAATTTTGTAATAATAATTGTAATGGCAATGATTAAATGTCACTATGAAGCGTTCTAATCAATGTCTATAGTAGGAATATATTATCCTTCTTTAGTATACTTTATTATTCTTTGTATAGTATCCCGTGGTACGTATTTATAAATTTTCATTCTCTTCATTAGGAGCGAGGATTTTATTTCGAACAGTAAATAGTATCTCATTTTACCATTTGGCAAGCGGCAATCATAACTTTCATTCTCCCTAAATATATCTTCATAATATTCGTATTCAAGCAATTATTTCGTTGATTTTTAATAACCAATTAATTGGGCATTAGAAAAAAACCTTGTGAACAAATAATTTCTTCTCTTACCAGCTAACATTGGACGATGCGGGAGTCGTGAAATGGTATTTCCGCTCATATTCGTTCCTAAGGAGACAGCATCGCTGTTAGTGATTACAGGATGTCTTGCGCGCATGTGTCGCCTTTCAAAACAATGTTTAACAATATTTACGAGATCCGACTCCCGGACTGCGGCGCCCGTGCGACTTCTAAGCGCGGACAGAGTGGCGTCTCACAGCCGAATCGTTTGTAATGTCTTGCCGGAATAGCGCAAGACACAGTTTGTGCCTTTTAATAATTTTCGGGAGACTAAAGAGATAGGGTTTAGACTTGCTCGAGGAAAACCATATGGCGTATCCGTAGTAAAAAAGCTCGTCTATCGGCTTCGAAATGTTATTAAAAGTCAGCCAGGAATACAAGGCGATATGCGGTCGCTCAAGGCTTCTTTGTTTGTTTGGAAGCATCGATATTTAATAATTCCCTCCTCTGTCGCGACCAAAAGTTTTGGCGGGTCATATTTTTAGCTTTGTTCTCGGAAGGAAAATTCCAGGCATTTTTTCGTGACAGCGCCAGCGGCGAAAGGCTGAATTATCTGGAGGGCCAAAAGTGGCGCGCGTGTTTGAACGATGGCTGAAGTGAGCGTTACTAAGTTCTGGGTTGTATTTTGACGTTTATAGCTTATTTTGTGATGATAAATCTTATAAATTTTCACCTCAGGCTTTGATGATTGATATCGGATATAAGATTGGGTCATTGGAGATTTAATTACTCAATAAATTATTATTGAAATTGTTGTGATGAAAAGTAGCAAAATCTGACTGGACTGGATGAATGTTATTTTTAAGATAGCTTACGGCATCATAAAATGGACTGAACGTCTAAGTTTGGGCATTTAGAAAAAGGTATCGTTCATCTTAGTTTGAAAAATGTTTTCTTAGTCACCAAGAAATTAAATTGCTAAATTTAACCTCATCGTTCAACTTACAATCAGCTGTTCGAGATTGTTGTTAGTTAGAGAATGTACTATTGTTCGTATATTACTTTATTATAGTGTCAAATATTTTCTTCATTTAAGAATAATTTACTTCATAAGTTATTCATGTTATAGCTAAAATTCAATCCAAAGTCACTGATAGAGATTTGTAAATAATGTGAGTAGTAGACACTCGATTTCAAAACTACTGTTCATTAAAATTTAACATAGTTACTTAAAATTTTAATGTAACATGATTCATCATCATGATCATTGACTTTAGCAATGAAAGTTCAGTTTTCATCTACTAGTGAAAAGGTAATGGTTTCATCCTTTAAGAACCATTTCTATTTTTTTTTGTTTTTTGTTATATATAACAAGAAAGATAAAATAGTAATTCACCATATTCTTGAAAAGGACATTTACCCTTATCGTAGATGTCTTCGAATATAAAAATATATATTTAAACCTTTTACCCTTCTGAATTTATTTCATCAGAAAACTAACGTGACATGAAACTAATTTGCTGTTAATGCATGACATGTGGTTTCTTGTAAGATAGATACACTATACTATAATAAACGGTCATGTTTTATTTGAACCTTGACGTACGCTAAGTTAAAGTCAGAGATAGAGGCGTTGATTATTAGTAAGGCATGCTATGTATAATAATGACGGAGATTAGAGTATAAATCAGCTGGGCTTTTTATCATTTCAAATTATTGTCCTTTTCTAATTAGCACGAAGAAGGTGTCTTTGCGTGTCTTTAATTTATCATTATTGTACGTGGAGTTCAAAACAAAATGTATTCTCTTTCAAAATCTGTAGTTATTAGCATATATTATATTATCGATTTAGGTAATAATGACTATTCGCTTCTAAAAAATAATTCTGCGCCAAAAATGTAGGATACGAGGTGAAAAAATAATTCGATGGATTATAAATTCGCTAGTTTATCAACTATAGCAGTAAATTGATGGATAGTTTACGTCCAAATACGAAGGTTATCGTTACTTATTCCTTCTTCGTACAGTTGAGTGTGTAAAATTTCATAATATTGACGTGACATACATTTATATTAGAAAGGAGAGTTTTTTACTATTTTTAGTGGTAATACGGTAATAATAATATAATACAGTACACCATGAAAATTTACGTAGTTCAGTACTACCAATAGTAATAATTCAATATCTTACTTAAGTTTCTCGATCCCGTAGTGAAAGTAAATGAGCCTGAGAATACATAATTACCTCTGATATTGTTATTCGTTCTAGTTAAATGAAATATTTTAATTATTTTTAGGTGTACTACAGAGATTATTATCTCAAATTTATTTTTCTTCAATTTCATTCGCGAATGTATTTTAAGGAGAGACACTGGAATAAAATACGCGTACGATAAGATTATAATTACATTCAGTTCAGTCACTCCTTACCGAGTGCCACATACTGTAGTTATATTAGGTCGTTGAGCCCCGTTTACGTACACCGTTGGTGTGCTACATCTCTGGGGAAAGCAATGTTAATAACAATACATCATATGTAGTTATACCTCTACTATGTCCTCAAAAGTTCATTTCAACCGAATATTTAGGGAATATGGTTCAAATCATAGTTTAAGCTTGATAAAGGATGACGATGATAGAAGATAGATCTATATTTTAGTTTAGTAGTCTTTATTTGCAGAAATTGTTGAGAGAGGATTTTTAGGAGCGCAATCTATTTTTCTCCGAAAGATTGGATAGAAAAATCATGGAATGGATGGGTTTAAATCATTCCCACGTAGATAGTTAATACTGACTGTATAGTTAAAAATAATGTTCCATTACGTTACAAATTTATTCAATTGAAAACCAATGCTGCCTCGTTTTAGAGATAAGCTGAAGTCTCTATATTATAGATGTTTTTCAGCTAATCATTATAGTTTCGCATTTTTAACAGATATGTGTATAATTAGTTATAGACAATAGGGAACAGTGGTATTTTATTTAACTTAATTCGCTTTTCAACGAGTAAAAAGAAGTTAACAGTCGTAAGTGAAACTCAAACAAAATGAATTCCGGTACCGGGAATCGAACCCGGGCCTTCCGGGTGAGAGCCGGATATCCTAACCACTAGACAATACCGGATGTACATATGTGTATCGAAGCCATGTGTAAATGTAATTCACAGTATATAGAGTTAGGAATTTATTCCTTTTAGAGTAACTCTAAAAATCGCCTGATTTCCTGAATGAATGGCATTAAATGAATAAAGTTATCAAATTAAGCTTTTCCTTTTACATTATTTAGTGTTGAATGGATTTCTTATTATCAAGGCTTTGTTTGAAAGTTATGAAAATAAAATAGTACACAAGTATGCCATAAAAAGTCGTAACTCTTACCTTTACCAGGTTGCGTAATAAATCGATCTTTTCCATGACATATCCCGTCCAAATTGGAAAAACGCGTCCAGGCCTAAAAAGCTAGAAGTGAATACATTCCTTTTTAAATTAAGAAGCAAATCCCTTTCTAAGAAATTAAAATGCAGCATTTGTTTGTAATTGATTCCCCGTTCGTTCGTATTCATTGAGGCTCCATTTGATCGTATCAATGACAGCTCTAAGTATGAGTACGCCAGGAGACTATTCTTGCTGTGTCGTTCCAAAAAATGTTTTTCGTAAATCGATCTCACTCCGTGAAGAATTAGTTATCCAACTAGCAAGTATGGAAATGAGAAAGTTTGTCGTTAAAATTGTTCCAAAAATACGCTCGACACTTCTTGTTTATGGAGCTGTGTCACATAAATTTTGTAGCAGATTGATTATCAGAAATATTCAAGTGGAATCATATCTTAATATTTTCACTTTAGAATTTTTAGTTCACGTATTATTGCAGTTATATAATGACTGGGTCTTGTGAACTAAATACAGCAATTTATTCTTTAACTTCCTGAATTATTTGAAGATCTAATTTTACATAACTTATCTTATAATCGCGCTCTGTCTATAAATAAATGGAAATGTTTGACCAAGTATCATTGATTTATCCTCTATTTTTGTCTACAAATATGGTCTTTTTTTATTGTACTCGTATAATGAAGTTCGCGATTTTAAAACAATCAATATCGCATATATCTGTTTTACTGTAGTAAAGTTTGAATTTCCTTTCTATAGAATTAATGTTTATGTTAATTAATTCTATTAATTAACATACGTATAGGTAGAGGAAATATTTTTTAGAAAAATTAATCTGGAAATTTATTTTGAAAAATTTTTACATCTTTATGTAAGCTTTGAAGATTATATTTTTCCTCTGATGGATTTCAGCTTTTGTAGTTATCACTGATTATTTACAGTTAATTTATTGAAATTGATTTATACTATATAAAGCTACTCGTAAAAGTCAAATTTGGGTTCAAGTTTCTTAATCATTATATTTATATATTATAAGCCCTATAATGATGCCTTACTGATTACCAGGTCAGAATTTGAAATCAATATTCGGATGATTAATATTTAAAGTGAGAGTATAGGAGGACGAGCAATGTAAATATCTCTCCATCACTACGTATTAGATGCATAGAAATACTCTTGTATAATCTTAATCAATGTTATCCTTACGAAAATCCAAATTTATATCTCTATTCACTTGTTTCATGTCCTTTTTGTGGCATTTCCTGAATTTCTTTGTCAACATTGTTACAGAATGTTTCCGTATTTTCATCTCCTTCTTACTTATTAATAATTTCTGAACATATTGTAATTACAAAGTAAGCACGAAGAGTATTCCATAAGGACCTAACCTCGCCAATAAAAGAGTGTCTATTCGTTCCCTTTTTGGAGGCATAAGAGTGAATTCACAAGAGTTCGTAAAGGTATACTATGTAGAGTACAATCAGACACGCGCCTCCTCTCAATGCAGCATCGACTTCGACCCATCCCCAAAAAACAGCTCACGAATACGTTTCTTCCCCCCCTCGTGCGGTTAGTCCACGGCCGCATCATCCCTCTGCCCCACCCTTCCTCGGCGGACCATTAAGTTGAAGAACTATCCCGAACCACCTCCGGAGTCATACACAATGCCCACAATCTCCCGCCAAGTGCAGCACCCTTTCAATGGTGCTCATTGTGCGGGATTAAAAAAACATATATACATATTCGATGGAGAGGGTTTCCAAAGGTCCGAAGTCCTTTTTTGTGAGTTCGGCGGCATCCCGCTGAGGCGGCGCGGGTCAGCCAAGGGTGAGCACCGCGGGCAGATGGCGTAATGGGATGGATGACACGGTCGGGGGCGGTGGACATGGGTGGGTCTGCCCAGAAGGCATTGAAGCTCTCCCAGAGAATCGCTCCTGCCCGCAATCCGTTTTTCCCACACCGTCTTGGTTTAGCGCCATTGTTCTTCCTCATGGGAATCGGGGTTGACGGACGTCACCGTTGTTTTGTTTATATTTATAATGGGTCGCGATTTATTGGATGGACCGTATCGTGGGATCTGAGTTTTTAATGCTGATGAAGGCTAGGGACTGAAGGATGGGACAATATAGTGTAGGGTACTTATATAGCACTATGCGTAATTGAACAATAGGATTGTGGCTAGACTATTTAATGGGCTAATAAAGAAACGGAATATTTTTTGTCGATCATATCATTTTTTTGCACCTTACAATCGTTTTGAAGGATTGAATTGGATGATATAATTTCCATGGAAAGTAAGACCTTTCATGTGCGAAAGATTTATAATAGGTTAAGATTTTAATTTATTCATCCAGTTATTTCATTAGTTGAATTCAAATCTTTTAATTTATGACTCAATTTAGCATAACTCATTGAATTGCTTTCAGCAACTATCTTGGGAAAGGTATCATGGCGGTCATGATCTCAATATGTGTTGGTCTAAGAACTTTGCTAACTTTATTTTACGTATAATTCATGCATTTACAGGACATACGATAATATATTTGCTAAAGTTATAAATTAATAAGCTTCACTGCATATTCTTATACTCAAATATTTCTCAATTTCTGGGAGGATATCTAAGTATGACATTATTTGGAGAAAAAATATCCATGGAGGATAAAAATATTTAAAGGATAGGGTAAATGAAGAATTTATCGGAATAGTATATTATTAATAGTAATATATAATTATAATAATATTATATTATATTGCTTACCAAGAGCAGAATAATTGTTAATTTTATCCATCTATATGTATGTTACTATCTGAAAAAATATTTCGAGTGCCACGGAAAATCAGACTATGGTAATTCTTACTTCCTAATTATCTTTTTTTTTCAATTTGAACTATCAATTATATTGAAGGAACTATATAATTTTCATATATTTGAATATTTTCAAGATGCGTCCACTTCCTTTCCATTACTATATTTATATTTTTATATATCCTATGTTATACTACATCTATAATTATTTAATTTAATTTAATATCATGAACACTGCAATTTGATCATTCGACCAGGTGGCAACGGTGGTATAGGGGGATATATTACAAGGTATTGCCTGGCATTCGCCCGAAGACGGGAGGAAAACCCCTACAAAAAAACCTCCCGCAGACAATTTGTAGTTACATTATACAATATACACTATACAATATACACTATACAATATACACTATACAATATACATTACACAATATACTCCATACAATATACATTATACAATACACATTTAACAAAATACACTATATAATACATACAATTCAATATATGTTATACTTAATACATATATGTACATGCATTATACTTAATACATGTATAAAACATAAAAGTAAAGTTTAATCGTTATTTTAGGCTATAGTTAACTATTAGATTTTAACCTATTTCTAAAAGTTTTTACATTTTTCGGCATTGGTAAGAGAACTTCTCCAGGTAAAGCGTTCCAATCTCTAATTCCCCTATTTATGAACGAATATTTAGCAATATCAGTTTTCTGATTGCATTCTCTGATTTTTAAACCGTGATTACCGCGTCCTACATAATTCGGGAGTTTTAACCTCGAATTTAGTTCGCCCCAGCCCTCGGCAGAATTCCAAGATTTAAACATCCCAGTTAATCTATAAATTTTCCTTCTCGACTCCAATGACTCCCACTTCAGGTGCGCTAACATTTTTGAGACACTATCGGCTTTTCTGTGTTTACCTAAGACGTACCTGGCCGCCTTCCTTTGCACACCTTCAAGTTTCCTGATAAGGCCTGATTCGTGCGGATCCCATACGCTCGTTGCGTATTCTATGATCGGCCTATTCAATTATTCAATTATAATAATATTTCTACGTGTATCCTATTCCTATTCGTCAATATATATCTATCACTATCTTATGATCATAATTGCTACTTTACATTTAATGTAAAGAAGATTAAAAAATATTTCTCAGCTTGGTTAAGCTTGTATTTAATCTTCCGTGTTTCATTTTCTCGTATTTAAGGATTAGTTTCTGGCTAAACCATTCTACTGATAATTTTCCCAAATTTCTAAAATTGCCTTTGTTGCCGATTTATCGAATTACAGAATTATTGATCCAATTCTTCAAATGTCGTCTGAAGAGGAAATTTTCCTCTCAGGTTGTTGTTAGTGTGCGTCCATTATTGATTTGACAATGAGTTACACTACAATACTACCACAATGATCCTAAAACCGGATGTTTATAGTTGCTATGTTATATTAATAAATCTAATCAAAGATTTCTTCGTTTATAAAATGAGCAAAATTCATAAATGACATTGTTTTTATTAAAGGGGAATTTGCTATCATTTTCCTACTCAAAGAATGATTTTTAATAATCTCCTACTGAATGGTGGCAGCTAGCATATTACGCAAATCTCATACGCAACGCATGCTTCACTTCACTACCCCAAGAAATCACAACCCAATTCAAATCACACCCTCATAATCCATTCAAAAACTCACAATTTAAAACCCCCTTCTCTCCATAACGGCCGTGTTGAATCGTCATGAATCAAAGGGGAACTTAAATGTCATTTGGGTTCACGCTCCTGCCAAAATATTCATAGGCGTACGAATCACACGGTAGCGTCCCTCATTTCTTTAAAGAGTTGAGATATTCAGGGACTCGTGATCCCTGAAGACCAATCACGCGGTACGAAATGCGCTACGGGACAAATTCATAGCGAGCCGCGTTACATACAATTGCGATCCCAATGGACAAAAATGAGGATGAGGGTACATGTGTGTATATAGGGTAACATTCTCTCAGCGTATGACTGCACCCTCATACACCCGATCAACGCTCTCAATAGTCCAGATGAATCAGCCACCATTCATACACCAATATAGCCTCACAGTCTGTGAACCTGGTCTTAAGCGGATAACAAAGCACTGTTGTATAAAAAGAAGGGGCAATTCTGTCCAATTGGACGGACGAACCACCCCTTATTTATTAAGAGGGATCTCCGGTAGTTATTAAGAGGGTAGTTTTTTTTGTCCTCTCCTCCCGGACTATATTGTGGAATTAATATCAAGTGTGATAGATTAAGTTATAATGGAAGTATCATAAGCGTTGCTTTTTCTTCTGGAGGATGGTAAGGTAGCATAGGAAGGCAAAACAGGTCGATGAGAAATGGTACGATTCCTTTCCGGAAAGGCAATATCTAAAACGCTTTTTCTCCCCTACGAGTCTATATTTTTCTCGTTCCATTGATTTATGAGGGCTGGAAATGTCTAGAAAAAGGATGGTTTACGTTCTGGTATTTGGTTCGCCCTAAATCGTCCTTTATTCTCTTGGATTTAATTCTCGTTGGTTCTGATACGTCCAGTATATTTATGATAGGGCGAAAGATGGGCATTAAAAGATCATTACAAGTACTCCCAAACTATTAAGGTGGATGTTAGTATGATTGGTGTTAAATCTTGAATCTCTTGGATAATGGTGAATTATGAGCCATCCCTTACGACCTGTAGCTTTCGATAATCTTTTCTTTTCTGGTTGGGGTTGATTCTTTGATTCTTAGTAGAGAAAGAAATAATCTATTGAACTTTTGTTCTTCAATTTGCCGAATCGAACTCCAAAAACTGCGCAATATCGACTGAATTAACTGTTTGACATTTGTTTAAATAATTTTATTAGTATTAAGTACTCTTGTTTTATTACTAGAGAATATTTTTGTCACGTTTTTCATAGATGAAATGAGAGGTGGTTTAAATAAATTAATGAATAATGATTTCGAATAACTCTATCATAAAGCATGAAATCACGCATTTTATAACCCATCTTGATTAATATTATAATCATCATTCCAGATATGACATATTTTGGGTGTTAAATAGTTTTACAGTTTGTCAATAATCTTAACATTACTTCAAAGTTGATTTTGAGCATAAAATACACGCCGGATCCTAATGCATAACTGATATTAAAATCATATAAATTATGTGAATACTGTAGTGAAAAGTATTTAATGGTTGTTATTATCAAAATTGAGCGAAGAAAAAAGAAAAAGTATTTTATAAAGAAAAGAAGACATTTTTCCATTATCGGATTTAAATTATAACGTGTGTTAATTGAAAAATACTTCGTATATCAAATTTTAGAGTATATATATATTTGTAGAGTATATTAACCGTAAAATATCTCTATTAGGTCGAGCAATTAAAAGCTGATATTCCTATTTGGAATGCAATATTTACAAAGAGTTACAAGCTTTAGCATTGATATGATTTCGCAATATAGGTAGAAGGGTTATTTTTTAACTAAAGACATGGGATATGGATTTGGCCGGATATGGGTTAATCTCCCTTACGCTAATGGTAAACCTCAGAAAGAAGTTCATTTTACGATAGGTTATATATATAATCAATTATTATTATATTGTACCGAATCTTCATATCTTATACAAAGGAACCACTTATTGCTAAGGAAAAAATGCGATATATGTTAGGACGAGATTGAATTATTTTGCGGTACAGATCGCAAGCAAGAAGTCTGCACGCAGATCGCATAAGGATACTTCGCATGCGAGAGGAATGATGCTGTTAATCCATCGGCTGCCTCCCATTTGAGCGAGCGACTACATGATTTGCATTTGAATTCGACCAAATGGACCAGACTGGCTCTCGTGCGGTAGGATTACGAGGCGAAAGTTTATTTGTCTTGATATTCAGAGGAAGATCAAAAGAGATTGTATTGGGATTCTTAAGCCCATTATCTTAGAGCGAATGAAATAGGCTCATTGGGTGGGAAATTTGAAAGAAAAAATGTCCAACGAGGCTTTGGTTAGATCTCTACAAATATGGGGCTTCATTTATGTCTTTTTTATCCACCCAACTAAGTTATCCTCTTCAGTCACTTTCGAGGATTAGTCGAGAATGAGTCATTTGTATGGTATTAAGTATTTTTATTTATTTTTTTGACCTCCTTGATTCGGAATCCTCTTGAATCAGGGGATGTCACGCATTCAGAGTCAATCCAAAGAAGGGGAGATCATTTATTCATCCGGAATTGTATGTTAGGCACAGCTGTCTTATCAACAATAAAGTTGTGTTGTAAAGCTTTTGGTATTTGTTTATCGTAGAATTCGGTGCAAGGGAATTTTAGGTGTATTTTTCTGTACTTAGGAGTGGTATTTATTAAAATTTTACCGCTATACTTCAAAAATATCAAATTACATTTTGATCTTCTCGTGAAGTATTTTCTACCAGTAGATTAGGACTTCGAAGATCGCTGAAGGAGATGACACAGTAGCACTTCAACAACAATGATTATTTGTTAAGCTCGTGCTTTATTTAACTTGATCAATAATTAATCTCTTATTGCAGCGTCAAATGAATTATGTCTGTTGAGTTGAGCATATTTTAAGATAATACGTTGATAAACTAACGTCAAAAATATTCCGAATATTTCCAGTTTTATAAATCAAGTCGGTCTTGAAGGCCGGTTCAATGTAACACTATAACTTCTTCTTTATTCTAGTCATATTGATAATTTCTTTCCTGAGAACAGTACTGATTGCAAATTCAATATTGCCAACACCAAATAAAATTGTTGAAGCTGTTTGTTCTGAAAATATGATCCCAGATATGGACTAATAAGATGTGAGATGAAGTATAGGATGATTTTCCTTTCTTATATAAAAGCAAGAAACTCAGAAGAAATGTTTACAAAATTATTGAATTATTATAATTAATTAAGTCAAGTATATAATTCTATTCAAATCCTTACATAGTTAGTATAGATTCGATAATTTATATTTAACTAAAAATGAACGAAAGACAAGAATGAATACCTGAAATCTTTTTTGTGAAATACCTAAAAGTATTTGGCACCCAACTAGCTTCGAATACTCGATTCAATAACCAATGATGCTGAACTCAGCTCGTTAACGCACCCCCCTCACAACCGCAAAATAGCAACCCCATGATCGAGTGCATTCGATCTTAAAATCAACGAATGTATCATCAAGTAAAACCCATTTTCCCACGGATTAATTCTTCATAGAAGACACTCGTTTTCCAAGCTGTATCGGACATCTCTTTTCTTTAAAACCCCTCGTTTGGGTGCAGCCCGCGGGTTTGTGCAACCGAATGCATTCTCGAGTCCTCTCTCTTGATGGAACGAAACGGTAGAAACTGCGAACGGCGTGGAAAACTCACGGATTGGCGGAAGTCGATCCATCATCCCTGAGGAGGCGCGCGGGAGGGTAAGAAGTCCTCGGAGACATCCGTGCTCAATCTCTGCCATCTAGTTCACCGCTCGCACCCACCGCCACATAAATGGAGCCAATGATGCAGGCATAGGAGCCATTGTCCCGCCACCCGCACCGGCCCACACCAATCTCTCAATCACTTCTCGGTACAAGGCGTGTTTGTATGCATAGGAGATTTTTTCGCCCCCGTTTTTGCCACGAGTAGAGAGAATACGTTGGGTTTTTCTGTCCGTACGACGTGTGTCAGTGCGTGGAGTGTGTAGATGGCTATCTTGTTGCCCGTGGGGTGGATTTGGGCAGTTGTCAGATTTAACACGTTTTTCCTTCTCAAATCAAAGTAACCGAATGACGAGTTATTGTTTTGTCAGTAAAAAAAGTGTTTCAAATTATCACGCATCAAATTGGACTTATAAAGCAATACGATTTAATTTTCTCAAATCAATAACGTTTACTGAGTGACCTAAAATTCGGTGGCAGTTTTTATCGATTCCAAATACCCATTCTCGATTTGCTTAGTTTAAATTTTATAACGATTGTAGTTCGTTAATTAGTACTATCGCGAAAATTACATATTATCGCGGTTTCGAAAGGCAAAGAACTTTAAAAATAGCATGGATTCATTTTAATATGAATTATTTTATGACTATACCCTAGGGAAATTGCGTCGCAAAAATTTTCCTTGCAGTCAAATCTTTTCTGTCAGTTATTCTTTTTTATAGAACGTATGAAAATTAATGAACCGAAACTTCGCTCAAATACTGGCATGAGAGAATTTTAGCATACATTGCGAATTAGGATGCATTCGTAGCAATTTTCAATCATTTTTGAACCTGAATGATATTACTTCTTGGGGCGTGAACTATGAAACAGGATAAAGGTGATACTTAAGAGAGACGAATCGCAACCTATACTCAATCCAAAGGTACGTATATTTCATTGACCAATTTCGTTTTCAACTCAAAATCAATTGATTTTACTTTGACTCGACGTCGTTCCGAAGTTTTTCCGCAAAATTTATGGAGGAGGAAAACCGCGCTTTGGCAGCCCTGAACTTTCTGTCTCATTCAGCTGAAGTATCCTCTTGAAGAACCCGGATCTCCTTTCCTCCGAACCAAGGAAACCGGAAACCAATTTCGAGAGTATGCGTCCCCGCAGAGCGCGTGGCGCGTTCTTCAACAAAGACGCGTGCGATACGATGGGAGAGATTGGACGCGAACACACGCGTCGTGGGGCAACGGGATAGTCCAGAAGGAAATAATTTAATAATAGGAAGGATTAGAGGGACATCAGATTAAGTCGTAACGTGAACTCGAGGGAGACCAATTCTACAACCTGAGTTTTCGCTTTAACTTACACGGAAAGTAATAATGAACCGATCATTTACGATTGATCGATTGACGGAAAAGAAATATCGTAGGATACGACGGTTATGAAAGTACATATCGTTATAAACTATACTATAAGTATGTATCATATTCTTGAGTAGAAAAAGGATTGTAGTTTCTAAATAAAATTCTCAAATTAAATAAAGTCCAGGTTGTTTGAGAATGTTTAAGAATTGCCTCTCATTTAGGTAACTTTTCATAATCACCCTTATAAGATTCGTTTTGTCTACCTTTCAACATGCATGAATTGTGCTTATCAATTGCAGTAATTGCAATTTGCAATGCTTCATTTGCGTATTAAACATTTTGTAATGTGATCATTACAGTCAAGATATCCATTGCATATTCATTTCAGAACTTTAACTGCTTGGAAATCTTGCTATCAGATGTAAATTGGAAGGTCAGGTTACCTACTACATCGTTTTTGAATTGTTTTACAATTGAAAATTGCAGTTTGTAAGGAAAAATTAGTGGCTATCTTATGATTCATCACATTAATTTTGTCAGTAAGAAGTGAGTAAATAAAATACTATGGAAATACTTGCGATGCAATTTAAGTAAGAAGTAAGGAACAAGCAATAATTTATGGAGATTATAAGTTAATAAGATAAACAAAATTTGAGTAAAGAGCGAATTTAAAGTATATATATAATTTGAGTATAACCTCTAAAAATATTTAAATCAAATATTTATGTCATTGATTTACATATCGGTGTCAAATAATATGATTAAGGAATTTGAAGAACACAGATTTAGCTAAATCTTAAATACGCCTCCTAATATAGATAATGTATACAATGATAGAATTTTTACGCATTTTTTCAACTGGAGTGTTAGCAGATAACAGGTATAATAAATTTTATTCAATAAAATTAGTATACGGAACGTGGTGAAAAGCTTCCCAATTAAAATATACCTTCTTAATAGTATGAATAAGGAGTTCATCTGACCTCTAGACATAAAGCTTTTAAGACACCATCCAATGATAATTCGGGACAAGTGGCTGAGTAGTTACTCTTATTAAAGCACAAGACAATTTAAATAAATAGCTTTATTTTTGTCTTAGTGTAATAGTGGTAATAAGATAATATAAATAAGTTTCTAAATATAACTTGATAACGCCAGATGTTAAAATAATTTTGTACATAAAATAGTGAACATGTCGATACACCATTCTCTTTATTTATACTTAAAATATGAAATATACATGATATTATTTATGAAACGAAACCAAATATACAGTTCTGCAAAAGAGTTAGGTACCACATCCAGTTGGAAATAGACACAGTGCTTGCAGATATATAGTGTTAGAATTTGCGAAAATCTCAATAAACGTAATAAATTGCTCTATTAAATAAGAGCTATTACTCATCATCGAGATATTTTATTAACGTCTTGCAGTAATCCTTAAGGTTGAGGGTGAAAATTTGCTTTCCTTCATCCTCATTATCGCCCTTGTCAGCCTTACCATCACCAATTTCGTAAACAACGTAATAATGACCTTTTCGAACGACTTTCTTACCCGGAAGATCTGGGAGAGAGAAACCTCCAAGGTTATACTGCTGATTGTTGTAAAAGTAAACGTTTCCTGGGTTATGAGATGGAGCTGGTGGAGCTTGATGGGAGTATGATACATGCGAAACATGCGGGAGAGGCAATGGATGGTGTGAGTAGGAAACGTGTTGATAGGTGGGAACATGATAAGATATCTGAGGTGGACCATAGTGAACGGGCGGATGAACATGATGAGAATGAGAAAGGTGTCCAACATGATGTGAATCAGAATTGGAATAGGAAGGTACGTAACCAGGTTTATGGCCATAGTTGCCTAATAAATACGGTGGTTTTTGAGGATATTTATGTGGATGTTTAACAGGAGGATTATGAGGCATTTGGTTATACCACTCCTCACTAGAATCATAATATATATCATCGCTATCACTAGAACTATCATACTCACTATCATCATAACTACTATCGGAATATGCTTCCTCAGTGCTACCGTACACACCTTCGTAGCTACTGTCAAAACTACTTTCATAAGGATCACTATCAGAATAAATGTCCTCACTCACCATGTAACTCTCACTATCACTACTGTCACTACTATCGCTCATTTGGCTCTCCGGATACGCTGTGGAGGTAGAAGGCTTAGTAGAAGTTGAAGTGGTGGATTCAGTTGTAGATGGAGTGGATTCCGTCTCCGTGGTAACGGTGGTGGATTCTGTTGTAGAAGGAGTGGATTCCGTCTCCGTGGTAACGGTGGTGGATTCAGTTGTAGAAGGAGTGGATTCCGTCTCCGTGGTAACTGTTGTGGATTCCGTTGTAGAAGGAGTGGATTCCGTCTCCGTGGTAACTGTTGTGGATTCAGTTGTAGAAGGAGTGGATTCCGTCTCCGTGGTAACTGTTGTGGATTCCGTTGTAGAAGGAGTGGATTCCGTCTCCGTGGTAACTGTTGTGGATTCCGTTGTAGAAGGAGTGGATTCCGTCTCCGTGGTAACTGTTGTGGATTCAGTTGTAGAAGGAGTGGATTCCGTCTCCGTGGTAACTGTTGTGGATTCAGTTGTAGAAGGAGTGGATTCCGTCTCCGTGGTAACTGTTGTGGATTCCGTTGTAGAAGGAGTGGATTCCGTCTCCGTGGTAACTGTTGTGGATTCCGTTGTAGAAGGAGTGGATTCCGTCTCCGTGGTAACTGTTGTGGATTCCGTTGTAGAAGGAGTGGATTCCGTCTCCGTGGTAACTGTTGTGGATTCAGTTGTAGAAGGAGTGGATTCCGTCTCCGTGGTAACGGTGGTGGATTCTGTTGTAGAAGGAGTGGATTCCGTCTCCGTGGTAACGGTGGTGGATTCCGTTGTAGAAGGAGTGGATTCCGTCTCCGTGGTAACGGTGGTGGATTCCGTTGTAGAAGGAGTGGATTCCGTCTCCGTGGTAACTGTGGTGGATTCCGTTGTAGAAGGAGTGGATTCCGTCTCCGTGGTAACGGTGGTGGATTCCGTTGTAGAAGGAGTGGATTCCGTCTCCGTGGTAACTGTGGTGGATTCCGTTGTAGAAGGAGTGGATTCCGTCTCCGTGGTAACGGTGGTGGATTCCGTTGTAGAAGGAGTGGATTCCGTCTCCGTGGTAACGGTGGTGGATTCCGTTGTAGAAGGAGTGGATTCCGTCTCCGTGGTAACGGTGGTGGATTCCGTTGTAGAAGGAGTGGATTCCGTCTCCGTGGTAACGGTGGTGGATTCCGTTGTAGAAGGAGTGGATTCCGTCTCCGTGGTAACTGTGGTGGATTCCGTTGTAGAAGGAGTGGATTCCGTCTCCGTGGTAACGGTGGTGGATTCCGTTGTAGAAGGAGTGGATTCCGTCTCCGTGGTAACGGTGGTGGATTCCGTTGTAGAAGGAGTGGATTCCGTCTCCGTGGTAACGGTGGTGGATTCCGTTGTAGAAGGAGTGGATTCCGTCTCCGTGGTAACGGTGGTGGATTCCGTTGTAGAAGGAGTGGATTCCGTCTCCGTGGTAACGGTGGTGGATTCCGTTGTAGAAGGAGTGGATTCCGTCTCCGTGATAACGGTGGTGGATTCCGTTGTAGAAGGAGTGGATTCCGTCTCCGTGGTAACGGTGGTGGATTCCGTTGTAGAAGGAGTGGATTCCGTCTCCGTGGTAACGGTGGTGGATTCCGTTGTAGAAGGAGTGGATTCCGTCTCCGTGGTAACGGTGGTGGATTCAGTTGTAGATGGAGTGGATTCCGTCTCCGTGGTAACGGTGGTGGATTCCGTTGTAGAAGGAGTGGATTCCGTCTCCGTGGTAACGGTGGTGGATTCCGTTATAGAAGGAGTGGATTTCGTCTCCGTGGTAACTGTTGTGGATTCAGTTGTAGAAGGAGTGGATTCCGTCTCCGTGGTAACGGTGGTGGATTGAGTTGTAGAAGGAGTGGATTCCGTCTCCGTGGTAACGGTGGTGGATTCCGTTGTAGAAGGAGTGGATTCCGTCTCCGTGGTAACGGTGGTGGATTCCGTTATAGAAGGAGTGGATTTCGTCTCCGTGGTAACGGTGGTGGATTCCGTTGTAGAAGGAGTGGATTCCGTCTCCGTGGTAACGGTGGTGGATTGAGTTGTAGAAGGAGTGGATTCCGTCTCCGTGGTAACTGTTGTGGATTCAGTTGTAGAAGGAGTGGATTCCGTCTCCGTGGTAACGGTGGTGGATTCAGTTGTAGAAGGAGTGGATTCCGTCTCCGTGGTAACGGTGGTGAATTCCGTTGTAGAAGGAGTGGATTCCGTTGTAGAAGGAGTGGATTCCGTCTCCGTGGTAACGGTGCTGGATTCCGTTGTAGAAGGAGTGGATTCCGTCTCCGTGGTAACGGTGGTGGATTCCGTTGTAGAAGGAGTGGATTCCGTCTCCGTGGTAACGGTGGTGGATTCCGTTGTAGAAGGAGTGGATTCCGTCTCCGTGGTAACGGTGGTGGATTCAGTTGTAGAAGGAGTGGATTCCGTCTCCGTGGTAACTGTGGTGGATTCAGTTGTAGAAGGAGTGGATTCCGTCTCCGTAATAACTGTGGTGGATTCCGTTGTAGAAGGAGTGGATTCCGTCTCCGTGGTAACTGTTGTGGATTCAGTTGTAGAAGGAGTGCATTCCGTCTCCGTGGTAACTGTTGTGGATTCAGTTGTAGAAGGAGTGGATTCCGTCTCCGTGGTAACGGTGGTGGATTCAGTTGTAGAAGGAGTGTATTCCGTCTCCGTAATAACTGTGGTGGATTCCGTTGTAGAAGGAGTGGATTCCGTCTCCGTAATAACTGTGGTGGATTCAATTGTAGAAGGAGTGGATTCCGTCTCCGTGGTAACGGTGGTGGATTCAGTTGTAGAAGGAGTGGATTCCGTCTCCGTAATAACTGTGGTGGATTCAGTTGTAGAAGGAGTGGATTCCGTCTCCGTAATAACTGTGGTGGATTCAGTTGTAGAAGGAGTGGATTCCGTCTCCGTGGTAACGGTGGTGGATTCAGTTGTAGAAGGAGTGGATTCCGTCTCCGTAATAACTGTGGTGGATTCAGTTGTAGAAGGAGTGGATTCCGTCTCCGTAATAACTGTGGTGGATTCAGTTGTAGAAGGAGTGGATTCCGTCTCCGTGGTAACGGTGGTGGATTCAGTTGTAGAAGGAGTGGATTCCGTCTCCGTAATAACTGTGGTGGATTCCGTTGTAGAAGGAGTGGATTCCGTCTCCGTGGTAACGGTGGTGGATTCCGTTGTAGAAGGAGTGGATTCCGTCTCCGTGGTAACGGTGGTGGATTCCGTTGTAGAAGGAGTGGATTCCGTCTCCGTGGTAACGGTGGTGGATTCAGTTGTAGAAATAGTGGATTCCGTCTCCGTGGTAACTGTTGTGGATTCAGTTGTAGAAATAGTGGATTCCGTCTCCGTGGTAACGTTGGTGGATTCCGTTGTAGAAGGAGTGGATTCCGTCTCCGTGGTAACGGTGGTGGATTCCGTTGTAGAAGGAGTGGATTCCGTTGTAGAAGGAGTGGATTCCGTTGTAGAAGGAGTGGATTCCGTCTCCGTGGTAACGGTGGTGGATTCCGTTGTAGAAGGAGTGGATTCCGTCTCCGTGGTAACTGTTGTGGATCCCGTTGTAGAAGGAGTGGATTCCGTCTCCGTGGTAACTGTTGTGGATTCAGTTTTACAAATAGTGGATTCCGTCTCCGTGGTAACGGTGGTGGATTCCGTTGTAGAAGGAGTGGATTCCGTTGTAGAAGGAGTGGATTCCGTCTCCGTGGTAACGGTGGTGGATTCCGTTGTAGAAGGAGTGGATTCCGTCTCCGTGGTAACGGTGGTGGATTCCGTTGTAGAAGGAGTGGATTCCGTTGTAGAAGGAGTGGATTCCGTCTCCGTGGTAACGGTGGTGGATTCAGTTGTAGAAGGAGTGGATTCCGTCTCCGTGGTAACGGTGGTGGATTCCGTTGTAGAAGGAGTGGATTCCGTCTCCGTGGTAACGGTGGTGGATTCCGTTGTAGAAGGAGTGGATTCCGTTGTAGAAGGAGTGGATTCCGTCTCCGTGGTAACGGTGGTGGATTCAGTTGTAGAAGGAGTGGATTCCGTCTCCGTGGTAACGGTGGTGGATTCCGTTGTAGAAGGAGTGGATTCCGTTGTAGAAGGAGTGGATTCCGTCTCCGTGGTAACGGTGGTGGATTCCGTTGTAGAAGGAGTGGATTCCGTCTCCGTGGTAACGGTGGTGGATTCCGTTGTAGAAGGAGTGGATTCCGTTGTAGAAGGAGTGGATTCCGTCTCCGTGGTAACGGTGGTGGATTCAGTTGTAGAAGGAGTGGATTCCGTCTCCGTGGTAACGGTGGTGGATTCAGTTGTAGAAGGAGTGGATTCCGTCTCCGTGGTAACGGTGGTGGATTCAGTTGTAGAAGGAGTGGATTCCGTCTCCGTGGTAACGGTGGTGGATTCCGTTGTAGAAGGAGTGGATTCCGTTGTAGAAGGAGTGGATTCCGTCTCCGTGGTAACGGTGGTGGATTCCGTTGTAGAAGGAGTGGATTCCGTCTCCGTGGTAACGGTGGTGGATTCCGTTGTAGAAGGAGTGGATTCCGTTGTAGAAGGAGTGGATTCCGTCTCCGTGGTAACGGTGGTGGATTCAGTTGTAGAAGGAGTGGATTCCGTCTCCGTGGTAACGGTGGTGGATTCCGTTGTAGAAGGAGTGGATTCCGTTGTAGAAGGAGTGGATTCCGTCTCCGTGGTAACGGTGGTGGATTCCGTTGTAGAAGGAGTGGATTCCGTCTCCGTGGTAACGGTGGTGGATTCCGTTGTAGAAGGAGTGGATTCCGTTGTAGAAGGAGTGGATTCCGTCTCCGTGGTAACGGTGGTGGATTCAGTTGTAGAAGGAGTGGATTCCGTCTCCGTGGTAACGGTGGTGGATTCCGTTGTAGAAGGAGTGGATTCCGTTGTAGAAGGAGTGGATTCCGTTGTAGAAGGAGTGGATTCCGTCTCCGTGGTAACTGTTGTGGATTCCGTTGTAGAAGGAGTGGATTCCGTCTCCGTGGTAAATGTTGTGGATTCAGTTGTAGAAATAGTGGATTCCGTCTCCGTGGTAACGGTGGTGGATTCCGTTGTAGAAGGAGTGGATTCCGTCTCCGTGGTAACGGTGGTGGATTCCGTTGTAGAAGGAGTGGATTCCGTTGTAGAAGGAGTGGATTCCGTCTCCGTGGTAACGGTGGTGGATTCCGTTGTAGAAGGAGTGGATTCCGTCTCCGTGGTAACGGTGGTGGATTCCGTTGTAGAAGGAGTGGATTCCGTTGTAGAAGGAGTGGATTCCGTCTCCGTGGTAACGGTGGTGGATTCCGTTGTAGAAGGAGTGGATTCCGTCTCCGTGGTAACGGTGGTGGATTCCGTTGTAGAAGGAGTGGATTCCGTCTCCGTGGTAACTGTTGTGGATTCAGTTGTAGAAATAGTGGATTCCGTCTCCGTGGTAACTGTTGTGGATTCAGTTGTAGAAATAGTGGATTCCGTCTCCGTGGTAACGGTGGTGGATTCCGTTGTAGAAGGAGTGGATTCCGTCTCCGTGGTAACGGTGGTGGATTCCGTTGTAGAAGGAGTGGATTCCGTTGTAGAAGGAGTGGATTCCGTTGTAGAAGGAGTGGATTCCGTCTCCGTGGTAACGTTGGTGGATTCCGTTGTAGAAGGAGTGGATTCCGTCTCCGTGGTAACTGTTGTGGATTCCGTTGTAGAAGGAGTGGATTCCGTCTCCGTGGTAACTGTTGTGGATTCAGTTGTAGAAATAGTGGATTCCGTCTCCGTGGTAACGGTGGTGGATTCCGTTGTAGAAGGAGTGGATTCCGTCTCCGTGGTAACGGTGGTGGATTCCGTTGTAGAAGGAGTGGATTCCGTTGTAGAAGGAGTGGATTCCGTCTCCGTGGTAACGGTGGTGGATTCCGTTGTAGAAGGAGTGGATTCCGTCTCCGTGGTAACGGTGGTGGATTCCGTTGTAGAAGGAGTGGATTCCGTTGTAGAAGGAGTGGATTCCGTCTCCGTGGTAACTGTGGTGGATTCCGTTGTAGAAGGAGTGGATTCCGTCTCCGTGGTAACTGTTGTGGATTCAGTTGTAGAAGGAGTGGATTCCGTCTCCGTGGTAACTGTTGTGGATTCAGTTGTAGAAGGAGTGGATTCCGTCTCCGTGGTAACGGTGGTGGATTCCGTTGTAGAAGGAGTGGATTCCGTCTCCGTGGTAACGGTGGTGGATTCCGTTGTAGAAGGAGTGGATTCCGTCTCCGTGGTAACGGTGGTGGATTCCGTTGTAGAAGGAGTGGATTCCGTCTCCGTGGTAACGGTGGTGGATTCCGTTGTAGAAGGAGTGGATCCCGTCTCCGTGGTAACGGTGGTGGATTCCGTTGTAGAAGGAGTGGATTCCGTCTCCGTGGTAACTGTGGTGGATTCCGTTGTAGAAGGAGTGGATTCCGTCTCCGTGGTAACGGTGGTGGATTCCGTTGTAGAAGGAGTGGATTCCGTCTCCGTGGTAACTGTTGTGGATTCAGTTGTAGAAGGAGTGGATTCCTTCTCCGTGGTAACGGTGGTGGATTCAGTTGTAGAAGGAGTGGATTCCGTCTCCGTGGTAACGGTGGTGGATTCCGTTGTAGAAGGAGTGGATTCCGTCTCCGTGGTAACGGTGGTGGATTCCGTTGTAGAAGGAGTGGATTCCGTCTCCGTGGTTACGGTGGTGGATTCCGTTGTAGAAGGAATGGATTCCGTCTCCGTGGTAACGGTGGTGGATTCCGTTGTAGAAGGAGTGGATTCCGTCTCCGTGGTAACGGTGGTGGATTCAGTTGTAGATGGAGTGGATTCCGTCTCCGTGGTAACTGTGGTGGATTCCGCTGTAGAAGGAGTGGATTCCGTCTCCGTGGTAACTGTGGTGGATTCCGTTGTAGAAGGAGTGGATTCCGTCTCCGTGGTAACTGTGGTGGATTCCGTTGTAGAAGGAGTGGATTCCGTCTCCGTGGTAGCTGTGGTGGATTCCGTTGTAGAAGGAGTGGATTCCGTCTCCGTGGTAACGGTGGTGGATTCAGTTGTAGAAGGAGTGGATTCCGTCTCCGTGGTAACTGTTGTGGATTCCGTTGTAGAAGGAGTGGATTCCGTCTCCGTGGTAACTGTGGTGGATTCAGTTGTAGAAGGAGTGGATTCCGTCTCCGTGATAACGGTGGTGGATTCCGTTGTAGAAGGAGTGGATTCCGTCTCCGTGGTAACGGTGGTGGATTCAGTTGTAGAAGGAGTGGATTCCGTCTCCGTGGTAACGGTGGTGGATTCCGTTGTAGAAGGAGTGGATTCCGTCTCCGTGATAACGGTGGTGGATTCCGTTGTAGAAGGAGTGGATTCCGTCTCCGTGGTAACGGTGGTGGATTCAGTTGTAGAAGGAGTGGATTCCGTCTCCGTGATAACGGTGGTGGATTCCGTTGTAGAAGGAGTGGATTCCGTCTCCGTGGTAACGGTGGTGGATTCAGTTGTAGAAGGAGTGGATTCCGTCTCCGTGGTAACGGTGGTGGATTCCGTTGTAGAAGGAGTGGATTCCGTTGTAGAAGGAGTGGATTCCGTCTCCGTGGTAACGGTGGTGGATTCCGTTGTAGAAGGAGTGGATTCCGTCTCCGTGATAACGGTGGTGGATTCCGTTGTAGAAGGAGTGGATTCCGTCTCCGTGGTAACGGTGGTGGATTCAGTTGTAGAAGGAGTGGATTCCGTCTCCGTGATAACGGTGGTGGATTCAGTTGTAGAAGGAGTGGATTCCGTCTCCGTGGTAACGGTGGTGGATTCCGTTGTAGAAGGAGTGGATTCCGTCTCCGTGGTAACGGTGGTGGATTCAGTTGTAGAAGGAGTGGATTCCGTCTCCGTGGTAACTGTTGTGGATTCAGTTGTAGAGGGAGTGGATTCCGTCTCCGTGGTAACGGTGGTGGATTCAGTTGTAGAAGGAGTGGATTCCGTCTCCGTGGTAACTGTGGTGGATTCCGTTGTAGAAGGAGTGGATTCCGTCTCCGTGGTAACGGTGGTGGATTCCGTTGTAGAAGGAGTGGATTCCGTCTCCGTGGTAACGGTGGTGGATTCAGTTGTAGAAGGAGTGGATTCCGTCTCCGTGGTAACGGTGGTGGATTCAGTTGTAGAAGGAGTGGATTCCGTCTCCGTGGTAACGGTGGTGGATTCAGTTGTAGATGGAGTGGATTCCGTCTCCGTGGTAACGGTGGTGGATTCAGTTGTAGAAGGAGTGGATTCCGTCTCCGTGGTAACGGTGGTGGATTCAGTTGTAGAAGGAGTGGATTCCGTCTCCGTGGTAACGGTGGTGGATTCAGTTGTAGAAGGAGTGGATTCCGTCTCCGTGGTAACGGTGGTGGATTCCGTTGTAGAAGGAGTGGATTCCGTCTCCGTGGTAACGGTGGTGGATTCAGTTGTAGATGGAGTGGATTCCGTCTCCGTGGTAACGGTGGTGGATTCAGTTGTAGAAGGAGTGGATTCCGTCTCCGTGGTAACGGTGGTGGATTCAGTTGTAGAAGGAGTGGATTCCGTCTCCGTGGTAACGGTGGTGGATTCAGTTGTAGAAGGAGTGGATTCCGTCTCCGTGGTAACGGTGGTGGATTCAGTTGTAGATGGAGTGGATTCCGTCTCCGTGGTAACGGTGGTGGATTCAGTTGTAGAAGGAGTGGATTCCGTCTCCGTGGTAACGGTGGTGGATTCAGTTGTAGAAGGAGTGGATTCCGTCTCCGTGGTAACGGTGGTGGATTCAGTTGTAGAAGGAGTGGATTCCGTCTCCGTGGTAACGGTGGTGGATTCCGTTGTAGAAGGAGTGGATTCCGTCTCCGTGGTAACGGTGGTGGATTCAGTTGTAGAAGGAGTGGATTCCGTCTCCGTGGTAACGGTGGTGGATTCCGTTGTAGAAGGAGTGGATTCCGTCTCCGTGGTAACGGTGGTGGATTCCGTTGTAGAAGGAGTGGATTCCGTCTCCGTGGTAACTGTGGTGGATTCCGTTGTAGAAGGAGTGGATTCCGTCTCCGTGGTAACGGTGGTGGATTCAGTAGTAGATGGAGTGGATTCCGTCTCCGTGATAACGTTGGTGGATTCAGTTGTAGAAGGAGTGGATTCCTTCTCCGTGGTAACGGTGGTGGATTCCGTTGTAGAAGGAGTGGATTCCGTCTCCGTGGTAACGGTGGTGGATTCAGTTGTAGAAGGAGTGGATTCCGTCTCCGTGGTAACGGTGGTGGATTCAGTTGTAGAAGGAGTGGATTCCGTCTCCGTGGTAACGGTGGTGGATTCAATAGTAGATGGAGTGGTTTCCGTCTCCGTGGTAACTGTTGTGGATTCAGTTGTAGATGGAGTGGATTCCGTCTCCGTGGTAACGGTGGTGGATTCGGTTGTAGATGGAGTGGATTCCGTCTCCGTGGTAAACGTGGTGGATTCGGTTGTAGATGGAGTGGTTTCCGTCTCCGTGGTAACGGTGGTGGATGTCGGTGTTGTTGTTTCAGTTTGATGGTTAGTCGTTGTTGATGGAGTTATTGTATTTGTTGTTTGCGTCTTCTCTGTTTGACTAGTTGACGTTTGTTCATTGGTTGTTAGCGTTACTTCTCCTTTTGTTGAAATTATCGAAGTTCCACCATCCGTTCCTGTTGTTTTTATTGTTTTAGTTGTAATGGGTGTCGTCAATTGTGTTGCCGTGCTGTCCTGTCCTGTCGTTGTTTCGGTAGTCGGTGTAGTCTTGGTTGTACTGGGCGGTGACGTCGTTGTCACGGTTGTTGGTTTAGTTGTTTTTGGTGGTTTGGATGTAGTTTTTGCTGTCGTCTTTTTCGTTGGGTAGTGCGGTAGGTATGGTTTATATTTATGTGGTTTATGATGACCTGGTTTATAATGCATTGGTTTTTTAGGATCCTTTGGCTTTCCTGGACCAGAATGCCCGGAGTGATGATGAGGTTTCTTCTTTGGATTCTTCGGTTTCGTTGTTCCATCTTGTTCCGTTGTTTGTGGTTTCGATCCCTGTCCCATGTATTGGAAACCATTTGGTCCATACCCATAACCGTAGTTTACGGGTACCTTATTGGTATCTTTCAGTGCCATTATATATCCTTTGCAAAATGCAAGCTTTTTTCGTTTCGGTGTTAGGAGGACGAAGTTAATCAATCCTTTTTTTCCTGGAATTAAAAACTTTCCTTCTTCATCGATCCATTGCTTTTCAAAACCAGGAATCGCTATCAGCTTCCTACTATCTATCTTCCTATGTCGAAGTATTTTTATATCTGTTTTGAATGAGGGAGAAAACTTTATTAGAACTATTTCAGATATTAAAAATGTCTCTGAAAAATTATTATTTTGGCTATGTATTCATAAAAGTCTGATGATATCACTTTAATTAATTACAATCAGTCCAATCCTAATATTTTCTAATATTTATTTACTTTGAATGTTTTGAAAACTTCAGGTCCAACACTTGTATAATTTCCTTTCGCAAAATTATATTGCTTAATTATTTTGCATTCGACCTCCATTTGCAAATTTTCTCACGTTGATCACCAGAGCGTACACTATTTAATATTTGTATCGTTTGCTCTGTCCTTAGCTCTATTCCAATATAATTTTGTAATTCAAAATAAAACCTGATTCCAGGTTACCTTTCCATATATTTAGGACTCATTTTCATACTCGTATATTGGATGAATGAAGAAACGCGTGTCTAATTTTGTGAAATTCTTCATCATTCAATAAACGGACATATTGTTTTCAATATCAAGAGCTTTGAGTTAATGTTTATCTTAAGATTTGATAATAAATTTAGAGCGATTTTGTTTTTCACCGGAAGCCCAAGTCAATAAAAACAGCGGACCAAAATGAGTACATACCATCACATGTCGAATCTGTGCATCCACCATGTTTCCCATCTTCTCGTCTATCTGATGAAACCATCATTCTGTCACTATCACTTACATTGTGAGGCATCAAGGTCCCCTTCTCTGTAGATTATAAATGAATTCGATTCAGTAGGCTCGTATAGTGATTAATATAACTGACATGTTATCATTGCTAATGTTTCTGCTTGCAAAATGTAAATTATATTTTAATTATAAATCGTGAGTATAAAATGTAAATTATCGTTATAAATCGTGATATCATTTGCTCTTTGAGGTCAATAAAACCCTGTCTTTATAATAGGGAAAAATAACTTATTCCTTTCTGTATTCTTGTATATATTAAAGGAATATAAGAAATACGAAAATGTAGTTTTAGACTCCAATAACAACAATAGAATCGTTCACGAACCTGAAAATTTTTTGGATTTTTCGAAAAATGTTCTGAATTTTTGCTCACAAATGTCAAATTTCTGATTAGTGAAATATTTGATATTGCGAACTTAAAAAATACTGATTAACATTTTTATGCACGAAACATATACTGCAAAGCAAAGTATCTCGATAGAGTTTAGGGAATATTTCGTATATTCATTTGGACTAGTAACATAAAGAATTATGCAGTCTGATCGGGAGTATCGGGAGTAAATAGAAACACTCACCAATTGACACACTTTGTAGAAACGGCGAGGCATCTAAGATCGTAAGGGCGTTATACAGGATGGATAGGAAAAAGCCTACCTCCTTGAAATCAGCTAGTAATCTCATATCCTAGAATAGGAGAGAATGTTGTAGATCAGATGCGGTAATCTTCAGAGTCCAATAGTTTCACCAAGGATACCTACTTTATGTTCTTGAGCACTATTTTAGTGAATGTTGAAGACCATTGTTTGCGAAGGGACACTTGTTAAATATCGCGACACTGAGTAGAAATATCCAGGCCACCACCAACCTACCAATACTGCGAGGATTAAGAAATCCGCTCTATATATATATTTTCTTTGGTGGTCTTATAACCGCACGTAACATCATCATCAGAGAGGGGAAAGAGGCCTTATTTGGAGGCATCTTTATCACCGTTCTTTGTTTTTTTGGAAAGGTGGCATCGCTCCTGTTTATTGTACCCTGCGTATCTCCGCTGATTAGAAATTAATAAATAATGCATGGCCTTTATTCATAAGCTCGAATGTATGGTTCTCGTGTTTTAATTATAGCAGACAAGTACAAAGCATGTTCAGCCCAAGTTCTTCGTTGCTATGATTTTTATCCAGTACGAAATAAAGCCTTTGACTACGTTCGCAATTCTAAATTATTCTATTAGCTTTAGAAAATTGTAAGTTTAAAATTTTGACGCGTTAAGTAATTCCTGATAACTATCTTGCTTACATTTTTCACAGTCTGCTCGTTTTTTTAATCACAAAATTCCTTTAGATCGGAAGTAATGGAAAATAAAAATTATCGTTAGTAGAAATGATTATACATGAGGTTAGACCAGCTCATAATTTCTAATATTCTCCAATCACATCAATTATATATATATATATATATATATATATATATATATATATATATATATATATATATATTAATATATAGTTAATTTAATTTGGTTCCCTATTGTATGTTTGTGGCGTGTTTGAAATAAAAATTAGACGATTAAATATCAACGGTAAAGCAACCACCTGAGCATAAAAATCTATTTCTCCCCTTATATTCTATTAACATAAAACAATATCAGAGGAATGCTAGTTCACTCTCTTCATAATATTTGTGGATGGTTTATTAACTCATGATGATATCATCCCTTAATCTCCCATAATTAAAACTACGTACGATTGTTGTATTATCTACTACGTATGATTACATATGTTGTTGTATCTTTCATTTATTTTTTTGCGCTGTCACGTAGATAATAACGGATTCATTTTATAATATATAAGTGCAAAATTGAGGAATTTTTTGAGGCAAATTGAGGCAAAAAAGAATTCTATTTGATGTATTCAATGGAAAAGAAAACTCATACGAAATGCAAAGTGATTGTTATATAATTAATCCATCAGTTTACATATTTCAGCCGTCTCTAGCAGTTATTTTAGAATGAACGCGTTATATACGCGTGGAAATATTTATTTTCTTTATTACACGAAGTAAACAAATTTAAAATTTTATCATATGAACTTGAATGGGAAAAATTTGTAATAAATTCGTCTTTTCTTAAAGATGATTCATTGAAGGTCTGTCATCCTTTATCCAGGATTATGACTTATCCAATTAAGGTATCGTGACCCAAAGTTATGGCTTGCCGTTTTGGAAGGCAGAAATGAGAAAAAAAATAAGGTTTCGATAAGATTCCAAGTCCTGTCATGTCCTTTCCCTTCTGGGAAAAAAATCTGAAGCTATCGGTTGCATAAAATCAAGAAAATTCTAGCAACGCACGTTTCAAGACTTTTGTCTCTTTCTCCTCAAACAGTATGGAAAATCGAATCGTGTTGTGAAAGATACTGTTGAGTGTTAAAGCAGCATTTCCCGACTTGCACGCATACAAGGGAAAAAATGTCGAAGTAGTGGTTGCTAATCTTAGTGAAAGAACCAGCAATTAGTTGAAACTAAACAAAAGTACCACATAAGCAAAAGGCTTATCGGTCGTCCCGTGTCTCAGAAATTTGGGATAATGCCTGAAAAAGAAATTTGGTATCATACGTTTTGGATGTGCGTATTAAGATTTTAGAAATAATATTCATTAGGGATTACCCATTTGTGGTGTATTTTTATTAACCTAATTCTAAAGGATAGTTTCCAAATTAAGGGATAAAAGATACCGAGAAAATCTAAATGGTTTGTAGAGAAATGTATGTTATATCGTACTAAGGTATAAGATGAATTTAATTGCAGAAAAAAGAGAAAAGGAAAATTTTAACTTAACCACAAGAATATTTTAAAATTATAAGCAATTATTTTTTGCGGTTTGACAAAAAAGTACTTACAATCTAGTTTAAGGTACTTTTCACTAAGTTAACATATATTTCGCCTTCATTTATAAAAGAATAATTTAAAAGCAACATTCAATCGTTCACCAAAATTTTATCCACAATTCGCTGCTGTTTTTCAACTTTTAAAATTATGTTACTACTGGATTTTTAAATAAAGCCCATAAATTTTTTTTAAGTAGGCCATCTCAACACATGCGCGCAACCGTGCTTCATGGTTTAATTGCCCATGTACATTAATATCTTAATATCCTCGAAGGAAAAAAAGTTGCAATAAGAATCTACACGATTAGCATTTGCGTCAATTGGGTTATGTTTCGATAAGTTCTTTTCCCCTCCCATTAAATTGGACATGATGATAGGTTTTGGAAAAATATCTCTTACTAAATGCTCTCAAATAAACTTGTTCCATCAATCTTGTGCTCCTGCTATAATTTCATCGACGTGTGTAAATGTTTACGAACATACATGTTTCGTACATGTACGAACACATGCACACAGGAACAACTATGTTTATGTTTATACATAATTTCCCATATATATATGTGTATATAAATAAATTTGAACTTAGAGTGTATTATTTAGAAATATATACAAATATTATATTTGGTCTAGAATATATTAAAATGGGAGATGTGTTAAAAATATTGACAACGGTTTCTAAATCAAACAATACCTCGCAAAATAATGTTTAAATAAACAAAAGGTGGAGTTAATATCTTGTTCAATAATAGTATTATTGTTGAACGTTGTATGTGAATTAAACAGTAGGATAATAATGCAAAAAGCTTTAAGAATCATCAGTGAAACAATTACGACAAACTCTTTTGGATCTCAGTACTTTGTAGTGGTAGTGACGCTCCGTTTCTACTGCGTGCTGAATCGCACGTCTTCCCCAAGAAACAATGTAACCATTTTACGTCACGAAGAGAGAATAAGAGGTCAAAAAGTTGGGGAAGTAAACATTTTTCATCGTTGAATAATCAGCCATAGCATTACTAAACAGTAGCTACTCTGTGCCTTCGTGCTTTTTAAACAGGTCGTGAAGAGAATATCTGATTTTCTCTCTCCGATATATTAATGCGGTGCGTTCGTACATGACGATGCACTTAAATAATCACTTAGCCTTTTGACATCGGTTACGAATTAGGTTGTCGTGAGACAATTATTCCTCCACGGTTTTCTACCCATTCCCCTTCAACTGGATTTCGAAGTATTCGATAATTTTTTCGTGCAGCTTTATTCCTTTCAAAACTGACAACTCTTTCTACTTTTTCAATTTCAACCTGCGTGCCTTCCATCCACTTTGGTGTCAAATTACCATAAGCTCCTTTATTAAGTTGGGATTACTCATAATTGATTGCTTTCTCATACCCTAAAAAAATCCGAATTTACATAAATATTGTCCATGTATGCATATTATATATCAGTTTTCATATTTGCTTTTCTTCTCTTTTAGGTAATTACCCATGAACTCTTCAAAATTCCAGGGCTGTCAAACGCTTCCCTTTTTGTGAGTAGAAAGATCTGAAGTATTTGTAATTCTTAGATGTAGGTATTGTTCTAATGTGTGACTCGATTATAAATCTCTAATTCGATATTTTTTATGGTTGGTTACCCTTTAGAAATCATTAAGCTAGGAGATCTGCGTCCAAAATTGATTATCTAAAATATTTCTATCATTGCTAAATATCACTTCCAACTTTACACGTTACCATATCCCGTGCACGAGAATAATAGTAGTATACTATTATTATATATAATCGTGCACGAGAATAATAGTAGTATATTATTATTGATCCTTTCAAAGATGGAGCTGTTTCTGAATAAATTGTTCATATCTACAACTAGATCGTAATTTATTTCTGACAATTCTGAAATATTCGTTATCTTAACTCAAGTTGTTCTTCCATAAGATTTTGCTTCAATGTTACCTACGCATTGCAGTGATAAATCAATGCTTCAACTTTTATTAGCGATTCTCTAATTAGAGTAACTTATTGCCAGAACCGGCTATTAAGATGATAATTTAAATGTACAACTAACTGATGGGAATACTAAAGTACATTAAAGTTAGAAATAAATTACCGAGACTCCTATATATAGAAAAGAAAACTCAGTTATCTCACCGTTATAACTAACTCCTATCATTTCCTCATTATTCGCCTAATGTATTCCATTTGCAAGTCAATTACGTTTCTTCCGTGTCCAAATGTATAAAATATTCCACATAAATGACTTTATTCGCTATTTCAACAATTTCAATTTTCGATTCATCCAGTTCGTTATCCTTAGAAATACGAAATTCTATTTCTTTTATCACTTCAATGTCTCATTTAAAACGATTTAAAACTCTTTGTTAATGTGTTATCCAGGACAATCATAATTACATAACACAATACATTTTTTGTTCGTAAGGAATATAGCTTTTTATAGTATCACTGTGCTCATGATAAACTTGAAGGTATCTCTCTGAGCGTATATAGAGTAATTCATGAAGATAATCTAATCTAATTCAATGATTTTCTTTATGAAAGTTAATTTTTCACTATAAATTTATGCCATGAGTAACTCTTCTAACAGAAAAACTCCTAATTTTACGAATAATTATTGAGTGATTTAAATTATTCTTCTTTACGGCTTTCGGAAGATAGTGTATAGATAACTGTCCCGTTCCCCCCCCTATTCTGTGAATTATTTAAAGTGGAATTATTCATATTGATTTTTAATTTTACCCACCATTTAAATGTTAAACCATGAAGTTGATTTCAAAATAACTAATCAATATGTATCACTGTTTCTTCTTGTTTTTGACAAATTCATAAAGGATATTCACGCTTTAAATAAATTTAAATGAAAATAACAGGGTCGTATAAATCAGCAAAATTAACCGACCAAGTCGTTATATAATATGATTTATCCTAAAAATAGCGAATAGGAACAAAAAGTAATGAATATCTATAAATTATAATGGAAGCGATTTCTAATTAATTAGATTTTTATTAATATTGCTCTTATTTAAAATTATTTACTTATATATAACTTTCCCTTTTCCATTGCGCGTGTTAATTACGATAGGAAAATAGATCTTCTAATTATTTTGAGGATTGTAATTTCATTCCGACTATATTAATTTATTTAATTTTTTAATGAATTACAGATTTAGCTCAGGAAATTTCAATAGTATGTAAATTATATGATGATAGTAATAATAATAAAATATGTTTAAAAAACGATTATATTGATAAACAAATATAAAAAAACTTCCATACTTAAGATTCTTATTCTATGAAAAAATTATCTCTTATCCTTGGGAGACAAATGCATATACAATATACTCATTTCTCAGTGAAAGCAGGAATATCCTCGTGTTGTTAAGAGTTTATCTTTATTCGCCTTGATGTACAGGAAAACTTAAATATTTAAGTTCACTTGATAAATGAACATTATTCAAATGTTTGTCACTTGACAGGACTTTTTCAGTTATATAGAGATTTTTCGGGAAATTTAATCTCGTATATAAAACAGCTTAAAGGATATACCTTTAAAAATATTCTAAACGGAGCACACTTAAACCATTAATGAACTTGGAACACTTTTAAAACATATATTTCCATTGATAATAGTTATTAAGAACGGGTTATAGAATATGTAAGGGCAATGAACTGCTATTTTAATGTATGGGATAATTATAAGTATATTTTTATGATTATAGGTATTTTTATGAGCTCCTTTAGAAACAGTTTTTCGAAGATCAATCGACAGAAAGTAGATGTTATAGATACGTACATTTAACGTTTATCTCATTAAAATTTCGTATCATTTATTAAATAGTTTACACTTATCTTCAGACCTGTCTGCACTCACCTCTTGAATGTTAGCCGATACATTGTAAATCACATACGTTTATTCTTATCAAAATTTAAAAGAAGATTGTTTAAGATTAAGATACCTCGTACTCTTATGAAAAATATAGTTTAAATTCAATGGCTTGGTAATGCACTGAATCATGATTTGGTGATTGATCGGAAAGTATGGATGATTTAGTACTGCAAGCATTCCACGGCCACCGAGGCCGGTAAATCGATAATAATAAAATTTATATCTATTTATTGATATATAACTGAAAAATAACAATCGATCTTGAAATAAGATATCATCCTGAAGTATTAGAATATATATGTATATGTGTTAATACGTATATTTTTATTAAACTAAGAGTTCCATATACCTTGAATATTTAATACATGTTACACCGCGATTAGAGTAATCCCATCAATTATAATGTTGAATATTGTTCTCTTATATATTCTTTCTCGGAAAATGTTAAATATACAAACTTAAATAAGTTAATAAAATACTTTAATCTATTTCCTCTGCGATTTAATATTGTGAAATAGATGACATTTACTGGCACTTAAGTTTAAAAATGTGGAATTGGAGAATGTAATATATCTTCAATAATGATTCGATAGTAAAAATGAGTGATGTGAAGGAATACAAGAAGGCACGAAGTCCTCGGTAGCGATATAATCTAGGAGGATATGTAAAATTTAAACGGAACTAAATAAAATATAAGTATATAAATTCCAAACCTAGAGGGAAGCATAAAGCCGCTCATTAACTGCATTAATCTTACGGCTGTATTCCACCTTCTTAGAAGAATTTGGACATTAAGGAGAATTCGAATCAGAGGGACGAATGTGATGGTTTACTGTAGATATAATTAATCAATTGATTAGCTTATCTTAGGCCTTTCTCGGAGAAAATTAAAAATGTAAAATATGAGTAAGCAATCTTGGAATTTCAATCATTTCCAAAAAGGAATTTGAGAAATTGAGGTAGAAAAATAATTTTCAATATTTCACAAAGATATTTCCTTCCAAAGTCCTATCGACTCATGAATATAATAGGTGCCTGATATGAATTTATATAAAGATTCTCCCTTCGACATATTATTTGTTCTTTAGTTATCTATAAAGGATTTTTTCGGTGAGATAAATAGCATTAATCAGTTTTCATCAATGATAAATAAATTGGTTCAACAAATCGAAATTCAGTAATTTTCAGGGTATCTTTATTGACATAAATTGGTCCATTGACAACCAGTTATCAACCAGCATCATGGAGAATGGGTGTTTTTTGATTTTAGAAATTATAGCCTCTAAGATGTTCCACAACTTCATTGTTGAAGAAGACCGGACAGTCTCGATGACTTGTTTCCTCTTGACAAAGCTTTTTAGAAGGATGTTGAAATGAGCATCTCACAGTAGGACTTGAGAGATACCTTGAACTTATTCCTACGAGTACCATCTCTAAGATAGTAAGTTGGACGGTCACCATTACCAATATTGTACTGCACGTTGTTTATGGCGTACCACGTATTGTGTTGACGCACGAGTTTCACACCTGGCAGACCCGGCACAGTGTAGGTGATTTTAATATTACTAGTACTTTCGCTGCTACTGCTGCTTTCGCTACTTTCACTGCTGCTGCTGTAGCTACTTCCACTGCTGCTACTGCTTTCACTACTCCTACTTCCGCTACTTCCACTGCTGCTGCTTCCGCTACTTCCACTGCTGCTGCTGTCGCTACTTCCACTGCTCCCACTGCTTTCACTACCGCTACTATCGTAGCTTTCACTGCTTGACTTTGAGCCATGAGATATTCCTCCATTTCCACCACTATGGTCTTCGATGTAGCTTCCGAAATGACCATTGCTGTAGCTACCACTCTCACTGCTACTGCTGTGTTCACTGCTATGGTTACCGCTGTATTCACTGCTGTAATTTCCACTTTCATTGCTGCTATGACTACCACTGGACCCGCTGCTATGACTATCGCTTTCACTGCTGCCGCTATGGCTACCGCTGGATCCGCTGCTATGACTACCGCTCTCGCTGCTGCTATGGCTTCCGCATCCATCGGTATAATTGCCGCTATGATTGCTGCTGTATTCGCTGCTATGGCTACCGCTGCATTCACTGCTATGGCTACCACTGTGACTTCCGTAACCATCAGTATAATTTCCACTATGACTGCCGCTATCTTCACTGCTATGGCTATCGCTGTACTCACTGCTATGGTTACCGCTATATCCTCCCAATCCTGATCCGCTATAGCTTCCGCTGTGGTTGTCAGATTCGCTGCTATGTCCGCTTGAGCTGCTACTATGTCCACTAGATTCGCTACTATGTCCACTAGACCCACTGCTATGTCCGCTAGACTCGCTACTATGATAGGTAGATTCGCTACTATGGTGATTAGATTCACTGCTGTGCTCATTAGATTCGCTGCTATCAGATTCACTGCTACTGTGCTCTAAGCTGTATCCATGCTCGTTATATCCTTCGCCGAAGTTCACTTGAACATGACCCTTTTTCTTCAATGCAGCAAGGTAGCCTTGGCAGAATGAGATCCTTTTCTTCTGAGGTGTAAGAAGGATGAAATTGATCAAACCATTTCTCTGAGGAATAGCCATCCTACCGCTATCTTCGAGCCATGTTTGGTCGACGTCAGAGTCGAGGGTCAAGGTTGTGTTTTGTGCTGTAGGAGATGCAGAAATTATTTAACACACTGCGATATTCTATAGGGAATTTTCTTATCAAAATTTCTTTGACATTTAAAATTGTACGCCAATCTCATTTTTAAAAATGATTGATGCAATAGATTTTTTAATTGAGATCTTTCAATATCGGTTTAGATAAGTAATTCAGTTACAAACGATTTAAGAATTAGATTAATATTATTAATCTAAAACTTGATAAATAAGCTAAAGAAATTAAAAATTGACATTTTTCTTCGTACCTGGTTTAATGGGCGTGGCATCAGAAACCAGAATGACACACCCAAAGACGAGAAAACAGAAGCTAATGATCTTCATCTTCTATAAATAAAAATGAATAAATTAAATAGTTATTCTCGAATTGATAATCTTCGTTTCGATAATTGTATATGATGGAAGAAGTCGGAGTTATTTTTATTCGTAATATATAAAATTAGCCCGTATATAGTTGATCTTTAGTTTCGGTCACTTAAAGTTTTAATAATGATTTAATAGGAGTAAAAATCAACGTACGTAAAGTTAAATTTCAGCTCGAAGTTTTGCTTGCGAAAATATTTAAAATACAAATAATTTTATAACGAAATATAGGCAAGTGGGAAATAGGGTTTAAATTTTTAAAATCAGTACCTTTTGATATGAACCATTTTGCGTTAAATTGTTTCCGTTTAAGTGTAGCGATAATACGGTTGTAACGCGTGTTTAAGAACATTTAACAATTAAAGTTACTTAGGTGGACTCACCCGTTCCTGCTTTTCCTTGCTGTTTGTTTTCAGTCCCTCCAATGTACTTAAATTACATTGTTTTGGTATTCAGTCAGTCCAATTTTTCTTAAGTTATATAGTCTATTGAGAATTCATCACTTCCTTGGTAATGTTTATGGGGAATTTCAATGCACGAATAAAAACGCAAATTATGAAACATAATTGAAGATACAAATTCTCTCAAAGGAAGGGTTATACCGAATAAGCTCATTGAAGGTGAGACCTCTACGAAGGTGTCGGCTTAAGTAACCTTTTCTCATTCCAACGCAAGTATTTGTAGTTTCTCGTACCACCGAAGTGTAGCAATTAGCGCTAATAGCGATTACATTCGAGATAATAAAGATCCGGTTTGACCCACGTTCCTATCTGCTATCTCCAACCAATTAAGAAACCGACAAATTAAAGTAATAATTGCTAAGACTGAAATCTGGAAAATTTGACGAATCATTTGCATACGAGTTATTCCTGGAAATTCGCAACCTTAAATGATAGCTATTACGAAGAAACGAGTCTGAAAGAATTTCAATGACACGTGGGCTCATCCTCAAACTTATCCATTATGAAGGTCTTCAGATATCTTCCTTTCTTCAGATTCTTCCTTCACGAATTTATAAGTATAAACCCATAATTTTTACTCAAAAGATATAAATGTAATTCTGCCAAGTATATAGCTTTATTGCTATTCAAACATCTGGATCCATTAAAGAAATAACGAATCAAATGCTTTGTTTTTTACTAGATTACCCTTTAGAGTGATGAACTTATATTGTTATGGATCCATAAATGTTAGGATTTTTCGATATATTATTTAGGTACTATAATTTCTTTCGCTTTTATAACTGTGGATTATTGTAAACTTAGTTTGGATCATTAATGTCGAATTCATATTTATAGCTTCCTCGATGTTAGTGGGGTAGTACTGCTTACAAATTTACAAAGGAAAATTTAAATACGAATCCATTAAAACTAGAAAATTGATTTCGTAAGATTCATCGTCACATAATTTATTACAGAGTGGATAGATATATGGAGAAGTTAAAACTCTTCCAAATAAGAAATAAGTAATAGAAGTAATAGTCTGACGAAACCATTATAATTTTTTTAGAACATTGGATATTGTGTAAGGCGAAATTTACTGCAATATTACCTTTTTCTTACCAGGACCGTTTCCTCAGCAGATGGCAGCTAGCGGTTGTCCTCATGCTCTGTGAAATTTCTTTATATATATATATTCTACGAAGTTTTGAGATCACTTGATATTTCTCACACGTGACATTAAATGGCTGAATAACAGTTGATTTCCGGTTATTATCAAAGTTCCTTAATTGGCCCGTCAACCCATGCCTATTAATACCTATATCGGCTATGAGAGTTTCTGTGGCGAATAATTGTGAACGCTTTAATTGGACGAAAAAAGTCGCACATGTTCCTGCGAATTTATCGCGCCATGATTGTGCGTTCAATTTTGATAAATTTGTTTTTGAAGTTTGCTAACGTTGCTTGGGAGCAGAAATAATTGATCGAATATTTCATTAAAGGAAGTAAGATACATATTAAAAAAGTTTGATGTCGTATTTATGATGAATACTTTTATAGGGTGAGTGCGAGATATGGTTAGAAAATCATGGAAAGTATTGATGTTAAAGTAGTTTTAAAGGTATAACTACGAAGCATTACGTTTCAGTGATTAGCATGCATTTGCGCTTTTGATTTATTAATTTTATGATTGATTTATTCAATATCCCAGTTAGGGTTTTACGAATTCGAAGTATTTATTCGATTTATTTTATTTGGTTACCATGGAGTCAAATGGTTGGTACACTTTATATTTATTGACTCATCTCTGTAATAGTAAACGATTGTCAGATGAGGCACGTCACCTCGTAATTCCATTCGTTAGGGTAGGGTTGATTGAGAGAGCTAGTATTTTATAGTATTAAATAAGTTAATGTTACGTACTCAACCAATGAATAATTCCTGGTTACTGATAAATCTACGATCGTTTGTGAAACGTTTAAAAAATTAAATTTCATAACAAATATCTCTCGAATTAAAAATGAAATTTATTATCTAACCATTACTCTTTATCATTTATGGTTAATTTATTCTTTTTATTGACTGTCTAGATTGTAGGATTTATTTCTTGAATTCTCAATAAAACCGATTAAACTTTATTTTTAATTTTTTTATGAATTTCTTGCACAACAAGAATGGCATACGTATTTTGCCAAAACCAATATTTTCCGGAGGTATCCGGTTAAAACCCACCAATTCAAATTCCAGTTCGATAATTAAAATTAACGCTCGATAGAAACCACGGAATTTCGGTCCAATGTCCGTTTATCGGTGCCAATTGTCCAATAGCCGAAAAAAAGGGCGTAGATAAGCCATGCGAAGAAAAAATTTCAAATTTCTGCTTATCATAGGTCTTCTTCCTTTTATTACCCACGGCTTTGTTAAAAGCTATCACACCTATTTAATAAGTTCCTATCCTTGCGATTCCTTTCAGTTTGGCATAGAAAGACCAGCTGTCAAAAACCTCCCTTTTATACGTGATCGTTTAATTTCAAACGAATTCTCAATTTTCATTAGATCTCACACATATTGGCTTCATATTCTCTTAAATTGGATACTTCATTCATCAGAAAAAGAATGAATGGTTTCATAGAGCTTATGGCAAGAATACAAGTAATTTGTTCATTATTTTCGATTAGTAAATGAAGTATAGGATTAAGAATTAGATATCAGTTAAAAAGGCCATAGAGTATGGTAAACTGCAGGAGGTTTTAAGTACGCGCAGTTCTTCTGTGCTCCAAAGATTTTTTTGATAGAAAAGTTATTAAAAAGAGGTATAAAATATTTTTTAGTTCATCATTTCGATATTTGTTCCTATAATTGTTATGTCCATTATTGACAGACTTACCTACTGCTTTAGGAAGCGATCTTCAATTGTCAATCATATAATATTACATTAAAAATAATCAAGTAGATTCAATTTGGTAAGTAGGTAAGTCGGTTGCTAAGGAAAATGCGTGATCGTGCTTGAATATCCATTTCATCGATTATGGGATTTTTCTTTCCAAAAAAACATCGTTCACTATCTGAAGCCTAAACATTATAATTTTGTAAAATCCTAAATATTTTGAAACTATTTTTATTTAATAATCCTCAAAGAAAAGCTTTGTATACAACCATAATGTTTGCTCATATAAATTTTACATTTTCGGTCGTATTTTCTAAGACACTTCGAATTTTTCGAAGTCACGCCATGCGTGTATTTAGTTCATCAAGTCTTAGTTTGGTTGTCATTTTAAATAGAAAATATAGAAGTAATTTTCTTATTAAAATGGGAAAATGACCATGTTTAAATTTATTCAATCTCGAATTATAGAATCATCACTACAGTAAAAATATGTTTAAAGTAATATATTTTATCAAGTATAAACACCTTTTTTCCAATAAAATAAAAATACTACCGTAGTGTAGTGTATAAAAAGAGGAAGTGGTTATACAAAGTAGGTATAAATTATATGCTTGAAACTGGCGTGTAATAATGTGACGTTTGCTAAAAACAGGGGTTAATGTACAATGAAACTTAAATTAAATTAATATTTATTAACAAAACAGTAAACAACTTATATGTGATTTTGTTACTACAACCTCATTTAACTAATAAAGTACTTTTTGCTAAATGGATAAATGGAGTGCTTATACAAAAAGGGTGTTTATACTCAATAAAGTACGGTATCTATATTGGCAATAATAAAGATTTAACTTATCGTAACTAATAAAATTCTGAAAATATTAAAATTTAAAAAATGTAGAATTCTGCCTGGAGATGGCCACTTCATTATTTGTTTAAAATTGCCAGTTTAGAAAGTTTTCTTGAGTTCTATTCCTTCTCATATTCGAAATGAATGTATCGGTCGAAACACGTTGAACCTCATTACTATGGTCTACATGCCTGAATAACATTAATATAAATACTTCCAGTAATTCTTTAAACTATTACATCGATGTCATAATAGTGTTATCATAAAACAAATATCTCTTACTTTACATGATATGATATTGGAGATATTAAGTTATCCGTACGAAAATTCATCATTGAAAGTCATCTGGTTTAAATGAAATGAAATATTTTCTCGATGAGATTCATCTCTAAACTTTCCCTTATTGTTTGGATGAAACAAATTTCTCTGTAAACTACATTCTCTTTAATAAAATTTTGATGTTTCCCTAAAGCCGTCACATATTATAATTGTCTCTATTTTTTTTCTCCTGCTAAATGACCTTATCTACTACTTTGAAATTCATATGATTACACTAAGTTTACTTAAGATCTGAATTACGATTGATGCTATCCTTCAATTTAAAACGAAATGAAAGCTGATGACTGGTCCATTATGCGAAACTTGTTGAAGAATACTTCATCGGATGAAAAGTTTTAGTTATTGGGTAAAACATCGTTCGCTTAACCCTATAGCAGCGCTTATATTTATATTAAACACAAGTGAGCATATCTTCTCTCATAGAAGTAAATACAAACACGAACTTGGCTATCATATTAAATAATGTCGATTAGAGAACGAAGAAAAAAAGTTGTGTATACATATATTTCTGAATAAATAATAAAAAACCTTATTGCTGCTGGATTAAAGGAAATATTTATTTTCGAAGAAAAAAATATAATCTTCTTAAAATTACACCATGAAAGGAAACATGTCATCACATAATATCTAATATTTAGTAATTGGTTTCTAGCAACATCTTACAGTACGATTTGAGTGATATTGCATACGTCATCTTCCCTTCCGGTCCTTCTGCATTCTTAAGACCGCTTTTCTGCTGATCTTTATGTTTCCGGTTATCAACAATAATCCAAGTGTTCTTGTAACGAATTATTTGTACACCATTGAGATGTGGGAGGTTGATTTCTTTGTTGCCGTGATGGTAACCACCGTGACCTGTTGCATGTTGTTGATTGGTTGGATAAGATGGATGTTCGACAGTAACGTCAGCGGAGTTGTCGGCGCTTCCATTGCTATTTTCGCTGCTACTTTTGCTGTCACTGCTGCTACTTCCAGAGCTACTTTCACTGCTACTGCTGCTGCTTCCAGAGCTACTTTCACTGCTGCTGCTGCTACTTCCAGAGCTACTTTCGCTGCTACTTCCACTGGACCCTCCAGTCATATTTTCGTGGCTTTGTTTGCTTCCATGGTAACCATAATGGTGACCGCTGTGTCCTCCTACGTAACCATGGTGATGAATGCCGCTGCCTCCACCGCTACTGTGGCTACTTTGACCTCCGCTGTGGCTACTGCTTGGTCCACCACCATATCCTCCATTATATCCACCATTATGCATATTTGCCATTCCTCCAGTTCCGTTATTATGTCCACCGTTGCTTGGTCCTCCTGTTCCACCGTATCCAATGAATCCTCCTCCGTGTCCATGGGATTCACCGCTGTTACTTTCCATGCTGTACCCAAATTCGTTGTAGCCAGCTCCATAGTTCACCCCCACGTTATTATTTTGTTCCATGGCCAATAGGTAACCTTTACAGAACGTGAGCTTTTTGTTTTTGGGTGTCAAAAGAATGAAGTTCAACAACCCTTTCTTTCCTGGAATGAACATTCGGCCATTCTTATCGATCCACTCTTGATCGAAATCAGAACCATTACTCGAGGCGTTTACGTCTTTCTTCATCGGTTGCACTGAAATTATTTTATCTGCCAAAGGAAAGCAATGATTAGTGAATGTGCAGTTGTAGTGCGTATGTAGTTACCATTGAAATTTTTTTGTAAAATTTGCTCTTATCTCGTAAGTTATGTGACTGTTATTGAAATATCATATCAATCAGAAATTTTACTTGAACCTTTAAGAGTTTAATGGAATATGTAGGATATATTTAAAAATCAAACCGGAATATTTGTATTATAATAAGTATTACATCTTCAAGTTAATCGATTTTTCATTGAAATATTAAATTTTCTCTGCCCCAAGGTATTATATATCTTCTTTCTATCAATCTAATGAAAGGCAATGAAAAAGTACTTGCTGCGTACTACGTATTCAGGCGAGCAATCAATGTCCTGGACCTATTTAAGCTCATTGATATAGAATAATTCTGTAATAGTTTTATATAAATTTGTAATTAAAGGAAACCATTTTAAATACAAGTACGACCAACAGTATGTTTTTAACAATGCTTAACTCAACAATTAAAAAAAAATTGCTCTCCGCCAATCGAGATACGTTTTCATTTCTTTATAAACAACCCAATAGAGTTATGCATCATTGATTCTACGCCGTTTACTGGGTAGGAAAATATTTTTAAAACATCGAACTCTTCTTGTTCTCTTTCCCACTACCTATTTCATATCACTTACCTCTTCTCCCTGGAAAGGCTTCCGTTACGAGAATAATGTTCCAGCAAATAAGTAACACAGCTGTTGTCATGAGTGTAGACGAAGCCATCTTCTCAGAATAAGAAAATCATATTTTTGTTACGGAAATACCTTTTTGCACATTAAAATATCATAACCGCATTATAAATATTTTTAACAATATAATATCGAGGATGATTTAGGCTAAGATTCGTAGTAATAAGATTCTCATGGTACAGCAAGTACATTAATGTACATATTTCATCATAATTTGTGTTATATATATTTATCTTTCCGTATTATATTGAAATATTTTAATAGTAGAATATGCTTATGGCGTAAGAGATCATAAATGAGCTCTTTCCTTAATACTTTTTCATAGACTACTCGTTCTACAGTATTACATAGTGAAGCTATCCAGAAGTAGCGGAAAATTGTATTGAAGGAGACAATAGAAATCTAGTTACTTACCATGTAAGTCAGGATCGTCTGTCTCTTGGTGTGTACAGCTTAGGAGACCGGTTGATGAGTGACTTTAAGGTTTCAGGATTCCCTTTATATACCATGACTTTGGGAGCAAAAACCGTATTCACGTGACAGAAGAACTGCAATCTAGTTATTCCAAGCTGCATTATCGATACCTTATTCTGCTACTGCCGTTCAATTACCCATCCTCTCTTAATTAGGATAGCATTCTTCCAAATGGCTGATTATCGTACATACCTGTCAAATTCTGACAATTTCCTGAAATTCGAGTACCGTGGTAGTTTAAGAGGGAGATATTTTTATTGGGCACAGCTTTGGAGCTCTCGATATCCTTCAATGATTGACACCATTTGTAATTGTTAATTTACTCCATGCAATTATCAATCTTCACATAGCTCTATTTACACATCAGCTTTTGCTGTAGTAGTAAGCATAGAAAAAATATTTATATAGTAAAATAATTAGTAACTTAAATTATAAAAAAGCTGAAGTTAAAACAGATTATACATTGTTCATTCATAATGATTTTTTTTGCTTTCTTAAACTGAATAGCGATTTTTGGGAACTGAAATTGACGTTCTATAGAAATAATAGTCCTATATAATCCTTAGATTTGAGAATAGTCGTATACATGTTAAATAATCATGCTTTCAAATGTAGATAACCAGAACTTAATTTGCTAACGTTGGAAGATGAGTGGAAGATTCAGTTTATTTCTTTTAGTTATAAAAAGCCACATATTTCTATTTAAAAGATATGAAATACAATTTAATGAATAATATGACAAATCCATACCCCCGCAGGAATTTCGCCGAATAAAGACGCATTAAATCATCTCTATAGCTTTTTAAACAGCATATTCTGCTGCTTCTATCAATATCATCTACTATCATTTTTATGTATTTATGGAAAACTGATCTCATCTTTTTACTTGATTTACTAAAACCTAAATTGTTTCACGTTGCAATCGGGTGACTCACATGTGTCATTCAATCTTTTCAAAATATTGCGTTGAAAATTGAAGGGATTATTTTTTCTCACTCTGGTTCTGTTGTGATTATTTTATGGAATTGGAAAGTCAGAGAACTCAACTAAGCATCTTTTGATGCGTGCATACTTGTTTATGCCATTATTTATTTTTTATACTAAAATTGAAATGCGATTAAAAAGTTGTTAGTTTACTCATTTACCGTGTTCTTGTGAGCGGTAATTCTCAATCGTTGTTATCATAGTAATCTGATCTAGCGTATGAGGTAGAAAATGGAAAACATAAAATGAAAATGTGCATATTGCAAATTTTAGACTTTTCTGTTTGATCAATCTGTCACTATTGAAAATGATACTTTTTCATATACAGCTAAGGAATTATTATATTTAGAAATTTATCGATAAAGTAATAAAATTTTTCACAAAAGGTATTCCACTCATGGTATTGTATAGTACATATTATACAAATATGTACTTATTATTTACTTTTAAAAATAAACTGCAGGAAACGTTAATCGCTATCCAAGGAGCTTTAATGTCCTTTAGATATCCTTAAAATGTTTTTTTAATGCATGTCTAAATGTCTTAAGAGTATCGCAAGCTGAGACTTAGCGTCAAATTTCGTCCAAGCAGATTACATTCAGAGCTTTATCTCATATATTTGGCAACTGAAATTGCATTGGTGGGAGGGTATTTGCGATGGCCAGAGTAAATAGAATTTCTGTTTTTCTGTGCCCTGTCCCTTCGATGTATTTAAGTCAATCTAATCAAGTGTGGACAGCCAAAGTAAGCAAATGATTTTTCGGTTGACGAAAGGGGATTTTTCTCGCTATCATCAGCACTTAATAACGTAAATGAGAAAATTGAAGGAAAACTGGAATTGAAGGAACTCGATTGAAGGCAGTAATGAGGTGTCATACATTACGTTGCTCCGTACATTAGATGTTCGCTTTTCCAAGGACTTATCATAGAATAAGAGACAAAATAGACAAGAGACAAAATAAGGGAGAGAACTATACATTAAATGGTTTCTACATCTTGCCTATATTATTAGGGATTGCTTGACCTTCCTATAGATTAATAAGCTAGTATCAGAATGGGAAGTCAATTATTTTACCTTATTGTGATACTGGTGAAAATATGGTGGTGCATATTCTATTATCAAAATACAATGGAATAATAAAATTTTAAATAATTCACATACTTATCTTATTCAAGGACAATAAACTTTCTTTTTTAATTCACCATGTAAATTGTTTTTAAATTAATTAAATTGTTTTAAAATCTTATTTTCATACTTATAAAATGACGAAATCAAGGATAAGGATTGTAAAATATCATTTAATTGGAGTACTCAATTCAAAACCTATTATCACCGTAGTTAATTAAAGTAAAGACATCCTTAAATATCTATTAATGCACTGCATCTAAGGGACCGGAAAAACTGCAATTTTATAATCTCTAAATTGTTATCACGACCTGTTAACGTTTGTTGCACTTCTTATCTATAATTAAGATTTAATTAACTTAATTGGGTTCTTGTCTAAACTTTTTTGAGTAAGCAATTGTATGTTTGAACATTTAATCACAACTCTTGGGGAACTGATAAAAATCTTTGAGGAAAATTAGCTTATTATCACTTTATGTAGGTCACTACATACAGTGCACCGCACTAGATGATAGATATGATAGAACTGTATACCTCATGAACCTCATGATACCAAGAGTATCAACGCAGTTAAATAGAGGCTTATAACTTGTAATTAGAGTACGAATTTAAAATTTCATATCAAATCTTGATATAATTCATAATTAAATGAACAGTTTGAAGGTTTATCTTTATGAAGCTTAAATTGCGTAATAGAATTGAGATATGAGATATTAGCTCACACTTATTGTATTATTATTATATTTTAATAATATTTAATAATAATTAATTATTCCTTTGAGTATTAAATAGCGAAGCACTTAATAATTCCATTCCTTAACCAACCACTGAATTGAATAAAAATAACTTTTAAGTTTTCGCTAATTTTTCAAAAAAAAATAATGAAATTAATGTAAAATGTGATGTTATCTTTTTCAACTTAAAAACTATGGATTTATTACACCTAAAAATTTTCAAGGTAATTATTTGAGGTAACGTGTATCGCATTCATGAAATGTATTTACGAAATCAGAGGATATTTAGATATTTTCGAGTGACTATAACTAAAAGCACTAGTAATATCTGGAGCACAATAAGTTTTCTAAAATAAGGTATTAGCGCAAACATTGTGCTTATGTGCATTAGTAAGCGTTCGAAATATTATTAAAAAATACACTGAAAAATAGGAGATGTTTTTTCAAACTCACACATGCGTAATTTAATAATTACTCCAAAAATAATGGGGAAGTATGGAATATGCCTCGAAACAGCAAATGGCATCGATAATGTCAATCAAAGTCTTAAGAAACTGTTTTCGATATCTCGTAATTGAAATGCTTTCTGGTGAACTATATAAAGCTTCGCTCTGGGAGGCGTTCGGTGTAAGTACGAAACCACCTTATACGGAGAGATGTTCTATGCAGAATTCAACCCCTCCTAAGTGTCGCATAATATCTTACACAAAACAGAATATATATATATATATATATATTTGCAACCGGTTTCGTAATATGAAATTACATCCTCAGGCAATTTCATATTACGAAACCGGTTGCAAAAATAACAATTTTCTGTGGAAATTTACAAAGTTGTTTTTATTACTATGGCATTCCACGAAGTCACGCCTTCTCACATTGATTTCATGATACGTAACCATTCTCGTATTTAATATCGCGATGATACGATTCCTGCCAGTTATTTTTACGATGAAAACAAGAAATAGTTTCCTCAAGTGCTGGGTAAAGAATAGAACAGTTAGAAGTGATTGAATTAAATGAAAAGTAGTTGGTATTTCTGGTATATTTGAAGGTGTTTAAATATGAACTAATTATATAGTAGTGTAGAAAGGATAGGATAGTCAAAGGATAGTTTGACGGGAAAGCTGTTGAAAACGGTTGTATCACTAAAAGATATTCTTCGAACAAAATGATGTAATCTGTTCTAACAAATCCCATTGCCGAAATTACCGTATGTGCAAGATTTTAAGAAGCAGTTTATCATCTGGGTCATTCAGGTGTCACATTCAGCCATCGTTCTTTTGTCCGTGTGACTAAGCTTGATCGAGCAGGATTGTAATCTTTAATCTTTTTTATCAATCAAAGACCACTTGAATTACTTTTAATTGTTAATTAAGTGAGTTTTCACCTATTATTTACTCCACACGAATATAGAGAGCAAAGAAATTTCGCTGCTGACATATCAGTTCACTTCACGAGTATCAATTGTGGTCCATCTTATAGTTGAGCTATTATTGATTCTCCATGTTTGCTAGATATTTCTTTTGCGTCTTATCATCGAGCATATGCGTTACTTACCTAGTGCCGTAATATCAGAGTAATATTAATGTGATGCACAGATTAAATGATCCCGTGTAAAGATCAGTTTTAAAATTTACTCCATCGGTAGTGGGTAATAAAACACGAATCCAAAGTTTTAAAAGATAAAATTTATTAAAACTGTATCAAAATTTACATCATTATCTTTACACTTCATTCTTAATAGTGTATTAAAGTTGAGGCTCTCTCTACCACTTGTGTTTCTTTGTCCAGATGTGACGAATTATCTATTCGCCTTTTGAAAACAAACCGTCCGGTGATATTGTTCTACAATTAAAATCCACTCCCGAGCACTTGCTCGAAGTACCTGAAACGAAAGGAAATATTTCAAAATTAAGACACACTACTCATTTCTTGGTTTTCACCATTAAATTATAAGAGCGAAAAACCGATGTAATGCGAAAATCAAAAGAAACTTCATGCACTTTAAAAATCCCAGCGTGATAGTCGCTTTTCCAAACACCGTTACGCATCTCTCACTTCCCTCCTGTATGTCACCGTGTCATCGTAGTATCCCTATCACTAGTTCCTTAGTTACGTTATATTAAAAATTTAGAATGTAACATTTAGGTTACAAGCATCCTAATTGTCATGCCACGACGTTGTGCTTTGTCAATACAAACAGCTTTTGGCTCTTCATTATTAAAAGAAATTCAACCAAATTTTACCAGTCCATATGCATGATACAATGGAAGAAAGTTAGTATTTGATCAAGATCAGTGTTATCTTAGCTTACTTCTAAAATTGATTGAATATTTATCATTTATACGATATGGAATCTTTTTAATCTAGATCAGTCGTCCGTCAAAAGGAGGAGCAGGTAAAATTTTCGAAGAAATATTTTGTAAACATGGACAAAGAGCGTTCGAATATTTTCCAATGGGGACTACGTTTCTTACCTTAATGTTTCCTTTGAACCTTGTGTCCTCACTCTTCTACTTCAGCACCACTCTCATGGCGATGTCACAATGCTTACCTCAAATCTAGCAAATCGTTAAATTAGCAAATCGTTCTGACAATTTCTATCAACGTACTCAATATCCGAACGCAAATAATACTAAGAATTAGCGGAAATGGATAAATTTTAAGATTTTTTCTCTGAAATTGCTCTTTATTCATTGCGGTGGCAACTACTCTTAACAAGAATATTGGTGTATATTTTTGGACCAATTTTATTGCTGATACTGTCTTCCTTCTTCATGAATTCTTACATCATCTTCGTGTTACATATTCATAGAATAGACTGATTAGACTATAGACTAATAGATTGCAGATTAAAAATAATTAGACTTCTTCTCTTTTTGAAAATAACTTATTTAGCGGTTATTCTGTATAAACCGAATAACAATCTTTCTGCTGAGACTCATGCTCTGATTCACTTTGTAAATATGTTATATTTACGTTGTATTCATCTCCAACAGTATTCATCCTAATTACAGCTGTGTATTATCGGGGAGTGTTCTACCTTGATCGTCCATTATTCTCTTCAGATCTATAACCTCGATGGATACGAATTTTTCCAACAACCAAAATATTTTTGCTATATTTGGTTATTAAACATTTATTTGTTGTTATTTCTGTTATTTATAAAAGCCTTGTTTTGTTTCATATTTGAATATGCTGTATATAACAAATTCTCTAACTTATATTGTGTGCATTGTTGCAAATTTTGACGAAATTATTGATATAGTTATTCTTAAACGTGCACGTTACTTTAAATCGGTCATTTTTTGGGAGTGCAATGCTCTCTTGCCGCTTTGTGCTTTACGTTTCGCTGCTATAGTGCTTCGCGGATTCTTCCAAAATATTAATACTTCGACCTCGATGCTTTAAAATTTTTTTACAAACAAACAAATGTTTAAAATGATAAACTTACAACAGATTATTTATTAATGAATGGTCGAAAACAACCAAATTTGATAAATATAGTATTATGTTATTAGTTTTAGTGTGATTTTTCGTAAAACAATATCCATTATAGTTTTTTTACGTGAAGCTTCCCGTTTTGTCGGATTTCATATGAATGAGACGTAGATATGTGAATGAAGAAGAATGCTAAGCTGAAACTAACGAAACTGAGCTAAAATTTGGCTATAATGTCAGCGGATCATATCCAACGAAAGAACATTCGGGAATAATACTTAATTACACATCGTAAGTAAGGAGATCGAGTTACAAAAGACGGAGCGCTATCCGTCGATTTTATCCGACGCTATCGCTCGATTGAAGACTTCAAATACTCAGGCGCCGCAGTAGTGCTGGTCGTTTTAATACTGTATATGGTTCTGTAGTAATCCTTATTAATTAGCACTGATACCTTTAAGTAACTACGTATACTTTGGTAAGTTTTGTCTTAAAGGTGGGAAGTATAAGTACTGCACACATATTTAAAACATTGTTGTACCCTTATATAGGAAAATTCTTAAGGGAAAATTCTGCTTCGCGGTTTTTTGACTTAGCGGATATTTTTGGTCCACATAAACCGCGAAAATCGAGGGATCACTGTGATTATATTTCGGCAGTCAATATTTATCTTAAGCTGTCCCCTTTATAGTTGATAGAATTTTGAGCAATTAATTTCACCAAGTAGTGAACTTCCACGACGTTCAGGCTACATTCACGTAGGAAATTATTTTTGTGATGTTAACTAGTCGAATGCTGTATGTAAAATCCTGTGAGTTTGGGAATAGGAGAACCAAATTTTTCATATGATCGCTGAAAGAATAAACAAGAAAAAAATGATAATACATTTAAAGTAAGATAAATACATAAGAAATAAGGTCGGTTGTGTTCATAAACGTTTGCGACATAGAGTGACAAGTTTTTATCTCTTTTCCAAAGCAGAACCTAAACAAAATATTCCCGTAATCTTCCAGAACGGATTTATACCCGCAACCTCATTGTTAGAAGATTAGCATGCTAACCATTCCGCCAACGAGGCCGGCAGATAACATAGTTCTAGGCATTTTGGTTAGCTCATATTTATGATGATTGGATAATTGTAATCTTCGTTTAGACGAAATACCAGGGATTTGGAAAATACTCAAAATTTAGTAATCTACCTATGCCGTTCACACTTGAATTCCGATAACAAACTTGACTCCGGAGCGATTCAATTCCTTCAAACAATACAATACGAAGAAAAAGAAGGCAATGCGGGTAACATAAGATACAGGATGCAGGGAAAATGTTTCGTGCGATGTTTTCTCCATAGCTGTGGTAAATCGAAATTTACTCTCTGACCTGTGCAGTTGATTCAAAGAATACTTTAGGCCACCTTTTCTGTGATAGATAATAAAGTTACAAGTATAAGATACCATTAAAACTCTTTATTATGATTGGGACCATTGAGGTCTTAAAGAAAATTAAAACAATGAATGTAAGCATTGGGAAAAAAGCATATTCGAATATTACCATATTTGTAAGAACTCCGATTGAATGGTTGAAATTTGATCGGAAGATAAATTTATAATATTATTTTTTTGAAGGATTAAAGACTGCTACGGGGTAAGATGAACTTACGTATATCCCTTGCAATAGTAGTTCTGATGAAATCTGATTTAATAAATACTCGAATGTGGAATATCTGGTGAATGTTTAAATGCTGAATGTCCAATTGGGAATTGAAGTGCCTGATAAGGTGAATCACGACAAAGATAGAAAATAGTACTCCATAATTCTCGGAAAGAATTTGGATAATTGTCCCTAAAAATATTCACATTAACGGTCGAAACTCTTATGAGATTTTAAGTATGCACTCATGAATTTCTGCTAAGGAATTCTAAGAATTTTTCTACCTTAATGTAATTTTATATGGAGCTGTTATCCATATTTCTAATTTTTTTAGAAAATTTTGTTCCCTTCGTTATATCAAAGCCACAGAAGAAATTCATATTACTCTTACAAAGATTCGATAATTATAAGGCAGAGAAAAATTTTCTGGTGAATATTCCGGATATAATTTTAGAGCCTTAAGAAAATATATGAATGTGCGCTGATTGAAAAAATATGATTGTAGCAACGGTGGAAAATATTACGTTTCTATAGTCTGTTATATTGTCAGCTGAGAATAGCTCAATGTCGATAGAATGTTGGAATTAAATTAAATTGAATATTAAATTAAAATGAATATGAATAAAACTTATAAAGAATTTTTACTTTACTCACCTTTGTAATGGAGTCGTCAAACTTTCACTCAATACAAGTCATAAGCGTTTCTCTGCTTTCAAAATCAACCTTACCCTCCTGGCTCTTCGCTGTTTTACGTTCTACTTAATTTTCGAGAGTTAATATATAATCTCAATCCTCAAGTCCATATTCGTAACCTCTAATCTACTCTATGCTTATACCTCGTAATTTAGATAGATAATAGTTTTTTGGGTCTTTTGTTATCAACCATTCATCCTATTGAGCCCGTTTGTGAGCTAGTCATAGCCTCCACTAAGATAACATTGCGAAAGTTAGGCAGACAGATTTATATCAGCGCTAATGACAAACGGAAATGTTTCCATCAGTTATACTCACGATATTCAATCGAAAAATAATCCTCACTAGTGGAACAACAGCTTAGTTTTAGGTCAAGATAAGTAAACTCTAGGAAAATTAATCATTGTGTCAAAGATTTCGCTGCTTATTTATTTGTACTATTTGTAAATCATATTATAAGAAATTAAGGCAAAAATAGAATGTATATAATTAAGTTAATTGTTGTATATCTCTTGAGCAAAAAATAATGATAGAATTTGAATTTCTTATCGTTTTATTTATAATTATCGATTTAAATTTCCATGAATATGAAGTAGAATTGAAATAAGTTAAAAAGAAAAGGAAATTCTTTCGAGGAATTGATAGCACAATCAAAAAATTTGTGGAAACGATTTTCGCATTTAATACTCATATTTACGAGAAGTAGTTTTCAATGATGGAATGGGTATTCTATGATTAATTTGAATATGGAAATGGTGATCATCGTGAAAAATAATAATATATAAATGCCGAAATATATAGGTTATACCTTCTAAATAAAGGGCAAAATTATTCTCATATTAACTTTTCATAAGTATGCATTTTTAAAGTTAATTGCTGCGTATCATTTGTGTTGAGAAACACTGGCATATTTTCAATCTTTTGGAGATTTAAGCTGAATTTTTTTCAACAAAAACATTTCATTATGTTGTTAAGTTACTATCATAATTTTTTATCTGAAAAAGTGTCATAACTATTGTAATATCAACATATGTAATTTATAAAATTGTATTTGCTACTGTCGCTTTGAAATTGAATGATTATATAGTTCATTATATTATCAACTATAATTGCCCTAAACTTCAACGAAATATCTTCACTTAAAAATTATGTACGTATCCTAGATGGCCTTAGTCTACAGAAACAATTATTCGAAGAGGTGTTTAGGTACATCGATAACCCATTTAGAACTTTTCACAATCGTTCCAAAGTATCTAAGAGTGTTATCGATAATAGTCCGAATAACACCATAAACAAAATATCTTGGCAGCTTAGAGGAAACCGATTGTATTATGATAGTCATTTAGTTCATTCTCGTTATCAAGAAAATAAATGACCAAACTAAGGTATAAAAACATAAGTTCAGGGAACGAAAAAACATTAGCAAGCATCAGTCTTCCATGGATTGTACGGTAAGAGATCATCTTAAGCAGTTCTTCATGCTATATGTCGCTTTTTTTTAGATAGTTTAGTAAGAAATGAATAAGAGCTTCATTTTGCTAATTATTCGCACAATTGGAATGAATTTAGAGTATTTTTCTTGCAGAATATGGCGTTTCAACCAAGAGCATTACTCATTTACCTTTTAGTCTGCTGGGGATTTCTATTGACTGTCAAAGCAGCACCCATCGATCAAGGTTATTATGCAATTTGTACTATTCATAATTCTCCCTAAATTGTAATATTTGAATAATTTATTGGACTTGGTTAGAGAGATATTCTCCAAGATGTAGCTTCTTTATGATACGATGCATACTAATGCGTTCTAATTTTGTTCCTCCATACCATTCCAACGTAAAATTGAATTTTCTTCTCTCCGTTCTATAATTATTCTATAATTAGGCGTTCAGATCACCTCATCTTTATTTATTTTCTTTTGATTAAGCTTTTATGTTAAGCTGTGGCTTGCAATAGGCTATCAAGCATAATAATTCAAAATATTCTAATTAAAAATGTCACTTTTTATTTCTTGTAATTCTAATCTATATACATACGGAAAAATGCAAGAACACTTGCTTAAATTATTCTTTCTTCTCTATCCTAAATATTTCAGCTCCTAACTTACTGAAATTCATCTACTGTATTTCTTTGCTTTCTTTCCCTTCATTACTTATTTTCCCAAGACGGCTTACTAAAAACTTACATCTTACTAAGAGTGGTCATTGTTACTAGGAACTGATTGATTAATACGTAAGCGTTATTTTAAAAAGGTTCTAAAGTTCATAGTTCAATATTAAGTAAATGTATTTTTAAAAAAATAGTATAAACATCTAGGACAATCTAGACGATATTATTATTTTAAGAATAAATCTGAAATTACTCGCAGCAAGGAATTTTGTTTTTTTTACGTTTATGATAATATGTAACTTTACTAATTGAGAAAGAATATGAACATAAACAGACAATATCATTCGGAATCGTAGATAATAATGCGGTGACTGTAAAAATGTATATATTATATATGTTTATTTTCCATAATACAGATGACACATCAGTTAGCATAAAAGGAACTTCTGCAAACCCAGAATTGATCGGTGAGGATGGGAGATTAATAGTATCTGGAGGGAATATACTGCTAAATTACATACTGACGATACCAAGAAGGCAGAGGATAAACTTCTGTAGAGGAATACTGCTGACAGATAGATTTACTCATCCTTTCGAAAGTTTAGAATCAATTGAAAATGGTGGAACCAATAACGGAGGTACCAACAATGGAGGAACCAATAACGGTGGTACCAACAACGGTGGTACCAACAATGGAGGAACCAATAACGGTGGAACCAATAACGGAGGTACCAACAATGGAGGAACCAACAACGGTGGAACCAATAACGGAGGTACCAACAATGGAGGAACCAATAACGGTGGGACCAATAACGGAGGTACCAACAATGGAGGAACCAACAACGGAGGAACCAACAACGGTGGTACCAATAACGGTGGAACTAATAACGGTGGTACCAACAATGGAGGAACCAATAACGGTGGAACTAACAACGGTGGTACCAACAACGGAGGTACCAACAACGGTGGTACCAACAACGGTGGAACCAACAACGGTGGAACCAACAACGGAGGAACCAATAACGGAGGTACCAACAACGGTGGTACCAACAATGGTGGAACCAACAATGGTGGAACCAACAATGGTGGAACCAACAATGGTGGAACCAACAACGGAGGAACCAATAACGGAGGAACCAATAACGGAGGTACCAACAACGGTGGTACCAACAATGGAGGAACCAACAATGGTGGAACCAACAACGGAGGAACCAACAACGGTGGAACCAATAACGGAGGAACCAACAACGGTGGAACCAATAACGGTGGAACCAATAACGGAGGAACCAATAACGGAGGTACCAACAACGGTGGAACCAATAACGGTGGAACCAATAACGGTGGAACCAACAACGGAGGTACCAACAACGGTGGAACCAACAACGGAGGTACCAACAACGGTGGAACCAATAACGGTGGAACCAATAACGGTGGAACCAACAACGGAGGTACCAACAACGGTGGAACCAACAACGGTGGAACCAATAACGGAGGTACCAACAACGGAGGTACCAACAACGGTGGAACCAACAACGGTGGTACCAACAACGGTGGTACCAACAACGGAGGAACCAATAACGGAGGAACCAATAACGGAGGTACCAACAACGGTGGTACCAACAACGGAGGAACCAACAATGGTGGAACCAACAACGGTGGTACCAACAACGGTAGAAGTATCAACGGTGGAGGCAATTATTTTGATTCCGTTGAAGACCGTGAAGAATTTATTAATTCTCAGTTCACTAGTTCTGCAGAGAGAAATGATTACATTGAGGTTTCAGAAATGATATCGAAATTTGTGAATGAAGATGCGCCGGAGGGCAGGACCTTGTTTGCTTTGTCATTACGCCCCTACTGTAGAGCCTTCATCGATACAGTTATCTGATTGATATCTTCGTACGAATATCAAATTTAATCAATATGATTTTTATCAATTTAATTTTTGTTATGTATGTGCTTGTCAATAAAGTTGTTGTTGAATGTTATATAAGTGTACACCGTTATTCTTTGTCTTTACCGTTAAAGACCTTATGTTTACGAGTTTAATATTGTAATAGCTTCAACTAATGATACAAGTTACGGAGTAAAGGAATCATATCGTATTACTTATTACCATATCCAAGAAATAATATTTTATACAATTACTATCTGCGTTATCTTATAGGTAGTGATTTCTAGTACTTGGGCCAACCAAAAATGACGTTATGGACAAATATATTAATTTGTTAATCTTAAAAAAATCTTTAAGATTTGGTAACAGGTATAAGAAAATTATTTAAGGAATTTTCTGCGATCCTTAATTCTCTAAGTGAATTATATCGAAACAGGAAAGTAAAAATTAATTATGTGCTCGTGTATCTCTATGATTGAATATTACGTTAATCAAATACTATGAGACTCGTAAGAATATCTCCAACTGTCTGCAAATAAATGTGAAAATGACGTACTACAAGTATAAGCTTATTAGAAGTAAGGTACATGTTTTCTTTTCCTATTCATGGTGCAGAAAGATAATATCTGTATCAACCATGCCTCACAACCAGTTGTCCTCCGTGCTGTCCTTAATTCTTTTGTTGGAAAAGTCGGTAACATCTATAACATCCTTCACCTACTGCCGAAGCAGGAATGCATTTACGAAGGGATCGTATAAAGATTTCAGCATTTAATTCTCTTTCTTATACTATTCTCGAGCCTTACATACAGGTACATACCTTAATTATTTAGGCTTCCATGAATTCTCAACTTATACTAAATATTTTATAAGAATTAATTAAGGAAGAATCCACTCTGAGGGAATATAACTTACTTGAATACAAATCATTGGTGTTTACACCCCGTGCTACACGCCGATACGCGGATTGCAGGGTACGTTTGTCGATGTAGATGTATGAAAATACTGAAATACATCTTTCGTAAATTTTTAGGGCATTATAAGACGTAAGTTACGTAATGTTTTAAAAAATAGAATATTTGAATATTCTTAAACAATGTTTGAAAATAGATCAGCATTTTTTTACACGTCCTTTGAATTTAATGATATTCTGCATCATATTAGTCAGTGGAATCCTTTACTTGACAATCAAAATTAATGCTACTTAGGTTGTGTTTTTATTCCCTTTCATATACGAGCGACATATAGTTTGCTGGATTTGAATAACCGAAAAGGTTTTATCAGTTAAATTACGCAAATTATTCGTTATTTACGGCTATGTAATATGTAGTACACAAGCAGATATTATGTAAATATAAAGTTATTCAAAAGCTAAAATTAATTTGCTGTTAGTTTCGATTTATACCAAAATTTTTCCCTATGATTTTTACGTGTCCTTTGGATCCTTAAATTAAATCGTACTTCGTCCAGGATAAAAGGGGTACTTTCTTCAATAATTTACAAAACATTTTGATTGAATTTTCGAGAATAAAATAGATATTCTTCACTTAATAATTAGATAAAAATATATTTTTTCTACTTCCAATCGTGCTTTAGTCAGGTGTCTATGAATTATTCCAGGATAAGCGTATTCTTTTACCAAACACGAATATATTATGCTATTAAAATAGATTCTTAAATTAATGATACAAACATCTTGTAGTTTGATCAAAGATCTTAATTATCATTTCACGATATTTCACGAGAGAGGGTAGAATTTACGAGTGTTACCGTCATTCAAACAAAAGGGAAGATTAAGGCAGAAAGGAAGTTTATTCAGAGCAGTGCAACAGATTTACAGTCATTCTTAGTTACATTTAACAGAATTTAACAAAATAACAAAAGATCAGTGCACATATTTGTGCCTCAAAATCAATCGATCTTCGAAAGATTCATTTTCCACTTCGATTCAGAAGCTTTTGAAATGGAATTTACATCTACAACTCCTTTGCGATCAGGATTTTGCAGTATGCTGGAAGGGATACGGGGAAGGTAGTCTTCAATCCGCTCTTTCCCTTCTCGCTGTCACCAAACACGTTAGCGATGATCCATTTTCCCTTGTGACGGAATACCTTCTTATCTTTGAAGTCGGGGAGGAACATTCCGTGTTCGGGGAATTTGTGGTGGTAACCAGAGTGATGAGGCTTCTCATTGATCTCGATGCTCAAGGATTCCTTGATCTCAATTGTTTCTTCACTGCTGCTACCGCTGGATTTGCTATCGCTAGACTTGCTATCGCTGCCACTGTTACTCTCGCTGCTTCCACTGTTGCTTCCAGAAGAGCTGTGACTGTCCTTGCTCTCGCTGCTACCAGAGGAGCTATGGCTGTTCTTGCTTTCGCTGCTACCAGAAGAACCTTCGCTGCTCTTGCTTTCAGAGGAGCTACCGCTGTTGCTACCACTGCTGTGGTTATTCCCGCTGCTCTCATCTGAACTACCACTGCTTCCACTGGAGCTTTCTTTGATCTCGATGGTTTCGCTGCTATGTCCTTCGATGATGATTTCGTTATCAGGTCCGCCGTATGCCCCGCTGTGTTGCTCGCTCTGGCTGCTGCTGTCGCTGCCACTGTCGCTATGGCTGCCGCTGCTGTCGCTATGGCTGCCACTGCTGCTACTGTCGCTGTCACTTCCGCTGCTGCTATGCTCGTCAGACTCGCTGCTGCTGTCTTCCGAACTGTACCCGTATTCGTTATAGCCGTTACCATAATCGACTCCAACGTGACCCTTGAGCTTCAACGCAGACAGGTAGCCGCGACAGAAGGATATCCTCTTATCTCTTGGTGTAAGGAGCATGAAGTTAATCAGTCCTTTGCCGTTTGGAATTCTGAACCTCCCGTCTTTGCTGATGTAACCGGAAGAGAGGGCGCGTACTTCATCGGTGGCTGTGTCGTTAGTCGCAGCGGCGGGTGCGATGGTACTTGAGGTGGCGTTTGCGTCCCTTCTGATTCTTAGACCGATTGCTATGGAAACAGAGGGAAAGATTTATTGATGCGATGTTTTTTATAGTAGAGAGGAGGGATTAATTGTCCAAACTTAGCACTAATAATTGATGTTTTATTCGCTCAATTTAAATCACTGATATTTTACGGTATAAACATAAAAAATGTACGATATGAAGTCGAATGCGAGAAATACTTTTATTACTAATATGAACCATAAAAATAATCAGTAGAAATAATTTGATGAAAATAATATTATAGATTGAAAGAAATAGTTTCAGTGAAGTACCTTCGTTTTTCAGGATGTTCCTAACGAAATTATTTATGCCTTATTTACATGTGCTCTTTCCATCTAAATAGTAATGTTTGAATTACCGAATTTTAAAATATATGTCCACAAGGTATAAGAGTTAACTTCCAATGAAATTTTTCAATTTTTTAGTCCAAAAATAGCTCATAAACAGGAAGATATTTCGCTAAATAAAGTCGTATATATGTATATTAATGTTTGAAAAATTTCAGGCTATACATTCTAAAGGAATTTTATTTTTAAAATTTCTAAAAAATGATTAAACTCTTCTATTTGATGATAATTATATATAATTTTAAATGCTTTACTCATAAACCTTACAAACCTGAGTTAATTGGCGAGGATTCTGTCATCAACAGGACACTCCCCAATAACAGCAGGCAGGCTCCAATGGTCATTTTTGAAGTCATTATCTAGTCGAAATAAATGCAATCGAATATTTAAAAAATTAAGTAAAGCAAAGAAACATTCACACTACAATTTTAAAATTAAAGAAGATGTCATTCATCAAGTTATTATCAACCTCTTTTGGAATTAAAGTTTTTAAAATCCCTTACATAGCTCATAGACTATCGTAATAGTAATTGTACTACATATTAAAAAATAATCCAGTTGTAGCAGTCATAAAAACGAGATTGTAGCATAGGCAAATAAATGGATCGAAGCCTTAATTTACGATCTTTATATTATTATTATTATAAAATATCGTATACTGTTTACATTAATGACTGAATGGGAAAATTAGTAGTCATAGATTGGAAATGCTTTTAATACTCCAGCAAGTTAAGCCTTTTAAAGGAAAAGCATCAGAAGAAGAAGGAGTATAAATTTTCATTTTTTGATCAGTTTTATCAATATATGTAGAAGTTGAGCTATTTTTACTTTTATAGTACAAAAACCGGCTTCTAGGAACATTCGATATCCAAATTATATAACTCGTGAGATAGTGGGAAAACTTTTAGAAGGTTGATCCATTAGAATATCTAATGCTATAAATTTAAATTGGAATTGAAAGCAAGAAATAGCTTTAATAATTATGCTAGAAAGCTTATAGAAATATATGTTAAGTTATGATGTATGATATATACTATGTATTAATAAATGCTTAACTCACGGTAGAGAACCGAATGGCTAGTTGAACCTTGATCCTTCTGAAGTCAGTCGGTGTCTGTTTTAACAATAAAATATAGCCCTTTATATACCAGTCTATCGGGAGAATGAAGCTCGATTGCGCGTGGAATAGAATCAAATGACGTTTCATGTCATTTCCCTTATCACCACTTTGTAATTGGCTTCACTTCTTTATCACTGGAATTTCCTAACTCCCGCTGAATTAGGGGCACAAGGAGAGAGGAGGAGGAAAGAACGATTTCCGAAAATTGTTTCGAGAAAATTATTGATTAGAAATTTCTCGTCTTTATATTCTAAATTCGTCCTTTGGATCGGTTGTGTAATGAGGCGTAAAACTCGTCTTGAAAAAAAAGGAATTAGAACGTGAGGGAATTAGATATTTAAAACCTTGTCACCAGCAGAATACCCGTTTTGATGACCACTAAAGTCTTTAAACATTTTATCAATTCCGCACGTGTATCATACGTCGATTTGGACATTAGTTTTCCCACGTTCAGAGTTTTCGCATTTTAAGCGTAAATTGGCAGTCTTTTAATAAGATTGATGATGGTAAGTCATTGGAACTTTTCGCCGTTTTAAATCTTATATATCGGAAACTTCAATTATTGAAAGAGTTCGTGGTGGAAGTAAGTAGTACATTCTTTACGAAACATGTTATGTCGCCTGATTATTTAGAAATTTTCTAGTAGGCGAGAAAGTCACAAAGGAAATTCCCAGCTAAAGAATAATCTTCATAGGAGTATTTTCTCTTCTCCAATAAGATCCTTAACGTAATGGTATAGAATCATAGTGTTTTTCTATATTCAAGTTATGTGTATCTCTAAAAGGTATCTAATTATAATAAGATTCAATTCTAAGGATCAAATTAGCATTTTTAAGTGAAATAGAATGATTTATTGATGAATGAAATTAAAGTATTCAAGTTAGAACGTATATTCTCAATGGTTTGTTCAACGTTCAACGAGGTAATGCAAAATAAGTGGTGCACATTTAGTAAAATTCGAATGATAATAGTTAATGGTAATAGATATAGTATATGGATTCCATAAGATTCTTAAGCTATTATTGCTCTAATATAAAATTTTCTTTCCATTCTTTTTTCCATACCTTAAAAACAGTTATATTACTTTATTAGAAATTGCTTGATTGATTACTCTATTCAATTCCTTACTTATTATTTTCATACAGAAGTGGATTCTTAGAATAAGTAATTTTAACGTTTTTTTCTGCAAATGCACAGAAGGCAAATAAACACAATACATTACAATTTTTGAAGTAGCTTCAATGAGGTATTTCATATAGTAATCCATGTTTATGTTCAATTATTAAATAATGAAACATGTTTGTTTCTTTTTGGAGACTCTTGAAACGTTGAAGTAAATCTAAGATAATCTGCACAGTTCTCATATATTAAGTAGTCGGTCATGTCAATGAGACCTATAAATCTACGATGATTCAAATTTTGTACAAAACAAGGTAAATCTTATAGATGTCTTTAGATATCTGGAACGCATTCCATAAAGTCCCGTATGATATATTATTATTATACGAATCAAAACTAATGAGGATAATGAGGTTATAAGCTGGATAGAATCTCTTTACTGCAGAACTGAAGTTAATCGATGCATGAAGTTTCAACGACAGGTATTCCACACGGTAGCGTAATCGCACCATTTTTATTTATATACTCATGAGAAAATCATAAAAAGTAAGGATATTCACCAATAACATGGAAATATACTATTAAAGACATGGACATGAAGACAACATAGATTAACTCTGTTGAATGATTTATGCAAAAGCATAGAATGGTTCAATGATCGAGATTCACTATGAAAATTAACTTTCTGAAATTAACTTTCTCAAAAGAAAAATGTTAAGCAAAGGATTATAAGCCAATTATAGCAAGAGTAAGTTTGGTGATACATTTTGAAGTTTTCAGAACCAAGAACTTCGGCATACCTTAATTCTTCATCTGTAGTAATAAATTTAAAATCTGTCCTGTATTTTAAGAAGATCTTGTGAAAAAGAAGTCTTCTTTTTTAATCCTATCCCATATTAGTGAACAATCTACAATCGGCGTAATATGAAAAATATAGAAAATTTTTCTGTGATGAATGTTCTTTGAAATACGCTAGATACATACTTGCAGTTATGCTTAATAAGTTTTTATGTTCAAACAAACGGTGTGCTCAATAAAGGAAAACAATAGTGTTATTAAATGAATGCTTAAATTTGTAACTTTTTGGATACTTACTTATGATTTTAAAGAACCGATTACGATTCAATTTGTTGCCATTATAAAGATGAGATAGGTGATACATGATTTTACGATCGGCTTTTTGGAAAAGGGGGTAGAATATATATGTATATACTATGTAAATGTAATATTAATCGGAAAGATACTTTTTCTTAATTGTATTGGAGACTTTCACAAATAGATAGCAAATATATTTTATATAAAATTTACACAAGTAAGATAGGGTATATTATTAATTTTTATGCTCTTCAATTCCTCTACGTTAAACTACTGAGTATGTAAATTCTAACATTTAACACGCAAAAATTTTACGTGTTGTAGAGCGACGTATCCAGTAAGTGCCGAAAACCGTCATCTTATCTTAATTTATTGAATTATCATATTTTTTTACGATCCTTTCGTGAATGGTATCATTCGAAAGCATAAGAGTGTAGCTTATCAGGAATGATAGAAGTTATAAAATACAAATGTATTATTAAGTTCTATATTAGGTCGGACTTCGAGGAAAGCCACAATGAGAATATAAGAATTTACTCCGCGAATTCCAGTTCTATTTTAAAGACGACCTGGTGTTCGCATGAGCCGAAACCGGTCGCGTTTAAAATAAAACTGTCGAAATTACGAAGTTTCTTTTTCAACCGTCATTAATTTACCATTTTTTATTGAGGGTGTTTCAATGATAAGGAATTTTCGAGGATTTATTTCTTTTGTTTGAATGCTTTTTGCTCAACGCCCAGTCCTGAAAAAAAGTTACTCGAGCATTTTCTTCTCACGCAGTGTCTTAAGCCAGAACTTTTTGAGGATACTAGTACATAAGGGTTTTTGAAAGAATTTTTATCCTTTTACGTTATCTACTCTTGGCCCACCATAGGCATCGTAGAATGAGTCTCAGTATTTGTCTACTGTTCACCTCTAATGATCGTGAGAAATGGAGAAGAGGATCTTTCGTTTTGCATCTTATTTGGTTTGTTTATAATAAATCTTTCATTATTAATTTTATCGCGCGGACGAGTTCGACCATGGAGAAGTCGGATTTCTCGGCTAAAGTTAAAGATTACTTTTTTGAAGTCGAAGTTTCGATTTGCCAAATGCTAAACATTAAATACTGTATTTTAAAAATTTTCGTATGATATAGTGAGAGGTTAAATTGTTTAGGTAATGCTAAGTTTGTTTGTGCTTTCTCAGTGAGTGATAGAATTTTCATATACTTCGAGTTAGCGTATCATATCTCAGAGCTCATGAGTTAGTTATTCTTTATAGAATTTGCAATATATTATAAGACTATGATTCTTTTTAGTCTTTTAAATAATATATTATTTAAATTAGTTGTATCATCGTAAATATTTATTCTCCTCCACCGTTGCCAACTAGTTCAACAACCAAATCGCAACATATTACAATACAATAAATAATAAATACAAAACGCTGTATCATGTTAATGGTTGAGTACATAAGAAACTTGTCTTAATAAAGAGGGAACACATTGGTAAAGGAGATCCTCTGCTAGCGATTTTTCGCTAGTCAAGTCAAGACAATATCTCTTGTCTTGTGATCTCCGCAATTTTAGGCACAAGGATGTGTTCCTGTGCATTGACGCCCGAAACGAGGTTCCGCTGCATGCACCCAATTGGGCCTTAGTTGGATCCTGCGGGAGGAGCCCCTAGCTCCACTACTGTATGTTGTCCTGTCAGCATGACCTCTAGCAGTATATCGTATATATGGATCATCCCTATGCTTTTTCCGTTCGTGAATTAGTAAATCGTAAAGGAAAGGTAATATATAGCGCTAATAAATGCTACCATAAATCCATTAGCGATATCTATGCGCTTAAGCATCTAGGATTGATTTATTTGATGGGTGAAATAGACATCCAATGACACTTAGTATTTTTTGTTAATCATATCTTCTAAAGTGTGAACTGTGTTGACTGCTATTATTGATATACTCCGTGAGTGATAAAAAAGTCGTTTCGAAATTTTATTTCATGACTGCTTTACAAGGATAACAGATATTTTGATACTATGGATCTATCCCCAACATAATTTCTATATCTTACCTAAATGATATTAAGAAATATAGACCGGTAACGAGATATACCTTAAAGTATAAAAAACTTGTATAAGTTCCATCTAAACTTTTTCTTCATTAATTCTCCAATTGATCTATGTTAATATAAATATATAATTTTAGTTTTGATTTTCACGAAAAATATACTTTTTTGGAAAACAGAAATCAGCTATGTAATCCGGGACAAAGCATTTTTTTAGAAAATACATAAAGTATGTGTTTACTTATGCTGAAATGAACTTAGCTATGATAGATTCCTGTGTATCTACGAGTATAGTACGTGTATCGTATAATATTTCATAGCTATCATATATACTTTATTCTCAATAAAATGATTGTTTTATACGGTTTCTTCGGACTCTAGGGTTCTTATTAAATCCGTATATTAGCTAAAAATTTACAAAGATCTGGTACGCCTAATGTATAAATCCTGCTGAGTTCTAGTGACCCCTAACTAATAGCTATTGCCACTATCTGCTGAAAAATCTATCTAAATGTTTTATTGAACTTTGGTATTCGACGAAGCAACTCTCCTACATTGTGGAAGTATAATCATTTGTCTGGTGTTTTATATGTGATATAAGTAAATAATTTTGACAGTTATTGTTAATGAGTTGCATTAAGTCTGAAATATCCGCTTTTGTTTTCGTTTTTGTTTTGTTTCGCTTTGTGCGTCTTACTATCCGAGGCGTTATATACATGAATATATATCCGTTAACTGATGGTGCGATTAATAATCCGGTGCGCCGTATCATCCGAAAAAAACGGTAATTGTCGAAGTCCAAGAATTCATTAGATACTTAAAGAAAATATTTACTTCGGTAACTCTCTCACACACGATAAAGACAACTCTTGAGTAATCTTAAGCGTGGATATTGATGGTTACTGAAGTCGCAGTAATATAAGAGTATTGATAGTCCTTAATAGTGTTACAGCAATTGAAGTATAGAATTTAACCAATCCTATGCATTTCTATATTACCAACACATGGGTGGATAAGCTTGGATTCAATGAATAAAGAATATTAAAGACAGAAATATGGTTTATTCAATGAAGTACAAATTTTGATTCATGGATCCAAAGTTTCAAACATATATATACTGGAAGGTTTGATATAAATATTTTACCATATAAAGTAACTCTCTCTTAAATTTCGTTCTTGATCAGTATTTTACAGTAGGCTGCAAGAGATACGGGGAAGTAAGTTTTGATACGCTTCCCGCTACTTTTACCATTATAGGCTCCGCTGCTTTCAGGATGGAAATCGACGAAATAATATTTTCCATTATGAATGTATACCTTCTTTCCCTTGAGATCGGGAAGGATGTGACCTCCATTTACTGGGAAATTCTTGTTATATCCAGGATAACGTGATTCGTTACTTTCAATTTCTTCGCTGCTGCTACCGCTGGATTTGCTATTACTGCTATCGCTGTCACTGCTTCCACTATTGCTGTCAGAAGAGCTGCTACTGCTTTCGCTGCTTGAACTCTTGCTCTTGCTTTCGGAAGAACTGTCGCTCTTGCTATCACTGCTGTCATCGGAATTATCACTGCTGTTACTTTCGCTACTGGAACTGCTGCTCTTGCTTTCAGAGGACCTTCCACTGCTGTTGCTTCCACTACTCTCATCCGAACTACCACTGCTGCTGCTGTCGTTTTCGCAACTGCAACTCTTACTATGGGAGGAGCTTTCACTACTGTTGCTTTCGCTACTGTTGCTTTCACTACTGTTGCTTTCACTACTGTTGCTTTCACTACTGTTGCTTTCACTACTGTTGCTTTCACTACTGGAACCGCTGCTCTTGTTTTCAGAGGAACTTTCACTGCTGTTGCTTCCGCTACTCTCATCTGAACTACCACTGCTACTGCTGTTGTTTTCGCAGCTGCAACTCTTACTATCAGAGGAGCTTTCACTACTGGAACCGCTACTCTTACTCTCGGAGGAACTTCCACTGCTCTTACTTTCGCTACTGGAACTGCTGCTCCTGCTTTCAGAGGAGCTTCCACTGCTGTTGCTTCCGCTACTCTCATCCGAACTATCACTGCTGCTGCTGTTACTTTCGCAACTGCAACTCTTACTCTCAGAGGAACTTCCACTGCTGTTGCTTCCGCTACTTTCATCTGAACTACCACTGCTACTGCTGTTACTTTCGCTACTGGAACTGCTACTTTTACTCTCAGAGGAACTTCCACTGCTGCTGCTTTCGCTACTGGAACTGCTCTTGCTTTCAGATGAGCTTCCACTACTGTTACTTTCGCTGCTAGAGCTTGTACTGTTGCTCTCAGAAGAACTTACGCTGTAACTACCACTGCTATCACTTCCACTGCTCTCATCTGAGCTGCCGCTGTCGCTTCCACTTGTGCTTTCAGAGGTACTCTGTGAACTGCTGTCTTCGTTACTATGGACAGCGCTGTAACCACCCAATCCTCCACCATAAACTCCGCTATGGTCTTCAATTTGACTCTCGCTGCTACTATCACTGTCACTTTCGCTGTCTGCGTAAGATTCGCTGCTGCTCTCTTCCAAACTGTACCCGTATTCGTTGTACCCGTTACCATAGTCGACTCCTATCTGTCCGTTATTTTTCAATGCGGTAAGGTAGCCGCGACAAAATGTGAGCCTTTTGTCTTTTGGTGTTGTGATCATAAAGTTAAGCAGTCCCTTTCCGTTAGGGATTTTTAATTTTCCATCTTTGCCGATGTAACCTGAATGGAGGGCACGTATTTCGTCGGTGGCAACGTCAGTTATGTTGCTGGTTGCATCGAGGGTTGCGTTGACGACGGAGGTTGCGTTTGCATCCCTTTTGATTCTTAGGCTGATCTCTGCTTGAGGAAATAAAAAAGGAAATTTGTGTCATGTTATCCTCAGTACTTTTTTCATACGTTGACGTATTGATTCGAGTCAACCAACCGTCGGTATTTTAACCAAAATCGTCACGACATGACAATTAATGGATATTAAAAGTGCCTGACTAGGACTTATAGATAGATTTCTCAATGTGAGGAAGGTTGTTTCTCATTGAATTATTACTAATTTATTATTAACAATTACAAAATTTTTATGCGCAACCAATATTTCCTCCTCATTCGGGATTCGAACTCGGGACCTTGGCGTTAGAAAGTTAGAACGTTTATCTGAAATTCCTTCCCCATAATTCTTGCCAAAGTGCTTGTTTCTTCTATTATAATAGATATTCCAATTAGAAAAGAATTCGAACCTGAATTGATGGGTGAGGAATCTGCCATCAATAGGAAACTCCCTAGTACTAATAGGCAGGCGCCAACGGTCATTTTTGATGTCATCATCTGGAAAGAAAGATTATGATAAAATTTGAAAAGAGTAAAACCATGATGTATGATTCATATGAGAGATTCCTAAAAAATCCTGATGACTTAGTTCTCCAGATTACTCATTCCTTTATTGGACGTTAAATTTATCAATGGAAAATTACTGCAATGCACATTTACTTATATTTTTTCTAATTTGTTATATAATGATTATATATTTTATATAATTTCCCCCAAAGAATTGTGGAAACACTTATTATGGAAATATTTATTATTTCTATAACTGATAATTTTAATTAAAGGAACCAATTATTTGAAAAAAGAAATACTTTCATTGATTAATCAATTCCTGATGGATGGAATTATTTTAAATCCAATAAAACGGAAGTATCAGATGCTGCACTGATAATGAAACTTTTCAGAATTTTATTATGGTTTATAAAGGATGATGGTAACTATTCATCTTTCACTTTTCTAAACAAAATACGAACTTTTTTATCACAAGATTATGTAACTCGCATTTAGGGAAGACTGGGAGACTAAAATCTCTCGCAATATTTCTCTTAAATAGATCCAGAAAATGAAAATCGAAATAACAATCGAATGATTGGAATCGAAACCTTAAAGAAATAAATAAAATAATTAAGATGACGAATGACAAAATTAAGGACAAATTTACTTACGGTAGAGAACCGAGTGTCTACTTGAACCTTGATCCTTCTAAAGTCAGTCGGTTTCTGTTCTAATTCTTACAAATAGCTCTTTATATACCTGTTCATCGGCTTTATGAAGCTCGATTTCGCGGAGACTAGAAATCAATGACGTTTGAAGTCAGTTCGTTATCTCCACTTCGTAATTTGCTTCCACGTACTAATTTGGCTATCTGTTTCGTAGACGTTTTTTCTTTGATATGAAATCCGAAATTCGGTCTAAAATTTATTTTGCCATGTGTGCTGGCAGATTCTTTAGTATACTAAAGCGCCAATCGTGACATCATACGTACGGAACTTGATATATAGGATCAGTTGCAAAAGCGTCTTGTTTATATCTGTATAATGGCATTTAAAGTGATAACAAAATTGATGTAATTGTGATCTTCCTGTTTCCATTTTTAAGATATTTTTAAATCAGATGGCAAAACGTGTTTTTAGGTGAGGAACAGATTTATCATTTCAGAATGTTTGAGTGTCAAAACATTGAGCATCCCTATGGAATTCTTAATAATCACTTTCATGCTAACAGAATCATCAATCATTGTGATATCTTATGCATATAAGCTTTTCGAATGCATCTTGAGAATTGAATTTTTATTTATATTGCTTTTTCCAAATAGTTTGCTTAATTTAATATTCTTATGGAGGAATGTTACCTGCAATAAATATGTATTGATTCAGCTAAGTATCTTTCATGTGCAAACGATTGTGTGGCAAATTTATAATATATTACTACCGAATTTTTTCTATTTGATTTTATTTCGTAATTTTCAAAACATTCCGAGGAAACGTTGGCAAATCTTTTCGTTAAGTATGAGAATATACTCTAGTTTGGATATTGAAAGTTCTAAGTGTAAATAATACATAGTAAAATGTGGTAATGGGTAGAAATCTTTCAATTGATAAGACCGTATTAAGAATGTGATTAATCGGCATGTAACTTTTATTGAAAATTATTGCTACATACATCGGATGAGAATAAGAATGTAGGAGAGTTTAATGAGTTTATAATCCTTTAATATTCGGGATAATTATGGTCGGAGAAACTTTAAGATTATATTGTGTCTTTTGCATATTAAAGAAAGAAACTTCCCTTGGTCTTAATGTTTGCAGGTATTATCTGTGTAGAGGTAGGCAAAAGTGGAAAATAAAAAGAAGTCAAAATAAGATGAGAGGACAAAAATCCAATTAAGTTTTATTTCGGTAATCATTTTCCTTCCACTCCTTCGATATTTTTAATACTTCTATTTAACATACGTTATCAAATTTGGCCAATACCTCATAAGCTTCCAATTGATTCCATACAATCGTATAAATATAATACTAATCATCCAATAACACATGCACGGTATACACTCGATTTATCTCAATCATTAATTACACGTATACGAATTTAGCACAGAGGGCAATTAGCGTCATGAACCTTGTAGAGTAAAGGGATATGCTAATCGACAATCAAAGAACACAAGTTATAATTTCAAACTCGAGGGAATTTCTGGTTTTATCGCTTTAGTTTCCTAACTTTTGGTTGAATTAGGAGGGTGGGGAGTCGAAAACCTATTCCCGTATATTGTTTCAAGAAAATTATTGATTAGAGCTTCCTCGTGTTTGAATTCTAAATTTATTCTCTCGATCGGTTATGTAAATAGGAGCAAAAATGGTCTTGAGGAACAAGCGTGTGAAATAAATAGGTATTTGAAGAACGCAATTCGAGAGTAAAACAAAAGCTTTATTGACCTTTTTTTTAAAATCCTTACGTTATATTTACTACTGCACCATCAATGCTCATCGGTTACTCAACTTACCGCACACGCTTTGTGTTTTAATCGTATGTTCTTATCAAGTCCACGTAATAATGAGTGTACGAGAGTACGTATATTTCAATACTCATTATATGTACGTTCGTTTTACTTCTCACATGATTTCTTACATTGTTATCTTAGACGAAAATGAACACTGATTTTTCCTACGAATAATATATCATCAAACTAAGGCAGTAATAACTCTCAACCTCTGCGTATCACACGCTATGTATTATGGCAAAATTTTATATCGAAATCAACCATATTCAATTTTCTCAAAGTATCAAAGTCGTATTATTATATCGTCCTTGTTGTTATTAATTAATCAATGTATATCTGAAGTTGAATTCCATGATTTTATATGTTTATAATAAATTTTATCATAAATGTTTATAATAGACCGTAGATTATTCATTCAAATTATACTTCGTAAGGAAAAACTCTTTCAAAATCAATTAACGCATGTCAAATTGGTCAGCAATTTACAGTCTTCTTTCAGGCTTGGTCTTCTTGACTGAAAGAAGGTATTGTCTTCATAAATTAAATAAGAAGCGATTTCAGGTCATACTTTTTCATTTAAATGATTTATTTTGTTCATGTCTACCGAAATAAATTAAAAATAGGTGATATCGCATAACTCCTTATTTGGAGCAATAAAATTCGCAAAATTATTTTTCTGGGACTTCGTATGATTTAGAAGAGCTAAAACTAAAAAAAGAACTTAAAAGATTGTAAGTAAAATGGAGAAAGTATGAAATATGCATAAATCGATTAGGAGGTATGAAAATGCCCCTTCCCTAGTATTACTCAGCACCTTCCTTATTGTATTTTCTAGAGATGTAAGATTTATTAAGGTTGTATTTTCTATTTATATTTTCTTAAAAAATTCTTGTCATATGATTATGAGATTATTCGCGTCATTAATTAATTGAATTAATCCCTTCTTATTCTTTAATCCGTTTCAAATTTCAAGATGTAAGAAAATTTTCGAGAAATTGATAATTCTTCACTTACGCATCTACTATTTTAAAGTTGCCCTTGTGCTACGAAGTCTAGTGATATTAATTTATATTAGTATATATTATTCAAAAATATACATATATAAACATTAATAGTCTACCTTTTATAGATTTATCATTCGATGAAACTTAGCATAGCCATAGGTATGGGAAAAAGGATTATGTACGTTGGTGGAATAATTGTCTTAGTGTTTTAGTTTTTCAGAGTATTATTGACAAATATCATATCCTATATATGACCCTCATGATTATGTTCAGTAACAATGAGCCAGTGAGTAAAAGACAATTCCATTACTAATTACGTAAAATCAGTATATTTATTGACAATGATCACAGCTTGATTTTAAGTATTAGGAAAGGTTGTACACCGAAATGGAATAATAAAAAACGTCTGAGAGTTGCAAGAAGATAAAGCTTATCCGTAGAAGGATTACTTTCTGTTTGAGTCTAAATGCTCATATTCAGCTAAGTCGATCTAAAAACTAAGAAATATATGCTTTCCCTGATTCACGTACGAAGGTAACAAATCGTCCGTCTTTTGCTCCAAACGTTCATTCCGAAACTGTCCAAATATTTGTGGCAGCAAGGAGAGAGGAAGCTGAAAGAATAGTTGTAATGTTGTTGTTGCAAGTGATAAAGAACTAACTCCCGCTCATAAATAAAGTTCCTCCGCCTAATTTATAACCGAAGTACCGTGTTATCGAATCGAAATATTCGCGTACCACACGCGGGGACATTCTTAACTGCGCGAGATTTCCTGTTATTATATGAAACTAACCACTACTAAACGTCCGTAATATCTGAAAGGGATAACCCTCGAGGAAAGCAATTCTGGCGTTATTCGATATCAATGACGCCGAATCGAATTGAAAAGAAAGAAAAAAACAAACGAACTAAACTAAAAAGTTCGAGGGCCGAGTGCCAAAATCTTTTTTAATTTTCGTAAAACGAGTCTCCTTCTTTCTATCAAAGCGATTGTGAATGAATTATGACCAATTAAGGGCGATAATAACGTTCGCTTAGAGATTAGATAAATAATTTTAAACGCCTCCCATCCCTTTTAATTCCTTCCTATACTGATAGCAACCAAAGACTGCCTCCTCTCGCAGCTTTATTTACGAAATCTCCCTAGTAACCTCGTGGCTTATATAAAAGGCGGGTTTTAAGAGGAGCGTGCAGTCCACAGGTTGATCGAGCTTGGATGGTTACGAGGGCATAAGGACGAAATACGCGGGAAATATCCCTCAAGAATGCTTAATTTGATTTTTCTGTCGGTCATCTTATACGTACGCGAAGTAACTTTTTTCCTCTCCTAGTAGCTTATGTTTAACTTCAACTTGGGTAACTCGCAGTGCGTCTATAAAGCTCTTATGATTGACCACCGCTCTTTCTCTAGGGCTTGTTTTAACACGGATTTCAATGCGTTGATTAGATTCGGTTACAACGAATTTTTTGGCATTCAAGAAGGTAGAAAATTAAGCTGGAAAATTTTCTAATGGAAAGGTGTTTAGTAAAGGTATACGTATGCTATTTTTAAATTCTCACCCATCCTTTTTGAATTCTTCAGAGCATATCTACCAAGGAATATTAGCAGATTTCCTCTGGTAGTCCCAATCCAGGTAATTTCAACGCTCGCTTGCTTCAAAAACCAGCAGTTCGTTATCTGTTCAGTGTAGTATCTATTACGAAGCGTGCGCGTTATTGATAATAAAAGTCTGTATGGTTTGATATTCATACACTTAGAATTTAGCTTTGAGAATCCAGTGAACCAGTGCGTGTTTCCGCATCATAAACCAATATCAGTGACCCTTAACGACGAGTACTTCTTTTTGTAAGTTTACTCATGTTTTTATTTCGTTGATTTCACTATGACATTTTTGATGACGGTATTCACTGATAATCGGGAGTTTTAAAATACGTGTTTACTTGGCTGTTTGTACGTAACATACCGATACAATCATTTTATACTTAATTATTGAGATCCTGATATTGATTTTACGGATCTTTTCACTGTGAAGTTGAAAAATATAGTCTAAAAATTTTTGTTATGATAAAGATCGTATAAATGAATTAGGATTTTAGAGTAGAACCTACTCTGATGTTCTTAATCATCAATTTTAAATTTATAATATTCACTCTATATATTTTTTAGTATAATTTAAATAGGAAGAATTATTTAAGACTACTCATGGGTCAGATGTGTCATTCTTTTCGTATCTGAATAGAAATAATTTTCTACTGCAGTTTTAAGTTTTCGCTATAATGATGACTTTAATGCACTCAGATAAAAATTAATATACGTACAAAGTATAATTATCTGGCTTGATATATTCTCTCTTAGCTCAAAATTATCGAAGTAAATAACTCTTTCAGATCCAATTATCACTTATACAATATAGGCTTTCTGAATTCGCACTTCAATTTTAAAGCATGAAAGAACTTATAAAAGAGTGTACAACCATCAATATTTTATTTTCCTTAGTATTGTTCATTGTTTTTGATAATTTGTTGGTATTTCCCGAAACTTTGTAGTAGTAAGATAAACACGAATTAAATTGTGTTAAAGAGTATTTCAATGTAATTTCAAATTTCGATGATGCTTCATTTTCGTGAGTTAATTATTATTCAGTTTAAATCACTGAAAGTTTATTGGAATGCTTTCATTCTCATTTGACTGAAAGAATGATTGAGCAGTAGAATCGCTTTCCAATTGAACTCATTCAAGCGAGGGTGTTTTCAAAAAATTTTAGAAATCTTATCAATTTTTCCGCCAAGACAAGAAACTTCCGTTTCTCTAAAGCTGTGAGATTTAAACGAACGTTTGTGATTATTTTACAGGCAATTCTCCTGATTAAAAACCTCTTTGTGTCACTTTCAATACTTATAAACTTCTCCATGTCCTTATTTTGCTATTTATAACGATGCCTAACAACTCAATGCGGTTGATATTCGAGAGATTACGTTCACCATGACAACCACTCTTTTTGCCCACGATGTTTGGATCCTAATAAAGTGAACTCAACCTTTACCTTTAGATATGAATTCCAAAATCAAAACATATTACTTAAGAGATTTTTACACATTTAATTACTAATATTTCTTGTTGCTATGTTAGTCTGATATTTTCGCCATTGCCGCCAGCTACTAGATGGACGTCTCTTGAAATAATTGTTATGAAAAGGGGAAAACGGAAATGTACAAGTTTGGTCTTTCCCCCTTTATTCAAATTTTTATATACAGTGGTACCTCGAGATACGAGTTTAATTCGTTCTGTAAACTTGCTCGTATGTCAAATTGCTCGTATCTCGAATCATTTTTCACCATTGAAAGTAATGAAAATGCCATTAATCCGTTCCGGACCTATGAAAAATCCCCAAAACATTGTAAATTATGAATAAAGATACGTTTTTAATTAACAAGTAAACATGTATAATTAACAAATACGTAACAAAATTATGAAGCTAAGAAATGAAAGAGTTATTTAGAATAATAGTCTTACTTTGGTGACGGACAAGTTCGGCTAACGAAGGTGAACGGCGAGGAGGAGGGAAGGAGTGTAGGCACTCAAGACACATACATAAACGACGCTTTTTGAAAACTTAAAACTATTTTCTTAACTTTAAACTAAAACTACACTTTATTTCTCTCAAATAAAAGAAAATAATTAGAACAATGCTCTTAACTTTAAACTTAAACTAACCTTAACATTAACGTAAATTTAACTATCACTTATTTCTGCCTTCTTGGCTGCACTTTCTGTACTGTAAAAAAAGTACAGTAATCACGAAAAAATGATTACAGCGCACAAGATACACTTCGATTCAAGCGGGTAACACGTGCGAATGAGTGAGAGATTTTCTCGGATGATGCTTGTCCCAGCGCACCAAATAGCTGGACGCTCCGGAAACACGAATTCGCGCTCGTATGTCGAATTTGGGCTCGTATCTCGAATAAAAATATGACCCGAGCTCCAGCTCGCATCTCAAAAAACTCGTATGTCGGGCTGCTCGTAACTCAAGGTACCACTGTATTTCGTAATTGTGCGGTAAATGAAACTTGTTCATACTTAAATTTTGATTTATTAAATTGTGTATAAAATTTATAAATTACTTTACTACGTTGTCATAACATATTTTTTTGTGAATCTTAATCTTTAGATTAATTAGTATAAATATTTCAGGAAAGGGTATAAATATTAAACATAGCGTCATGAATCCCACTTGCCGAGCAGGTATGCTCACCACTACGCGTTCGATTCGGGTTCGAGTCCCAGTCACATCGCTTACTTTCACATCAGTGTTTAACTTTGTAAAAAGATATACTCGTGCTAAATTTGAAAAACCTATCCACCTATAGGTTCAAAAGTTAACGCAATTAACTCCAGACCTTACTATGTCTCCCATCATTATTTAGTTTCATGTAACCAACACAAATATCTGTAAGAGGCAACCTCATCTGTCTTTTATTGTAAGAGAGATGCACAATTTCTTCATCTTGTAAGGAATTGATTTGTTTCCTATGTATAAATTTTCCCAGTATAAAGGCAGTTCAATGTATGTCAGTTTTCAATGTATCCAAACCATCCTCAACAAGTTTGAATTCTCTCGCCGATTTTTTGTTACCCTTTATTTTTCCTGATACGTTTCCATAGAGATAGAATTTTAATCTATGAATTGTAGGTAAATGTTCATTTCCCTCTTCTTGCATTCTTAATATTTTTCAGGAATAAGTCTTACTTACTTTGAATCAGTAAACATATATTTATTTATTGGGTTGAATTTTTAATTAATGAATAAATTCTATTTTTAGTAATATAATATAATATAATATAATATAATATAATATAATATAATATAATATAATATAATATAATATAATATAATATAATATAATATAATATAATATAATATAATATAATATAATATAATATAATATAATATAATATAATATAATATAATATAATATATAGGTATATTTAAATAGTATATATACGTATATATCGTCAGAAACTATACCTATACTTATGAAGTAGCAAGATAAGTTGAGCGTGTTTCTAAAAGTCTAACGCCATCGGACGGCAAATACAGAAAGTGTTATTCATTAACCTACAGGAAATTTTTTGAACTGACAGCGACAGCAAAATTTTCGAATTTCAACGTGAAAAATACTATTGTGATTTGGCTCGAGAGGATGCCAAACCGGTGATTGAAATTGAATTGAATTGAATTGAATGAATTGAAACCAATTTATATAAGGTTGGCTAGATTATCAATTTCTATGCATCACAGGCATCAACAATATTCAGTGGGACATTTTCATATGAATATTTACTTATTTATAGTATTTATTGTTTATTTATCATTTAACTTTCTTGAGAAAACTGAGCTTGTATCTTGTGAATAAACCTAATAAGGCTGTAATAATTTTTAAGAAATATTAATACGGATTATATCCTTCCTCTTGTTACAAATACGAGATTTCCATCTGCGAATGATCATTTCATAAATTTCCGAACTAATGAATCATATAACAAATAAGTATAGGCATAAAATAATAATTGAGTTATATAACCATCGTCTTGGACCTTATGAAAGAAAGTAGTAGTATATTTGATTACCAACTGTTGTTGTCGATAGCAATATAGTCTGAAAGAATTGACTGTAAGAATAATTATATAAAATAAGGTTTGCTCATTGGTTTGTTTTATTTTAGTTATTTTCATCTTTAAGGTCTTTTTTGAGAAAGTCTTATTCTCCTCTGTTGTTAACCGTTTTCCCTAGACATTCCTTTTCATTTCCAGCCTTCAATTACACAGCTTTCTGTAATATAAAGATGAAAATATGGATAATTGACTAAAATATCCCTCAGAAATGATTAAAACTTCTTACATCTGAAATTTATTGTGAAAATCTGTAGTGATGAAGGAAAACTCTGTTGATATTAACCGAAATTCTCTTAAGATACGTCAATATTAATCCATTTCTCTTTCATTTGCTATCTTAAAGTATACAAGTACTTCAAAATTCTCAAAGTATGAAAGTTTACAATATATTTCCGATATAGAATTGAGTAATTAATGTTATTATAGTAATATCAAGTGTCTATTTTTTGGAGATTAAGAGTACGTAATAATTCCTCTACAGATATATTATTGAAAAATGTATTAACTCTTGAATACAAGAGTAATTCTGCACTTTAATCGTTTCAGAAATGAAAATAAATGATCCTACCAAAGCATATATATTCATGGTTACTAATCAAAATCGAAAAGGGAAAACTAGAAGCCTGTAATTCACACGATTCATGTCGTGTTGAATTTTCAATGATGCTAGGAAATATACTTGCTAATGAAGCCGTCTTCTTTAATTCAAACACTAATTGCTGCTCATTTACTACAATAATGTACGAGTCTTTATTTTGAAATTTCTCCTGTTATTAAATGCTTTAATATAAATATTAAGTCATTTTAAGTCACCCTGGAGATATCTAAATCACAAAAATCAGAGAAAATGTTTCCACGAGGTAACTTCGAATTTAATGAAGTAAAATAGAATCTGTATATTAACTGAATTCCGAAAAATATTGGAGCGGTATAAGAAGCAGGTGGGAAATTGTGAAATTTACGCAAAAGACTTTTTAGATTTCTTTTAAAATGATGATATAGAGTCACGATATATTGAATCCATAACTAGCTATTCTCAAAGTTCTTCTTTCACGTAGGCTCTTCAACCAGAAGTAACGACAAACACTTGCGCAGCTAAGTAACGAAACTCCTTCTCAATCAACTGTGAGGGTTTTTGCTATCTAATTCGATGATTCTCTACACTTTCAAACATTCTCATGGATTTTTCGATAAAGGTTCGTCGTCCTAATATATTTTATAAATGGTTAATACATCTCTCGTTAGTTGCGTTTCTTAGAAGGTTGCTCTTATTTTTTTGGCTCGCATTTTCCTTTGAAGGAAACAGAAATCAATTTGAGAATTCACGAATGTTGAAAATTATAGAAGAAATTTCATTTTAGGATTTGAAGAGTAAAATGTATGGAATATTTGGATTTTTCATGACTCATTTACGTCCGAGCAATCCAATGTCTTTCAGAATAATCTATTTATATTTTTTTGTTATTTCTTATTTACTAAAGTACTTCTTTCCCTAACGGTAATGGAAACAGATAAACATCTAGGGCATGGCAAAATAGTCTCCATCTAACTTGTACTACATCCTTATGTAATAATTTTCAAGGAAATTATTATAGCTATCCAAAAAGAGTAATGATAAAAAATGCTTTTCAAATTGCAGAATTAAAAAAAATATTACTGGGCAAATAACATGAGTGTGTGTCCAGGGTATTCGGAATAATTAATTGTTTTAGAAATTGTGTACAGTAAACGATGTGAGATGGTTCTAATAGAACGTAAGTACAAGTCCGTAGATGTTGAGCAAATCTACTTGTGTTATGCACGAATACAAAATACAAATAATTATATTGGAAACATAAACCTTAAATGAAGAAAAGTACAAAATATATTAATCGATATTTGATTCCAAATATCTTACTTTAAGGGCGCAGGTTATTCAAATATGTACCTGTCAATTCAAGAGATAAATCATGTATACAATGAGTAAATTCAACTTATTTATTAAATATTACAATATGCAAAATAATTTCATTTCTTTTCAAAACGTTTAGTGAATTTCACTTCCGCTCTTACAAAATTGCATTTTTCAAATCCAAGAAAACATAAATTATGAATGCGGACAGTACATCAGAGGCCATGGTTCGTTGATTCCTTACAGTTAACTGTTAAAGGTAACTGGTTCGCACAAGCAATTTACAATATGACTTCAAGTCCACAGGGTACATCTGTTTGCCTGTTTCCGCAGCACCACCGGTGTCTCTGGCCGTTTCGTCGTCTCTTAAGATCACCCACCGATCGCGTATGCGTACAATTTTCTTCCTCTTCAGATGAGGAAGACGATAGCCTCCTTGGGGATAGTGAGGGCGAGGACGAGGCCGACCATAATTTCCATAAGAATAGTGGTGGGGGTACTTATTGTAGTTATACTGTGGATAGTGCGGATATTTGGGTGGAGAATATATTTCTGCACTTTCGAAAATAGCACTGAGATCATCACTTTCAACGCTACCTCCGCTGCTCCCGTAGTATTCACCGTAACTATAACTACCGCTGCTACTTCCACTACTGCTACTGCTGCTGCTACTACTACTGCTACTACTGCTGCTACTATCACTGCTTTCACTGTCACTGCTTTCGTAGCTTTCACTCTCATAACTTTCACTGCCTGAAACTGGATATGGATAGGGCGTAGTCGTCGATGTTTTGGTTGTGCTTTTAGTTGTGGATGGAGAAGTGTATGGAGTTGTGGAAGGAGTAGTGGAGGGGGTGGTCGATGGAGTAGTTGAAGGGGTAGTGGAAGGTGTGGTAGAAGGTGTTGTAGGTGGAGTAGTCGAAGGAGTGGTAGAAGGTGTTGTAGGTAGGGTAGTGGAAGGTGTTGAAGGTGGAGTGGAGGTGGGAGTTGTTGGCGGAGTGGTAGGAGCAGTAGTAGGTGGAGTGGTAGACGGGGTTGTAGCTGGAGTTGTAGTGGGACTTGTCGGTGGAGTGGTAGAAGGAGTTGTAGGTGGAGTAGTGGAAGGGGTTGTAGGTGGAGTGGTAGTGGGACTTGTTGGCGGAGTGGTAGAAGGAGTTGTAGATGGAGTAGTGGAAGGGGTTGTAGGTGGAGTGGTAGTGGGACTTGTTGGCGGAGTGGTAGAAGGAGTTGTAGGTGGAGTGGTAGACGGGGTTGTAGCTGGAGTTGTAGTGGGACTTGTCGGCGGAGTGGTAGAAGGAGTTGTAGGTGGAGTAGTGGAAGGTGTTGTAGATGGAGTGGTGGACGGGGTCGTAGGGGTTGAAGTAGTGGTGGGAGTTGATGGGGTAGTAGTAGTCTCTGTAGTAGGTGTTCCTGTCGGAGTTGTTGTTGGTGAAGTTGTAGGAGTTCCTGTTGAAGTTGTGTCTGTAGGAGTTGATGCAGTTCCAGTGGTAGTGGTCCATGTTGGCATTGTGGCGGTATGAGTGGTCTCCGTAGTTGGAGTTTCTGTGGGAGTAGTTGCTGTTTCTGTCGAAGGAGTTCCAGTAGATGTAGTGGTAGGGTTTGTTGAGGACTGTTCGGTACTGCCTTGTGTAGTAGAAGGAGTACCTGTTGGTGTATGTGTAGGTGTGGTGCTTTCAGTTACCGTGGGAGTTGTTGTAATGGTTGAAGAAGTATCACCACTAGAACCTTGGCCTGAAAAAGTAGAATCTGTTGAAGTTGTTGTGGAAGCAGGAGTAACTGTTGGAGTGGTAGAATCCTCTGTGGAAGGAGTGCTATTTGGAGGTGTTGTAGTGGTAGATGAAGTCTCTACGCCAGTTCCTTGTGTCGTCGAAGGAGTACTGGTTGGAGTTGAATTTGGATCTCCGGTAGGGGTCCCTGTTGGAGTTGTTTCCGTTTCAGTTGTAACAGTTGTGGATGTAGTTGAAGACTCCGTCCCAGGATCTATAGTAGGAGTAGTTGTTGATAATGTTGAAGTTGTTTCACTTCTGACTGTTGTTGGAGTACTTAATGTTGTTGTAGTTGAAGTGATAGGATCCACAGTTGGTGTTGTTTCTGTATCTGTTGTTTGTGTAATTGTGGTACCTGTCGTAGTTGATGGTGTTGTTGAAGTGACCCCACTTCCATCTGTAGTTGTTTGGGTAACTGTTGTCGTGGTTGTAGGGGAACCAGTTGGAGTAGTACTTGTTTCTGATGTAGAGGTTGCGGTGGTAGTTGTCGTTGGAGTGGACGTTTCCTCACCATTTCCAACTGTTGTCGTAATAGTGCCGGTTACAGTTGTAATGTCCTCCGTTGTTGAAATACTTGTTGTGGTTGAAGAAATAATAATTGTTGTGGTCTCTGTTTGCGTTATGTCTGTATTTGTTGTCGCTGTTGTAGGAGTTGTGACAGGTATTGATACAGTGGTAGCAGTGGTAGTTGATGTAACCTCGCCATTTCCTTGTGTTGTCGAAGAAGGAGTCGTGTTCGGGTCTACGGTCATAGTCACCGCAGAGGTCGTATCGGTATTAGTTGTCACCGTTGTTGAAGTTCCAGTTGGTGTAATTGTTTCTTCTGTCGTAGCCGTACCGGTAGAAATTGTTGTGGAGATCGTTGATGTCGTGTCTACACTTCCATCAGTAGTGGTGGGCGTACTACCCGGAGTGGTGGCTGTAGTTGTTACAACAGTTGTGGTAGTGCCAGTCGGTGTTGTGCTTGTGATGCTTGTCACAGTTGTTGGTGTTCCAGTTGGTGTCGTAGTACGGATTGTGGTTGTTTCGCCGATTCCAGTGGTAGTAGAAGGAGTGTCAGTTTGAGTGGTTGTGGAACCCGTAGAAGGAGTTCCTGTTGATGTCGATGATGGAAAGGTTATGGTTGATCCTGTTGGAGTTGTAACTGTAGATGTTGTAGTAAGATCACCACTACCAACTGTTGTAGTAGATGGTTCTGTAGAAGTAGTTTCTGTTATTGTTGTCTGTGTCGATGAAAATCCTGTAGGAGATGTAGTTGTCGTTGTCGTTGATTCACCATTTCCATCGGTGGTCGTTGAAACCGTTGAAGTCGTGGAAGATGTTACAGTGGGAGTCGTGTCTGTTGGGGTCGTGTCTGTCGAAGTCGTGTCTGTTGGGGTCGTGTCTGTTGGAGTTGTATCTGTAGGAGTCGTGTCTGTTGGGGTCGTGTCTGTTGTAGTTGTGTCCGTCGAAGTCGTGCCCGTCGGGGTTGTATCCGTCGATGTCGTTGTCGAAGGTGTTCCGGTTGGAGTCGTGTCCGTCGAAGTTGTTTCTGTCGGGGTCGTGTCCGTCGGAGTCGTGGTAGGTGTACCAGTGGGAGTTGTGGTTGGTGTTGTCGTAGGTGTTGTGTCTGTCGATGTCGTTGGCGTTGTCGAAGGTGTTCCGGTCGGAGTCGTGTCTGTCGAAGTTGTTTCTGTCGGGGTCGTGTCTGTCGGAGTTGTAGTAGGTGTACCAGTGGGAGTTGTGGTTGGTGTGGTCGTAGGTGTGGTGTCTGTGGGTGTCGTGGTAGGTGTACCAGTAGGAGTTGTGGTTGGTGTTGTCGTAGGTGTTGTGTCAGTCGGAGTCGTGGTTGGTGTTGTCGTAGGTGTTGTGTCAGTCGGAGTCGTCGTAGGTGTACCAGTAGGAGTTGTGGTTGGTGTTGTCGTAGGTGTTGTGTCAGTCGGAGTCGTGGTTGGTGTTGTCGTAGGTGTTGTGTCAGTTGGAGTTGTGGTTGGTGTTGTCGTAGGTGTTGTGTCAGTCGGAGTCGTGGTTGGTGTTGTCGTAGGTGTTGTGTCAGTTGGAGTCGTGGTTGGTGTTGTCGTAGGTGTTGTGTCAGTCGGAGTCGTCGTAGTTGTACCAGTAGGAGTTGTGGTTGGTGTTGTCGTAGGTGTTCCGGTGGGAGTCGTGTCTGTTGGAGTCGTTGTAGGGGTACCAGTGGGAGTTGTTGTTGAATCTGTCGTAGGTGTTGTTTTTGGAGTTGTTTGGTAGTGGGGATATTCTTCACTGCTACTGCTACTACTGCCATAACCGCCGCCATATCCGCCACCATTGTTGTTACCATAACTTGTGCCATGACTGCCTCCATAACCTGTTCCGTGACTTGTGCCATAACTGCCGCCATAATTGGTGCCATGACCGCCACCATAATTGGTGCCATGACCGCCACCATAATTGGTGCCATGACCGCCGCCATAGCCACCACCACCATAGCTGCTATCGTAACTGCTTTCCTGACTGCTTTCTTCACTGTATCCATTATTATTATATCCATGCCCATAATTAACGCTTACTTCTTTATGCTTTAAGGCTGTTAAATATCCTTTGCAGAAGGCAATTTTTTTCTTTTTTGGAGTCAGAAGGATAAAATTAACCAACCCTCTCCTTTCTGGCAACCTTAATCTTCCATCATCTTCTATCCAACTTGTATCGAAATCTTCTCCCAGATCAATTATTTCTCCGTTTAATCCTCGGAGTTCCTTCCGTTTTCCATCTGAGAATCAAAAAAATTAGTGTTAGCATAATGACAATTTTATACTGATGTTTAATGGCCATAATTATTGGAATATGCAAAACTACGATTTAAACACAACTATTTATAAGAATTTTAGACGAAAGCTTTATTATATATATATATATATATAAATAATTAGCCTTGGGTTAGATAGTGGTATTTATTTATTTATGTGTGGGTCTCATCGCATTGAGGCTTAAGCCTGGTGGCATTTTTACACACTTAACAATTACTTTGCAAATTTTTAACAACACTTTAACACAATTTACATGAGGGAATATAAACATTTTGCATAGTATTATTAATTATTTTACAAATACCTTCAAATAATTCAAAATGGAAATTTTCATTAAAAAGGATACAACATTATTCATCGTAATATACTTGAATTATGTATTGAATTGATTGCAACTTACCCGTGTTATTTCCATGAGGATAGTCGTGCAGAATCAGGTGGCTAGAATTCATTTTCTTTATAGGCGGCTTGTATTTCTTCAATGGTACCTTCTTTTTTGGTGGCAATGACACGCTGCTGTCTAAAATTATTAGAAATTTGTTAGAAACGGTAAGAATAAATCCCATGATAACTTAACTCGAATTTGATGGTAAATGTTAAATAACAAAATCAAATTCATATATATTTGTTGCACATTCTCTTTTTTCACCCGTTCTTTCATGGCTTTTAGATTTTCTTCATGCGGGGAGAATATTCTTAATAAATAGTCGAGGCGAGGTATAGGTCAAGCACAATAACAATATGAAAATAGCATTTAGGACGAATAATGAAAATGGCATTTACTATTTGTTAGAATGATAACCAAATAAACCATTTCAATTTACTTCAACCCCTACAATACTCATGATAAGAAACAGTGATTTGTTTATATGTAAAAGTACCTCCCGTATGATTAAAAGGTAGTTAATTATACTATTGCGAAAATAAGTGTGATGATATCGGATTCATTAACGCTATAAGAGTGCCAAAGTGTCCGATACAAGCGAAAAGACACATCGCTGTTAAAAAATTTCACTTGGAGATTTCAACGCCCGTAATGGCTACGAAGAGGTAGATGGCGGTGTTGGAGGACAATATTAACTTAGTCATGAGCACATTGGGGGTCAATAAAATAGACAGATTACAACGATATGTAAATTTCTTATACTTCATCAAAAGTGCCGTTAAACTATAGATTAAAGAATTTACGACAAGCATTAAATTAGATTTCTTTTATAGAATGTCTTGATATATTAAATGTAAACAATTATACTATTGTCGTAAGGATTTACTCATATAAATTATGATTTCTGATAATAAGATGTAGAGATTTTAGAATAGTAGATTATACTTATAATAGGTTTATTCGTATAAATATAGGGTATCTTGCCTGAATAATTTTCCTCTGAAGATTGGTCCAGGATGAGACGACTGGGAACCACATCAGTCAATTCCGTAGAAAATTTTCTCACGGACAGGCTTTTTGGTTCAAGTTTACCGCCATTTTCTGAAATCATCCAGAAAATTTTAAAAATCATATTTCTTTAACTTTATCGTTTCCAAGACTTCATTACGTATCTGGATACATCTCGAATTTTTAACCAATAAATATAAATTTATTACGAATTCCATACATGATAAAAATATGAATAAATACAATCCGGAATTTTTAATTTCGTAAACACAATAAAGCTCTATGTATCGTAACAATTAACTTAAAAAAGAGATATATGTTGATATATAGAGATTTTTATCAAAAAACTAAAATATATATTGAAAGCCATCATTCATTTAGGAATGCCCTACCCTCTAATGGTCTGAACGAGCCAAAAGTAAATCGATCTGGATTTGCATAAGGGGTCCCCAAACTTTACAGCCTTAGAGCTACAGCCTTAAGTTCCGAGAGCCAAAACCATCTTATCATTGTTACCGGTGGTAAAAAGTGAAATAGTCCACTGATGAAAAGAAAAGTCCGAAATGTACGCAACGTTTAAGAAAGGCTGTCATATTAATAATTATTCAACATGAAATTAGAATACTTCAGTAAACTAAATTTAATTTGCTATAAAAAATATGTTCTCTAAAAGGAGTTTTCAAGTATGCTAGCTCTCCGCGGGCCGGACAAAATCTGTTCGTGGATCGGATGTGGCACTCGGGCCGTAGTTTGGAGACCCCTAATCTAGACTAATTTTTAGGGTCAAAAAATGCAAAATATCTCGAGATCGTTTTTTAGGCTTACCTTGATTAACGGGAGAGGCGTCAGCAGTGAATGGTAAGCTGCAGATCGTAAGAAACCAGACGCCTATAGATTTGGAGGGAGGGAGCCACATTTTCTGTGAAAGTGGAAAATCAAAATTTAATGTACTAATTTTGCACCTAAAAAGACAAACGACAATTAAAGTATTATACGAGTATTAACTTGCTGTGATCCAAGGGTAAAAGTAGGGTATTCTGGGGTTAGAATTATAACTCTCTTACACTGTTTTACATACATAAACAAGTTAATCATTCCTTTATCGATTTTTATATTGCATGTGCCCTCTCTAATAAATCCATAACATTCATAAGTTTACTTTAATAGTTACTATGTAATGATTTTTATGCTTTTAATTTCTAGCAAGTTTAAATTTTTTGCAGTATAATAACTATTTGAAAATTTTTGTTAAGTAAATAAAAAGAGAAAATAAAATGGAAAATTATGTGATCATTATTTGTAAATGGCGATAAAAACGTTTGTGCTACCAAATGTCAGAGTATATGCTTGTTCTTGAGTAAACAGCTCTGTCATACACTTGTCTCAGAAGGATACGCATATTTAATGGATTTGATAAGCACGACGCATATTGATTGTTTTTTGGGGACCTTTGAATATTTAATAGTTGGCTAAAACTACTGTCATTAATTAATTTCTCTTTAACCAGGGTTACTAATACTTTCTAGTTTTATAGTATCCCCTTAATTACAATACCTTTCCTACATTGCTACTCACGAGTATTTTCGTAATTCATCCTTCCAACGATTATGAACTCTACTTATACTCCAATACATTATTAAATGGAAGAAATGTCAAATCTTAATATCCACATAAGCAAAATATATTTGAATATTTGGGGTTGCAAAAATATAATCCGCAGAGAGTATGTTATGGGACGATGAAGTATAGTTGTTATCAGTTATCATATCTACTAATCCGAGAATAAATAAGGACCCATTGAAAATAATTATAGGTGGCTGAATGTAAAATCACATAAGGAACGTTACGTTTAAATAAAGAAAACTTTTAGGAGACCCATTGAAAAATGCAAATTCAATATTCACTGATATAGTCGTTGGTAAGATAAAGTGAAATTATTTTGGGATATATACACTATGTGAAGTTAATATACAGATTCCTATTGATTCGGAAATAAATATGCATTACATTTTGTTTTATATTTTTTTCACAATCGGTTTCGAAAATATATTAAAATAATATGCTGATGTGCAAATTTCAAGAAAACCTGAACCACTTTTCTTCACTATTTCGCAGTCTATTATTTTATTTTTTTTTGCTTGATGAGCGAATAAATATAATTCTACTAATTCCCTAGCTGAGTACTCTGTAGATAATTGCCACGATGCTCAATGAAGTGGAGCTGATTACACTTAATTAGGGCATCAATTCTATTGAAGCTGGTTGAAGATCGTAACCATTAAGACTGGAAAACGCTGTTATACAATTTAGAAATTTTTTCTCTATCCACTTTCTAAAAATTTCTAACAAAAAAAATTGACGTTAATCATCTAAGTTTGGTTCACTTTTATGTCGCGGAAGTTATAGTTATAGCTTACTATTGTTATTGGCCGTTTTTACGCTACGTTTTTAGTTTTAAGCACGAATTTATTCATCTATACTATATTTCTGACGTAATTACTAATTTTGGCGGGCTAATAGGAGAAAGACAGATCCAATACTCCTATTGGTAACAAAGCAGTTTGTAACAAATTTTACCTTCATTGAAGATGACCTCCTCCTCCTGGTACTTTAAGTACAAGTTTTAAGTTTAAGTTCCACAACTCCTTACCTTAGACTCCCACTGACTACTTGGGACTCCTCAGTCAGCAGACTTGAGTGTTAATCTTTTATGGATGTCCCTTTTATACCCTCTGTTCAATGAACTTCGATACAGTAGCATATCTGAATTGCACCGTTCCATATATCATGGTCGACTTAAATAATTTTTTTATTCATCTCGAGTTTATCTTGACCTGTTTATCCCTTTGCCATTTCAAGTTATGAGGAATGTATTATGTATGAACTTTATCGAAGAATATTCACGTTTTTAAGGCGCGACTCGTAATTATTTTCAAGGCATCGGGATATTTTAATATTCTGCCAGTGTTTTCAGAAAACCTTAAAAAAATAAGGATTAATATTCAGTTGCGAATCGCCATCATTTGCATGCATTGCTGTAAGTTGGTAGCGATTTCGGAAAATACGCACGGCCGATAACACGTCTTAAATGTTCCTAAAAATAATACTTCGCCTCTTTATTTTTATTACGAATTTTTTTACGGAAACGTCATCAATCTATGGAGTAATAAAGCTATTCTGTAAGTCTAACGTACCTTTTTCTTAATCTGCATTTTACGCAAACTTATCTCCCTTTTCAATATTAGAGAGTTCTTTTTCCCATTCTTGTACTTCCGATGTTATGCATTCACTTTAATGGGTGTGGAATATGGATCCCAATGGATATTATCATTTACAAAAAGAGAATCTAATTACCTTTATCAAATGCCATAGCTATTTCAAGACATTCATGCGTAAAACACTTTATGGGAACACGGAGGAGTATTCATAAAAAATGGATGTAAACACAAAAGTATCGCGTGCAGAACTAACTTGAAATCAGGAAAGGCGACTAAAAGTTGATTTTAAATCCGAATATAATTTATTAATTTTTAGAAAAAACGTTGAAATTCTTTAAAATTCCACAGTAAAGCATTTGAAACTTTATCATTTCATGTTACTTTGGTAAGCATTTACAGAAATCTGAGAGTGCTGTGATACGATACACTTTTATTCCACACTTAACAAAATTTATCTTCAAGTAACCCATTACATGTTTCTCCAATTAACAGTTGAGGTTTATTACTTGTATCGTATTTGCTCTGGCCAATAATATGTGAGTGAATGAAATTTTATGGCTTGCATACGTTCATTTGATGTTATGGAATACTTCTCAGCGTTATTTATTTTTCATTGCGAATTTTTATTACGATCGGATCTATGATAAAAAAGAAACTCTTTTATTGTAAATGTATCTTTTTATCACTTAGTTACATTCATATAGTTGTTATAGTCAATGATAATGCATTTTAAAAAAGTGGATACTTCTTACTAATCCACAATGAAATTATTCCGTGACTGGTTTATTAATTTTTACGTACATCTGTTGAGCAGAAGGCTGAGATAAATTTAAAATGGAAAAGAATGATCTATTCGCTTTTATCATATTACGGCTTTTCATCGATTTTAGTTTTGATAACAATAGAGATTTTAAAGTACACTTTCCTCAGCAGGATTATACAAGTACTATCCAACGCAATTATCAGTGGTAAATAAGACCTCATATTTAATAGCTTAAAATATCACGTATTTAAATCTCGTAAAGAATGCAAATATAGTACTTTTTATAGCTTATTTACTAATGTAATTAATTTTTATTGTTTCTGTAATCAGATTATTTTTAATAAGATACTCTACACATTGTAGCATTTGTTTAACCATCTTATAAATCACCTTTCACATTATCAAATACAACCTTATTTTGGGTACTTGTGTCAGTAACGATAATGCGGCAAAACGAAACGTTAGAGACAATCTGCAATTCAGGTTTTCTATATGCTCCCACAAGTAAGGAGTTTTTCATGAAATATTAATTCGTTTCTGTTTTTTTTAACAACTTATATCTCGAGCAATACGTATTTTAACTTGATGAGTGAAAACTCTATCTATAAATTAGTTTCTATATTGGCGGAACCCGGAATATAATTACGTGAAAAGGGGAGATATTTGAGGTGCAATATTTCATGGGCCTCCTATGGCCAAACGAGAGAGTTATTCATGACCTCGATACCTTTTTGTTGTCTTTATCTGCCAATAAATATCCCAACGATGTGAGGATGCATTCAGGCAATTGAAAAATATACAATATTACAGTTTTTTCTACTGCTTTTTTTACTTTTTTTATTTTTATTTTACATATCATCGAGTGATGTAATTTATTACATTTTGGAGTAATTCACCGATATTTTACAGTCATAAATGATTTGACCCAATCCAGCTCTCTCTCCGCAAATATTATATTTATCGAAAATAAGAAAGTCGATTTTTCCAATGCGGTAAACTTTCGTAAACTAATTACAATTCAGTATCTTTTATTACAGATTATTCTTATGATTTCGGAAAGTTAAACGAATGAAAAACATTTTTGAAGTTTATGTTGAATCAACAACAAAACTCCATATTTTTAAAGGATTCATTCACTTGAATTAACTTTTAACAGAGTACATTGATATTTGGTTCCTAACCGATTATTTTCGCGTGTAGCTCGCCTAGTAATAAACGAATTTTTAAAATGACTCTTTCAGGCTTCTATTTCTCTTTTAGCCTTTATCGGTATTGGAACAACATGATTAACGGAGAGGAAACGTAATGATGGTTTAATGCTACAAGATGCTGCCTTTTTTGAACTTTTCAAGCAGTTTAATCCTCTCTATAAAACATCTTTCTTTTAGTCCATTAGTCGGTAGTCCGATACTGCGCAATGAAGCATCCGATATGAGTTACGCTTTGCGATTTGCCGTAACAGATAAGTTATCGCTTTTCGCTGCGCCATTTTTATGACCCGAATATTAGATTTTTTTAAATAATTGAATAATAAAAGTTGTCTCAAAGTCTCTTTTTGATTCAATGTTTGGAAGATTAAACTAAAGATTAACTTTTAATGATAATGTAGACGGTAATTCAAACAGAAGAATTTTGTAATTTAATATTAATTTTTCGATCTATTATTTAGATATTTTTACACGGTTATAGTTATTCTAATAAAGATTGGAATTTTTAATAGTAAAATATCTTAAATCTGGGTATATATTGTTAATAATTATCAGCTATTATTATTTGATGGCATCTAAGACGCACCCTAATTAAGTAGGGTACAGATAGGGTACACCTAGGGAAGAAAAGTATTAATAGTCCATGCGACAGCGCTGCACCATAATAAAATTATGTCTTTTGCTCTCTTTCCATGCACTTTAGCGGAATTTTACACTCCTAGTTTATACTGAATGGTGTGGCTCAACCTTAAGAAATGTTTTCAGGAGTATTTTTTTTTAAATAAATAGTTTTAAGCACCGATACCAATACCTTCTCATACAAAACGCGGGTAATTTTTATGAGACCTAATGTAGAAGAAAAGGTGAGTTTAATATGACGTCAAAGACGGTAGTTGTTTATTTATACCTATGTAAATATCTCGCTGACATATTGATCGTAAACATGTTAACGATGCGTATTTATTATCTGAATATTCATATAATTATGTATTCAATGCTCATAAATATATATTTCTTAGGTATATCACTTGCTCGTGTATATGATACTTTATTGTTTATCCATGATTATTTTATACCTCGATTCTGATGGATGTTTTATTCCAACTATTATCTTATGCTCATATGGAAATATATAAAAGTTCTTAAATAATCGATGGGGTTCTGCGATTCTGTCTTCTCTTCTACTTAATTGATAAAGTTGATTAATTAAAATTAATAATAATTGTCGATGAAGAGTTGACAATGAATGGTAAACATATTTAGAAAATATTGGAAACTTATTTCTTGTATTTATTAAGCTATTATTATTATATTTTATATTGCTATATTATGTACAAATCTGGTTTCCGATGTAGTTTAAGAAGATTATTACACAAGCGAGGAAAATGCTTTATTTATTTAAATTAATATGATGCCAGCACAGAAAGACTGAGGGATTAAAGGAAAACAATTATCTGTCAACCATTAGATATGAAAGTACTAAGTTTTAATGTCGTTGCAGATATTCTAAAGGCTGATTCCTTGAAAGGAATTTTTATTTTCAATAATAGTCTTATAAATTGTGAAGATTCTTCCTTATGAATTTAATTAGTATATCTTATATTTACCATAATTTCTTTCTAGAATTTCCATATGTGAATTTTTAATGTTTGATTTGGTTCTTCTTCTTTATTGAAAAAAGAGTATATTTGTTACTATACAATTTTATCTGTCAATACAATGACTTCTCATCCCCACTTTATATTAAAATCATCTACCCGTTTCCAGAGATGGACGCTAACATTATACAGGGTTATTTCTGCATCCTTTTAGGTTCGTAGGCGGCATACATCACCAAAATACAAGTATCTCAGAATTACGATTTACAAGTAGCGGAGAAAATAATTTCTCTACGTATTTGTATAGCTTTCTTCGGACTAAATGAAAAAATGACATTATTAGGCGAAATATTATTTATTTAATAACAGTCATTAGAAGTACAATTCAGAATGGTACGTTTGATTATGTAATTGAATTTCTGTTATAATTTTATTTTGGATCTGTTAGAATAACTTATATAATAAGAGAAAGCATTGTGCAGTTTTAAATACTACGAACGTATATAGTGAAGAAAGGCTACGAAAGCTCCTGCAGAATTTAGTTATGAACAAAATTAAAGAATTAAAATATCATCGGTCGACAGTAAAATTTATTTTCTTGAATTTTTTCTTAAGAGAGAGAAAGAAAACTATTCTGAAAACTATTATATATATGTATATATATATTATAACTATTATATTTGATTTCACCGTCATGAATTGATCTTTGATGTAATTTTTTACATTGAGAAAAGACCATTTCACATTCCCCATGTATCTTAAAAGGTAAAGTCCAGCGTAGAATCGCATTATCATAATCGAATATTTGTGGCATTATGTGAAAGAAGGTATCACATAATCATCCCCGAATTATTGTAAATAATATTATTATTAAGTATATTTCATTTTATTTTCAGAAAAATGATCAATGGTACCGAATACTAAAATTGACCACATTACACCTCTATGTTAAATTCATATATTTACACAATTATTTTATCATTTAAGTGTTTGTTTACGATTACATAATTGAGATAATTTTAAGCATCTGCGAAAATAGAATGATCGGCCTACCACCCGATACCCCGCGCGTGGAGGTGCGCGTTACGTTCCTAATAAAAATTCGTTATTGACAATACCGTTGTAAATAGAGTTTTAGAATTCGAGGAGAAATTAATTCTATAAAACTCTTTTGCTAATAGAGTTTCCTTACGTTAATAGAACGGAAAGTTACGGGCGAATATGAATTTTCATGTCATCATGTCGAAACTCACAGCATTTCGTTAGATTTCTTTACGCAATTTCTTCCTGAGAATTTAAATATTAAATTTGACAATTTTATTGGAAAGTGAATAAAACGAAACAAATATCGATACCAAAAGAGGTGATCTTTAAGATCTGGAAAGGTGAAACCAAACTTTTAGGTTTGAAGAAAATCGCAACCGATTCTCCGTATTTCTTGATAGTATAACAATCTTTTTTTAATATTCGATTTTTATTCTTTTAAACGGGAAAAAATCCCACTGCATTTTTCTAAAATGATTTACCTCATTGTGAATAACGTACAAAGCAAATTTTTATATCATTTTTCTCTACAATGTTCAAAGTGGCTAACTCCAGTCAGGCAAAGAGCACCCTGAATTCTTCCATTGAAAAAACCTGGGGACAAAAGATATACGGGGTTTTACCTTAATGTGAAACAGAGTGTGTGAAAGATCATTACATAACCATGGCTTCAAAATCGCTGCATGATTAACGTGAGGGAAATTTAAATAAGGGAAAATAAAACTCTATTACATAGTCTTCAATAAATATATTCCACGTTCATGTTAGGGAAATTTTAAATTCAAATATATTACAAAAGAGTACATAGAACATTAAAAGTTGTAATTAATTTTTTAAAATCAAAATATTAAAATAATTAAATAGAGTATTAAATTCTATCAAAATCAAAATTTTCAGAGATATTTACTTAGAGGGGTGACAAAGATTTATTCCAACTTTATCAGAACGAAGTTTGGAGAAGCCTTTTACAATATCCCGTGAGGGACATTGGGAAATTTGTCCTTCCCAATTCCTCAGGATCCTGATTTTCAAATTCATCCTCATTTATATCGTCTTCATTCTCATACAATTTCTTATGGACTAGATAAACTCTTTTTGGCAACTCTTCTGGTGGCTCAGTAAAATCATATTCCTCGTATTCTGGTTGAAGGACTCTGGAATCACCATGTATGAAAGTATCAAAATCATTGTCAAGTTCAGCTACAACAGGTACAGGGATCGGTATCGTTACTGCAACGGTATGAGCTGCGGTTGTCGGAGCTGCGGTTGTCGGAGCAACAGTGGTAGGACCTGCAGTTGTCGGAGCTGCGGTTGTCGGAGCAACAGTGGTTGCAGCTGCAGTGGTAGGACCTGCAGTTGTCGGAGCTGCGGTTGTCGGAGCAACAGTGGTTGCAGCTGCAGTGGTAGGACCTGCAGTTGTCGGAGCTGCGGTTGTCGGAGCAACAGTGGTTGCAGCTGCAGTGGTAGGACCTGCAGTTGTCGGAGCTGCGGTTGTCGGAGCAACAGTGGTTGCAGCTGCAGTGGTAGGACCTGCAGTTGTCGGAGCTGTAGTCGTAGGAGCGGCAGTTGTCGGAGCTGCAGTGGTAGGTGCTGCAGTGGTTGGTGCAAGCGTAGTAGCAGCTGCAGTTGTTGGAGCTGCAGTAGTAGGTGCTGCAGTGGTTGGTGCAACCGTAGTAGCAGCTGCAGTTGTCGGAACTGCGGTTGTCGGAGCAACAGTGGTTGCAGCTGCAGTGGTAGGACCTGCAGTTGTCGGAACTGCGGTTGTCGGAGCAATAGTGGTTGCAGCTGCAGTGGTAGGGGCGGCCGTTGTCGGAGCAGCGGTGGTTGGAGCAACAGTGGTTGCAGCTGCAGTGGTTGGACCTGCAGTTGTCGGAACTGCGGTTGTCGGAGCAATAGTGGTTGCAGCTGCAGTGGTAGGGGCGGCCGTTGTCGGAGCTGCGGTGGTTGGAGCAACAGTGGTTGCAGCTGCAGTGGTAGGACCTGCAGTTGTCGGAACTGCGGTTGTCGGAGCAATAGTGGTTGCAGCTGCAGTGGTAGGACCTACAGTTGTCGGAGCAACAGTGGTTGCAGCTGCAGTGGTAGGACCTGCAGTTGTCGGAGCTGTAGTCGTAGGAGCGGCAGTTGTCGGAGCTGCAGTGGTAGGTGCTGCAGTGGTTGGTGCAACCGTAGTAGCAGCTGCAGTTGTTGGAGCTGCAGTAGTAGGTGCTGCAGTGGTTGGTGCAACCGTAGTAGCAGCTGCAGTTGTCGGAACTGCGGTTGTCGGAGCAACAGTGGTTGCAGCTGCAGTGGTAGGACCTGCAGTTGTCGGAACTGCGGTTGTCGGAGCAATAGTGGTTGCAGCTGCAGTGGTAGGGGCGGCCGTTGTCGGAGCAGCGGTGGTTGGAGCAACAGTGGTTGCAGCTGCAGTGGTTGGACCTGCAGTTGTCGGAACTGCGGTTGTCGGAGCAATAGTGGTTGCAGCTGCAGTGGTAGGGGCGGCCGTTGTCGGAGCTGCGGTGGTTGGAGCAACAGTGGTTGCAGCTGCAGTGGTAGGACCTGCAGTTGTCGGAACTGCGGTTGTCGGAGCAATAGTGGTTGCAGCTGCAGTGGTAGGACCTACAGTTGTCGGAGCTGTAGTCGTAGGAGAAGCAGTTGTCGGAGCTGCAGTGGTAGGTGCTGCCGTGGTTGGTGCAACCGTAGTAGCAGCTGCAGTTGTTGGAGCTGCAGTAGTAGGTGCTGCAGAGGTTGGTGCAACCGTAGTAGCAGCTGCAGTTGTCGGAACTGCGGTTGTCGGAGCAACAGTGGTTGCAGCTGCAGTGGTAGGACCTGCAGTTGTCGGAGCTGTAGTCGTAGGAGAAGCAGTTGTCGGAGCTGCAGTGGTAGGTGCTGCCGTGGTTGGTGCAACCGTAGTAGCAGCTGCAGTTGTTGGAGCTGCAGTAGTAGGTGCTGCAGTGGTTGGTGCAACCGTAGTAGCAGCTGCAGTTGTCGGAACTGCGGTTGTCGGAGCAACAGTGGTTGCAGCTGCAGTGGTAGGACCTGCAGTTGTCGGAACTGCGGTTGTCGGAGCAATAGTGGTTGCAGCTGCAGTGGTAGGGGCGGCCGTTGTCGGAGCTGCGGTGGTTGGAGCAACAGTGGTTGCAGCTGCAGTGGTTGGACCTGCAGTTGTCGGAACTGCGGTTGTCGGAGCAATAGTGGTTGCAGCTGCAGTGGTAGGGGCGGCCGTTGTCGGAGCTGCGGTGGTTGGAGCAACAGTGGTTGCAGCTGCAGTGGTTGGACCTGCAGTTGTCGGAACTGCGGTTGTCGGAGCAATAGTGGTAGCAGCTACGGTGGCAGGAGCGGCAGTGGTTGCAGCTGCAGTGGTAGGACCTGCAGTTGTCGGAGCTGCGGTTGTTTGAGCAACAGTGGTTGCAGCTGCAGTGGTAGGACCTGCAGTTGTCGGAGCTGTAGTCGTAGGAGCGGCAGTTGTCGGAGCTGCAGTGGTAGGTGCTGCAGTGGTTGGTGCAACCGTAGTAGCAGCTGCAGTTGTCGGAGCTGTAGTAGTTGGAGCAACAGTGGTTGCAGCTGCAGTGGTAGGACCTACAGTTGTCGGAGCTGTAGTCGTAGGAGAAGCAGTTGTCGGAGCTGCAGTGGTTGGACCTGCAGTTGTCGGAACTGCGGTTGTCGGAGCAATAGTGGTTGCAGCTGCAGTGGTAGGGGCGGCCGTTGTCGGAGCTGCGGTGGTTGGAGCAACAGTGGTTGCAGCTGCAGTGGTAGGACCTGCAGTTGTCGGAACTGCGGTTGTCGGAGCAATAGTGGTTGCAGCTGCAGTGGTAGGGGCGGCCGTTGTCGGAGCTGCGGTGGTTGGAGCAACAGTGGTTGCAGCTGCAGTGGTAGGACCTACAGTTGTCGGAGCTGTAGTCGTAGGAGAAGCAGTTGTCGGAGCTGCAGTGGTAGGTGCTGCAGTGGTTGGTGCAACCGTAGTAGCAGCTGCAGTTGTCGGAGCTGTAGTAGTTGGAGCAACAGTGGTTGCAGCTGCAGTGGTAGGACCTACAGTTGTCGGAGCTGTAGTCGTAGGAGAAGCAGTTGTCGGAGCTGCAGTGGTTGGACCTGCAGTTGTCGGAACTGCGGTTGTCGGAGCAATAGTGGTTGCAGCTGCAGTGGTAGGGGCGGCCGTTGTCGGAGCTGCGGTGGTTGGAGCAACAGTGGTTGCAGCTGCAGTGGTAGGACCTGCAGTTGTCGGAACTGCGGTTGTCGGAGCAATAGTGGTTGCAGCTGCAGTGGTAGGGGCGGCCGTTGTCGGAGCTGCGGTGGTTGGAGCAACAGTGGTTGCAGCTGCAGTGGTAGGACCTACAGTTGTCGGAGCTGCAGTGGTAGGTGCTGCAGTGGTTGGTGCAACCGTAGTAGCAGCTGCAGTTGTCGGAGCTGTAGTGGTTGGAGCAACAGTGGTTGCAGCTGCAGTGGTAGGACCTGCAGTTGTCGGAGCTGCGGTTGTCGGAGCAATAGTGGTTGCAGCTGCAGTGGTAGGGGCGGCCGTTGTCGGAGCTGCGGTTGTCGGAGCAACAGTGGTTGCAGCTGCAGTGGTAGGACCTACAGTTGTCGGAGCTGCAGTAGTAGGTGCTGCAGTGGTTGGTGCAACCGTAGTAGCAGCTGCAGTTGTCGGAGCTGTAGTGGTTGGAGCAACAGTGGTTGCAGCTGCAGTGGTAGGACCTGCAGTTGTCGGAGCTGCGGTTGTCGGAGCAACAGTGGTTGCAGCTGCAGTGGTAGGACCAGCAGTTGTCGGAGCTGCAGTAGTAGGTGCTGCAGTGGTTGGTGCAACCGTAGTAGCAGCTGCAGTTGTCGGAGCTGTAGTGGTTGGAGCAACAGTGGTTGCAGCTGCAGTGGTAGGACCTGCAGTAGTAGGTGCTGCAGTTGTCGGAACTGTAGTGGTAGCAGCTACGGTGGCAGGAGCGACAGTGGTTGCAGCTGCAGTGGTAGGACCTACAGTTGTCGGAGCTGTAGTCGTAGGAGCGGCAGTTGTCGGAGCTGCAGTGGTAGGTGCTGCAGTGGTTGGTGCAACCGTAGTAGCAGCTGCAGTTGTTGGAGCTGCAGTAGTAGGTGCTGCAGTGGTTGCAGCTGCAGTGGTAGGACCTGCAGTAGTAGGTGCTGCAGTTGTCGGAACTGTAGTGGTAGCAGCTACGGTGGCAGGAGCGACAGTGGTTGCAGCTGCAGTGGTAGGACCTACAGTTGTCGGAGCTGTAGTCGTAGGAGCGGCAGTTGTCGGAGCTGCAGTGGTAGGTGCTGCAGTGGTTGGTGCAACCGTAGTAGCAGCTGCAGTTGTTGGAGCTGCAGTAGTAGGTGCTGCAGTGGTTGGTGCAACCGTAGTAGCAGCTGCAGTTGTCGGAGCTGTAGTGGTTGGAGCAACAGTGGTTGCAGCTGCAGTGGAAGGACCTGCAGTAGTAGGTGCTGCAGTTGTCGGAACTGTAGTGGTAGCAGCTACGGTGGCAGGAGCGACAGTGGTTGCAGCTGCAGTGGTTGGACCTGCAGATGTCGGAGCTGCGGTTGTCGGAGCAACAGTGGTTGCAGCTGCAGTGGTAGGGGCGGCCGTTGTCGGAGCTGCGGTGGTTGGACCAACAGTGGTTGCAGCTGCAGTGGAAGGACCTGCAGTAGTAGGTGCTGCAGTTGTCGGAACTGTAGTGGTAGCAGCTACGGTGGCAGGAGCGACAGTGGTTGCAGCTGCAGTGGTTGGACCTGCAGTTGTCGGAACTGCGGTTGTCGGAGCAACAGTGGTTGCAGCTGCAGTTGTTGGAGCTGCAGTAGTAGGTGCTGCAGTGGTTGGTGCAACCGAAGTAGCAGCTGCAGTTGTCGGAGCTGTAGTGGTAGGTGCTGCAGTGGTAGGTGCTGCAGTGGTTGGTGCAACCGTAGTAGCAGTTGCAGTTGTCGGAACTGTAGTGGTAGGTGCTGCAGTTGTCGGAGCTGCAGTGGTTGGTGCAACCGTAGTAGCAGCTGCAGTTGTTGGAGCTGCAGTAGTAGGTGCTGCAGTGGTTGGTGCAACCGAAGTAGCAGCTGCAGTTGTCGGAGCTGTAGTGGTAGGTGCTGCAGTTGTCGGAGCTGCAGTGGTTGGTGCAACCGTAGTAGCAGCTGCAGTTGTTGGAGCTGCAGTAGTAGGTGCTGCAGTGGTTGGTGCAACTGTAGTAGCAGCTGCAGTTGTCGGAGCTGTAGTGGTAGGTGCTGCAGTTGTCGGAGCTGCAGTGGTTGGTGCAACCGTAGTAGCAGCTGCAGTTGTCGGAGCTGTAGTGGTAGGTGCTGCAGTTGTCGGAGCTGCAGTGGTTGGTGCAACCGTAGTAGCAGCTGCAGTTGTCGGAGCTGTAGTGGTAGGTGCTGCAGTTGTCGGAGCTGCAGTGGTTGGTGCAACCGTAGTAGCAGCTGCAGTTGTTGGAGCTGCAGTAGTAGGTGCTGCAGTGGTTGGTGCAACTGTAGTAGCAGCTGCAGTTGTCGGAGCTGTAGTGGTAGGTGCTGCAGTTGTCGGAGCTGCAGTGGTTGGTGCAACCGTAGTAGCAGCTGCAGTTGTCGGAGCTGTAGTGGTAGGTGCTGCAGTGGTGGGAGCTACAGTGGTAGAGCCTGCAGTTGTCGGGGCTGTAGTGGTAGGAGCTACAGTGGTAGGGCCTGCAGTTGTCGGAGCTGTAGTGGTAGGACCTACAGTTGTCGGAACTGTAGTGGTAGCAGCTACGGTGGCAGGAGCGACAGTGGTTGCAGCTGCAGTGGTTGGACCTGCAGTTGTCGGAGCTGCGGTTGTCGGAGCTGCGGTGGTAGAAGTGGCAGTTGGTGGGGTGGTTGTTGGAGGAGTCGTTGTGGGTGGGGTGGTTAATGGAGGAGTTGTAGTGGGTTGAGTGTTAGTTGTAGGAGTCGTTGTTGATGGATTTGTTATTGGTGGAGTACTAGTGGGTGGAGTGGTTGTGGGTGGAGTGGTTGTGGGTGGATTGGTAGTGGAAGGAGTCGTAGTGGGTGGGGTGGTTGTTGGAGGAATGGTTGTTGGTGGAATTGTAGTGGGTGGTGTGGTTGTGGGTGGAGTTGTAGTGGAAGGAGTCGTAGTGGGTGGGGTGGTAGTTTGAGGAGTGGTTGTGGTTGGAGTTGTAGTGGTAGGAGTCGTTGTGGGTGGGGTGATAGTGGCCGGGGTGGATGTTGGAGGAGTAGTTGTTGGTGGAGTGGTTGTTGTTGGAGTCGTTGTGGGTGGAGTGGTTGTTTGTTGAGTGGTTGTTATTGGAGTCGTTGTGGGTGGGATGGTTGTTGGAGGAGTGGTAGTGGAAGGAGTCGTAGTGGGTGGGGTGGTTGTCGGAGGAGTGGTTGTTGGTGGAGTGGTTGTTGGAGGAGTGGTAGTGGTAGGAGTCGTAGTGGGTGGGGTGGTGGTTGGTGTAGTCTTTGTGGGTGGGGTGGTTGAAGGAGGAGTGGTTGTTGGTGGAGTGGTTGTGGGTGGAGTCGTAGTGGGTTGGGTGGTTGTTGGTGGAGTTGTAGAGGTCGGGATGGTTGTTGGAGGAGTAGTTGTTGGTTGAGTGGTTGTTATTGGAGTCGTTGTGGGTGGGATCGTTGTTGGAGGAGTGGTAGTGGAAGGAGTCGTAGTGGGTGGGGTGGTTGTCGGAGGAGTGGTAGTGGTAGGAGTTGTAGTGGGTGGGGTGGTGGTTGGTGTAGTCGTTGTGGGTGGGGTGTTTGAAGGAGGAGTGGTTTTTGGTGGAGTGGTACTGGTTGGAGTCGTAGTGGGTTGGGTGATTGTTGGTGGAGTTGTAGAGGTCGGGGTGGTTGTTGGAGGAGTAGTTGTTGGGTGAGTGGTTGTTATTGGAGTCGTTGTGGGTGGGATGGTTGTTGGAGGAGTGGTAGTGGAAGGAGTTTTAGTGGGTGGGGTGGTTGTCGGAGGAGTGGTTGTTTGTGGAGTTGTAGTGGGAGGTGTGGTTGTGGGTGGAGTTGTAGTTGTAGGAGTCGTTGTGGGTGGGGTGGTAGTGGTCGGGGTGGTAGTGGTCGGGGTGGTTGTTGGAGGAGTAGTTGTTGGTTGAGTGGTTGTTGTTGGAGTGATAGTGGTAGGAGTCGTAGTGGGTGGGGTGGTGGTTGGTGGAGTCGTTGTGGGTGGGGTGGTTGAAGGAGGAGTGGTTGTTGGTGGAGTGGTACTGGGTGGAGTCGTAGTGGGTTGGGTGGTTGTTGGTGGAGTTGTAGAGGTCGGGGTGGTTGTTGGAGGAGTAATTGTTGGTTGAGTGGTTGTTGTTGGAGTCGTTGTGGGTGGAGTGGTTGTTGGAGGAGTGGTAGTGGTAGGAGTCGTAGTGGGTGGGGTGGTGGTTGGTGTAGTCGTTGTGGGTGGGGTGGTTGAAGGAGGAGTGGTTGTTGGTGGAGTGGTACTGGGTGGAGTCGTAGTGGGTGGGGTGGTTGTTGGTGGAGTCGTAGTGGGCGGTTTGGATGGTGTAGGAGTGGTATTCGGTGTTGTGACTTGAGGAGTTGTTGTAACTGCAGATGTTGTAGGTGGTTTCGTAGGAGGCTTGGTTGGATACTCCTCACTGCTCATTCCATAGCTTTCACTACTTTTACTTTCCATTCCATATCCATTGTGACCATATCCTGGCTTTTTATGCGGTTTGTATGGATGGTGCTCCATGCTTTCAAAACTGTATTCATGATGACCGTATCCAGGCTTCTTTGGAGGCTGATATGGATGTAACTCAGTGCTTTCAACGCTTTGTCCGTGTTGACCGTAACTTGGTTTCTTTGGAGGCTTGTAGGAATGCTGTTCCATGCTTTGTCCGTGTTGACCGTAACTTGGTTTCTTTGGAGGCTTGTAGGAATGCTGTTCCATGCTTTGTCCGTGTTGACCGTAACTTGGTTTCTTTGGAGGCTTGTAGGAATGCTGTTCCATGCTTTGCCCGTTTTGACCGTAACTTGGTTTCTTTGGAGGCTTGTAAGAATGCTGTTCCATGCTTTGTCCGTGTTGACCGTAAATTGGTTTCTTTGGAGGCTTGTAGGAATGCTGTCCCATGCTTTGACCGTGTTGACCGTAAGAAGGCTTCTTTGATGGTTTGTTGGGATAGTGTTCGCTACTCTTACTTCCAGTACTATACCCGTGTTGACTGTATCCAGGACCGTAGTCTACAACAACTTTCTTCTTTAACTTTAGTACAGCAAGATATCCTTTGCAGAATGCAACTCTTTTTCTTTTTGGTGTAAGGAGCATAAAATTGATCATTCCTTTTCCGTTTGGAATATGAAGTCTTCCATTATCTCCTATCCAGTTGTTATCAAAATCGGGCCCAAAATCAAAATTATTCAGCATCATATCTGCGAAAGTTGGAGAATAATTACTGTTATGGTGGTATGGCTCATTTCATGTACTTTAGGAACTCAACCGTTTTTCTATAATTTGTGATTTTCCTTTAATAATAGATATATTATTTGATTTATTTCTTTTATCTTCTTTTGTTTTTCTGCCTTATTATAATAACGGTGTCAAATAATGTGAGTTATAGATATAAGTCATTGTATTATCTTCATCTTGTAGTCTTGTGGAAAATTATTGTTTGATTTTTGCATTATACATACGTCTATATATTTTTTAATATTCTACGAGTCTAAACCGAATGTGCTATATTTACCTTTGTTATGCGACCAGTCGTCTTGAAGTATTTTTTGTGTCCCATTTTTTGCTTCTTCTTTCGTACTAGGAGACCAAATATTACCTTAAAAATCAAACATAAAATGGTTATTTTTCATTATGATTACGATTATTCTTGTTAGTTATATTTTATTTTATTCGAAATTTAAGAATGAAATAAGTTCCTTTTTACCCAGTTCTCAATTTTTACATTAAATTAACGTTGTCGTACATTAGAATTTACTTTGATATTTCCTTTAAGTCTCCTTGAATAAATTCATACCATTGAAGATTTATTTATTCCAAGATCTACACTTTATACCAAGATTGAATTTAAATGTGTATCTAAACTTTTAATATATGTAATATTTAATAATTATTATAAAAAAGTGTTATATTTATATCTTATTATTGATAAAAGATATTGATATATTAATCATACCTTCTGTTAGAGGAGAAGCTTCTGTAAGCCAACTAGGAAGTACGAATATTCCTATTATCTTCAGAAAAACTGTCATTCTTCTGAAAAATAGAAAAGTTTCAATAAACAAGTCTTGTTCGTGATTGATAGAAAATCATTTTACACTTCAATAATTCTTATATTTTAAGAACTGAAATATTTACCTTGGGTTTTCGTACTACCTCCTGTCTGTTGGCTCCCCAACAGAATTATGTAGATCACGGAATGAGTAATTCAACCTCATGAAAAAGTACTTATATACCTTCACTCGGTTTTCGGAAAACTCTGATTAAGTAACTTATCTGGGAGAACTGTTCCCATTAGCATATTTTTGCTTATAACGCCATGACGCCATAATTTTTTGCGTTTATTTTCCAATGCCCGCTATCCCGATAGATTACCAGAATACATAATGTATAAGGTTTAATTGCGTGCAAGTTTATAACTGCAGAAATATTTCTGAAAAATTTTACGTCTGATGCTCTCATCTCTGAAATTAATAAAGTCAAAAGATGACGAGTTTTATTCCTATGGAATAAGAATCTTCTTCTCTCCGGAGATACAACCATTTTAACTGTAGAGAATCGTTCTCCTATTTCTCCATTCCCTATATATATTTATTTAGAAAGACTTTAATCAATCATTTGAATTTATAATTGAATTTTTCGTGTTACGTATTTCATAAAAATTTTAAAGATTTCTAAATTTTACATTTTAACTGTACCAAATTAGACATTAAATAATATTAAAAAATAGAATTATTCAGAACAGCATTCATATATGCATTTGTATGATTTTTTCCATTTTAATATAATGCATAGTAAATCCATAAGGATTTTCTATAAAAAATGTTAATAATTTCGTAAAATAAACATACAAAAATTGGCTAAGGGGGTTAATAGGAAGAAACATTATTACTGCATTGATTATTACATTTCTCTCTATGTAATGTAGAAGAGGAAATAGATAGCCAGAATTCAGTAAGTGTTTTTGTGTTTTGAATACCCGCTCGATGTAATCATATTTTTATTGCGTACTACATGAAATATACTTATGAATATTTGCTACGAAAAATACGCCGAAATTCGTTTTCTAACAACAAAAAATAGGGTTTATTCTATTACTTATGGTTCAAATTTTAGCAAAGAATTATAGTTATATATTATAGTTATATAGAGTTATACAGTATGGAGAATTATAGTTTTAGCGAAGAATTATAGTTGGTTTATCTTATAGAGGAAGTTTTTCCGAAAATAATCTCCAAGCCATGATTGGTATTTTTTACAAATATATGAATCTTGTCTAGTTGTGATCATTTAACCTCATTAAATTCCAGCCAATTGATGTAAGATAAAATGAGCCAGTGGTGGAATTATTTTTAGCGCTTAGGTATCATTTTATGGTAAATTCAAGTAGGCATTTGTTTTCAAGGACAATTGTCTTGATTGGGAATTTAAGACCGTTATAGAATAGGGTTTCATAATACGACATGTATTCAGTCAAAAAATTTTCACAATAAGATAGAGATGGGTGATTAAAGTTTGGGATAGTGTCATCCATGAACGAAGGTAGAATCTCTCGCTACCAGTTGGTATATATATATATCGTTACCTAGCAATGTAAGGTCAGGGTTCAGATTTAAATTTTTCCTACTCTTCTTACGTACATATCTCCTTCCGTCACAAGGGATTCGAGAGAGATTTTGGCATCATATATTAACATTCAATTTCTATCGTAAATAATCTGCGACTCGCAATTTTCATCAAAGTCAATTTATGCCCTTATTTTATGGCGTTTAAATTCACCAACAATCCCTAAAAATCCATATTACGTCGTCCGTTGTCTATTCATTATCTAAATACATTTAGTACTCTGTAACCCCATAATCACTATCTTAGTCTCTGCAAAAATTATCTTATCACTTTCGAGGAAACGGGACACATTCCTCATTTTGGAGTTCGAAATTCTTTTTTGTAGTCACGCATCTCAAAAATGTGATTTTTATCTGCTCTCGACTAAACTCGAGGAGAGGCTAGCGCGTTTGCAAGACGAGGGAAACATTTTGGACTTACTTTCGTAGAAGTTGGGAAAAGGAGTTAATTCAGAAACGGTAACTATTTAAAGTATATTTTGTTTATGTTCGGGGAGACCGTGATTTATCCACGCGTATTAGGATGGAGTTGGTTGGCGAAATATAAAGTTAATATTAACTTCAAACAATGATCATGTGAAATATTTTATGATCATGTAATGTATTTTACGTTCATGTAAGATATTTATAGTGGTGTGTAGTATTTCCACATATAGTAGGTGTGACTTCATTTAATTAAAAGGTCTTTTATTTTCCTGTCGAAATGTTTTTGATTTCAGCATGTAAGAGATCAAATTGCTTCGTTAAATCACGTTGTAAATTCTTACATTAAATTATGAGAAAGAAATTTCTAGTCGAAAAAGAAAGGTTTGTTTTTCAAAGATTTGCAAGAGAAAGCATTATAGGATTACATTTTGGTAACTTCTTTTTAAGCTCGTACAAAAGAAGAGATTAGGATATACCTTTTAAAACCTCGTTAATGTCTTTCATAGTTATATGGGTCAACATCATAAAAAATTGTCACCTTCACATAGACTGAGCAAATTTTTTTGAGATTCCTCCACGTGAAATATCTTACCTCTTGACGTAAAGCGACTCATGTCATTTTTTTTACTCTTGGCATACTTAAGGTATAAAAAGCTTGGTTTCTGGCCACAGAATAAACAAAATATATGGGTTTGTGATAAAACTAAATTCTTGTGCTCTAATATCAAATTCATAGCTACATTTATGATAGAGTGCTTGATCTAATTATATTATATACATTGATATACATTATCTTGTGAGACTGTTGACAATAAGACAGTAACTAAAGATTATTTGTAGAGAGAAAAATAATCTGTGAATCTTCAACTCAGTGATAATATTTTTTCCACTTATCAGCCAGAACACGTGACTTCATAGGACTATCATATTTTCATCATGGACATATTGGTGCAGATAATTTCACTATAACAATATTAAAATATTAGCTGTAAAATTAATATGATTTAATAGCAGTGTCTGTAACGTGGAAAGTTCAAAATGTTTATCACTTTCCTGGAAATCGTACCTAAATTTGCTATCATAGGATTATTTTTATAAATTAACTACTGAGCAATAGTTGAGTAATTTTTTTTCAAATTTACTTTTTTATTATTATATTCGCATGTTTAAACTATTAAATTCCTAGTGCTTTTGGGAAGATAGAAACAAACTTAAACATTCACGTATTTTACGTAAAAACTTGATGAGAATCATTTTGATTATCTTGCCCTTGATTCAATGAAACTTGATTCAGCAATGCCAAAAGAAAATCTCGAGTATAAAATATTGAATTTCCTCATTAATAAGAAAAGTAGAATAGATTATATAAACTCGTGATTGAATTTATTAAGAATGTTCAAATATAGGAGGTTTAGAGCTTACGAAAAAAGCAAATCAATTTTAGGAAAGATGCTATGATTGTTTACAGATATATGTATCAGGATTGAACCTCTCAGCTTAAGTCGATGGGTTGTCGTTAGAATAATCTTCCATGAGTTTAAGCGCCCATGTTTACATGAATGACATAAAACTGAACTTTTCTTTGAGCTATTTTTGTAATACCCCGATTATTGACGTGGTCATGAAATGCAAATCAGTCTTCAAAGCCTCGATGCTTTGAACCTCGACGGGTGGCCAAAATTTCTAGTTTTAATATCATCTCTCAAAACAAGTTTTCCATTTCCGAAGTTTTTTATATTGAAAATTAACTCTCTTGAAATTTAAAATTTTTAAAAAGAGATAGAATTCAAGGAATTCGATGATCGGTCCTATATGTCTTTCGTGACAGGTCGATTCAAAATATTCCTGTAAAATTGTCGTGTTGATTTATTCTTCACGCGAATCAAGATATCGATACCGATATGAAGAATTGATGATATTTTTCTTAATTCCTGGTGATGGAGGTGTTATTTTTCAGACTCTTTAGTGTCGTGTAAGATCTGAATCGGTATCGTGGATTGACTTAGCTAAATTAGATGGAATATACGTAATACGTAAATTCCACGAATGAGAAGTTATCATATGTACGTAATAATATTTTTACTGTAATAAAATACAAAATCTAACTACTCCTCAGATATCCTCTTCAGGTTTGCGTGAGGAAGTTCCCTCGAAACATTTCGCGTGTTTGATAGTAATATTTTGCATATTTATTAAAATTTTCTCCTGTAAACACATTCAGCTTTTGTCTTTCATTCTAGGAATCGTAAATGAGTTTCACCAGCTATAACTCAATGTTATTGATTGTAATAGAATAGTTCTTATTGTATAAGCTGGATGATAACCATTGAAACTTCCCTTAGATTTATAGATTTGTATTTTGTTTAGAATCGGATTGGATTAGGAATGTTTTTATACTTGCGCCCGTTAAAGCGTACACTTTTTCATAAAGTTAAGCAGTAAAGTAGTAAGTAAAATGAAAATAGCGAAATGACTGGGAGAATCGAACCCAGGTCTATCATGTGGCGTTACTTTCGAGAGGTCCATATCTGCTAGGCTGTAGCCGCAACTGATACTGACTTAAGTTGATTAAGGAAGTGAAAAGTATATCACAAGAGATATATTTTTATTAGGAATACTATAACATTTCCCTTGAGGAGGAAGAACAAAGCGCTAAATTTTTTAACGATATTTATTTATTTATTATCAATGGATCTAAAAACCGCCATTAAGGCCAATTACGTTGGATCATAAATAATTTTTTAAAATTAATTAGAATTGCATACATATATTAAACAAACAACAAAAATGAATAAAAATAAAACATAAGAGATAAAAACAACAAATATAAATAATGATAATTGAGGTTACAACAAAAAATAAAATAGTAACAAGGGAAGGCCATTTAGGGGAAGAAGTTAAAAGGTGGGGCACAAATTAATTTAATGAAGAGAGAAGGGAATTGATGGAAGAGAAAAGTTCAAGGAAGGGATTTGTTGAAGAAAAATAGTTAAACAATTTAGGGATTCGAAGAAATAAAAATCTTTGGGAAAGATTGGAAATAGTTTGTCATCATTTTATGTCCATACATTTAATGCGTTCCAGTTCCAAAACCTTCTTCATCACATTTCTTAAGTGGACCATATAGAAGTATTTTATTCCTCGCAAAGTTTTTCGGAGAGAGAATTTAGATGTTCAAAGATGTATCCTGCTTTTAGATCTGAATAAAAGCCCGTTTCCCATATAGAACAGCGATTCATAGCATTATTTCTACTGCATTTGGGTGAAATTTTCTCTTGGTTGAGCGCGCAAGAGTTTTCTGGAAAATTAACCACTCCTATCAACAGATTATCTTATAGATATATATAGATCTTATATAGCACATAGCTCACGATATTCTAGCAGGAGAATTCAATTGAAAAATCAGCCTCTAAAAAATCATATAAATATATTTGGGCACTGATACCAATGGAATTCTTTTATCCTTTCTCTTCTGTTTACTTAATAAATCTTCTACACGTACTTGATATTTTACATTCCAAAATCGTATCAAAGCAAACTTACTTTTAAATCCGATATAAATGTAGAATAAATAACGAAATATAAAGTTAATTTACACCATATAATAATGTATTCATTATGAAATCATGCAAACTGAGCAAATTCATTCTACAAATAAAATAAAATATTTTCAAGTGTATTTACTCAATATTACATATTATTCAGATAGAAATATATGTTACTAATAGGTTTTACTGAAAATAACGAATTTTATACACAGATTATCAATATATTTTATTATTTACAATTATTTAGCTTACGCCTTAGAGAGAGCAAAGTAAAACAGTACAATAAAAACTGAAAATTTTATTATAAAAATGATACAGTGGAAAAAAATAATTTGTGTAAAACATTGTATATATGAGATTAAGATTAGGAGCTATTCCATAGCAGTCCTTATTCTTATCTTTTATTTTGTACATCATCAGTATTTAGAGACATTGATTTGCCAATGATATCCTCACTCACATTTTACGCGCTTCATGATAGGCCACTTTGATATTTAATTTGACCGCGATATGTTCATCAATAATGATAACCTCTTCAGGAAAAGGTTTCGAGCAGAATTTGACAGTATTCCTTAAGCGACAAGGGATATCGTTGTCTTCCTAGGAATCCGACTGAATTAATTTCACCTCTTTCTTGAGAATCTGCATTATTCCTTTTCGTATTAAAATTCTTTAGAAGATTATAGGAGCTAGAATGTTGAGTAATTCCATAGCTTTTACTCGGATTCGTTTCCTGGTATACACTAAACGAAACGCTGATGTCATCCTTCAATTCAGCGTCAAATGGTTCAGGTGCTGGAATCATGGGAATAGCAGTGGTCGGTCTCCAAACAGAGTTTGGAGACTGACTGGCCATTGCAGGAGCTATTATCGTAGGTGATATCTCTGAAGTACTTGTCGAATCAGAATATGTAGGTGTTGTCAATACTCCGTTAGAGGGAGGAATAGAAGTTTTAGGCCCAACTGTTCTTGAATCAGCTATTGTCAGTGAAGCTGTTGTTAATGGAGCTGTGATTGATGGAGAAGTCGTTGGTGAAGTAGCTGCTGGTGCATTTATAGGACTTTCTTTACCGTTGTCGCTAATGCTTCCTTCCTTACTGTATCCATAAGAACCGTATCCAAGGCCGTAACTAAGGTGGACGTTTTCTTTTGTCTTCAATGATAGCAGATATCCTTTGCAAAATTCTTCCTTCTTTATTTTTGGTGTGAAGAGGATAAACTTGGCTAAATCATCTCCTTTAGGAATTTTAATTGTTCCATCTGTTCCTATCCAATTATTATCGATGTCAGAGTCAAGGTTTATGCTAGAAGAGATAGCGTTTTGGGTTCCCAAAACAACAGCTTCTGAAAAATGAGTAAAAGTGCTCATATTGATCTTTGTCCCAATTACTCTCCTTAAGTTGAAAATGTAAAATTGTGTTGAATTCCATATTATCTTTAAATGTTAACTCTATTAAGAAAGTTATGATCTAAGAATGAAGGGTTTATATATGATTAAAAATTCTACGATGAATTAAATAAGTAGTCATAAACTTTAGTATATAGTATATTAATAAGTAGTGATAAAACTTTTTTATGTGTTGCCCCAGTATGATCCTTTATAGTCGTAAAATTACCAATAAACTGGAGTAAATACAAAATAAAAATATTGTTAATTTTATCACCTCAACAATAAAATACGTTCCCAAAAAAGGAAAGTTCAATATTATGTCTTAATAGGTTATTATCGTCACTATCTTACACTTAATTATAAATATATTTACCTCTCTCATTGACTTCTGGTAATGATTCATCCTCAATGTCATCTTCATTCAAGTTTTCTGCTTCTCTAAACACCCCATCTGATGAAGAGTAATTTGAAATTTAACGGCATTAATAAAATATCGTAAATGAATTTTAGAACTTTAAACTCTAATTAAATTTTAAACTTTTTATCTTAGTACCATTAGATAATAATACCATTAGATAATAATGTTAGTAATACAAGAATGTTTTTCTAATATGATACCTTAATGTCTCGATTTTATTCCTGATTGTATGATATTAGATTACATATTTGATTCCGAAATGATTACGAGATAGAAATTTGGTAAAAATCTTTTAAACGTGGTAATCAAGGCTAATCACTGTGAAGTATTCGCTCCAATATCCGTTTGTATCTTTCGGTGGGTATCTTTAAGAATTATTTCTGCCCTTTGCTGTCTAATAGAATTAAGAATTTTCTTATAGTTAAACGCCTTTACTCTTAATTTAATGACAGTCGTGTTTTGGTTGATTATATCATCGACTCGGTGCTGCTGGATAGTTGTTAGGACAAAAGCGTTCGTAGGTTTGATGTCTTCACGTAATTTCATTAGGTTTAAAGTATAACTGAGCGCGTAAAAATGGATGCACCTACATGTCCACAAACAATATTTTTCGGAATATCAGATTGAATTGCTTCAGTCACGTAAATCGTATCGGTTGATTGAAAAAGAATTTGATTGATTGATAAATAGTCTTAACAACCATTTACAGTACACGTATCATTTTCATATCAAGTTTTACTCTAATACAATTGAAAGAATTCATGTGAAACGCGAGTATTAAGTTTATTCTTCTTTAGCATTAAACTTTCTAATGTTAATGTTCACTAAAGTAAAGGATTATGAATCACAAATACTAACCGTTAAGTTGCGAGTAAAATATTCTTTGAAAGTAGTAGATATAAGTCAATATTATGAGGAGAATCTCAATGCTTCTCTAAATTTCTTTGCCTTCCTCAGCCATGATAGTTCAACGTCCGCTTCTCCACCTGAACTATGTTTATTCTTGTGGAAACCCCGCTTTTATAACATTCTCTTGTTATCTGCGAGTATGAGTTAGATGGTTGGTCAGATAGTATGGTTCCAATTAGCATAGCTTTGTCTAAAAACTCAGGTAATAATTTTTGTTTACCTCCGTCACAGAACGTGTTCCTCTAGTAGATTAATGAAAATATATCATGCTTTAGTCTTAGTTAGTCCCACTAGTGGAGTTGATGAATACCTCGTAGCGATAATGTCAGTTGTTAAATCTGAATGTAAATGATTACGGAAACCTCACCCACTGCGACTTACGCTCCATAGAACGAATTTTCAATGTCTCAGGGACGGTCAGATAAGATATTTTTAGTAGAACAGTTAATACTGAAATTTCTACAGGAATAAATCTAGCATAATTTTATTGGTAACAATATGGCATAATCAATAAAATGTTATTAGTAAAATGTTATTAGTAAAATGTTATTGAAATTAAGTAATTAGATAGAATCTAATTAAAAAATTATTCTGTTTACGAGATTAATGTTCTACTATGTGTAAGGTGCTTCAAGGCGAAACTCAAACAATTTTGTTTCTTTACGGGTTTACATACATCGAAATTACAATCATTTTCATATTTTTCTTTTTATTATTTTTATTAAATTATATTAATCCTTATTTGATATATATCTCAACTTGATATGTTTCGGTAATAATCAGGGAAAAATATAGAACTTTTTTACAAATTCATGTACATTTACCTTACGAAATAAATTTATATAAGTGTAATTTTCCAAACTTTTTGAGGTAAAGTAGATAGACTTCAATTACAACATACATTGAAATTGTTATATAATAATTCTGAATAATTAAACTTGCATAGTCAAAAAAATTGAGGCTATTATTACTTTATTTTAGGAATACATTGTGCCAAAGCCAAAAGCATCCATAATGCCAATACATACGATGTATTTATCTAGTAAAACTACTCAAAGATTTTATGAGAATTCTCAGGTATTCCATGAGAGATAAAAATCAATTAAAATTTGTTAATGTGTAAAATAACCTTCGGAAAAGTTGTTTTCTTGTTAAAGACAACTAGAGCTTCTCAGATATTACGCGACGTGTTATACTATTCCTTTATGCCGAACTTCACTAATATTTCCGTTGAGGTATTATCGATTGAGTACCTTTCTAAGTTGATAATTTACGAATCTTTTTTTTTTTTCATATTTTTTGCCCATTTTTGAGTCTAGATTGTAGTTTATTAATTTGCAGTTGCAACAATGCAATTAAAACTTACTTTTACGTATGTACAACAATTCCTCTGGAAACTGGCTAGGAACATCAGCTAGCGATCGTTTCCTATCAATAAATACGTCAACTCAGTGAATTTGCCATCTCCATGGAACCCCGCATTTTATTATCAAATAAGAGCAAAATTGCGAATTTGGAACCAGGTTTTACGTAAATAAAAGGAATAATTTTCTTTTTTGCGTCATCGCAACCTCGTTTTCGGTGTTATGATTATTTTGACGGTCATTCGATAAAAAGAATGAATTATAGAGTTTTAGGATCGATTCGCATACTCAATAGAGGATAAAGGTATTTGAATACTGTCAACTCCGGAAGCCTCGATGCAGGGAACTTTATCTACAATTCGTCCGATTACTAATCATCATGCTTCGATACTTCCTCACTAAATTACTCGAAGGTCGTTCCATGGTATACCTTTCTATATATAGTTTTCTCGCAGTCCATTTGGTGAATCAGTACCTGGAAGGTAACTTCCTTAAAAACGGTCAATCTTAAACTTCGTGCAACGAAATCCTAGAGGACAAATCATCTACGACGCAGCTAGTGTTTCCACCACTTAGGAAATATATTTAAACCACGTAAATTTTATTTATTTATTTATTATCAAAGACCGCACAAACATCAATCTTCTGGACAATTATAGTGTGATCGTAAACTTAACAACGGACGTCACAAACATCCAGTCCCCGAGAGGAAAATTTTCTCTTGAGCCGTGATTTGAACCCAGAACCTCGGCGTTAGAAGATTAGCATGCTCTGCACGCTGTTAGGTTGTACCGAATCATAGATTTAATTTTTTTTTAAACTTTGTTATCGTGTAGTGCTCTTTAGTTTATAGGTGTATATATTTTCTTACTGATTTAAAATTATCAAAGAAGAACTACTTTTTGTGTTTACATGTATGTTTTTAATGAGTGACTCTCTGCTGCAATCCTGGAGTTGAATAGTTTACTTCCACATGAAACTTATTAAACTGAAACAACTGAGAGACAATGATGTTGTAGCTACATGGATGTAATGTGTATAGCATATGCAGTAATACAGTGGCTTATGGTGACATATGCCATCTCTCCATCATAAATATCTTATAAATCAGTTAACCCAGGATTCATTTCGTGAAAGTTAGGTACAGTAGATGCTTACTTTGTTACTCATTGATTTTAACAGTCAGTTATTATTCAAGTTTACTCTTTCGCCACAGTAGCGAACCATATTTCTATAGAAAAGCTAAGCTCTGGTTCTGAAAAAGGTGGATTTTTTCTTAATTATTTCAGTTTTATCATTAGAATGAGGTTTCTAGAATGTTCTAAAAAATAATTAACGATGAATCTTCGAAATTTCATCACCCTTAATGGATTGGCGTGTTATCATAGCTTTCTACTTCATTCAAATGCTCTTTCATTGAAAATTGAGTGTAAGTCGAAGTAGAATTACTGTAGTATTTATAACGATATAGTTCACATATTTTACAAATAAAGATGCTTTTCTTAAGAAGATTATTTCGATTTATTTGTCGTAATATTTTAGATTTCTTTGGACCTTTAAATAATTGTGGATGAGTAAATGAGGTATGATCTAGATATTCCATGACAACCTTCTGTTAGAACGCACAAGTAAGACATGCCTTATTCTTATTCAACCTCTAGTGGAATGCGTTAATTTTACTGGTGTGTAAGACATACATATAAGTATACGAGTAAAGGTGTGCTTGCTTACAGCAAGCAATGTAATAATAAATCTTTTAATGAAAAAAAAGAATTCATGGAAAACCACCTTTCGTCTTCATTAATATATTCAACGAAATTATCAGAGCGCATGTATTCTTTGACATGATCATCCCATGCTTTCCTTAAGGCAGCATTGTTACCGCCTGGTGTCGAACCAAGGCTTTTCTGCGAAAACCACTGTCATCTTTCGCTTGAGTATGATTAGCTCTAAAAACACTCCAAATTTAAAATGGAAATACCTTAAGGAAGTACCTGAAAATAAGTTCTGAATTCCCTATGCATTTCTTATGAATTTATAGTTAGCGCCCCCTAGAATCGAACCAACGACCATTTACGATACTATTACGGTCGGTTTTATGTGAGAATGGTCCCTTTTATGTCTCTGTGAAATTTTGAAGCTCAGAGCGGATGGGAAGTGTCATAAAAAGCTTTCGGAAATATGGTCAATGCTTTCCAAAAGGGAAAAATCGAGATTACGGGACGCCCTGGAATCGAACCCGTGACACATAGGCAAATGCTGATTTTTTCCAATTTACAATATAAACGTATCTATGTGTTTTGAAAGTTTGAATAATCTGTGTATCATACTTAGAGAGCTACGATTTTTCAAAAGCTGAAAATATTTCTCCTCCTGGCATCGAACCCATTACCAGTTGTGCGTAAAATATTGCATTTTTCCGTAGATATGTATAATAGCAATAGCCACATGAAATCTTTACCTTCTAGTGTAATGGAAAGTATTTTTTAAAATTATTTGAAAAACGGCCCCATGCATTCTTAATGGGGAAAATCGAGATTACGGGACACTCTGGAATCGAACCCGCGATATATAGGCAATTTTTAATTTTTTTTAAAGTACATTTTATAAGTATCTATATGTTTAAAAAGTTTGAATGATCTAAATATCATAGTAAGGGAGCTAGGATTTTTTTAAATTCGAAAATATTTCACCTCTTGGCATCGAACCCATGACCAGTTGTACGTAAACAATACCATTTTTCCGTAGATATATATAATATCAATAACTGTATGAAATCTCATTCTTCTAGCTCAATGCGCAGTATTTTAAAAATTATTTGAAAAACGGCCCCATGCATTCCTAATGAGAAAAATCGAGATTACGGGACGCTCTGGAATCGAACCCATGACACAAAGGCAACTGTTGATTTTTTTCAAAGTACATTTTATACGTATCTATACGTGTATAAAGTTTAAATGATCACCTTCACCATCACCTTTCGATAAAAATGAGAAATATACAACAGTAAACAATAATCACTCAATAATTTGACACTTTAATTGATCATTTTTTTATATTTTGAGGGAATATATTACATTCTACAAAGATAACAGGATTAAATTAATTAAGTCATTCATCGTATACACATATACACCAGGAGAGTGTAATTTGCAAAAATTGTTAAATCAGGAACCCGAACAACATCTAGAAATTTGTCGCAAGTAATAGATCACAATAACGTTTAAGAGAAACAGGATACGTCTGCGAGGTATATTTTTTACCTCCTTCTTGCGCAGCTTGTAAGTCATCTTCAAAATACCAATTCTTATGGTGACGCACAATTTTCTTTTTCGGCATATGCGGAAGCTGATAAAATCCTTGGTGATAAAACATTCCTCCGACAAATTGCGGGATCATAGGGTACGGATACATTGGTCGCTGATACATTCCAGGACCATATATATAATCATCATCATCACTGCTACTGCTTTCACTACTACTACTGCTACTGCTACTGCTGCTATCATATGGATGGGGATGGTAAGGGTAGGGTTTCTTGGTAGTTGTTGTGCTGGAAGATGGAGTATATGATTTGGTAGTCGTGGAGGTACTAGAGGATGACGAATATGGCGTTGTTGTGGTTGACGTACTGGTTGATGTCGATGAAGACGAGGATATTACGGTAGTTGTATCTGTAGGGGTCGTGTCTGTTGGAGTTGTATCTGTAGGAGTAGTGGCTGTTGGAGTAGTGTCCGTTGGAGTAGTGTCTGTTGGAGTTGTATCAGTTGGTGTTGTATCAGCAGGAGTGGTCGTTGTAGGATTAATTTCTGTAGTGGTCATCCAAGGATCGCTATGAAGAGTAACCCCATCAGTGGTGCTCACTTCCGTGGTAGTAGTTTCTGTTACGTCCGTGGTAGTCACAGTAGTGTCGCTCACTGTAGTGAGTACAGTAGTTGTGGAAGGACTCGTCACTGCAGTGGTTGACTCTGTTGGGTCAGTCACTATTGGAGGTGTAGTGGTAGTATCGCTTGGAGTTGTGTCTGTTGGAGTTGTATCTGTAGGAGTCGTATCTGTTGGAGTAGTGTCTGTTGGAGTAGTGTCTGTTGGAGTCGTATCTGTAGGAGTTGTATCTGTAGGAGTAGTGTCTGTTGGAGTTGTATCAGTTGGAGTATTGTCTGTTGGAGTTGTATCAGTTGGAGTTGTATCAGTTGGAGTAGTGTCTGTAGGAGTAGTGTCTGTTGGAGTTGTATCATTTGGAGTAGTATCTGTAGGAGTAGTGTCTGTTGGAGTTGTATCAGTTGGAGTAGTATCAGTTGGAGTAGTATCTGTTGGAGTAGTTTCTGTTGGAGTTGTATCAGTTGGAGTTGTATCAGTTGGAGTTGTATCAGTTGGAGTTGTATCAGTTGGAGTTGTATCAGTTGGAGTTGTATCAGTTGGAGTAGTGTCTGTAGGAGTAGTGTCTGTTGGAGTTGTATCAGTTGGAGTAGTATCTGTAGGAGTAGTGTCTGTTGGAGTAGTATCAGTTGGAGTAGTGTCTGTTGGAGTAGTTTCTGTTGGAGTTGTATCAGTTGGAGTAGTGTCTGTTGGAGTAGTGTCAGTTGGAGTAGTGTCTGTTGGAGTTGTATCAGTGGGAGTAGTGTCAGTTGGAGTAGTGTCTGTAGGAGTAGTGTCTGTTGGAGTTGTATCTGTAGGAGTTGTATCTGTGGGAGTTGTATCAGTTGGAGTAGTATCAGTTGGCGCAGTCGTAGTTGTTGTTGTTGGTGGAGTCGTTGTTGGGGGAGTGGTTGTTGGGGGAGTGGTTGTTGGGGGAGTAGTTGTCGGTGGAGTCGTTGTCGGTGGAGTTGTCGTAGAGGTTGTTGAAGTGGACGAAGTCGAAGATGTAGATGAAGAATAGTAGGTTGATTTCGTGGTTGATGAAGTGGAGCTACTTGAGTTTTTGCTGTAATATTCTTCGCTGCTCTCTTCTTCGGTCTCTTCCATGCTGTACCCATTGTTACCGTATCCAAGGCCATAGTTGACGTTCACATGTTTCTTATGCTTCAAAGCAGCAAGGTAGCCCTGGCAGAAGGCCAACTTCTTCCTCTTTGGGGTCAGCAGAATAAAGTTCAGCAATCCTTTTCCTCCAGGGATACGAAATCCTCGTCCGCTGTCTTGAATCCAAGACTGATCAAAGTCGTTTCCAATTTTGCTATGCATCATCATTCTCAAGTCATTGTTGGGGTAAGCCAATCGCGTGTCTGAAGCTGTTTCTGTTTGAATAATATTCGTGAAATTCAGTGGTTAAGAATAAAACGAATTACTTTTACATTACGAAATACAACTGTTAATATACAGAAACCATTTAAGAATATATATTTTACGTATTTATCGTTTCTATATTTAAGGTTTCACAAAAAAGAATGCCTCATTGTTTCTCCTTGTTTTATTTAAAACTGTTTTCAATATAGAACTTTTCAGAACTTAGGTAATTATAGTTTAAATATAACATCCTTTTTTATTTTTATTTATCTATATTTTAATAGGAAAATGGAATGGTATACTAATCGGAGTAAATTAGCATACAAACTTAGTATAAGTATCTGTGTCGTAGTTCCAAATATATCTTTGCTCTTTTACTTTAGTACTTAATAGATTCAATCCTAATCTCTGTTCATCAATTAATACATATTATCCTCTTAAAAGCATGGAAGGTATTTATGATTTGGTCCAACAGGTATATCTTTGAATGAATTGAAATAAGAAAAAGCACTAGAGACAAGCGTTTCGCGTATTTTAAAAATAATTAGATTCTCCTGTATCCGAATGATTCCAATCTAGCGATTCACTTGGGCATTATTAATTGAGATAATATCAATGAACGAATGAAACAGAAAATGATCATTATCTAATCCTTTACTCAAGCTGTATATTGAATTTAATTCGAAATTACTAGGCTTGGCTATTAAATACTAGGCTATCTTTTAAGTATGCTTCACTTCAAACAACCAAAATAAGTGAATAAATTGAATTAATAATCCAGTGAAATAAATAAGCGTATGTTATTAAGTACGCTTTGCGTAAAGAATGTGACTTTCTCAAAGTTGAATCGTATGGTGATAGAGTTTATATTATTTATGTAAAATGGAATTCCTATTATAGCTGATGAAATCTATGCTACTGGCAGATATGTGTAGTATGGCTGGTTATAAACAAATGAATAAATCAAATAAGGGTGGAGTATTATTGATGTATAAATCATATAGAAATCAATTCTCTTACCCGTATCAATAGGCCAGGCCTTCGCTATATGAAGGACACTCCAGCAGCCGAGAAGGCATAAGGAAAATGCCTTAGTACTCAGCGACATCTGAAAATATAGCAAAAGTAGAATTTGTTAGAATGATTATCCACATCCATGTCTATGAAATATCCTCCAATATATAATAGATATAATGAATTTCAGAAAATCGGGAGGGATGTAAGTCCATTTCCACGGGAATTTTCATAACGACCAGTTTCGACGAATAATCGTCATCTTCAGGTGAACCCATTGTTAACCAAATGCGAAACCCAAAAAGAAATAGTCAATTTTCTTCTACCACTCCATAGATACAGCGAGTATCTCCGCATTTGAGAGATATTTTGGTTTAATAATCATGTTACTCATTCAATTATAATTGTTACATTATAATAGGGAATTAATTAATCATGGCTATCCTTCGTTGTGCAATCAAGTTAGCAACGCTTTCCCCTAAATTCAATGCTAAGTATATCAGAGTGCTATTAAAAATTCTGCCTTAAGATCGAACAAAAAATTACCTCATTAATGTAATGTAATTATTATTCACTTGTGTATATGATGAATTTCGGGAATAAATAATCACATAACATACAGCTGTGATATTACTATAACACTATATAATGGAAATCTTAGCGAATTCCACAGAATTCCACAAATTTTATTAGTTTTAATACATATCCAATATCGGAGAAAACTTTGTATTAGAAATACGAAATATATAGTTTATAAATAAAGTGCACGAACTCGTGTGAAACTCGTATTTTTACCTCTGTTTGCCACGACCTTCCTTGTCGTGGAGACACTCGATTCTGAAATTGAAGTGCGGTGTCTCCCAATAGAATTCTACTATTTATAAGTCAATGTTTTTCCATGTCGGGCAAGTAAATGAAGTTTATCGGCTTAATTCCTTATTATCGGCGTGGGTTTTTACATACCCTCATATATATTATCTCGCTTATAAGTACGTTTAACGAAAGAGAATAATACATAATGCATAAGAAAGCAGTTTATCCTTTAAGTTCTTAGTCACCGAAAAATAACCACTAACTTGTATCTTCATAAAACCAATTTATTTTTATGGGTCTATATTTTTTGTGAGAACAAGCCCTAATTAAATTTCGTATATTTTTCACGCTGGTTATTTCTCAAATGTATTTTATATGATTCCAATTAATTGGGTTAATTTATATCATGACATAAGTTTTGTAAACTGCACGATACGAAGGATACTTCATATTTTTTTTCCTTCGATTTCCACTTCTTATATTTTTTTACCAATACCAATCGCATTTTTGAAATATTTTATTTGGACTTTTCTAGTTTCCAGGAAAGAAATGTGACGTTAATATATTCCACAATGACAGTATCGTGAAACGAAGTTTTTACGATAAATTTCTTCATACACCAGTTCAGGATACTCATATAGTTCTCTTATTTAAAAACCTAATTCAGTTACCCTTATGCATTCGCGGAATATGGAGGAAATAGATAACTTCCCTGACGTTAAAATAAATGTGCTAACTTATGGATACTTGTATCATTTGAATGGCAATGAACAAAATTTTTAAGAAGATTGTAAAGTTGTATAGGGACAAAATGTTCAGAAAAATCTAAGAGATTCGAATATAGATCTCAGAATAGCGTTTAGCATTGAATTTATATACAGCGTAGTTATTTTCTATAGAAAAAAGGAGGTATCACTGTCATGGAATATTTTCTGTAAACAAATATGTAATGATGGTTAGTCTTCATTAGTTTTACAAGCTGTAATATTGCAAATAATAGAATTAAATCAATGACTCTTTGGTTAATAACTTAATATCAATTGACTCTTTGGTTTTGATCTTTGTTAGAGAAGCGTAATGGTTATCAACTTTTTAACCTCCTTTTATTATTCATTATTATATTATTTGAGAATCTAAGGTATTTCGCAGTTTATGGCGTTAGAAATTGATTCATAATGACGGAATCCTATGCATTTATTTAAGTCTTCCTAGATTCCAATAACATTATATTTATATAATCATACATCAATAATTATTTCCTTTTTCTTCATAGCTATCACACAGTATTACGTAGTAAAAATATTGTACAATATATAGTCTATTATATGTATTATATGTTATATAGTCAAATGTTTTTCTTATTCTCTGTTACGTTATAGCCTCATACGTAATGAATGCTAATTACTCAACTTAGCGAAAAATATGGTAATATACCACTTATAAGCGTTTGATAAGAATTTTGTTTATTCTGAAAGTAAATATAAGAACAGTTGATATTTTTGTTGTTATCAAAGTTAACTCTATCTGTGATAGAGGTTCCTTTTCCATGTCATTCTTTCACGTTCAGTTTTCATCATTTTATATCAATGATTCTATTTAATTTTCCATAAACTTTACATTAAATACTGTAAATTAAAGGGGTTATTAACTTATCTATAATTCTTACCCGCGAGAGACGGGATTTTGATTCTGCGTATTTTGAATGTGATATTCACGGATTTTTCTCTAGACAATATTCAGATTTCTCACATAATTTCATATTCGTCTCGAATTTCTAGTTCAATCATTTATAGAATATTATAGACAATGTCGGCACATTCCAGTAAAATTCACTAATAAAGTAACATAATAACTTAACTTAAAGCTAGGGATAAATTTTCTCCCTAAGAAATTTTTTAAACCCAATAAACATCTATATCCCGTTTTCGACAATTTTAAATATATCATTTACATCAATATATTTGTAATGAAAGAAAAAATTTCAAACCTTTTTTCAAAATCTTTAAATAAATATATTTTAAGAATTATTGATGCTGAGATGCTGGTGGTTTATTCACTCCAATTTTTAGACATTGTACTTATTTATTTATTGAATTATTACAGTTAGTAAAGAGTAGAAAATTTATCTCAATGAGGTGGAATTGTATGTTTTATATGTAATATAAATTAAATATGTTTTATATAACAGTGAATAAATTAAATGAATGGCGTGAAAATTTCTCATTGATAAGGAAATACATTCCCTCTTCTTATGTTTTGATTAATTGAGCGTTGCTAATCGCAAACGAGCGTAGGAAACAAAAATTAATTAAACTGGTCGAAAGTGCTGATAAATTAGCTACACTGTTTAATTGTGTGGAACGAATTAAAATAAACTTATTTGCTCGTAGAATCCAGTATTTTAAATATAAAATCGACAATCATCTAAAAGATGAATAATAAATCTTTTGATTATTCCGTATAATTTATTCTTTTGCACATCCGTATTCTTTATATTTTGTTTCTTACCTTAACATGTGAGTGAGTGAGTTACCTTATTCCTTCGAATAATATATAAACACCTCTCATCTTCAACATCATAGTACTCTCATTCAATATGAGTTAGACTTTTAAAGAAGCTTTTAAGATTAATTGTAATCCATTTCTTATATCTATGATTAATTTAATCGATATTTTTCATTTGTTTGCTTGATGAACGAAATTTATAGAATCCATAGCAACCATTATGATAAACGTATTTCTTAAACTCAATTAAATATATTTATCATTGATATAGGCATTCAATGAAACTTTGAAGCGTGCAGCTTATGTCAGTAAAATATTTTTTTTAATGATGCAACTTAAAGGTGTTTCTTTATTGAGAAATATGCACAATACACATGGTTCGATATTTTTTGTACTGGTATGGACGTATCCTTTTTCTTATAAGATGTCTAATATTGTTACATGGATATTTTACTCGTAAATAAATTAGAGATACAATTATATAGAGCGCTTACAAATGTAAAACGAAAGAAATTGGAGTAATAATATCTCCATGCTTGAAGTAATCTCTCGACCTCTAGTAACTGGTTGCCAGGAGCATCTTGCAGTATCCTCTAAGAGAAATGGGATAAGCTTGTTTGCCAGCATCTTCCCCACTGTTCGCGGCCTTTTCCATCTCTTCGGGTTCATACTCGTCGGAATAATATTGATTATGATACTGCTCAGGATGCTCTGGAGGGAAATTCGGATAGTTGACCATTCCGTGGTACTTGATGGGTGCAGCAGGATGACCAAAGAAATTAAAGAAAGGAAACTGATTAAAGGGAATATATCCCTGGGGCATATTAATGCCTAAGGAATGATCGCCACTGCTCTCATAGCTGCCATAAACCTCTCCTGAACTCTGGCTATCGTCACTGGTGCTACTGCCACTTTCGCTACTACTGCTACTGCTGCTGCTGCTGCTTTCACTGCTACTGCTGCTAGATGGGTGTGATGTGGTTGTCGTTGACGTGGAAGAAGCGGTTGTTGGAGTTGCTGTTGATGAAGTACTTGAGGTTGTAGAGGAAGATGAAGTAGTGTCGGAAGTCGAAGATGATGAAGTAGTTGAATCAGTAGTTGAAGTAGAGGTTGATGTGGAAGTGGTGGAATCAGAAGTGGAAGAAGAGATGGATGTTGAAGTGGTGGAGTCAGAAGTGGAAGAAGAGGTGGATGTTGAAGAGGTTGAGTCAGAAGTTGAAGAAGTGGTTGAGTCAGAAGTTGAAGAAGAAGTTGAATCAGAAGTTGAAGAAGAGGTGGATGTTGAAGTGGTTGAATCAGAAGTTGAAGAAGAGGTGGATGATGAAGAGGTTGAGTCAGAAGTTGAAGAAGTGGTTGAGTCGGAAGTTGAAGAGGAGGTGGACGTTGAAGTAGTTGAATCAGAAGTTGAGGAAGTGGTAGTTGTTGAAGAGGTTGAGTCAGAAGTCGAGGAAGAAGTTGAATCAGTAGTTGAAGAAGTGGTTGAGTCAGAAGTTGAAGAAGAGGTAGTTGTTGAAGAGGTTGAGTCAGAAGTCGAGGAAGAAGTTGATTCAGTAGTTGAAGAAGAGGTTGAGTCAGAGGTGGAAGAAGTGGTTGAGTCAGAAGTCGAGGAAGAAGTTGATTCAGTAGTTGAAGAAGAGGTTGAATCAGGAGTTGAGGAAGAAGTTAAAGAAGAGGTTGAATCAGAAGTTGAGGAAGAAGTTGATTCAGTAGTTGAAGAAGAGGTTGAATCAGAGGTGGAAGAAGTGCTTGATTCAGTAGTTGAGGATGAGGTTGATTCAGAGGTTGAAGAAGTGGTTGAGTCAGAAGTTGAGGATGAGGTTGATTCAGAAGTTGAAGAAGTGGTTGAGTCAGGGGTTGAAGAAGATGTAGATGTGGAAGAGGTTGACTCAGTAGTTGAAGATGTAGATGAGGAAGAGGTTGAGTCAGGCGTGGAAGAAGTGGTTGAATCAGAAGTGGAAGAAGAGGTAGATGATGAAGTGGTTGAATCAGAAGTTGAAGAAGAGGTGGATGATGAAGAGGTTGAGTCAGGCGTGGAAGAAGTGGTTGAATCAGAAGTGGAAGAAGAGGTAGATGATGAAGTGGTTGAATCAGAAGTTGAAGAAGAGGTGGATGATGAAGAGGTTGAGTCAGGCGTGGAAGAAGTGGTTGAATCAGAAGTGGAAGAAGAGGTAGATGATGAAGTGGTTGAATCAGAAGTTGAGGTAGTCGTAGATGTTGAAGGGGTTGTTGAAGTTGACGTGGAAGTGGTCGTTGTAGTGGTCATCGATCCGGAACTTGTAGGAGTGGCGTATGTTGTTGTAGATGTGGTTGTGGTAGAGGTTGAATTCGGAGTGGATGATGAGGTGCTTGAATATTTTGTTGTTGAATTTGTGGACATTTCCTCGCTGCTACTGCTGCCATATCCTCCTTCACTACTACTATCACTACTCATACTTTCTCCACTGTGTCCATTGAGACCGTAACCAAATCCGTTATTTATGAGACTGTTTTTGTTACGTTTTAAGGAGGCCAGGTAACCTTGACAGAAAGCTATTTTCTTCTTCTTTGGAGTCAAGAGGATGAAGTTGGTCAGTGCCTTTCCTCCTTTTAAGGGGTATGCTCGTCCTTCTTTGTCGAACCATTCTTTGCCTAATTCTGGCGTCAGCCCGACGTCGGATTCCAGCTTACCACCGAGAGTGTTATCGACGCCATTTTCCACTATGAGAGAATGAATCAGTCTTTGGTAGATAACTAAGTACTAATTATATTACTATAGTAGTTAATATAATGCTAAAACTGAAAAGTTAGAAGATCTTATCGATCGCAATCTATATTACGAGAAGATATTCGTTCGAGCTATATTAATAAACTTTTTTATATCTGACTTAGGTTTCATATAGTTTGTTTCAGCTTTGATGATTGATATACCGTGGAACATATAATTAAAAATGTTATCATTACTGCTTTTATGTTGGACAGTTAATCACCTCATAGCACAACGGCAAAGAAGCATGTCGTTGCGGTTGAGCTTTGGGCAAATATTGCAATATTGTTACCTAATATATGAATTTGATCATTAGCGTATCTTTCTATTGTAATTTAATTATCTCAAAATTAAAAGGTGTCTGCCATTATAAGGGATAACCTGTCCACGCTTGAAAAGTTAGTTGAGTGGCAATAATGTAGAACGTAATGTAAACGATAATTCTAAAAATCGCAAAGGTGGAAAATAAAGATGATCATATTAAAGATATGTAACCACAACTGTTAGAAATAAAAAAGTTGTGTTAAGTGAATATAGCGCAAGGATATTTCTAAACTTTTAATTATGGTATTAATTAAAGCCATTTTAACAGTTCACGGGTTATTTTCTTTAATGGGTAATTATTCCGTAGGCATAAGCTTCTGTAAAACCATAGAGTTATCTCGTTAAAAAGTTCGAATTCCGAAATTTGCAGCAAAAGAGTAGAAGAACAAATTTTATTGATCAGCTGAAAATAATCTTTATCTCATTATTTTATGGAATACTATAATCACGAAGAATGATTTATATATAGTAGGATAAAATATTGAAGTTCATACTAATTACATAAATAAATAAAGTATTTCCACCTTATTCTTCCTTCGGCAGTGACACATTCCTTTTGTACTCCAATTTAGTTTATACTTGAATTAAAGAAACCGTGATTAACAAACATGAAGCGGCAATTACGGAAAGAAATGTTGTCGTTGACAACAATGAAACAGCACATTGAACCTTAAACTATCTTAGTCTGGTTTCGTTACATTTTAAGAAAGTTAATTATGTTACCAATCCTGTTTCCCTCTTTTTTGTTGATGTGCATCCGGTTTAAATGGTATTACTTCTTTTAATGTGTAAATATTTTCTTTTTATTTTAGGATTATCGTAGGAGTTATATTGAAGTATTTTGGGTGACGTAATTTGAAATTCAATAAACCACCCTTTAATTTGAAATTCAACAATTGAATAATTCCTTCTCATTGTCGTATGTATTCAGTGGAAAGTTTTTATATCTTGTTTAAATGAAACACAAATAGTTTATAAAGAATATAAGTAATTAATTTGATTGAAAACTAGTTAAACTTAAATGGACTGAATTTTTTATTTTAGTTTCCGCTCGTGAGAAAATAATCGCGACATCTTAGGTAATAAATACGAATATATATATTAAGTACTTTTCATGAAGTGTATACCTTTCGCCTCCTCCTCGATGTTTCTCGTCATCCTTTTTAACGGGTGTGTCTGTATTTCTGAAACGATACATAGATAAATTATATGAAGTAAATAATTTCGGAAATTATTAAAAGATATTTAAAAGTTTCATATATAATGATGTAATCCTTACCCCTCTCAATTCCTATATCAAAGAAAAATATGTGATAAATAGTAGTATTTATTTTTTTCATAGTTTTGAACGACAATAGGCTATGGTTAAACCTTTTTCGGAGGATCCAACGCAGTATTTTTACTTACAAAGCTCTATCGTGGATGGCCGCACTTCGTTGAACGACATTTTAAATAGGAAAGATACGAAGTACTCATTTTTCCTACTTACAAAGCTGTTTAAAAAAGAAATAGAATGCTTCAAAAATCGCTAATCATTAAAAAAGACTCTCGAATTTAATTTTCAATTCTGATTAAATGTTTTATTTTCCATTACTGCATGATGTAACGAAAATAAAATGACTATGGTTAAGTGGATATAGTCATTTCCGTAGAAATGTTTTTGCGAGGAAAGAAATTCCTATATACGTATGTCTATCATTATTAACCTTATGTTCATTAACTTATTGCATGCTTGCGTCGTAAGACTTAAACTATTGGTTAATAATCAGGTATTATTTTAACAGCTATAATTGATTTAATGTCTTACGGAGCATTGGAAAAATAATTTTGTTTTCATTAATTCAAAAAAGATTACAGTTGATTAATCTATCTTAAAATTAGAGGATACGTTGTTCTAGAAGGTGTGTGCAACTTTGAACACTTTTAGCCAATATTAGTAGCTGGTATTTAAAAAAATATATAATGTAAGACATTAATGCTGCTATACACAATAATTCTAATTAAAATCTTTTTAATAAAATTACCGATTTTCTTACCATTTTTAATTGGTGTAGTATATGCCATCTGGAAAGCACACCAGCAGAATATAATGCCGATTGCCAGAGTTTTCACACCAACAGACATCTATAAAATTAAAGGTCGGATGATAATATCTGAAACTGCTATTATTCTTGGTCATCTAATTACGATTTAGTCCAATCCTATATCATATCAATTATTTTGGGAGTAACAGCTAAAAATTACAGTTGCGTTTGACTTCATACACGTAGTTACGTTTAATCAACAAACGTTTGCAGTATCCAAGAAGGATGTATTAATCCCTAAGACGTTCATTATATGTTCGCGATGATATTTTTTAAACAATATAATTAAACTTTATAGCCTTTTCTTTGTGAAAACCGTAGAATTTAAGTATTAGAATCTAAAATGGACTGCGCTTCTTCAAGCATAGATTTTAAAAATACTAGTCTAGCGCAGAATGCATGCGGAATCTAAAAGGTTTATATCTGAAGTAATTTAAATTCTCATTCTGTTCCTTAAACACTAATGAAGAGAACTTTATCTTTCATATTCTGTGGATAAGAGAATTTACTTCACACTTTTGCCCTAGATTTGTAAGATTAATGTATGAGCTTTATTTTCGTACATCATATTTACGGAAAAAAATACAAGTGGTCGAATAACATTGAAAAATCATTGCCACCTAGTTCTAAGACCAAATCAAAACGTACACTAAGTAAATAAATAAACAGAAATACGAATTCTTACCTTAGTACCCGCTATTTTGTTACTCGTGTAAGGAAAGGCATCTTCTTTGTGTACTGTCCCCTTTATATACCTCGCCTCTCCTCGTTTTTACTTAAACGAACATTATCGGTATTACACCTCCCCAATCGCTCCCGTAATGGTTCCCTATCTCACACTTATCACATTCAATTGAGCTCCTTACGAGTTGCCAGTGGTAATCAGGCGAAATGCATAATGAATGAAGTTGCAAGAGCAGTGACGAAGATGCAACTCGTTAAAACTCTCATGTCAGCAATCAATTATATCGATTTCTTATTGAGTGAACGGTATCTAGGCTAAGAAAACGTTTAAACGAGTATTTAACTTTCGATAAAATAATCGTTGTTTTTCGGTGAAATTAGAAATTTTGTAGCACACTTGCTTAAGTGGTGGATAACGTAGTGGAGAACTTATTTCCAAGGTAATTGGTGATTAGGTCTAGGGTGTAATCTTTTGTCAGAAATCGTTTGTTTTTACTGTGGAGCAATGAAATAAATTACTTCTGATGTATGATAACGGCTATAATGAATTAATGGTTATGATCGAACAAAACTCGATGCATATGACATGATGCAATAAATATCTTATGGCCGATTATTTAGGATGTACTGAAAAAGTCGGTTTAGCTGGATAATGCAGATTACTCAACATATGGAGTCCAAGGTTTTGTATTTGTGCCAATTAGAAGCATTTATAAATATCACTGTCCATTATCAACATTTATCACCAGAACTTGTACAAGAAATACAGTGCCTGAGTAAAAGATTGATTTGCGTGTTACGTAAATATCAATTACGAAAGGAAAACAAAGTAATTACGATCCTGAGTTACATGGCAACAGTAATTTCTATCTTTGTTAGAGACCGTTTCCAGAATTCTGGTCCGAGTGTTATAATTGCTACAGGGTGCAGCGGCATAACTTGATTCATGGGGTCATTAAAATTTAAGAAAACAAAATTAATAGTTACGCCTCTTATAAAAGAGCACTAGTGCTATGTTATAACATCAACCAACTGAAGAGAGTCTTGCTAGATTTTAACAACTGGTCTTTATTTATATAATAATTATATACTATATGGTATAAAGAAAATAGATTTGCAAGATGTTGTATGACTTCTTCATAAGGGTTTTAATAGGAATGAAAAAATACAATCAGTGTATAAATTATGCAAATGTAAGGGAATAAAAATTATATAAATATGGTCCTGTCACTGATTTAAATATCTCGTCATATTTTGCTGATAAGATTCCATGCTTGTTAATCGTGTTCTTTTAAAAATGCAAATTTTCGAGTTTTTAAAAAGTTTTTAATGGAAATTATATTTTCTTTCAAGTAAAAGTTATTGAATACTGTAATCATCCTGTGTTAAACGAACGAAATACACTCATGGTTTCAGCAAGGTCTTATTTCTCGTAAACATAATGTATTCAGTTTGATTTTACTGTCTAATAGTCGCTCAATTAAATATACATTTAAAAACATAAACACATAATTAAAGATAACCATGGAAATATTTAAACCTTAGCCAATAAAATTTATATTTTACGTAACTTACTTTAAAGTTCAAAGTTCAAAATAAGTTACAAAGTATTGTTTTAATAATTTATTTTTATTGATTTTTAGCGCTTCTGAAATGTTAATGTGGTTTTCAGATATATTGAGGATAAACGAGTTGAGAGAAATCACTAAATACAATCAGAAAAACAATCTTCTTTCTTAAAAAGGAAAGGAAAAATATTCTTGCGAGCTATAATTTCTAAAATAAGAATGGATTTAAAGTTCTGCTTCAGAAATATTTATTCTCGTTCATTTACAAAGAGTCGATTATAATCTTTCAAAATAAACTTCAAATTAGACTCTTCACAAACACATTGTTACTTTTCGTGTATTTTGATCTTTTGTAGTTTATTTGTAGTTCTTTGCTGAGACAAAATTGAGATAGGAAGTGTTTCTATAAATTAGTCTCCAGCAACGTTTTGCAGTAGCTCAAGAGAGAGACAGGATAGGCATGTTTCCCTTCATCGACTCCTGCAGCGCTCCTCTTGTCATCCGAGCGAATGAATATCCACTTCTTGCGACGACGGGTGATCTTCCTAGAGGGAATATCTGGTACATTTATGGAAAAGTGATTTCCTCCTTTAAGAAGTCCAGCGTTGATTGGATACGGGTCAGACGGAGCTAAATAGGGCTCGACATTATCAACGGTGGTTGCAACAGTCTCACCAGCGGCCCATGAGTACGTCGAAGTAGTCGTGGTAGTGGAGTCACTTGTAGTCGATTCAGTGGTCGTTGTTTCGGTAGTTGTGGTAGTCTCTTCGCTGCTACTGCTGCTATTTGCATCGGTCTGCCCGTAACCGCTTCCTTCATTGCTGCTTACGCTATTACTGCTGCTGTTATCTTCACTGTCTGCACTACTTTGTCCACTGCTGCTTTCACTACTACTGGTGAGGTTATCGCTTTCATTACTTTCACTGCTGCTGCTGCTTTCATGGCTTCCACTGCTTTGGCCACTGCTACTGTGGCTCTCATGACTTGCGCTGCTTTGTCCACTGCTGCTATGTCCATAACTGTTGCTGCTACTGCTGTCATGACTTTCGCTGCTTTGTCCATTGCTGCTATGTCCACTGCTGCTATGTCCATAACTGTTGCTGCTACTGCTGTCATGGCTTTCGCTGCTTTGTCCACTACTGCTGCTACTACCGCTTTCATGACTTTGGCTACTTTGTTCGCTGTTGCTGCTACCGCTTTCACTACTACCACTGCTATGTCCTCCGCTGCTTTGTCCACTGCTGCTGTGGTCTCCGCTGCTGCTACTACCGCTGCTATGCCCATCACTGCTGTCACTTTCATCGCTGTCTTCGTCGCTCTCTTCCGAACTGTATCCATGGTGTCCGTAACCATTACCATAATCAATGTCCACCTGAGATCCGTGTTGCAACACGGACAGATAACCCTGACAGAATGCCACCCTTTTCCTCTTCGGAGTGAGGAGGATGAAGTTGATCAATCCCTTGCCTCCAGGGATATGGAATCCTCGTCCTTCTGTTTGGATCCATGAGGAGTCGAAATCTTTGATACCGAGTGCAGTGTTGGTCAGTAGCCTTTCTGTATCTGTGGAGTTCTCATCTGTAAAATTTGAGAAACATCATTCTACCTCTCCTCTTTCAATTTGAGGTTTTTATGTTTATTATTTTACTAATGATTTTAGCACATTCATTAGAAGTTTTGGGAGAATATGCACAGTTGTGTTTGAAAAATAGTAGGTATTTTTTTACTTCGTAATTCTTTCTGATCTCGTACAAAAGTAGAGCTACGGATTCGAAGTTCTTGGTTTATTACAATTTAATAAGGAATGTGTAAGGAATATGATATGATATAATAATTTCTATAAAATGTAATTTGACTAAGAAGAATCTCTTGAAAACCGTTCTGGGTTGTCTTAGAATTAAAAATTATTGAATTATTTAAATACAAATGATATTACTATGTAACTAATGTTAAAATTCTAAAGTTTTCAATGTATGTTCACAAACGGATGGATATATTTTATTACAAATAAGGAAAATATTTTTTATTTTGATTGAGATTGAGCGTAATTAATCATATTTCATTAGAGAAGTTAATTCACTTTAACATTTAGTTCGTATCTATCATTTAGCATGCAATAAAGGTGTTGCTGTAGTTCGTAGCAAAGGTTATGCGGCAGCTCTAAATAATTTAGGTCTTTAACTTCGGTAATTGAAATATCTTTTGGCGAAAATAACAATTAATTCACTTATAATATGTATACATTCTAGACATATAAAAAAATTCTTTAAGATTTCTAATATGGAAGTTACCACGAAATATCCTCATAGAATTAAGCGGAGAAGTATACTATTTTAATTCCGTATTGCAGTTTAAGAGTTCTTTAGAGTTGTTTTATCCCTCATGCATTATATAAACAAGTCAAATTCTAATTAATATTTCTTATGATTTCAAATTGTAGAAATTTACCTTTTTCTTCTGGTAGCTCATTTATAACCGGATCCGGTGTAATGGCTTCTCCAGCTTGCCTTATTCTTCTCGGTGATAGACCTGTTGACAAATAAATCATTTTTTGATTAATGTAACGTAAACTAATGTGAACTTCTCTTTACAATTTTAAAGTAGAAAACTACTTGCACGGTTTCAATATGAATTCGTGATTGTGATAAACCTATATATTTATATTAATGGCTAATGATAGAATTATCTTAAGAGAAATTAATCATTCTTTATTTCGATCAAGATGGGTAATTAAGGCATTTCCTGAGACGAATAGTTTGTTTATTCCGTTTACATATGTGGATTCCGACAGCCATGGTGGAATAATCTGTTTAAAATACCGAATCTTTATACATCTATCAAATGTTGCATTTTATCTTCTTATCTTACTATATTTTCTTTTACTGTCGTTTGTATTACCCTATTCAACATACCATTCCCAATTGGAGAGGAATCTGCAACCAAGAGGATGGTACAGATAAACAGGAAAATTCCTGCACACTTCATCATTGAAAATGGAGACATCTGAAAATAATAGAAATGTTAGATTAGGCAGGAAATTATGATATAAGACAAGGAAGCTAATTATTCCGTATTTATAATGATAGTAATACTCATTAATATTTCTTACGTTTTTCATTATCTAATAGTAAAGAATTAAATACTATAATATCCTGTGAGTTTGGAATATTTGTTAATATACTTAACAGTGAATAGTTAACTTCAGTGATTTTACGATATTTGACTTCCATTTTTAAGAAATGGAGTCAATGTTTACCTTAAATACATATAATATTCAAACAAAATAATTTAACAAAGCAGTTAACACACTAGAAATTCCGAGGTATGTTATATAAAATCTGTTATTATACACCATCATTAATGGTATTCAGAGAACCAGATGGATAAATATATTAATAAGAGACTTCATGTATCATACCTCAGATGAATGTTTGTTTACATTCATAACCTTAGTAAGCAAATCTTCACACACACTGAGTATATCACATTTCATAAAAGTTTGCGAGTAAATATTCAAACAATTGTAAACATAGCAACGGAAATTATACTGCGAGTAAATAAATTTGTATCCAATTGACTAAATATTGATATTAAAAACCTCAAATTAAATTGAATTTAAATGGTTAAATATTTGGTCAGTAAAACCTGTTGATGAAATGTCTTTTCAAACGAATAATTTACGACCAATAATTTATAATTACCGAGCCGCAGTCAGCCTTTTTTTGTGATGGCTCTGAACTCGTGCAACTGAAGTGCCCTTCCGTTAATTTGATCGGCTTTATATACCTTTTATCCTTTCCAATATTTTACAGTGACGTCTTTAACAGGATCGAAAGTTTGAGTCCAATAATTCTATTATTTAGCTATCTAGAATTTATCGCATTCAATTTCCAGCCGTCACGTGTCCGCTTCCAAATTGGGAAGAAATTTCGGGCCAATATGTTTTGGTTGTTAGATAATAGGTAGTGCCAATTTATTTCAAATTCTTATTTCCATTATCTAAAACTTTTGCTCACGCCTTATTGCTTCAATGGTTATTAAAACTCTTTGGCTAGAAGATTATTATAGACGATTCTTGAGTTCGCCTTTCTAGGTTTTTAAATTTGTTTGTAACGGTTTCCCATTTCTCTATTACAATCTAAAGTTAATTACTAATTAAATTAAAACTTCATCGAAGGTACATTGACAGGTCTGCGGAGAAACTGTCCAATGATAGCGATTCGGGTCCGATATGTTGTGCTCCTGATATTATTGCGAAATATCTCAGTAAAATAATTGGTTTAATTACGATATAAATTAATTATTTCTTAGTTAATGTTGGATGTGCCACTTAAGTAAGTTAAAGATCCAAAATAGTTCAATTGGGAAAAGATCCTGACAGGCGCGTTCCTCCTTCCATCCAACCTATTATTATTTTTTATTTATTAAAATAATCACATAATATATTGATCATTAATAATAACACAAACAGTAAATGGATCGAATTCTAAATACATTTTTACTAATCATAGTAAAAATAGGGTATTAAAAGTTGCTAAAGCAAGTTTATTTAACCACGTGTCAATTTCTCATCATTTTTGCTCTAATGGCCAATATACAATCGCGAATTCTATTATCACTTAAAGTTAATGATGCATGAATCCTACTTTTGAATGCTCTAAGGGCAAACTGATATATCATAAATACATAGGTGATTTCCGTATTTTCCACAAGGTTGATCTCGCAGCCCAAGACCAAGAAAGAATAGCTTCGTAAGTTCTTATCACATCAGTTATATTTAAAGTAATATTGTTTCCTCTCATTACGCAGATATACGGATTTCTCGCGATTTTATGGTGATATAGTATTCCATGCATAAATTAATACTACTGATGAGTAAATGCTTTCATTCATGGTGCATCAGTAGTATAATAAATTGGATAATGAATTATGTCTTAGGTTAGCGAACGGCGTGCTTTAAGAAAAACTATCAACTTAATGGACCTAGGAGTCTTATGACATAAAGGATTTCACAGTTTCATTTAGGCGTACAGAATAACATACTGAGAATGTCACGTTTTATAGGTTACTGGAATTGTGTAATTATGTTTAAGTTTAGGAAATATATTTTCAGGTTTTTTATTGTTCTCTTTAGATTTAATACAATGATATATCAATATATATTTGCTAAATTAAAGTAATAGGCATCATATTGCAAAAATGATTTATTACCTTAAGTAGTCCTTTGACATACCACTGTTGCTGCAATGAATGGTTAACTTCTAAAAAAATACCGAATTGATAATTTTAGTAAATAAGGTTTAATGATATTTTACAAAATTTCGACATTGTTACTTAAAATCTATATTCTTCGTTATATCTTTGGTAAATGGTTGATAAAAATGGTCATACTCGGCAATTGTGAGTGTGATTAAAATGTGCTCGATGAAAATTATCTTAATGGCTCCTACTTACCAAGGCTATCAATTTTCACATTATGTGTGTGCACATCATAGATATTAAATCGTTTGTAAATATTGACAATCTTTCTAAATAAAAGCACATGAAATATCTTATTTTTCTTTACTTCCCAGCATTCGATTCTATGTATGAATGTAAATATATTTCATTGGACTTTGAATTAAGTGAAAGGATGACATTTGAGAAAAGTAAAGACTTGCATTTAATTGTGCATTTAATTATTTTAAGCCTTTTCTTTAAAAATAAAAAAAAAAACATTTAAATTTTGAAATTCATCATATTCAACTTTAAAAATTTTTCCTTTAAAGCATAATTATTGCATGAGCGGGAGAACAAATTGTATCTTACAAAGATAAATTTTGTTAATTTATTCAAAGATGGAAAGATTTTATCGCGCGGTATTGTTATAGAAATGCTAAACTATTAGCAATGTTTTGATCATTAGGAAATATTCCACTTTCTACCGGTTAAAGGAAAGATACCCGTTCCTTTATTATTTGATAAATCTCTTTTTAATATGTTTGTAGCAAAAACGCATGATAGAGAAGAGGGTTCCACATGGAGGTAGTCTACTCGTGGCAAAAAAACGGGACACGATGATTAAATAAACCTGTCAGCCCCACTAATCAATCAGTATATATTCTAAGTATGTTTTAATTTTTAAATATCAACAATTAATATGCAAATTATAGCTCCGTTCAATTTGAATGTATATTATAACTTATACTTTCTTAAATACGGATTCTTCAGCTTAAGAAAGTATACCTCTACCACTTACATAGGTAAATATTCTCCCAATTAAATTTTTTTAGTATAAGAGCAAAATAAGTAGAAATGGGAGATACAGATTTAGAATTTGATAAACTAAAATTATTTGCATGCCATCATTCTTTTATTTTTACTATAATACGATATTCTCAATTGTTATGACTATTGAAATATTCTGATTTAGATTTTAAAATGTAGGTCTAAATTCCTGTTTTACCCTTTTATTTAGTAAACGCTCACAATGCTTATAATCCCAGTTTAAGAATTGTTACAATACCCATTTACGAAATTAATATTGTAAGACATGACTTTGTGGAAAACCATAAGATAATGACAAATTTTGTGAATTACACAGTTCGCTAATTTGCGACTGTTTTCGTGATTTGTATTACACCTTCAATTGCTTGAATTTATTTCTATTTTTTGTACAAAAATAATATTATTATAATATCCATTTACTCTTATTAATTACGGTTTTATGAATACCTCAAAGGATAATAGAAACAGCCTAGTTAATCCGTTATATTTATTCTTCTAATTTTAATATTACCTATTCCTCATATCTGTCACCCTTTTATATGCTTTGTTGATCACTATCCGTCCCTATTTACATTTCTACTCATTAGCATAGGAGGTTTAAGTACCTGTTTTTTTTTAATTATGTAAGTGATAACATTGTCGGTCATCCGTTATTTTAAACAAGTTTCCATCCCATAAACCAGTTAGTACTAGTATTTTATACGCGATTCTTATGTGTTTATGTATTTTTTTAATACAATTTTATATAATTTAAATAAGGGTTCAACTATTTTTCTTAAATTACTATACATTTATAATTTTCATATGCTTTAGAAATATTTAACACTTTTGAAGAAGCTACCTAAATTTTAAGATCACATTTTTCGTTCATCATAGACATTAATGATTCTATGAGACTTATTTATAGTCCAGGATGGGATTTTTTTAATACTGCCTGAAATTAGATGGTTGCGTATTATATGAAAAAAACATTGAATTTGATCTCCAAAGTTGCGACCCGTTTTTAATTTCTTTTACTTGCATTGCAGTTCTAACTCCAGAGCATCATCATAATTGTACTATTATAATCGTACGTACATATTTCAGCAGATTTCAATAACTAACAAATTTAAGGATAGTTTTGCTCTCATTATCGATAACCATCCTCATATTTACCGATTATATTAATAACCACGCTGAAATTGTGACATATTACCTTGCTAAAATTATTTGACATTACTGACTGATGATCTAGCATCGCTTCAGCATAAAAACGAATAGCATTACTCTAAAATAGAATTTTACCGAAGATGCATCTTAATAAAGAAATGTCCAAGTGTCTTTCGGAAGATTAACATTAAATATATTCAACTATCTTTTGAATGGCTAACAGTCAGTATATCTTATAAAGTTAATCATGTGTATGCATAACTTTACGAGCATTGTTCCGAAAGGAACTCATTAGACGAGAGCAACAGGCCAAGGCTTATTAAACAGCATTCACATCTCAAAAACTACTGTTAAATAATTCTTTTATTTTTGTCGTAGAAAAAGAGCAATTGATCGTCATTGTGTGAACACGTTTCGACTTCACATTTCCTAGAAAGAATTAAAAGCACCGAATATGTCCTTGGGATAGAATTCCATAGAGTAGATGATAACAAATTTATTTGTAATGAGTTGCTAGGAGAAGATAACAATACTTTCTGAGAGAAACATTAAACAGTTGCCTTCCCTCCCGTGCACTCCCATAGCGTTCTATCTTCTTGGCTTCATCTAGTATCTTGATGTCGTCCTTAGGGTCTGAGTACGGATTCGCTGGAGGTGCAGTTGAGCTCGTTTCATTCGCGTGCAGATATTCCTCTAAGTTATAACTGTCGGGACTATCGTCGTCGTGGTCGGATTGGACGTATCCTTTGCAGAATGCAACCCTCTTCTTCTTCGGAGTGAGCAAGAGGAATTCCAGCATCACTTTACCGGGCTTCTTGTGCTTTTTCTCTGTGCTACCGTCCTCTGGAGCATATTTCCTATCTTGCACGTTTCTTCTGCTTCTTAAATACTCCGAGAGGCTTCTTTTGCTGTCTGTAATGAAATTTGGTTGTTATTTCAGCACATGAGGAAAGCATTGCAATAGATGGTTTCTAGGTTTTATTTTTTTCTGTAGGTTACATAGAAATGCATAAAGTTTAGTAGCTTATATGTATACTTATATGAATATTTCCTTTTAAGTAGCTTATTTACTAGTAATTTACTTTTTAAAGTTTAAAGAACGAGCAATTGAGGCTAAGAAATCATATTTGCTTAAAGTAGATTACATTTTATGTATTTGCAAACGCTTCACTGATATTTCAGTTAGGAATAGGAATAGAGAAGCGAGTATATTCTGAGTGTATATTGTAAATGACTATGACTGCTATTGAGCTCCAATAGATACTGTATATTAATGCTAATCGCATTAAAGCCAAAGTGATGAGAATAAAAAAAACTTATGAATGTGCGAAAGAAGTATACGGATATTTTCATACGGTTGTAAACATTGAGTATGTAATTACTTAGTTAATAGTCTTACGTTAGATTTAGTATTTCAGAAAACACTCGACAGAAATTTTACTTGGAGTGTCATTGTAACAGTTAGGCCATCATTGAAAATTTGAATTGAAGATATAATGAGGAATTATACTAAATAAATTATATATAATAAATGTACAGAGACGAGAAAGGATGGTTTTTAATTACATAAATTGTTTATGAAAATTCTTTCCTTACCTCTTTCAGACGGATGGGTGTTTGCTATTATCAATACGCTGATGAACACCAAGAAGCAGAGGGTTAAACTGTTGAACGGAATTGTAGTCATGATTTCTGTAAAAGATTTATCGTAAAACATTGATGAGAACTTAAAATGTTATCAAAATATTCATAGATTTTTTTTTGTTTTTATATAAACATAGAGAATGAAATATTAAACGTTAGAAAGTTTTTGAAAAATATTTATCGCCAACATAAGCGAAAATTCTGTATGAATTTGACCAATTCATTATTCTAGTGGAGTACTTTTTAAAAAATATAATAAGTATTTAATATATTGATTTGAAAATAATGAAATGAAAGGATAGTAATGATTTAAAATTTTGTAAGCAAAAAGTCATCAATATATTTATCTAAGCCGTAATAATATTATAATTTATTACAGTATGTATGATGATAAAATAAATTTACGTCCACTATTAAATAAAACAAAATTATTAAGATGACTTAGATACTTCTATGAAACAGATGCTTGATTCCCTAGCAAAACCGAATGAACTATTCTCCAAAAATCAATCTATAAATTACATCTGCTCTAGATTGTCTCAGAGATACAAAATCCCTTTTGATTATTTACTTCTTGTGCTTACAATTTATAATTTAAGAAAACTCAGTATTTAAAAATTGTCCGCGACTCCATCAACGTACGTCTGAATATCCAACTCCTCCGGTGAAGTTACAGCTATACGCAGAATAACTTCCCATTTCATTCCAAACTACGGTATTTATATAGCCTCTGTCCCAGAATGATAAAATATGTTTTACGTGAGTAGCTATTATACTTATCGAACGATATTTTTCGTAATTCAAATGATAATCAATATGAATTGGAGCACCGTTAAGTGTCCTTTTATCTGAAATTTTAGCAATAATTTTTGCTAATCCTTTAAAAAAATATTAGAGAAAATATCAGAAAAGGAAACATGGTCCCGATATGATAATTTAAGCATTTTTTTGCATCTCATAAAACTCGAATGCCTCCTTCAATGTTCTATTTAAAAATTTTAATATTTTAAATGTACGAATTGATTAAGAATGAAATAGGAACGGATTGATTTAAATTTATCAGTTGTAGAGTAATAGACCTTAAGTTTAAAGTCGGATGAATATTTTTAAAATGAGGATTAGTTTTAACAAATCTATAGGCTTAAAGGTATTGAAAACGCTCAGCTTACTATCCTAGATGATATTTTCCCATTAAAAAAACATAGACTTTTTAGATATGAAAAATAGATCTGCTAAATAGCTTCACCTGTTACCTGCTCTTGGGAGGCGATCTTCCACGCCCGAATGAACTGAGGCTGTCAGAGTTCAGATTTCGCTTATATACCTCCACTTCTATAGCCAAAGAGGTACCTAGTTATCCATATCTCATCCTCACCCTACTTCTTGTCAAGTTCCTCTTAAAGTTTAAAGTGCAATTATGACTTGCATTTAGATTAGGTTCTCAGGAAATGGACTGTAAACACGTTTTCTCGGATTAAAATTTCATGAAAGCAGTCGCCTCGTTACCCGGTTAAGAATACATTGAATTAAGCAGTTTGCAGAGAGTAAACAACAAGGCATTTATAAATAACGCATGAATTGTCACTTAAGGGATAGATAAGAAGTTTAAAGCTTCCGGTACTTGCAACTAAGACAAGTAATTCAAATACCTCTTTTGATACTTTTTATTTGTAGATATTCCCTGGCAACACGTTAAAAAAGGGAGATGCGATTTGCTGATAAAATGTATATGTTGCTTGGAGACAATTAGTGAATAAATTCTGCTTTAATTGCATTCAGTAATTGCCTGATTAAAATATTGTTACCGGTATCAGATCTAAAGTTACATAAATAGTATAACCCTTTAATTAAGAAACGGTATCTTTACACGTGCAGTTACAGAAGAATGCTTTATCGTAGAGATATTGAATTTAATTGTGACATATTAATCGATGCTTCTTTAGAAATGCAAATCATGTAGTAATTTTAAGTATCGCGCCAAATATAGATAAAATAAATGGGTCGAATAAAAGGAGAGGCATAGCCCCTTGCTTTTCTCATTGATGGAAGTGCTGCAGAAGTTAGGAGACCATTTTTATTTTCACGCACTTATGGTTGATAAACATCTTGACGTAATTCCGGCAAAATATATTTTTGCTATGATATTTTTGATCGGAATTTCGGATTGAAAGATCTTCGCTTAAAGAGAGTAGCCGTATTGTATTATTTTCTTTCTCAAACTCTTTATTGGTATTTTATACATTATTAATATTATATTGTTGCAACGAGATGTGCAGAATTTAATAAAAGCTGTGAATTAAAATTTGTTTTCATAAAAATTATCGCTCGTATATAATAATATATTTCTTATCGGATATAGTACGCTCATAAGTAAAATAGAAAAGGAGTTACTGTACTGTTCCTGGTTAAAAAGTGTTTTGAAAAACGCCAAAAAGTCGTGTTTTTAGAGGGAAAAATATTAAGACAGACAGTTCTTTTAAAAGTCTGAAGATGGCAACTCAATAGCCAAAATTCACGATTGAAATGATAAATTTTCAAAAAATTGGTTATGGAGAACTTACTTGTGTACTAATTCATTTAATTCTTCTTTGATTTCAAATATAGCTATTGAAATAGAGGCTATTAAAATGAACGATAGGTACGAATTCGGAATGATATTATAGAAATATGAGAAGAGATTTATATACTTTATAGCATTCAAAGTAATACTAAATTGATTATAAGTATATATTGTTTCAAGTGATATATATTTCATCATGCTATTATTATTACAGAACGAGAGACAGCTCAACATTAAATAAAAAACAGTCAAAACAGAAATTTTAATTCAATATGTAATTAAGTAAAATATATTCAATAAACGATGAAATCTATCTATTGAATCGAAATCTTAAAAAGTATTCTTTTGCACGTCAAATATTTGAATGTGTTGAAACAAAAATGTGATGGACCGTTTCTCAGTGTTAAAATATACTCATATAAACTTTCTAACAAAGAATATATGAATATACTTAATTCGTTAGAATATGGAATGAAAATACTGTGTAGCTGTATAACAGAAACGAAATATTCTCAAAAACGCTTACATGTTGCATATATTAATATGAAAGTAGTGAACATAGTAAAGGAAGTGGATAAACGAATTGCGTTTTAAAATTTTGCTTTATTGCAGCAATCGAATGTCTAATTTTAAAATGCGATAATCAATTCTCTTAAATTCGGGTATTCATTATCCAAATACGAACAAAAAACGACTATTTTTCATTAAGTAAACTTTTTTAAATAAATCTTTCTTTCTGAATTGGGGTGTTCCTTGCCCTATCAATTCAATTAATAAATCAAGTCTTCAAAGTGTTAAAACATGAGGATCATGCGTATTACAATATCATGATCTTCCTTTAATGATATCTTTATTGTGCATAAGGTTAGGGACGGTTCTATTGAAACAAAGCGTGAGAAGATCAGAATATTCTTCATTAGTTCGTACTACGTTCAAGCTCTATGCATTTCTATGATATGAGATTGATTATTGGAAAGTTTTAATGAACAACAAAATTCTTCTTTAATATTACCCAATATCACTTCAAATTTTCGTTGCAAATGATTAAAATTTATTTTCAAGATCAGATATCATAGTTATAATATTAAAGTTCGTTTTTTTCTTGATATTCGATAAGCGTAATGATAAGAGGTACCTAATATCAAACTTCACAGATTAAAGGGTAACTGCAGAACGCTACCACAAAAAGACAAGAATCATATGATTTTTGAAAAGAAAACTTGATATAGCTTTAATGGAAACATACAAGCAATATTATAGCAAAAAGAACGTAAATTTCAATTGGTTTTTATGGGTCATCGTTTAGTTTGAATGGTATACATAGAAAAATTATGCGAGAGTACAAAAGGATTATGCCACTAAAAAGGTTAAAATACAATAATATTAATGATATATCTTTCTTCAAAAAATCCATTAGCAATTTATTTACATTTTATTGAAAATTTGGGAACATATAATTATAACTGGAGTTTGTTTCCTTCTCGAAAGTAGACTTTTTTCTTTATTGCATCATTCGTCTCTTCCAATCAGTTTGCTGCAATAATTCTTGAGAGGATCGTTTCTATCCTGTCTTATATCTCTCGGGAATCCATCAACAGGCCTGCAGCGAACCCTTATTATGTATTTTCCATTATAGTTAGGAAGGGAATAATCTCCGCTCTCATAAGACTCTTCCGAGTTCGTTCCCATGGAGACGCTGTCGTAGAATTCCGAGGATCCATGGTTGATTACTCTCTCTCCTTCAAATTCAGGAAGTCTATTATAAACGTCTGTCACTCTATTAATTCTCAATTGAGATAGTAATCTTTCGCAGAAGATTATCTTCTCCTTCTTCGGAGAAAATAGAACGAAATCCAGCAATCCTCGTCCTTCTGTTATCCATTTATTTACGATTTGTCTCATCGATTCTCCATCAAAAGATCCCAAAATACCTCTTTTATCGATTTGATTCTCTTCGAATGGTATTTTATAGCCTAAAATTATAGAAAAATAAAGGCATTACTTTAATGAATACTGTCCACTTCAAATATTATATTTTATATTATTAATTCAATCGATACCAAATAAAGCTTTTTTATGAGTATTGTCCATGTTCTAAAATAATTTGCGTAGTTTCCATTCTATCGATACCAATGCTTTGGAATGCATAAAAGTACCTTTTAATAAATCAAAAAAGTAGGAAAACGTTCATTAATATCTTTATAAGGATAATATATTTATGTTATTTATTTCATACCTATTTTAAGTTATGTAGTTTATTTTTATTAGGACTATACGATTGAACAAGCATAGCATCGTAGTTTATTTTCAGCTAATATCATTGAAAGTATAAATATTCTTCAGATCCGAATAAAGTTAAGATGGTGGGAACAGTTGCCATATTTTCTGAGGTTTGATTCTTTCCTTTCTTACCGCATCAAAAAACATACATACATATATCGAGTTATAAAAATGGATAAAATACACACCTCTGTATTCTCCATTCCGAAGTGCATCATCTGGAAAATTAATATCGACAATATCACAAGCTTCTCTTACTTTCCGTGATTTAATTTCCGGAGAATTATTGTTTACTGCGGAGAAAAGTAAAACTTGTTAAGATGAAATAGAAGTGAATCTAATAGTCACTGTCACTTGCCCAAAATTTTGTGCTTTTGTTTTTTTCATTTATTGATTAATTGTAAATTTTTGGTCCATTAAACGTACTTTCTGCTTACAATATTGAAGTAAGTTTATCCTCTTCTAACCTGGAATAACTGGTGAAGCAAATGTTGACATCAGATTTTCATGGCTGATAACTGAGCATATGATCAGGAAGGTAAATTGGGTAGAGCTGGACATATCCTATAAAACAGGCGCTGCGATATGATTTCTTATGAGATTACAGGATTAATTTTAAATTTATCGATAAGAATAAGTCATTGATAAACAAATGTTCCTATTAGTTATCCGCTTTATTCTTATTCATAATTTGAACCTCTGTTCTTTTATTGGAATCAAAAAGAAGTTTTCCGCAAAATTTCCCGATAAAAATCAGGAATTTTTATTTATTTATTGTGTGTTAGAGCTACAAATAGGTATCAGGCCAGGTGGTAGCTCTCTTCTCAGGAGGACAAATACAATACCCTGCCTGGCATTCATTATATATATGTTCACCCCATATAGTTGACAGGGAAACCCCCAAAACCTCCTGATATTATTAACTTAATTAATATTACAAAATTATTTTAAATAACTGAGTTAACTTTCAAATAATTTTAGCTTAAGTTGTATAATATTTCAATTAAAAGTATTAAGATTTGAACTGGATTTAATGGAAGAAGATCTTAGTCTCTCATACGGTTCGTCGAACCTTTATCGATTTCCGGACATTAACCTATAATATTCTCCTCGTTCCGTAAATTTTATGCAAAAAAAAACAAGTTTTTCTGTTTCAAACAATATTTCGTGAAATACTGAATAATCGTCAACTTGTTTCATGAGTTGTTTTTTATGAATATTGATGCTAAAGGGCAACATCCGCTGAAATGGATTTATCTTTTAAGTACATGTTCACTAAAATTTACTAGAATGAGAATAACTAACGGTCTTTATGTTTAAAAATTATTGGAAAAAATCCGTATCTCTAATTTTCTTTAGTTATGAATATTTTATATCGGAAAACTAATTTGTTTTTATTAACAGCTGTAACTCATGTTATTATGATTTCTCTGATGGTTTTACCTACATACGTGTTTTACTACATTAAAGACACATGCAATTTATCATATTATAATTGTAAAATATTTATCACATATGAAACTGAATAATAATAAAATTTTTAGGGGATACAAGCAGTTGGGAATACAACGTTAAAACTTAATGATAAACGAAGCTACGACTGTCTTTGAATAATGGGTTCAATTTCAATCTAAATTACTCGTATTATGTTCGTCTAGGAGTGTATACAAGCGTGAATGATGTAAGTTGAATACCTATTTATGGTATACCCTTCTCGATCACAATACTACATACCTCCTCTAATTGAAATATATTTTATATTCTCAATTTTTATTTAGTTAAAATTGAAATTAAGGGCTATTATTTCAAATGAGAAAATCTTTTTCAGTATTCGGAAAAGTAGAATGATGTAGTTTATTTTTAAAAGCCCGCACTTCAACTTGGATACGTTATTATAGTTCAAGCTAATGCTAAGGAAGGAATTAACAGAATTTTATAATATTAACTTGCGAGAATTTACCTTGTACGTTACGAACATTCCTCCTCTTCTTCATTAATTATGGAGAATCACTTTTGCCAATTCGTTTTATAACCTGGCTCCTAATGACGTATCCGGAAACTTCACAAAGTATCTTATCATGTGACAAATTCTTCGGAATAACTTGCTTTTATAGTCCTATACGATTCCATTCGAAGTTGTAGGGGGGAATTTTTACCCTAAAATAATGCCGTTACAGAGCGAATGTTTGTTTGTTTATAAAACATTTATGTTTAGTGAAAGGGACGGACCTGAATGCATATTACATGTGTATTTGATCATTATTGGTTACGTATGTTATATTGAGAATAGCGTAATCTACTATAAATTTCTAGCACTCTACGCTGCACTTCTATACGAAATCCTGAAAATATTTTAGCAAAACTCACAATGCATAATCATCTTAGGCATTTTATTGCATCCTCATATATTGCTTTGATTTTCCTTAACGTTTATATTTATGTATTTCAAACTCAATTTTTTAAAAGTAGAAATGAGATACATAACTTGTAGAGGGCTTATATCGTTAAAATTCAAGTTCCATATTCCGTCACTCTTGAATAATGTAGAAACCACTCATCTTATGATAATCTTATCATCTTAAAGAGGAACAATATTTTATATCTGGACGTCATCAGCTTAGTGTATATAAACCATGCAAAATTTATTTGAAGTTTCCCAGAAAAATCATAGATTTTTAGTCAGGTTAAGTCTAAAGTTTCCTTTAAGTCACCCTTCCCTTGAACCACCACCTTAATATCTCTATTAATCCCTTGTCCTGAAAATCCTATCCTAGAATGAATACTGCTTCGTTTAAAGAAAATCTATTTTATGTCGAAAATGTCTTCCTTTCTGACTTTCATCAACTTCTACAGCTATAAATGTGAGCAAAGAGTTAAAAATGCTGGCCAAAAACTATATATATATCATGACGATATGAAAGCAGGACATATTTAAAACTAAAACCAGTATTTATCTTCAATGATGTATACATTAAAATAATTTCTACCCAAATCCACCGTGTTTATAGTTATGGACTCCTTTTAAGAACTAATAATACTATCACTGGTTCTATTATACGCGAAAGGCTCTGCTATTGACGAAAAATATCGCCCAAAGCACGTGTAGAATGATGCGTATGCGGACAAAAAAGATATCCTGTACTCTACAAAGGCATCGCTACTATATCTAAGTGTTTTTGTTGGGAAAAATTTATGAAATTCTAAAATTCTAATCTGTATTTATCTATTTTTTATGTTATTTAAGGCGATTTAATTGAATATATATATATATATATATATATATATATATATATATATATATATATATATATATATATATATATATATATATATATATATATATATATATAGCTATAAACTGTCTAGTTTCCGTTTAAGGAATTTAATCTAAAGTAGATTGAACCCCAAGCTTTTAGATCAGATAGTTAGGAACCATCAGAGAGGATATAAGGCTATCAAGTAAGATTGAGGAGAGTTAGTTTGTCAATTACTTCCTCACATATCATTGTGTATGTTTGTGTGTGTGTGAGTATTGTTAGTGAATCAAAACAAAGTAAGCAGTATTGGGAAGCTTAAAGAATAAAAGTCTCAAGAGAAAGTGAGTCATATAATAAGGATATTAATTCTGGAACTCTTCATATAAAGGACTGAAAAATAAATGTTATTTCTTCTTCAACCCAATTTGGCCTTCCATAAAGTTACGTCTAGCGATGTTGAGTTTACGCTATCTATTCTAGCTAGATAATAGTTTTCGAATGGTTATCTAGCCAGTGTTAGCTGCGAATTTGTGAAATTATTATCTCTAATGATGCGTTTGCATTTGTTCTTCACATTTTCCTAATTAACCTCATGTCATGATTTCTGTTTAATACGAGTGTTTTTAATACAAGTATTGTTCTGTTAGTTTCTTCTCTTAGTTTTTGTATTTACATACTGTTAATTTTATTATTGTGATACTCGCTAATCATTTTCACCATTCTTGTAGTTGATATTTTTCTTTAAATATTATTAATTCTATGAAATAATGAGATCATATTGTAGTCAAAATAGATTTATTCCCAATGTCATAGTTATTGACATAGCTCTCAGCTTATGTCAGTACAGAGTTTCACCCGTAAGAAATTCATTCATAAGACAGTATAACATTGAAAGGCAACTCCTTTATAGCAATTTATATCATCTTCAATCGCTGGAGTCACCTCTATTTGAATACTTTTCCCTTCAGAAATATGACTCTTTCGGAAATTCGAGAAGATGTCTTCCAACTTTTTTGTTTGTCATTTCTCACTTTCTTCACCGTTTAATATCGAACTTCGCAATCTTCTTGGGTAGGATTGGCTGAGATTTGCGAAGAATGATATCGTTAGGGAAGTAGTTGGAAGAACAACACAAGGTCTTGTTTACGACTTTTCTTTGGTTGCTTTTACTGCCTCGTATTTATTGTCCAGCACGAGGAACCATTGCCATTATCTAGATAGCAAAAAGTATACTGTATTACTGAAAAGATAGCTTCTTTACAGGAAGACTTATATTTTTGGTTAAACTTAACGTTAAAGATCAACATTGTCGATTGCTATACATTTTCACGACATTATAACCCATTTGCTTATCATCAAATCTGTACAGAATATTAGCATAAATTTATTAGCATATTGAAATACTTTCACCAATGTATTTGATTATAATAATTGCTATTAATCACCTCGAAATCAGCCTACTCTTACCTTTTTGGCTACTCCTCTAGATTCTCAGATGCAAAGTTTTAAAGATATGTGCATTTATCCTGCTTTGGCATACGGGGCAAGTGTAGTATTTCTTTGGATCATAATTATAAAGAGTCTTCAGAAGTACATGATTGCAAGGCCATATCCTATATGTTAAGAGAACACAATTATTATTTGTTTGGAATCTTTTTAAAGTTCTTAATATACTCATTTCAGTGATTTTATATGATAGCATTATTAAAGAGCAAAACGTTTAGGAGAATGATTTTATTTATAATTATGATTGTAAAATAAGTTTGTCTAATAAAAATGTCCAATATATGAAGGAATGAAGGATCTCAAAAGCATCATACCCAATTGATTTACCAACGTTATTCCATTTACTATGCCAAAGTGCAGAAAGATTCTGGACGGGTGACATTCGTTTCTGTGGACAACAAAAGCATGTATACGTTAATAATTCTGTTCTAAAGCAGAGATTGATCATTAAATAACAAACGATATTGAGCTCCGATTGTCCTAATTATTTTAAAACCAAACAAAATTCGAGGAAATTCCATATCTTTCCTTGCGCTTATGCATTATTGCGATACGAAGATCTAATATATTATATTCTATTTGTTAATATAAATGAAATTTACCCTCTGTACGACATGGGGTGGTCCAATTTCCTCATATTCTATTATTTGATCCTTAGATTCTATTCCTTCCTCAGATCGTTCACTCGACACAGGTGATTGAGCCTTGAATAAACGAGGAGCAAGGTTATTAATATGAGATTTTACCACACGTTATCCTTATTAGACAAGATTATAAATAGTTTCATTTAAAAAAATATTGGAAACATGTAGCTCCTGTCTCAATTCATCCATGTTGCATTACTCTGTTTGCATTCCCACTATTAATCTGTCAGTTTCTCATTGCAAAAGACGAAACGTTTCTGAATAACTTTCAGTTATTTTCGATTTATATTTGCTTATTTGGAAGATACTGTGTTCGTTTGTGATTCACCCTTGTGCGATAAGCTGAATTTGGAACGCGAAATTTTGAAACAAATTTCTCGTAAATTACCAAACAATTAATTAGCTCCAAATGTTCGATTCACAAGAATTTTCAAGGTCCATCCGGTAGTATTTCTATCCTTAAACTTAAAGAAGTTACTGATTTGTAATGCTTTTAATATCCGTTGAAAGTGACAACTCAATTTGAATAGGCTACGATATTAAAATTTTCCCCCAACACTTGATTTCGAGCCTAACTAATGATAATCATGCAATTTGTTATTCCCCTACAACCTACATTCACTTCATTTCCACTACTAGTAGATGCTGTCAAAATCAGGTCAACTATGACAGCCACTGAAGTGGTCAGTAAACCACCATCGGTTTCGCATAAGACCTCATGGGCATAACGGTCGAGGAAGGTTGAAGCAAACGCTTTGAGCATCTCGAAAGCCATGCTAAAGAGTAAAAACGAGTCATTATTACGTATATTTCTTAATCTAGAGACTGTTGTTCCAGCAGCGGAAAGTTATTAGGGAATTGAATACAGTAAGTGAAAGTTAGATATTAGAATTTGCGTAATTCTCGTTAATTTGTTACTATTAACTGCCAGTATAACCTTTAATATCTCCTCCAATACGTATTTCTTCAGTATTGTGCTGAAATATCTCTCAAATTTATCTTTAGCTGAGCTCACGTTTTCGTCTACAACAGAAAGCAAAGCAAACAGATAAGTGAAACAATAGTGTGGTTGCCATGGGATCCGTTGCTAAGTAACCGATCCTCATTCTCCTACTGGCTTATATAATTCAAATTTTTTGTAAATATAATTTATTTATAATTAATTCAAATATAACTAAAATTTTAATTAAATTTAGTGTTTTTGCACGAACAAAATTGTTTTTTATACATTACAAATAAATATAACAGGACAGGCCGAGTTCAAGTTTGCTCTACCGTTGAATTGACGAACTGACTTTTCTTTTCATAGCTATTGAAAATTCCAGCATTATGATCATTGTTTGTATCATTTAATCTTTTACACTACGTGATTTACTTGGATGGACTGCGCTATGATATTGAAAAAGATAACTTAGACTTTTTAAAATCGGATCAAATATTCGATTATAGAATAAAATTAAATTTTTCTGCGATTTGCCAAGAATTTTCTGATACTGATGCCGAAAAGTAAACTACAGTGATATTGATAAGTATTTTTAATTTTACCTCAATTTTTATACATTTTTCATTTATTTATTTTTTTATATTGATTTTCATTTTTACATGGCTAACGATCTTAATTCGAGAGTGTAAGATAAACGATCTTTTCTGTTCCTTTATCTTCCCGCAAATTCAAAACTTACTTTGAAGTAAACCGAATGTCTATGTCCATCCTTGAAGTTATATATATTTTTAATAATTTATTTTATTTATTTAATCAATTTAAGATTTTTATGATGGGTGAAAAATGTTGTAGGTGTCCGAAAATTCACAAAGTTAACCTATATGTTTATCATATTCATTAAAACAAGGAAATGAGGGTACTAAAACACAAAATTACGATATTATTTGCCTTTAAAATTCAAAGGATTAATTAAAGAACACACATATTCTTCTTATATTGTTTTCCAAAGTAACAACTTACAGTAACCAACCAACTACAAAACCTAACTCCGTTATTCCCGAAAGTTTTTCTTCAATTAGATCCTCAGAGTAGGTTTAATATGGTGATTGATATAGAGATTGATGGTTCCCTAAGACAATACCAAACGTTCCATTTTATAAAAAGACTTGAAGCTCTTACTAAATCTAATTCGCTCTAGGTAATTCTAGAGGCACTCGGAAGCAATTTCGAGGTCCTTCGAGTCTAGGTATAGAGGTTGTCACTCAGGATGAAGACAGTAATGTCTGCCAAAACATGATTCTTTGCTTGAGAGAAAAAAAGAAACTAGCTTCTCCGTAAGCGATAACCAAGAAGTTTTAACTGGTCTAACACGTGTATCCATCAGAAAAAAACTGGCTCAGCGAATACCTGTTTCTTCGTACTTTGTTTATGGCCTAAAATTGTTATCTCCAAGACCATGAATATTCCAGAAGCAGAAACCACAATCTATTCAGTTAGTTTTCTTAAAGAAAAACATTGATAAATATCTAAATTTAGTAGTTTGGTTCTATTCATGAACGTTTAGCCTTGTTCTCCCAAATTTTCAGTCTATCCTGAATTTTTAGAAATCGTTCAAAATATCTTGTGTTCTTTATTCGTATTAAGATTTGCAAAATTTTATTTGAGTATCTAATTCACTTTGGTTTGATAACTAGATTACCTGCATTTGATTAATATTTCTAGACTGCATTCCTCGAATTGATGTCTACATCAATTATTCTGATAAAATTATTACTACTTCAATTATTCAAAAGTAATTTTAGGAAATGCAGGAGTTTACCATAAATTTATCATTTCAGAATAAGTTCCAGATTTTTAAACCTTAATTTTTTGTTGATTTCAATTCCTTATAATCTCTCATAATATGTAAAAATATTAAGTAATTTTGCAAAAGATTTTGCGAGGGGCGCGATTCATAATTTTGCTAATTCAGCATGTACTCTACTTGGGGCAAGGCTTTTGATTTTAAAATCCGGATAACGTTTAAATATCATAGCTTAGGAGCTGTATACCATATTTAGCTGGAAATTATTTTTTTTTGAGCTGATGATAAGGTAAATTCAAAACTTTAAAACATAAAATAATACCCATCCGTTTGTTAAGTGTTTATTCTCAAATCAAGTCGGATCATCATTTTTTTTCGTATTACTTTATTTACATAAATATCAGCTGTACACATGTGCTAATGAATTCAGCAATCTTTAGGTAGTGAAATAACAAACTTAAAGTCAACGTACAACATAGTCGATGTTCAGACCATGATCATTCTGAGAAGCGTATGAGTGAACGAAAAATCTCTTAGCATTCCATTATGGAGCAATAGACAAATCATTTTCCTTTGAAAATTTGCTTGAGAACTCATATTCAAAGACAAATGTCGATGCAATCTATCTCATAAAAGCTCTACATTTCCAACTCCAGCAGCAAAGAACAGTACTTCTTTAGCGACACAGGGTAATACTGTTTTGACGTATCGACATCTGCCCTACCTCTTCCTCCGATAACCCTTCCTTTCTCTGGGTCGTAGAATTGCCATTGGTTATTCTGATGTACCATATGTTTATTGTTCAAATGAGGCACTTGGTAACCCATGGGACCGTAGTGAACCCCTGGGTAGTAACCATGGGAAGGAGGGGGGTAGTAGAACTGTTGGTACGGTGGATAACCAGGGTAGGGATACATGTTGGGATATTGATGAAATCCTCCGTTGCCCGGTCCAGGAGGTTCTTCAGATTCATCGCTATCTTCGTCACTGCTTTCACTGCTGCTGCTGCTACTACTACTACTTTCGCTACTGCTGCTATCACTAGCACCTTCTGTTGTAGAAGTTGAGGACGAAGTGGAAGGTGTCGAAGTTGTGGTACTTGTTGTGCTTGTGGTCGTTGTACTCGAGGTGGTAGTTGGCTCTTCAGTTGTGGTGGTCGTCTGTTGAGTGGTGGTTGTTGGTTCGCTGGTGGTTGTTGACTCACTAGTGGTTGTTTGTTGAGTGGTAGTAGTGGTGGATGCTTCTGGTGTGGTTGAATCTTCCGGTGTTGTTGATTCGTCATCGTCACCGTAGTAAAATTCGAAAGTACCATCACTATTGGAGCTGCCGAACTCTCCAAATTCGTAGACGTTACCAAAGTCGTCGTCTTCTTCTAAGTCATCCTCCGATTGTTCGTAGCTGGATCCGTGCTCGTTTCCATAGTCTACTTGCACGTTTCCGAAGTACTTCATGGCGGACATGTAGCCATGGCAGAAGGCTATCTTCTTCTTTTTTGGGGTGAGCAGGATGAAGCCCACCAAGCCACCAGTTCCCGGAAGATGGAACCTTCCTCTCTCGTCCAGCCATTCCCTTTCGAAATTGTCCCCCAGCATTCTAGAGTCGATGGCTCTTCTTAGTCTTTGAGCTAGTCCGCCCCTATAAGCATTATCTAGAAGAAAGATACACCATACTTATTTGTCTTTCAGGAATTGTGCATTGATATATACCAGATTTATTAATAAAATGGATAACGTTTTACTCCATTTTAATGGAATAAAAGGGCTATAGATATGAGGTTACTGTCTCAAGTGTTTCGTTTACGGTATAAGGTTTGTTACAGATATGAGAATCATCTGTAGTTTGGGTAATCGATATGCTGTTTCCCAGTTTAAACCTTAATGGTGGTATTTCAATTAATGGCATGAATTAGTCTGATATTGTGATTGAAATGTCAGTTAATTTATACCTTTCATTACTATACAAAGAATTTTAGTAAATTTAATGCCTAATAATTATCAATTTTAAGTATTTACTCGAAGCATTAAACTCACTGAACATAAGGAATATTTTCTATACATATATTTCATCATTATTAACGTGTCTGTATGCTAAAATCTGTATTGAAACAAATATTAGGTGCTATATTTCACTTTGTATGTATAGATTATCTATGGCTAATATTGGAACGAAAGTACTAGGAGAATTGGCATATTCCCCTACTCTTAGAAATGATAAACATCATATTAATCATGATGTTTGATCAATTAAATTACAGCCACGAAAACAAAAAACAAATATTAGTCGTTAAGGACAGACTACTCATATCCCAATTATAATAATGATTCTGTTTTCATTCGATTATGTTACTTTTACTGTTAAAATTTTAATTCATTCGAGAATCGACTTTATTTTTCAAATTTTATTTAAATGAATTCTACTCGATTTGCATTGATATATTGAGACTAATTAGACTCAAATCGGAAGCAATTAAATTTTTTTTAATAGGCTTATATTCTTAACTTTTATTTTATTAATCACTTCCTCACAGTTATAGAAAATGAATCATTCCCAAGGCCACAGATATGGTTTTCATTTAGTAATAAAAAACTGTATCAAACTATGAAATGTTAACATACCATTTTTTTCATTCTCAGGTAATTCATCTTCCAGAAGATCTGGTACTATTTCATCATCTGACCTCCTTTTCCTTCTTGGCGAAAGAGAACCTGAAATAAGATAAGGACGTTTTAAAATATTTAATTTACACATGTATTTGTTAATTTATACACAAATAATCCATTTTATACAAAGTTATAGACTATAAGTCTATACAAATAAAGGTAATAGGAGAAAAAGGAAAACACTAGATCTTTAAAAGAATTATGCATGATAGACTTCATAACTTTGAAAAAGTAAAATTTAGAGTAAGCTGAAGTATATCTAATGTTTATGGCTTGCAATGTGTGTTATGGTAAAAGCAATCGATATCTTTATTTATATAATTCTAGCAAAAAGCATGAGTAATGATAAAGTTATTGTCAACTTACCTTGGTGGATAGGGTTGGTATCAGCTACCATTAAATTGATACAGCAGATGATAAGGCAGATGCCTATACTTCTTGATGCTGCGGAACTCATTTCCTGGATAAAGCAATGCATATACTAATTTAAAATATCATTCGAATTAAAGTGTTTAAAAAACTAAGGAAATATATTACCAATATGAGACATTGAAATTGTGTTTATTCCTCTAAAACTCAAAGGTATTCTTCATCCACGAAACATAGGAAATATTGAATAGACCATAATCAAATTTTTCCTACGTCACTCGTTGGTGTACTCATTTTCTATCGCAAACCATGCTACGTTTACCGTTTTTTGCCACCTGTTTTTTACCTAACTCACTCTATCGTACAAGTATAGCGAGAAGACTGTCACAAATGAAGTTCGGAACTTATATATATAAGAAAACGAATAGGGAGTGAGATAACAGCAATTTTTGAGTTTTGAAGATAAGAAGGAAAATAAGTAGGTTAAAGGGAAAAACTTATCGTCCGTACAAAACTTTAGAACTTCCAGAAATTTCACTTGCGTCAAAGATTATCACAAAATAGATTGACCTTTCAATCGCGAAATAATGCCTTAAGGTTTGAAGGAGAAGAGATGAATCTATTGAAGAAACATTAATCATCATTAATTATTGGAACATTCATTTATCTTCTTAATAATTATAAAGAATGTTATTGATAATTTATAATGTATTTATTTAGAATCCTAATTAAATATTTTGAAAAATATAATGAATTATATCAATGGCTATAGTTACCTATATTGATAAACAGTTAAATAATTAAGAGTATGATATTGATAACAAACAATATTTCCTTTCATTTTAAGTCTAAGTAATTTTTATTTTATTATTGTATGTTATTAAATAATAACTTTAATATTTTTAAACGAGTTTAATCCGTAGTCTATCTCTCACAAATTAATGATGCGTATAATCTAAGAGAAACTTACTGTATCTAATTCTATTTATTATTAAATTTTATTGACAATAAATCATATTGTATTTATTATTAATATCTTAATCGTATCTATGGCTTCAAATTAAAAATTTTCATTCTTGCTTATACAATGGAGGTAGTTTAATTTTTCTTTACGTGTAGTTACCATTATTAGCAGTCGTATATAATTATCCTCACCCGCAAATTCCAAGGACTGCCGGACGGAGAGTCCTTCCTCGCTCCGCGGACAAGAATGGACTGCAAGCGGAAAACATATTATATATCTCATTTAAAATGAATTTACCTTTGATAAGGATTCCATGATGTTGAGCTAAGTTTTTCGCGGTTTCTTATCGTCCCTAATAGCTCATCAAAAGCTGGTTTCGAAACTTTTTTCATAATCCGCGACAGATGTACGAGTCCATTGCTAAGATACGTATTTAACAAGGAACAGAATTGCAAATAGTCTTAAATGAGCAATACGGCTCAAAATACCTCTTCTGTCTAACGAGCAATAGTATATGTTCAGATATTAATAAGAAGTTCGGATAATTGTCACAGACACCAATTATTTAGCAACTGGTTCGTTTCCGATAATTAATCGCTCGAAAAGTGCTATGGCGAATTTAATTTGCATAAATTTGCATAGGGAACGGAATTAATCGGCTACTAGCGGGCCATTAAGATTCATAATCTATTCCAAGGTACATAAAACTATACCTGAAGATACATTACGCAAATCATGAGTATCTTTTTCAATCTTACTTTTTCAATAATTTTTGCTCAAGTTAACAGTAATAATTCATGATCCTACGCTTTGCATAAGTTTGGACAAGAAAATGCGGTTTTAAAAATTGTTTGGAAAATGAATTCAATGCTTTATATTCTTTCATAATCAATGGGTATTAAAACGGTGGTAAGCTGGTTCACAAGCGATCCAAAGATTTCCCACGCGGTGTGTTTTTAATAGTCTTATTATCATTAATTCACACGTACTTGTATGACTTAGAGTCACTTAATGAGGATTTAACATATTCAGTAAAATACAACATTAAATTATAAATGCCCGTGAGGTCCTAGAGTAAGCATCTGTGGTTGCACATACAAGCTTACTAATATGCTATATGGAGACCGATTGTAAAATTGCTTTATATAGAATTTTGTGATACCAAAATACTACGAAATGAAGGTTTAAGTACTTAGAAACGGTTACAGTGAGTGTCTCAAACTATTAATAACTAACTTTTAGGTAGTGTCTTAAACTTTTAATGAAACTGCTACTTAGAAATTGAATGTTATTAAATTGAAGAATATAGTAAAGTACACTTCAGACAATAGGTTTACAGAACTGCAATTGGACATATCTATTACAAATGATTTTATAGCTAATTAAAATAGATAAAATTGCATTAATTAACGTGTTTTTAAAAAGAATTTATTTTTTTCGTGAGCTATCTTTAATAGTTGTTGAGGATTGATGTCCATCGCTAGAAATTCATCATCGCGATAAACTCCGCGAAGATCATAGATACACCGAACATACAGATAACAGTCTACATTCTATACTTTGTATTTTTAGGTAATAAAAGTAAATGTAAGAAAAAAAAGAAAGATTACTCCTTTATCTTGCATTTAAAGCTGTGTAAGTAGAAACATTAATTCCCTAATCGAAGTCTCTTTACCTAAAAAAGCTCTTTCGTAAATAGATAATTTTGTTTGTCCTCATACATTACTTTTACGTAATACATATATTTTTCTTGAACGGAGACAATGTTAACTCTTCACGAATGCAAATGGCATGCACTGGAAAATCTTATTTTTGCCTTTACTTGACTTTCGTTCGCTCAATCTGTAATTAGCTGCTCGTTAATCATCAGAAGTTAATGTTTTCATGCGGCTAAGATACATTTATGTATTATCCTTTCGAAAAGGTCATCGACATTTTTTTATTTAAGCTCTTTTGTGTCAAAAACTGGAAGTGTTATCTTCCGCATATGCTAACAATTGCTTATTATTAACAAGTACTCATTGTCTCAAAGTATAACCGAAGGTGGAATGGAAAAAACAACCAAAAAAACGCTTGGTAGAAGTTACAGTTATATAAATGACCATAAAAAATTATATAATACATCACGTAGTGAAAAAATTTCTAAAACATTGCTACCATTTAAAATTTAAGAGATCCCTTTCCCTAACTTGTAAGAGAATCAATCATTTAAAAAATATTTGTAAAGATAATTATTAACTGAACTTAAATTCAATTTACTTAGAAAAAGTAACACCTTTCATGGCACAACTGTCTCTGGAATTTAATTTATTCATATTTCGTAATTTGCAAATAATGAGCTGAATTAGAAATTTGTACAATTCGATACGAATACTAATTTGGATAAATTAAAATGCAGAGGTTTTTAAAACCTGTTTCTGAGTTTCTAGTGTTCCGTTGCGTAGGACAATCTGAAAAAGAAGCTGGTTCATATTTCTAATGTGCCCCTACTTTAATACGTGATGATTACTAATATTGAGGTAACGATTCTCAAATCTACTAGAAAGATTACTATGTTTACTTCGTCGTTAAGGAAGATTATCCAGCGTTGCTTTAGCTTCCCTTTGAGGTGCATTTTTATGTTGAATTATTCAAACAATAGACGGACTTTTTTCCGCAGAAGGTAAAAATAATGGTGTACCGATATTTAAAGGGGTTCATTTTTCTGATGAGGATGAGTTATTTTAGTTTCATTTTAAAGTTATGAAAACAATTCAACGAAGGATTTGATTGGTAGTCTACATAAAGACACCTTGAAATTTTGGATTAATAGAAATCTTTAATATTTTATGTATATTTAATTTACTTTACAAGTGAATGATTAAAATATTCCCTCTCGTTGAGGTCTACCTATCATTATATTCAACTGCATTCTTGCCGTTATTTTTGCGTTTGAAAAGTTGGCTTTAGAGTGAAATTAAATGTTATGAAACGTCAGCTTTTATTTTCTTCGATTTTAACCTTATAATGAAGATCTGTTTTAGGGATTAATACCCTATTTTGTACACTAACAATGTTTTTTTTTCTACCTGTTTGTTCCAGTTGAATTAGAGTTAAAAGAACATTTTATCAACCTAATGAAATATATTTTTAACGGTTTTTGCCAATTTCTAGCATAACCTTACTCCTCTAAATCATATATAACACTGTATAAAATGTAAAAGAACTATCGATATGTTCAAACGGTCTTTCCTTCGAAGTTGTATAGAAGTTCGTATATCAAAATCCATATATTCAACCATTGTATTCTTTATTAATTGCCAATTGAATCAGTTTATTTTTCCAGTATTAGTAAAATACTCATCTGCCAATAAATATTATTATCTTCTTTTTTAAATTATCGAGTTCGCTTGAATTCTCTACGCTATATTTTGTAGGAGTACTTCAAAAAGGTAGTAGATGTCATTGAATGGAACCTTTTGATCTTCAATGATAATTTTTGATTGTTATCTAGCTTCAGAATTCTTAGACGATTAATACCTATTATTAAGCAGTGCATTCGGATTCGATATCTAGATATATAAAGAGGTTAACTTGCATGTAAGTGAATATAGATATTACAGACAATGTGATAGGCTTTCCTTATATAGGGCTATGTTCGAGAAATCTAAGTTAAAATTTAATGAAAAGCCAAAATAACCAAAAATTTGAAAAAGATCTGTAAGTAATATATATCGTCCACAATTTTCAAAGATTTAATAGACTAGACGATTTATGCGTAGTCATAACCGCCTGAAATGGTATATGAATTAGGGTTGTTACCCAATCAAAATCAATTATTTCTTATTAAACAATTGTGTATGGATTACTCGGAGTTTTTTACAATAATTTTCTTCAAGATTGAATTAATAATATATGTATAGAGACGATTTGTGAAACTTATTCGAATGCAAATATTCATTATAAAAAGAGTGTGATGTCTTTTTTGGGAGTGTAATTTTTATTTTAAGGTATGATTAAATATACTGTAAAAATTATATCATAACTAATAGAAAATATATCGGATAGTTTCATGGTTGCTTATTGATTGCTCCGACCAATATTTTGATTCGTTGACCAATAAGCTACCGCATTGCGCACTTATACTTCCTTTAAAAAGAATAATGTCATGATCAGGATTGTTTTTCTAGTGTTTTTTTACATCTTCATCATTTCAAAGTTTTAAAGGTAGAAAATAATAAATATTTCTACAACCAAATAATACGATTATATCAATTGGGAAAATAAATATCACTTAGGACACAAGATGTACTTTCATATTGACTTCATTGCTTTATTTTTGTTATATTACAAGGAAATATAATCCAGCATATTATAACTTACGGCTTCTTGTGCAGGATTTAGGTGATTTCATTGCATTCCAGTTTATAATTTACACCATTTCTGCCGTAAGGTATCGGAAGCTTGGGGTGTTCTCTGTTTTTCTCCTGCATTTCGAGTGTAGACGTAGATTTCTGAAGACGAATCGGCCATATATGTTTCCATTATCACCTTTAGGAGACCATTATACGAGTTAGAAGTGGGTTTGTACCAATAGGTGACAGTACTCCTTGAGAGAAAGAGGATAGGTTTGTTTTCCTTCGGCCTTTCCGTATCCACCGGCTCCGTAACCTCCAGATCCTCCCTTATATCCTCCCTTCTTGGTCTTTCGGATATTCCAAGTGTTGCCAACGTAATAAATTTGGAATCCAGGGATACCAGCATGTGGAAGTATTGGGAAGTGTCCTGGACGGTAGCCGGGTCTGTGTGGTCTATAGATGATCACTTCTTCACTACTACTGCTACTGCTACTGCTGCTGCTGCTTTCTTTTTCGGTGGTCGAAGGCTTGGCGGTGGTGGACGAAGTAGTGGATGATGAAGAAGTTGAAGATGAACCTGTTGAGGATCCAGTTGAAGATGTTGAAGAGGAATCCGTCGAGGAACCAGTTGACGAAGTTGAAGACGAATCTGTTGAAGATCCAGTTGACGAAGTTGAAGATGAATCTGTTGAGGATCCTGTTGACGAAGTTGAAGATGAGTCAGTTGAAGAACTTGTAGAAGAAGATGTTGTTGAATCTGTTGACGAGGTAGAAGATGAATCAGTTGAAGATGATGAAATGACGGTAGATGAAGTTGAGGAAGAGTCTGTTGAAGAGGAGGTTGATGAACTGGTAGAATCAGTGGAGGAAGTGGAAGAGGAATCCGTTGATGAAGTTGAAGATGAGTCAGTTGAAGAACTGGTAGAAGAAGATGTTGTAGAATCAGTGGAGGAAGTGGAAGAGGAATCCGTTGATGAGGTTGAAGATGAGTCAGTTGAAGAACTTGTAGAAGAAGATGTTGTTGAATCTGTTGATGAGGTTGAAGATGAGTCAGTTGAAGAACTTGTAGAAGAAGATGTTGTTGAATCTGTCGACGAGGTAGAAGATGAATCAGTTGAAGAAGTTGAAGATGAGTCAGTTGAAGAACTTGTAGAAGAAGATGTAGAATCAGTTGAAGACGTAGATGAAGAATCCGTTGACGAAGTTGAGGAAGAGTCAGTGGATGAAGTTGAGGAAGAATCAGTGGATGAAGTTGAAGATGAGTCTGTTGAAGAACTTGTAGAAGAAGATGTTGTTGAATCTGTTGAGGATGTCGAAGAGGAATCGGTTGAAGAGGTAGATGAAGAGTCAGTCGATGAACTTGTCGAAGAAGATGTTGTTGAATCAGTGGATGACGTAGATGAAGAATCTGTAGAGGAAGTTGAGGAAGAGTCGGTTGAAGAGGAGGTTGATGAAGTTGTAGAATCAGTGGAGGAAGTTGAAGAGGAATCCGTTGACGATGTTGAAGATGAGTCAGTTGAAGAACTCGTAGAAGAAGATGTTGTTGAATCTGTCGACGAGGTAGAAGATGAATCAGTTGAAGAGGTTGAAGATGAGTCGGTCGATGAACTAGTCGACGAAGTTGTCGAATCAGTGGAAGACGTAGATGAAGAATCAGTGGAGGAAGTTGAAGACGAGTCAGTCGAGGATCCTGTAGATGATGTTGAAGAAGAGTCAGTTGAGGAACTTGTAGAAGAAGATGTTGTTGAATCTGTTGACGAAGTTGAAGAGGAATCGGTTGATGATGTGGAAGAAGAGTCAGTTGAGGAACTTGTCGACGATGTTGTTGATTCTGTAGTCGAGCTCGATGACGAATCCGTAGATGAAGAACCTGTCGTGGTTGACTTAGTTGTTGAGGAGGTGGAAGAGCTACCCATTTCTTCACTGCTGCTGCTACTACTGGATTCACTGCTACTGCTGCTGCTGCTACTGCTGCTGCTACTTTCTTCACTACTGCTCATTTCACTGCTGCTTTCTTCAGTACTAATCTCATCGCTGTCTCCTCCATAATGTCCTCCTCCATAACCACCCATACCACCACCTCCGTATCCATTCTCACCGTAACCATGACCATAGTTCACTGACACATTTGCGGCGACTTTCAAGGCAGATAGGTAACCTTGGCAAAAGACTAACTTCTTCCTTTGTGGAGTCATCATGATGAAATTGAGCAACCCCTTCTTTCCTGGGATGAAAAGTACCTTCCCGCTTGAATCCAACCACTCTTGATCGAAGTCTTCGCCGAGAACGGAGCTTAAGTCGCCCATCTTTGAGTCTAAGGACGAAAGATTTATAGGTGTAAATAAAGAAATGGAACTATAAAACTTCTGTAAAAGTTTAATAATAAGGCATTGAGCGATATTTATGGGAATAACTTCATCGTTCGAACGAAACCCGTGGAAATTTTTCAATATACATGAGTTGGCTAATGACTTTATTTGTTGTTTTGATCTAGGAGTATTCTGTCATATAATGGGTCTGATATTTATAAATTTCATTAGTTAAACGTTATGAAATTGGTCGTATGAAATTTGTCGGCTTTAATACTCAGGAAATTTTATAAGAAATTTTTCTACATTCAGTTTACCCTATTTTCTACGTAAGAATGCGCTCAACATCAGCATTGCAAAATTTTAAAATTAAAAGAGGCCATTTCATATCAAATTTAGCTATTTTCACGTTCACGTTCTTAACAACTTTTTCTGTGAAGTTCGTTCGATTAGGTATTACCTTAAAAGGTTACAAGGAAACTTATTCTCAAGTTACAAACATTCCATGCGTTGTCCCGAATTAACACATAACTCAGGACAAAAGAAATTGAAATAATTTTTTTAACGTATTAATGTGGTTTGGATTCATTTTGTTGATTCAGATACATCCAAATATACCACTCTTGTATGCCAATCATTAATATAAATTCGAAAGAACAAATAATTACCCATGTTACGTCCAGCGACGGCTACGTCATTTGTTGTAGTTGCATTCTCGACAGACCTGGCTTTCCGCGATGACCAGAAAATCCTGTATAGATCTGTAAAAAGATGATTTTCAGATTCAAAGTTTTGTACTGGCACAGAATATTTATGAGAATACCTTTATTGAAGATTTGAAATCTATTCCGAAGTGTTTATACCTTTATAAATTGGTGATGCTTCCACACACAGAGAAAGGCCCCAGCATACCAAAAGACAGGTGACCACGATCTTAACATCCGTAGAGTACGCCATTTTTCAAAAGATACCTGATGTAGGGAGTGGAAACAGGGTTTTAATTTGCAAATACACTAGTTCGTACATTTTACCGAAAGAATTTTAATAAAGTTCGAAAATACAGAATACCCTAGATACAAGTCGGTGTTAGAGTATAGTGTGGTATAGTTAGCGACAAAGAATTGGTACTATTAAAAGCATTTAGAGAGGCTTATGTTCCTCAGTAAAAGGCAATATTAGCGCTTTCCCTACTATAATCTTGAGGAGGTTATTAATAGTTTTAGTATTAAAGTCCTAATTCACAAATTCAAAAAATAGAGAAAAATCTAAAAAATAACAAAACCACCGCATACCTATATAATCTAGTATCAAAAAATTAATTTGAGAAAAATTCAATTCGTAATATTTGATGATTCTCCTATATTCTAGGTATTTCATAGTCCAAGTAATGGGAGAGCTTATTGCTAAAGTGCAATGACAACATTTAATTCGAGAAAAAATTGAACGAATTGTTTCAACCCAGTCTATTATTATTATTTTTGTCGAGAATACATTTTCATAGTTAAAGAAAAGTCAGAAATGAAACTTAAAATGCTAAGGCCTAAAAATCATAAAACCGTTTGAAACTAAATAAGTAGAGTCTTATATATGTTGTATATGTATGTTTGAGTTTTCAAAAAACATTTTCTCATAATCATAAATTGAATATCCGTGGAATAGAAAATATTGTTCGAACTTTACTTCTGTCGAATTCATAATTCGATAAAGTGCCAATTTGATTATTTAGCTCTACATTATTTCCACAATGAATTATGAAGCTATTCTTATCTCAGCATAAGCTTTTCATAGAAACTTATTAATTGCCGTGTATAACATACTTTGTGTGTGTATATATATATATATATATATATATATATATATATATATATATATATATATATATATATATATATATATATATATATATATATATGTATTATTTTGAAAATTATAAGTGGAAATTGTTCTACGTTTGAAAGGATGGTAAACCTTACCTGCAGATGACAGAGCTGTTGTGGGTATGGTTCTTCTCTTCCCAGGTAACTTGCGTTCCAATACTCAAGAAGCTCCCTATATATACCAAAAATCAAGGTGTAAATGACGGAGATAAAATGAAACATCAAACGTTAACAGTATCCTCTTATCTACGGTCTAAATGCATTTGCCCTCTTTACTTCTCCGTTTGGTACTTTTATCAGCTCCTGAACAAGTTTACTCGGAGCATGCATAATGCATGTTTAAACTCCTTTTAAGAAACGTTTAAAGAGTTTTTGAGTCATAAATGTACTCATAAAACATTTTCCTCTGAATTTGTTTACGAAATATTACCTTAATAATGTGATTTGATACATGAAAAGGATTAGATTTCGAAATAAAATTTTATAGAGATCCAATCTGAGATATCAAAGTGTAGTAAAAGAAAATTTTAGAACCTTCACTCTAAGATAGTACAAAATATCAGACTATCTTGGACCAACAGGACAGAAAAGTATAATTTCATCTCTAATGTTTATTTTCCGAAAGCTGAAACTATATACGTTTATGAAACTAATGGAGTATTCTTAGATAGATATAAATATTGATTCAAAAGTAAGACAATTTTGTTACCATCTTTGAAGAAATTAAAAAATGTCGAAAACGAGGAAATTAGTTATGATTGCTTCTAAGAAACGGAATTGGTTTTAATTGAAGGAAGGGTTGAATATATTTTTAAATAATCAAGTTCTTTCTTGTGCGCATAATTATAATTTTTGGAGAAGAATATACGTAAGAATTTTAACCAGCAGCCGTTTGTTTTATGAATTATACAGCATTAATCAACCCCGAATTGATTTCTTATTTGCACCATAAATTCCACTCCGAGTTTAATTTATCTGCATTTTTGACATTTAATTTAATTTGAGAATAACTCGAACGAATTAAATTCAATATCGTTGATACAAGAGTACCTTCACGGAATGTCACTACACCTGATTATTCATTCAAAATAATACTTCGCGATTGAAAATACTGCACGAGTTATCTAATCAATACAAAAGACGTAATAAATTAATCGTACTTACATACAAATTTAATGTTTTTTATTTGCGTGATAACAGGGATTTAAATCTCTTCAACCTCATCTAATAAATACTATTCAGAGTGTTAATACATAATATTTTGCGATAGATAATTACGATATATAATTATCACATAAATCTGTAGAAACGTTGCTCTGTTTCTCAATATATCATTTTAAGCTTTCTGAAATTGAAATGGTTGGAGTTATAAATGATTAATTACTTCCTGACGACATTTTTGTTAGTGAAGAACTTTGTTATTTCCAAAGAAAGAAAAGAAAACGCCCTCTTAAATTGATTTCAAATTCAAGTTTATTTCGGCAACCATTCATCGCTTATAACACTATGTATATCTGAAATATCAATAATTTGACATTTTCCCTGGTTTTTCCATGAATTATAGATTATTATAAATTATTAAATTAGAATTTAAATATATAATTATTATTAACATATTAATATAATTTAATTAAGTAACTTGAATCATGAAAGATGATTCGCCTGCTGAAATCTCCCTCAGGATATATCCGTTTATCCCCAGTGACTGGTGAAAACTGCTGCTGAAAGGGAACCCCTAATTCTGAAATATGATTTCGTAGTGCTTCTTGATAAAATTCAGCTGGAAAATATTCCATTACTTATAGCCATGCGTTTTGCAACAGAAGACTGACAAATGACAACATTATTTCCTGTAGAGAATATCTTCTCTTTGCAATTCACTGTACATCGGTTGATATTTTGGCTAATATGAAACAAAATTATATAAATATATACATAATTTTGGAACTATTATCTGAAAAATCTTACTGTAAAAAAAGATGACGGAAGAAATTATTTTGTAACGTTAAGGTTCTAAAAATGGAATGGTTTTGGGGTATCTAAAAACTTTTATATGTAAGATACTTATTCCAGAAGCATTTTGGAATTTAAAATCCAATAAAATTCACCCAAAGAATTTATAATTTCATGCACTGTATACCAATGATCGAATGAAGTTTTATCAAATGCTTCCAATTGATTCATTAGAAGAGAAACAGGTATAATAGATGAATTTGCCAGATAGATACTTTAGATCCTTTTCAATGTTCTTCAAATTTTTCCTTCAGGATATTCATCATAACATTATTTCTCGAAAAGATGTTTCGATGGAGACGTTGATCATTCAACATAATCGCTACTTCCAAACAATCAGTCGAGTAAAAACTATTTATTAGTTATTTTTGAAATGTTTCTTCTGAGAAATGTTAAAATAATTGAATTTTCTTTATCCACGACCTAAATACACTTGGGTAAACAGAATTGATGGTTGTCAAGCAATTGTGTATGTAGGTGAAATACGTTAAAAAAAACAGTTGCGATAATGGTTAAACAGCAAGTAAATTACTCACTGGCTGTTTTTTTCTTTCCAAAACTAAACTAAAAAGATAAAATAAGATACACATGGATAAGAATCGCTACTCCAATTGTGTGTCCTCTTTCTCTTCCAATGATACAGACATTATTATATTGCCTGCAATCTGTTTGCTAAACATCGTTAACTTAACGAGAAGCTGATTTAAAAGATATTGAGTAATAGTTTTTTTCAAGTCGTTTCAATTGCTGATAAAATTGTGTCCAACTATTTCTTTGAACCGTTTCACGTATCGTTCGTTAATTGAAGCGTAATCTAAAGCTAAATATACACTGAGTGTGAACTAAATATAAACTGGCTAAAATTGTTCGCTGAAGCATTAAGTTCAGACCTCTCTCGATTATTGGGTGTGGCGTTTATTTGACAGTAGCTATCAAACAGATACATTTCATGCAGCTGTTTTGATATCGGCAATTCCCTTTATTGAACGAAACAGGTATTAAAGCCCTAAATAAGACCGATACAATTCAAATAGGCATTTAATTGAGGTATCGTACCCAAAATATACTAATTTGGTGCGTTTAAAGTCTTTGTACTTTGATATTAACTCGTTTTTTCTTGGGCCGCTCTGGATTCCAGCCAGAATAAATCTTGTATTTTTGTATAAACTTCATTTCGAGCTAATACAATTTATTTAATGTATCAGCAATATAATTACCTATTTATATGATCACTCATGTGTACATGAGAGAGTTAAATTTTATTAGATTATCTTTCAGTAAATACGGATTATTTGCAGAAACAGGTTAGAGGTTCATTAAAAACTGGAAAAAAACATTGTTATTCTTCTGGAAGCAGAATGCTCACTGGATAACCTGTTCTTTGCCTAGAGGAAAAATTACGAAAATAGAGAAATTTTGCTATTTTATTTTAATCAAACGAACGTTAAAACATTATTTATACTTCGACTAATAACTCATTTATGAATTTTAATATGTGGTGGAACTTCTTGTTCTCAAATAATACCCTTGAAGGGTTCCCTATTATGTTCAGGGAGAATGTTTTTCAATGAGTACATGAATATTAGACATTGGAGTCATTTTATTGATTAATCGTTATTATTTTTTATTACATCGATATTGCCGAAAATTATTTCTGGTACCCCGTTTTTGTGATAAAATAAATAAAAATAAAACTCACAGTTAAAACTGATTTTTGATGCATTTTTATCTCCAGAAAACATACCCGCTTATTCTATATAAACAAAATTAAAGAACTTCAATAGGAAACAAAACTCAAGGCTTCCAATTCCATCTTTATTAATGCTTCATTCCAATTTATTCTACCATATTTTCCCGAAATACTTCAGCTTATTAAAATAGCATACATTCCAGTCGAGACATAATTTTACGGCAAATAAAACTGCGATATATATTTAGGCTTTCTTTCATTGTGTAGCTGAACTTAGGAAGTTTATTTTAAAGACATATTATCCAACATTTTCCTCCGATGAATCCGGAAAATAATTTCTAATTCCATCTCTTATTAAATCTTATTCTATTCAACTTGATTTCAGATCGAATTACAGCTGCTTTATTATATAACCGCTTGCTCGTTTGTCGTAAAAGTTGAATTGCTTAGCAATGAAATGAAAACTTTCTTAATCGAAATTCTGTTTGGAATATATTCAAACAAAATAATTACAAAGGAACTATCATGATTATTAAGTTTATGTATTGTATTGCTACATATTACATAAAACTTTAATTTTACAAATAAATTAAAAGAGATTTTTGGTTTCTTCGGGTTAATGTTTTCGATTTGCTAATGATCGCTTTTGAAGAAGATCCATGCCCAATCGTTACCAAGAAGGGTTACTCATAAGAGCTTAGTAGTTATGATGTTGAGTTAGATATTAAAAAAATCTACTATCTTCAGTTATACTATGCTTTCTTTAGACAGTGTCTGCTCATCAGTTTAAAATCTTAAGTTTAATACGGAACTTATGCGCTAGAGTAATTCAGAGTTGAAAATAGAGTTCGGGAGCATTTTTTTTGTATTGAAGACCTTCGTTCTATTTCTTATCAATCGAAAATTTCCTCACGTGATCACTCGGATAAATTCGAAGCAAAACTTACGTATCCTTTTCTGCACGATATGGAACGTTGGACATATAAATTCATCGTTTATTTTTAAGCTCCATTGGGAGAGGTTGAAATGGCAAATTAATAGCGATAAAGAATACAATTTCTAGAATCAGAAAGTAATTTATTTTAATTTTAAAAATTAAAAATCTTCAACTGTGTTACATGGTTGAAGAATGGATTGGGACTAAAGAAAGAAATGCTATCAACTAATCTAGATTATGGATATGTATAAATCAGACGTATTAATCCTTGGCATTGCCTTGAAAGACTCAAACTCCATCGAATTTGCAAATACAGTGTTTTTGTTAGCGATTAATTTTTGTATAGAACATAATGAAATTATAGAATAAAAATGAAGAATTCAGTATTGTGCTGTGCAATTATTTTACTCTTCGTTACTATATGTGATCAAAATAATTTTAGAAATTAAAGCAGGAGCACTATTCAAGAAAACCCCGTGGTCTGAAAGGCATACTCTTTTAAACCCTTTTTTGGTTAATTTAATCCTGGCATAATATGATTAATTGCCAATTTTAATAATATCAAACCGTATTCAGATAAACTAAAATTGATCATTTGAATTCTGTTTTCGTTAAAATCAGTCCAAATATTCCGAACATAAAATTAATGCAATTTCCTTGTAGTAAACAAAACTTTCCGATACCCATAGCATTTCCCAGTATCGGAATGTCACAAACAAGAAGTCCAGTAATCTTCAGCAACGTCATCTCCTTTGAAAAGCAACTTAATTATCTCAATAGAAGTACAAAAAGTAAATTAATGGTACAAGTAATAAACGATACGAAGTTGCGAAGTAGTAACTGGCATTTAATCAAGTTCTCAATCAATAATAAATAATCAAGTCTTAAGTTTTTATAAAGAAAAGCGAAACGTTAAATATAACTGTTTATAATTCTGATATAATGAGATTATAGTATGTTTTATGCTTTATCTTCGATTCACAATGACTGTGGAATTCATCATCATAAATAATGGAGTAATATAGAAAACGCTCATTCTACATCGTTTATGCATATCCGAGTTTATATTTGATTTACTATAATTGTGTCACGTATATTTTATTTTTGATCTTTTTTCTCGTATTTAAAATTACAAAAAGACCGGTTTTAAATATTATTCCGTATTTTTACCCTCAGAAAATTTATCAAAAATTTCGAACAGTTCACATTTAAGTTTCAGTGACAAAAAACCAAGCAAATATTTTCCTACCATTAAAATACCTTACTAAACGATTGATTGCCTAGCTATACATCTACGTTTTTAAAAGCTTCTACCAGATCATAGGGGTAAATACGATAAGTATAATTTTTCAGGAAATTCCGATATATACTAAAAGATTAAGTCAACCACATCAAGATATATAAGACCAGATAATGTGTACCGAGTGTGTAACGTTATTCCCTTTAAATTTCTATAACTTTTGCAGAAAATTTTAACTATGCGATTTAGAAACTTCTGAATTTCCTCCTCAGGAAATTATTAAGTTAAATGCAGTTATATTTTCCATATCTTAACAAAAAGAGAAATGGAATATTTTAAAGGAGTAACTTCAGGACAGAAATGCAATTTTTCCACTCGTTCAAGGTTAAAGTCAATCCAATTCCTTGATACATGAATGATTGGACTCACTGCTTAAGAAGAAAGCCAGTAAAAGGGCAAAAAAGAAAATTCCAAACTCTCCTTCAAGAACTCTTCACTTTATTTACCAAGCTATAATTAGGATACATCCATTCACGGGCTTATTTACACAGGTGTAGTACTGTAGTAGCTAGTGAACTGATAGATACATATACACGTATTTGGAGTTGTTGGCCACCTCATTCTTCACACCTTTTTGAAGGTTTAACACCTCGTGCTGATCTCACTCAGCAAGAGACTTCAACGCCTTGCATACTAAAACAAGGTGATGAGGAACAAACGGCAGTATCTCTCCAGGGACACGTGGAAGACCTTTTTGTTTCCATGGGCATGTTTAGCATCACCCTGTGTTTCCTGAACGAATTGCCATCCTGCATCTGATTTGACGAGTTGGGTTTTGGGGATGCCTGGAACATCGATGACGTCGGACACGACCATCCTGCTGTGGTCATCACTGCTGCTGTCGCTGCTGCTGCTGCTTACAGACTCGTGGGACTCGATGCCCGGTCCATATCCAAAACCATAGTCAACGTCGACTGGTCTGTTCTTGTCGATGGAATTGAGGTATCCCTTGCAGAATGCTTCCTTCTTGCCAGATGGCACCAGGAGGATGAAGTTCAGCAGTCCCTTCTTTCCAGGCAGGGTCACTGTTCCTTCATGGTTGTAGGAATCACTCTCATCACTCTCTGAGAGATGAAAACAGTATCAGTCACTAAGCGCATTCATATCTCACAGGATTATTAGGCTCATCTACCTCATTCTTGTATAAGATGGGTTCCAGAGTGTATGGGTGTATTCGTTATCAAGAGATTAAATAGATACAGTAGACTCTCGATAATTCGAACCTCGGTAATTCGAAAACCTCTATAATTCGAAGAAAACCCTCGGTCCCCCGAGAAAACCTCTATAATTCGAAGAAAATCAATGCATTTTGGTCCCCTCGATAATTCGAAGTGAAGCTAGACCGGCCCACTCGACAATTCGAAAAATTATTCATTTCATGAAAAGTGTCGAGGCAATTTTTCCAAGAACTTGCCTCCCTCCAATGTCTATGATTCATGCTACACCACCCCTGAAATACTTTAGTGCAGTTTCAACCTTAAAATGGACCCTGTACGTTATAAGTCTTTGTCGCTCTCCAAAAAGAAACAAGTCATCGCGGCTGTTGAAGAAGGAGAAAAAGAAGGATATAGCTCTTCGTTTTAATATTCCGGCATCTACCTTATCAACAATCCTGAAGCTGAAGAGTGCTTGGAACAGACTTCCAGAAGTTCCCATAACTTTTAACGATTATGTTAATATGTTGATTAATTAATGATGTTGTCACAGCGGGTACATTGTCTGATGAAGAAATTATGAAACAGTCAATTGTGGTAGGTCAACAGATTTCTGATAGTGAAGATGAAGACGACGATGTTCCGATGGTGTCTGCTAAGGAAGCAATCTTTTTTTAAGAGGGTTGCGTCGTTTTTTCGAACAGTCCGAAATGGTTAACATCCAATCTGGTTCTGTGTTTAAAGCAGTGAGCACTTTGGAAAATGCTGTGGACCAGATTGCAGCCAACCAAGCGACCCAACCGAAAATAACCGATTTTTTTATGAAGAAATGATACAACTTTTTTATAATAAATAAATTGATCAGCATGTAGTATTATAATATGTATTTTTGTTTCTACCAGCATTCATAATCTTATACAATGACCAATAAAATGTAACTTTCTTCAATTCGAATTTTTACTTTCAGCCCCTCTTTAATTCGAACTCTCGCTAATTCGAAAAACTCGATAATTCGAATTTTTTGTTTGGTCCCTATAAATTCGAATTATCGAGAGTCTACTGTAGATTGGCGTTCGAGAGCTTAATTTCAAATGAATGAAATAGAGTCAGAATTAATAAGTGGTTATTTCAATAATTAATCTAATGGTGGGTTAATTTTTTAAATTTTAATATTAGGAATTTTAAAAACGAAAATTAAATATATTATTATATATATTGAGGCGGTATTCTACTCCTTCCAAGTAATCATAACGCTATGAAACCATAGTAACGAGAAAATATTATGGTAAAGTTTAGTAAAACGTGGCGTGGCCACGTCACGTTTTACTAAACTTAAGAACTGAAGTTATAAAACGGCGAATCAGTTTCATTTCGAAAATTAAAAAATAAAAAATTACTCAATAATAAAAACTTGTTATAATTATCAATATGCATTTTTAAGTACTTAAAGTGCACTTATCACACAATAGATGTAAAGAAATAATTAAATTAAAAGGTTACTTTGAGCTAGGAAGTGGTATTGGTACCCATATGAATCTTTCAAAGGACATTTATATTTTTAATTATAATGTTGCAATCGTAATTGGAATAAGAGACTTATTCATATAGCTTAAAATGTTACCGTACCGCTGCTGTCACTGACGTGGTGATGTCCGCCATAACCTCCGCTGCACTCAGCGAATACAAAGATGCTGATGAGCATAAGGGCAAAGGTCAGCGAGCTCGCCATTTCCTATGGATGGTTATAATAACATTAGGTATTATTGAAACATATCATACTTAGTAATGTTGAGCTATATCGTTTAACTGAGTGCTAAAAAAATATTGGTTTTTTGCCATCTAAATATTACGGAATACGTAAATCCATAGGGTAAAGGTATAACTTAAATTAATTATTAATATATAATAATATTTTCAATACTATATTCCTTCGCTTACCGTAGAGGATTCTTGAACTGGACTGCTGATACTTCTTCTTGTCAAAGGATAGTCTACTACTGCCAAATTCGCCTTTATATACTCTAACTTAACGCCAAATTAGTTTTGATAAATAAATTCCACGGGAATAGGAAAGCTGCTATTTGCGAGCTTTTTATCAAAAATTCCATTTCACCCACGTTTTCCAACCAATTTAGTTTTTGAATAGATAAGGATTTATATCATATTAATGAGCTGACCGGCTAGTAATGCTCCGAATTATCTATTAACCAGTTTAATTAAATAAGAGAATTGGTGACACGAAATAAATTGAAGGTTGGATCGTTATGATAGGGCAAATAATTAAAAAATGATTTAAAAAAAGGAATGTCCCACTCGATTATATTCAAAACTTCTTTTTTATACACAACACGTGGATCATATTTGTGTCAACAATTCTAATTCAGTATTTTGTCGCATGTCGCATGTATTTCGGTATATTTCAGGCGATGTATAACAGAGTGTAAGGTCTAGTATTGAGGGGAATCTTAAATTTCGTTATCCATATTAAATATTACACATTCTAATATAATTTTATCTCTAGAAAAATTTATTTACTTATTGTTGCTAGAGCCCCAAACACGTACCAGGCCAGGTGGTAGCTCAATTTATACAAATCTATGAATAATCTTAGGCATTGTTAAATGTTCAGCTTCGTTACATGTTCGTTGAACTCAACTTAAAAGCTTAAGGTACGCATACACACTATATATTTTAGCCCTTCTGTTAGTTACCAAATTCAAATTCGTACACATACTTATGAGCACCATATTTTCGAAGAATAAGGATAGGATATAAAAATTTTAATGAATCCCTTTTTTAGTTTAGTCCAGTTTTTTTAACTGATAATATCCATATAAAGAATCCCCTACTATAACCATTTATTAATGAAAAATACGAGAAAGAATTTTCACTTACGATTTCATTATTGATATTATTGTAAGTTATCAAATTATATCACTGCTCCTGAAATCACAGCTGTCACCTTTTTTATAAGGAATTCTATTTCTATTATCTTCTAACATTACCTTCATGCTGATAATCAAAACTTCGTTGAGTCATTCGTCATCTTTTAATACTCTGAGTCTATTGAGAAGTTTAATCTCAGTCTATTAAAGCTTAATCTTGTTCACTAAAACCTATATCTGAAAGGTTGTCATGTCTTCGCTTTGTATCTAAATTAAGAGATTTTTATGAGCATAGGTTTTCCTGATGCGGAATACAAAACGTTTTTTAGATAGAGAAAAAGATTTACAAGTTTTACAACAACGGTGACACTTACTTATCCTGTCGTGAAATAACAGGACAAAGCATATTTAACGGCACTGAGGGAAGTTTATTCACTATTTAATCAATAAAGATTCTAATTTTTCAAATTGTGACCATTTTCATGTATGTTGAAAACGAAACATTGCTAAGAATGGCGTTTATGATTTAAAATTGATCGTATTTACGAGTGAGGATTAATCCAATGAATTGGACATTTAAGGAAGTAAATGGAATAGAAACATGAAATAGAAATTTCAAAATATTTTAACAGTTCATAAATTCAACTTATAAATATTTAGATAGTATTATTCGAGAAGGGAGCTTACAATAACGAAGTCTTTAGAGTTGTAATTGTCTCCATGACATTCCATTTAAGACGTAAGTAGTATTATGTAACTGTGGTTCTAATGTGGAACACAGAGTTAAACAGAAGTGAAAAGATTTTCTCGTGCTAAGTATGAATACCTATTCATACCCTATATTAAAGGGATTCAAAATTTATTTATTATAGTGGTTTAATACTTCCAATTGTTTCCACTCGATTTTATGAATAGATCTATTGATTTTTTCAAGACATTCCGTGGTCAAGGATAATATTGATCCCGTAACTATGGTAAAGCTCATTGGATTTGATCTCTAGTAGGATAAGAGAATCAGTCCCTTTCTCTGCTCTACAGATGCATCGAATATCTTTAACTACATAATTGTTGTTCAGCAACAAATGGATGAACATTTTAAATTTCAATTTATTGAACAAATGTATAAGTAGTCGTACACGAGGTAATATTTTTAGTTAAACATGAAGTGGTTCACTTCAATATCGATGAAATTAATATTTGTTCGTAAGGCAACGATAAAAACAATATGCAGTAACTGAAACTTCAATTTTTTTTAATTGCAACGAATTAGAAGATAAGATAGATAATTGAGTATAAAACTAATTAAGGAGACCAGTTTTGAAATTAAAATCTCTTTTTTCTGGTATATCCATTTAATACCTTTATACCGATATGAAATGAATGTTATCGACATATTTTAGTCTCTATTCTAAAATTAAATTGTATATAATTTGGTTTGATATCCTTGTAAGCATTGGCCTAATTCTTTCAAGCACATAATAGACGATTGTTTAGCTTAAAACTGGGACTTTAAATAGGGTTAATTAATTCAATAGAAATATTTTAGTATTTATGGTTATATTAGAATATGAATTATTTCATAATTTTTTTAAGAATAACAAATGTCCCTGATTATATATTTTTGTTCGATGGGATTTTATGACCCTCCTAGCTCCAAAAAATACCCAATTCCACTTCAACTATGATTTACGTATTCATTACTATACATTCAATCCTCCAAGGTGGTTGTTTCTTTTCTTATTAATCAAAATTGCATTTGCAAGACTTATAACACAATTTTCAAATTTAACCCTTCTCCTATGATAAGTATACTATTTCATCAAATGCTGTAAAGACTTGGACAAAGGAAACAATTCATATAGATCCACGATGTGGGACTCAGAATCAGATCAGAATAAAAACAATTAAAATTTACGTATAGTATTTGAAATATATTCTTTATTACTCAAGCCATGTTTTGCATACATCCACATACAATTAAGACAGACGTACAAGGTTTTGATTGCTTAAACTATTAAGTCACCACTGCTATAGCAAAGGTACTACTTTGCAAAATATGATATGATATTGATATATGCGCAACCAAAAACCTGCAAAAGCACACTGTCTTATACACATTCCTATTTCTTCATACCAACCCTTTCCCGTTACAACATTTGATTGGAAAGATTTCTTAAATCCATTCCTAAAAGTATGTAACGAGGAACATTCGGCAGTATCTCTCCAGTGACACTGGAAAAACTCGTTGACGTCCGTGGGCATTCTTACCATCACCATGCGTTGACTGGGCGATCTTCCAGCCATTGCCAGCATACACGAGTTGGGTGTCCGGAATGTCAGGGACCTTGATTACGTCAGACTTTTCCATACTAAAGAAACTGACATAGCTGTCACTGGCAGATTCGTGCAGTTCTATACCAGGACCGTATCCGAAACCGTAATCTACATCCACTGGTCGATTGCCGTCGATGGAGTTGAGCAGACCTTTGCAGAACGCTTCCTTCTTAGCCCGTGGTACCAGCAGGATGAAGTTCAGTAGTCCCTTCTTTCCAGGAATAGGCACTGGTCCCTCGTGATTGTAAAAGTCTATGTCCTCCATGTCTAAGAGAGTAAATTTGCGATCAATAAACACACAACACTTGATTTCTATGCGTAAACAAATATTTTCTAGCAACAGTGAACAGAATCAGATATGCAACCGACTTTGAAACTGTATTTCGCGATATAAAATCTATCGTATCTAATATGATATCTGTTATTGGTATTTGCTTCAAATCCTACAATTAAGTCATGATATAATTACGTAAGATATTTCTGCGTATTTTATTACAATGCTTATTGCATACAATTCATAAAAAGGAATGCGATTTTTGTCAGAGTTAAACTTGTGAATATTATACAGCTATGGATTATCATATTTTTATCTTAAAAATCATCTTGGTCGATGATTATGGACTACTATGAGTTTCCCCAATATTTATGAATTCCTTTGAATTATAATTGTTGTTCTCATTAGGCCCTACTTCCATTTACTGTCACTAATAACACACAGGTCAGTTTAATGATGAAAACTAATACGAAATCTAAACAAAATAACAATAGTAAACAAATAAAGTATAAGTTTACATTAATTTTCAGGGATGATTGATTCGAGGAATTCAATAACCATTTAGAGAGGCCTAATGCGTTAGTTTTCAATGTGATGAAACGTTGATGCCTGGATGATAACGAGAAGTATCTTATCGCAATTACTGGGATATATCTCTTGCGAGCATAAAACAAATTAGTGATATATTTGGATATTATCTTGATAGACTACTTGGAGATACATTAACAGTTATCGAAAGTGAAAGGTTTCATATCTTAGAATCTAATTAGATTCCTATGACTATTTCGATTTAATTATCAATTCCCCATCAGATGTTGCTTACATATCCTAAATGTTGCTAAGATAACAAACTATAATATTTAAAAACATATTCCTTAGAAAGCTTATGTAATATTCGATTGAACTTGATACTAATTTAAAACCTGAGCTGAAGAAAATTTTTGTATTAAGTCACTTCTGTTTAGGACTAATTATAGCACTTATTTTATCGTCTTTCCTAGATATGGAATGAACTAATTTTATTTATTATTCTTAGTTTAATTTTATTTAGTTTTATTGAGATTTTACTATACCATATTCTTCCACATCCTCTTGAAAACCATCGCAGTCTATTACGAGGATGCTGAGGAACAAGACGCCATAGGTCAATAAGTTCGCCATTTCCTGAGAAAGTATAAAATATAATTAGTTAAAAAAATTTAGAAGACTTAGGAACAAAGTTTCATAACAATTTTTTAAAATAAAAATTAATCCCTTGACTATAGGAGTTTCGGAATATCTTGAACTATTAATACGTTAGAAGACTAATAATACATTTAAAATTATCTGTCGATATTTAAAACGCAAGGAGAATCTTACAAAATCCTTATTTTGGCACTATATAATAAGTGAGTATATGATTTAGAATGATATTTTAGAGTATATTCCCTCAATTTGCAAATACTCATTAGTTATTCATTAAAAACAAAATGTTATCGAAGATTTATAAAATGCGAGTGAAAGAACAAGCAATGGTTGAATTCCTTATTTTATGGTGTATGGGAAATAGTTATCGGAAATAAAATTTATGATCTTCAGTTCCTAATATAGAGGGCAACTTGTAAAGTCGATGAACAAAAAACTAGTGTAGAATAGAATTTTCTTAGAATACTCCACATATTGTTCAATCACTAAAAATAATTTCGAGGTATTATATTCAATCTCTAGAATGAGTTAGCCTTAATGTATCTTATTCACATATGGGAAATGGTATTTATCTTTTCAATGAACAACCATAAAATATTCTTATTTTCGAAATGTTCTATTATAATCATTTTCTAATATGCGTTAAATATTAAAATACTTATTTTTAGAATAATTTTTCCGGAAGATAATGCTCGATCTCATGAATGCATTTTTAATGTGAAGTATCTTCTTATTCGTCATGATAAAATAAGTTTCGTTTCTTACTTGCCTTCGGTAATTCCACTACAGTACTGTTGATACCTCTCCTTGTCAAAAGGTACTTCGATATTTCCAGAATCGCCTTTATATATACACTGGCATTATGCAAAGTTGGTACCGATAAATAATTCCGAGTAAATAGTAAAGCTGCCATTTTATGACGTCCTTATCGATATTTCAAGCCTCTCACCTAATTGAACTTTCCGTTAGGAGATAAACATTGGGTACATACAAATGAGCTGACCAAGAAATTCAAAAATAAAATGTCCATTACCTATCCATTGATATCTTCTCAAGTGAAAGCCTAAAACGCGGGGTATGAGGTTAGCCCTTCATGTTTACTTTGCAGAAGTTGCTTTTCCCAAACTAATGCTATTAGAACAAAAGCACAATTTTATAAATTCTATTCGGAACATTAGTGTAATACACTTAGAGATGAGAGTAATTTGTTAGTTCCGTTATGTTATTACCCTGGCAATAGCTTGCACTACTTTTGAAATACATATCAAATTGCTTAGAGGTCTCTTGTCTAAAATACCTAAGAAAAGTTTGTCACAAATTTGATTTCTTAACATCTCTAATACCGTAAAATTCTTATTTCTCTCGTTATATATATTGTTTTGTGCAACTATATTAATATCTTAACCTTTTCAAACGATTTTCAAATAGCCTAATTTTTTATGCAGTCAATTATTACTTTTCGTTTTTTTTTCTAAAATAACTCTTACTATTATTTTAGTCATTGATTAAAGCGTATTATTTTTTGGAAAGATTACCATGTTTCTAATGACATTGATTATGAATGTGGTCTACCAACGAAAACTTCATCATTTTTCCATCATCTCGTGGAATATCCCTTACGATTTAGTTGTTCAATTAGTCGATAGTAACAGACCATCTTTTTAATTTTGCATTAAGTATTTTATTATTATCGGAATTTTTATTCCAAATTTAGAGGAATCACAACTCTCCTTGAAATTATTTTAATTTATCTTAAGGATCTATATTACTACTATGGAAGCACCAAAAAATTTTGTAAATGAGGATTACTTATATATTTTTTATATTGCTATACATATATTAATCTCAACATTATAATATAAATCCTGGTTTAACCTATATATCCAGCTCTTGATACTCTCATTGTTTAGATATCCGAAAAGTACGATTATAACTATAAGGTATTAACATATTATTTCGATATGGATGAATTTGAATATGCAAAATACATAAATGAACGATAAGCTTAAAAAAATTATCAATTGACTTCAATTTATACCTCAATTGCGTAAGCAAGTACCCAGTAACTGAATTTATCAAAACAATTTGAATAAATTACACCATAACTATCTCTGAGCTAAATTTGAATGCTTCGTAATTTTATTTTTATTTATAATAATTCAATAACCAGTATTAAAATCGATCAAGTATCCATTATCCTAGTAGCCAACTATAAACAAGCGTGTGTCAGTATAGTTCAGCTTCTAGCCGAAAACTTTAGATTAAAAAAAAATTCTTTATATTATTTAAGACAAACTTAACAGAGCTTTATGCTTACAATCCGTAAAAATGTAATGACGTTAAGTTTATGACAAGAATAACTTTCCATTTAACTGATTTGCTTTTACCTGATGCCATACGATCATCAGTAAAGGGACTTGAATTATTTCAAAACTGCTCTTAGGGAAGTAACATGCATCCAAATGTTATAAGCCGCTAAATTATTCTAAAAACATATTCTATTAATATAATATGTCAGATTTAAACTAAGTGGGTATATAAGCTTTTAAAAAGCGACAACTTCTTAAAGATCGGAGTTTGGCAAACCCTTCGAATGGTAAACTTAGCGTATAAATCGTGAAATCCTCATCCTTAACTGATGCTGACATCCTCTTTTCTTAACCTTATGTAATAAATTGTCTCAAAGGAAGTATCTAGTAAAAGTGAGATGGTCCTACATGGCATTGGTTCGATACAGCAAGGTCTAAAAATCGCCATTTTTCGAGGTAGATTTTAGTTTGCAGTTTTTTAGAAATCTATTTCATGAATCCATTCCATTAACATTCGTAATCATACAGATTTTGAAGATGTTCATCATTTCAGTAAGAATTTTCAATCTTAGCAGTTACTCTTTAATAACTTCTCTAGACAATTAGAAATACATTTAACTTTGTAAGCTCTTTCCGTAAAGGTGTTACGTTTTACAAAGATTTATCTTTTTTAAACTACATAAAGCACTGTTATAGAAATGAAATATAAAAAGGTTTTTTAATACATACAAAAGTATCATATGGTCAATATCAGATTTATTTTTTGAGTAATTTAAACCTTAAGATAAATTAAAAAGATCAAACAAAACTTAAAGTTTTCTAGATTTTTTTAGAATTACCTTTAAAAATTAATTCAAGACTTGGTGATGGTTGAAGCTCATATCATAAATATAACCCTTCATCACGCGTTCATCTATACTGTTACCGAACTGCAAGTTCGTATTTTTTATCTTTAGTATCTATTTTAACGAAAATAAAAACGGAACCAAAGTAAGTCCAATAAAGATATATTTATGTTTATCTGTATAACGATCTTTTTAGCATGAAATTGTCGCTTCAGGTCCTCATAACTGACAATTCATGAACTTGTAAGAAAAGAGGATCATATTGGATGGCAAGACTTCCACCAGAAAGTGGAATTTTAATATTTTCAAAAAAATCTCCATGTATATTGCATTTAATGAAATTTCCGTCGTACATTCAATTGAAATTTTAAGAAAGAATCTAAGAAAGATCTAAATAATCTTATAACATTTGAGATTGCAGTACTATGAAAAGCTATAGAAATACTATGAAAGCGATAGAAAAATTTTTAATCCTCTCATCAGAATCAATCTTCTATGAGTGTTAACATTAGTAACTATAATTTTAAAATATGTGAGTTTTCCAGCATTTATTCATACAAAGTAGTTTAGTGCACTCATTTATATATTATTAGTGAAGCGCAGATAATTTCTTTTGGTTCTACTCATTGATTGCCAATATGTATCGTACGATCATTTGTACTGATACATTAGTAACTTGTATATTCACTGTTCACCGAATATACGACATTACGACGACATCGAAGACGAGGTGTGTGGAAGAGTAATATTAGCCTCATTTTAGGTGAACAATTGCTCGAACGTTTCTCTTTACGCAATAGCTTCTTTAGATTAATTTGTTTTATCTCATTCAAGCGATTGCCCAAACTTCCATTGTACAGTTTTCTTGAGCTCATAGAAATATTTTTAAAGGAGGATATACACGAGACGTATATAGAAGAGTATATATACGAGGGAACGTAAGATGTCTATCGTTACAAGGAAATAGTGCTAGTAGCTACCAATTGTGAGTAATAATGAAGAGTCATTCACTAAAGCTATTAAAATATTCAACTAAATGGCGAAAATTTTGGATTATAGACACAAAAACTTCAAAAGAGCATATTAATTTTTTTACAGAACGTGGAAGCCTCGCTCAGGTCTCATACTTATTAAAAAGTTTCTTCTCGAAATAAGAGCAGGAATAGTTGGATAGGATGATACATATATTTATAGACAAATATGAGGAATATTTCGGTTATAGATCTTAAATAAAGGATTAGAAATAAAGAGGAATCATGATTTAATGAGAGTCAAAAAATTACAATTTCCAACATTGTACTCAAAACTTACAGAAAGTAATTACACATTCAACACCAGACAAAAAAAGCTTTTTTATTGATATCTCAAAAAGTATATAGATATAAATATATTGATGATTTGAACGTAAATATGTAGATTTATGTTCAAGAAAAATTTAAAAATCTTTTATGGATTGGATTAATATTATTATCTATGAAAAGGATTATGCTTTCTTAAATTTATGAATGCGCATTGTTTATTGATCAACCGTAAGGTTTCAATTTGACGATTAACCGTTAAATGTACTTTCAGTCATGTTCCACCTCGTAAAAGATCATATTTCTCTCTTCCAGTTGTGACTGATATGAATTTCAAAAATGAATATCGTACAGAGAAATAAAAACACGTCGATTATCAGATAAAAAGACAAGGTCAATCTGAGTTTAGTAAATATTTACAATAGTTACCAAGATTGAGAAGGGATAGAACTTTATTACCGATTCCAAACCTTCCTTTGTCCTTGTTATTTTCCTCGTCGATCATTTTACTCATGTGCAACTTGTTTTTCACTTTGATGATTTCAACGCCTGGAAGATACGGAAGGGGCATTGGTTTATGTGAAGAAAAGTGGAAAGGAACGCCATAACCCCCGGATGGGAATTGTCCAGGAGGAAGGTCAGGGTAAGGTCCCGGATAGGGAAATTCGGGGTAAGGCATCTCATCTGAATAGCCCTCCGCGAATTCAATTTCGATAATGCTTCCGCTGTCACTGCTACTGCTGCTACTGCTACTGCTTTTGCTGCTGCTGCTATCACTACTGCTAGAGCTGTCTTCTTCGCTGCTGCTGGGTCCACCGTAGCCACCGTGATGCCAGTTCTGTCCCATTCCATATCCAGGCGCATAGCCTTCTTCACTACTACTCTCAATGCTGCTACCGTAGCTTGCCATTGTGGTAGAAGTGGTGCTGCTGGTACTGGTAGACGTAGAAGTAGATGAGGAAGTAGAGGAAGAGGTAGAAGAAGGAGTGGAGGTAGAGGTAGAAGAAGAAGTAGAGGACGAGGTAGAAGAAGAAGTAGAGGAAGAGGTAGAAGGAGTGGAGGTAGAGGTAGAAGGAGTGGAGGTAGAGGTTGTAGAAGAAGTAGAGGACGAGGTAGAAGAAGAAGTAGAACTAGATGAAGAAGAACTTGGACTAGGTTCTTCACTACTGCTTCCATACCCATTGCCATAGCCGCCTCCAGGGACGTAGCTGCCACCATGGCTCTCGTAACTGTTGCCATGGTTCACGTAGCTGTCACTATTGCTCTCGTCAGTGTCACTATGGCCCCCGTAACTGTTACCATGATTCACGTAGCTGTCACCATTGCTCTCGTCAGTGTCACTATGGCTCTCGTTATTGTCACCATGGTTCCCGTTACTGTAACTATTGCTCTCGTCAGTGTCACTATGGCTCTCGCTATTGTCACCATGGTTTCCATAACTGACACCATTGCTCTCGCTATTGTGACCATGGTTCCCGTAACTGTTGCCATGGCTTTCGTAAGTCTCCTCACTACTCTGGTGACTACTATCGCTACCATAACCACCATATGCAGGGCCGGCAGTGCTTCCAGAAACACTTCCATAACCACCTCCATAACCGTTATAATTGCCTGGGCGGTGGTAGTTCCCTTGCCCATTGTGATAATCTCCATTACTGACGTCAGAACTGCTGCCATACTCTTCATGGCTCACGTGAACGTTTACTCCAACGTCAACGGCGTAATTCTTTCGGCAAAAATTCAGTTGATCCAATCTACTTGTTCGGTAGATCCAGTTGAGCAACCTTCGAGGACGCAATAGAAGTCTACCTTCGCCGATATTTGCTACATCGCCTGTAGAAGTAGCATTGGTGCTGTCTGATCTTCTAATTCTTCCGCTGACTAAAAAGAAATGTAGATGTGAATTTTAGTAAATCTTTAGAATATGACTTAACATGTCAATATATCTGAAGCCGATTAATGAGTAAATAAATAAATGAGTAAAGCAAAATTTTTATTGACTTGGGCTTCGGTTGCTTTCGACGTCTTTGGGGACTGTCACCATAGATTGACATTTCTATGAAGCCTAAAGGTCTATTACATCTTGTTTAGGAATGTCAAATTAACGTAAGACTAAGAAATTATATCTTCTCTCATAAGACGTATCTTACCCCATCGATTTCTTAGTATATTCTGTATTATCAAACGATAAAAAAATTTAAATGCTATTTTTAGATTCTCATGTTTCATTTATTGTGTAATAAACATTTCAAGCCATTATGTAATCCCTCTAAAATTGAGGGATAAATTATACAGTATATTTCTTTAAAGGGGAAACAGGCGAGGTTTTGTCGATTTTCTTTTCTCATTTAGCAACTTAAAATATATAAATAATTCAACAAACTCACCTCAATAATTTTGAGCAATAATCACCGCATTTTCTCCGAATTATTTTTAAACGGTAAATAATATAAAAATATTTCGGAAATTTGCGTAAAGTTATCAGGATAACGATTAGGAATTATTCAGATTGCAGAATCATAATGTCAAAAAAGGATTCCGATGAATATCTAAATTTCGAGGTTATGCAGGAAAGCGATATTACACCAACCTTTGCCAACTGGAGTGCACTCCACTGCTGCAATTGCGGCGATAAGCAGCAACCAGAAGATCTTTTTAAATTTGGCCTCCATTTTCTTCAAAAAGAAAGAAAAATGTTAATTTCCGAAGAGATTGGAGCAATGGCTTTAAACTATAATTATTGATGACTTAAAAACTAAATGAACGAATAATTATTTCTATTTCATTATAGTTCTATTATTATAATTATATGTTACGTTTATATAGTATTATTATTTTACTCTCAATTTCTCAAAAAGCTCAAATTTTTAAGAAAAATCGAATTCAATGGCATTTAAAATTAAATATTTAAGTCTACTTGAAATATCTTCATGTAACTGAGGACTATTCTAAATAAAAATCATCTTAAATAATGATGCCAAATGATTTCGATATTATATGAGTAAAATTCGTTTATACGTACGTATACAGACGGGACTATGAGATCCACTGCAAACGCAGGGTGGAGTAGAAATGATACGATTGGGATGAGGGGGAATTAATTTTAATAGCTCCATAGCGATCGCGAAAACTAAAACCTCTGCGATAAACGTAAGAAAGGGAAAATTCAAGGTGGTTGTCATTGGTCAATTAATTTTTATCTCATTTACTATTTTTGGTAATTCAACAATTCATGGCAACTTTTCCAGAACATTCAACTGGATCACTTATCGTTGCCAAACTTGTTCTTCTTCACTCAAGCGCAAGTAAATTAATCGTTCCTTTCATATATTTACTTGCCAAATAAAGTACGTGAAAATTTGGCAAAATCCTATTTTTCGCAAGGTTAGTGACTCATTATCGTAATTTGTCTGTTTCGGTAGCATAAACACATCCAAAGTAAATTTGCTATATCAAACATGAGGAAGTGAATGTACTTCTGTGACTAAATAGGATATTTGAAGAAAAAAAGGTAAATGCCAATTGATATTTTTAAAATTAGCTCATGACATACGAGATAAAGACTTTTCAACAAATGTAATTATCATACGAAAGGTTTCAACGACTGATCGCTAATTGCAGTATATCGCTGAATGAAAATATAATTTGCGAAAAAGGTGCAATGGGGAAAATTGAAATTTTATTTGCAATTCAGCCTTTTTATTTTAGTTGCGTGAAGTAGCTTTCCTCAAAAATAATTCTGGAACCGTACTTAGGAGGAAGTTTCTTCGCTATTTTCGGTAAAATGTGTTATTAATTTAATTTGTAGTACTAAGTTCACTTTAAGTCGGTATGGCAACCCGTTGAAGCGTATTTAAAGATGCTCATACTATATTATCATTCTCTAATGTTGTATTATAATTTCATATGCTGTATAGTTATCCACTCGTGATTTTTTTCTGCTATCAATTGGAAAGATTATCTTCCTGAATAATTAAGCTTAATTTTATGAAAAAGACTTTATGCATATATTCTGCATACATATATACGTATCGTTTCTAACCCGAAAGATCATTACACAAATCAAATACATTATTAGGAGGAGTTGTAAAATATCAATGAAGGCATCTGTTGATTGCTTACGTTCAGAAGTTAGGGTTGTAATAAAAAGTGCGTGATGTTTAAAAACGCAAAAGATGTTATTAAAATTAAAAATAGCTTTATTTATTTTAATGATAATTTTGAGAAAATTACCCTGGAAGATTAGGCTAGCCTTAAAACAATTTAACTATTCCAACGTTAAAAACTTTAATATTCTAATTATCAGAATATTAATTAAATAATTAAATTAAATAAATTAATTAAATAATTAAATTAAATAATTAAAATAAATAATTAAAATAATTCATTTCCAGTTATTTCCCTTCGATATTATGATAGAGCGATATTATTTCAAATACTTCGCATATAAAAAAATGTGGTGTAAATGCTTTCACTGTGTGCCGCTAATATTGATTAATTTCTTATTATATCAGAATCCCAATGCCCGTACTCATGCGATATACTAATGTAAAATTTCTTACCTTCAATGATTCTGTGTTCTCAGGAGTAATGCTGCTCTTCTCTTCTGAAAACTTCAAAGCTTACTTCTTGCAATTACTTTTGGTATATATACTATGTAGTCTCGCAAAATCAGAGAAGATAAACCTCTTGCAGAAAGCTCTTAAGAAGATGTTCCCTATCACCTCTTGATATCATCTCAAGATTTATTCAACACTTCTTATGGAACACTCATTGTTTCCATTTTAAATGATAAGGAATGAAAACCCTCCTAATGAGATTTAGAAACCAGTCCTCCTAAATCGCTAATCTAGAAGATAGCAGTGGTAATTTATAGTCCAGCACACATTAAGAACCTTTTTCTACCAATCAGGTATTCTAATAACATAAATTTGAATGAATACCTGGATAAGTCAGCGAAATAAACGACCGTCCTTCCAAATAGACGAATTAAATGCAAAAAAGCTTCCTATTATTGACCTCAACACAATTTTTAATTATCTATAACAGCCAATTATAGAATCTATTAAGCTAAAAATTTCCCAAATTTTATCTAAAACCTTCCATAAATCAGTAAACTAGGATATTTAAACACCAATACCGCCTTAACTCATCGAGTTAAATGCTGAAATATCGAACGGAAAATATCTGAAATTGAAGTGATATTGGTGCAATATATAGTCCTCCCCTTACGAATTTTGGAGAAACATCCGAGCAACGATATGATATGTAAATAAGAGGGCACGAAGTATTTTTTGTTTGATACATTCCGTATAAATTCATTCCATTCGAATTTTTATCATTACTACTTGGTAGGATAATTGTTCTCATTGACTGACCTTTTTTGAAAGTAGATATAAACTCGTCCAATTAATTCGTGTTTATATTACTATACTATTTCACTTTTTTATCGGTGGAATTTTTAGTATATCTAATCGATTCATGCCTTCATTTTGGGAAAATTTTATATATATCTCACTCCAAGTCAGGCTGGCTTCATTCAACTCAAATGTCTTTAATACGATCAATATGAACTAGTTACTTTGCATTTCTCATTTTAGAAAATAACGCAGCTCATAATTGATAAAACTTCGGTAAATTTTTGTACTATTTGTTAATTTTAGGAGAATGGGAGAGAATTATTTATAAAGAACTAATATTAAGAACGAATTAGCACTAAATAATTAAATATTAGGTAAAGATGGATTAGGGCTAAAGGATAACCCATTGCGGTGATGAGAGGTACGTGTGACATAAAATATCCCAGATCCCAGATACACCCAGATCAAGGGGTTTAATTCTCAGTTGTCAGAGGTGATACACCACTGTTTTCTAGTCCACAAAGGCAATGAATACATTTCTAATAGAATAATTTAGAATCAACCCGGCGCCGAAACCAAGATTTTTTTGATAAATATTTTCCAATAGATTCAATTAAAGCGCCTCTTCTTATCAAAGTTACTTATAGGAAATGATCGGAGAAAAGTTTTGAAAAAATATTGTAGTTAAGGGACTTCCATTGGCGAGTTACGAGTTCAAAGAATGCGTTAGTGCAGAGTATAATATCTGTGGATATCCTTAAGAGTTGGTAGAGTATAATATATACTTTGGAATTATACCCAGCAGTTGCCTGTCATTCAGGGAACATGTTTGCGATATTATAGGAAAGGAGAATAAAATGCATAAGTTAACGACCAGAAGCTTGAAGGGATGTCAAAGAAATTAAGCTTAAGATATCTTGGATTTGACAGCATTGTTGCGGCTATAACCCTTCGTGTGTAATTCTGATAGAATTCCTCACGTGGGATTCGTTCAAACGAGAATATCGAATGTTCAATGTAAAACTATCGAAAAAATTTAATGATTCCAAATTTTTATAAGTTGAAGTTGATACTACTAGAGAACGAGGAAAAAATTTGAGAGGCGACGAAAGAATATTTTGAAGAATTAATTACTAAAACAGGTAATTATTGTTGTCTTCCTTTTTAAGAAGTATTACAGAAGCGAACAGGATAGACTGAGTTTTCTTTAGTGGACACACTGTTGCAGCTTGCGGTGTGTGACTCTAAAATATTATTTATCATAACTTTGTAGCTAAACCCGTTATCTCACTTTTTTATGGGTATTATCTGTTTAAACGTAAATTGTTTAATAAAGCCAAGGCTATGATATTTCATTTTGAGATGGAATGGTATTACGACTTTAAATTTATTTCATCGCTAAGTTCCAGAAGTCTTAAATTCAGTTGCAAGATATACATAAGCAAAGGCGGTATAATATCCTACATTTCTCATTGCCAGATTTGGTAAGCTCTCTTGCGAAAGTAAATAATTTCTATCTCAATTTCAATGGTAGGCAACAGTTATTTCAGCATCGATTTTATTAGTTATGTACAGTATTATACATGATATTCATATCAACCATATTTTTAGAAAAACGTTTAATCGGTAAATCCAGTGCTGTATGCATAAAATACATAAAAAACGTTTTATATTAGGGACAGGTGATATTCTTGAAATCACCTACATAGGTGGGTTTTGTGACAATAGGGTGCAGTAGTTTGCTGGACTCAAGTTCAAACGAAGTTCGCTCTTAGCTGCATCTCCCTCGTTTAAGAGGCCAGACCTGCCACGTTTCCTCTTAATAATTTGCCACTCGCCATCAATATAAACGAGGTATGCACCAGGAAGGTTCGGAAGGGCGATTGGTTTATTGGTCGGCAAGGGGACTTTGTAACCGCCGTGGTGACCAGGCCTGGAGTAGCCACTGGAGTGTGGGAAATGAGGACGATGGTGATTTGGATAGTGAGGGCGGTGTGGTCTATAGCTTTCGTCGCTACTGTCCACAGGATATTCCTCACTGCTTTCTTCGTGAGATTCACTGGAACTTTCGCTGGATTCCTCACTGGTGCTTCCGCTGGAACTCTCACTTTCCTCGCTAGAGCTTTTCTGAGTTGTTGTAGAGGTACCTTCAGTTGTTGTAGTTGTACCTTCGGTTGTTGTAGTTGTGCCTTCGGTTGTTGTAGTTGTACCTTCGGTTGTTGTAGTTGTACCTTCGGTTGTTGTAGTTGTGCCTTCGGTTGTTGTAGTTGTACCTTCGGTTGTCGTAGTCGTGCCTTCGGTTGTTGTCGTTGTTGTAGATTCGGTTGTAGTCGTCGTTTCCTCTGTTGTGGTCGTTGTTGTAGCTTCGGTTGTTGTCGTCGTCTCCTCGGTGGTTGTAGTTGTAGATTCCGTTGTTGTTGTAGTTTCCTCGGTTGTTGTAGTTTCCTCGGTTGTTGTCGTCGAAGCTTCGGTCGTGGTGGTAGTAGATGTCTCCTCGATCCATTCACTTTCGGACTCTGATGAGCTAGAATCTGAGCTACTGCTGCTACTGCTTTCACTACTACTGCTGCTACTACTGCTACCATAATGATGCCCACCGCCATGATGTCCACCTCCATGATGTCCACCTCCATGATGTCCACCTCCATGATGTCCGCCTCCATGATGTCCACCTCCTTGATGGAAGCCACCTCCATTATTGAACCCACCTCCATTATTAAACCCACCTCCCGGGCTCCCGGGTTGTAAATTTTGACAGAATTGTTCTCTCTGTCTTAATGGAGCACCCAAAACGAAACCTATCAGATTGAATGGTAAAGGGCGCAGCAGTAATCTTCCCTTGTCAGCATCGTTGGTCTCCTGGTCAACAGCGTCCTGGAGAGGCATTCCATTCTCGAGAATGGCTCCATCTTCCTTAATATCCTCGTAATCGGGATCTAATTAGTTAAGGAAATCAATTCAAGATTTATTTTGCAAAAATTGAAATTGTGACTAAATGACGAATTAAGGGGAAATCAAATATTTAATCTTTCATCATAAATTAATCGATAGCTGGTTTTAGCGAATTATTAGTCTGCGTTAATAAATCAAATCATGAATCCACGTAGATGTTTGTTTATCCATCATCAATCAAAAATAATTTTTGCTTACATCCTTTTCACGAATAGTGATAATTATGAAGACTTTGGATAACAATGTATTAACTACCTGAATACAACGTAATGGATAGTAAAATATAAAATTATTAATAAGATTTTCCAAAACAATGTGCGAAATTGCGAACTTAATCTAGCTCTGTATCGGATTATATTTGTTAGTGCCAGTTTCAAACATAGGTAAACGATTATTTGCTATGGTAATAAGGGTGGAATTGTTTCAACTTTACACACGTTTTTCCATATCAAGTGAAGAATACAATTGACTATGACAATCTAAACTCTTGTTAATGTAGATAATTAAAGTATATGATTAATAAATCATTTGTTTCATAAGATCTCGGTTTAAGTGAGTTTAACGATTGTATCAGACGTATCTCGCTATAATAAGTTTCAAAAGTTAAAGTATCAGTACATGTAAACTTATCAAATTACTTATAGAATTACGAAATGATTAGTAACTGCCGTTTATACATATATTTCTCTTTCTATTTATATATTTTCAACGGGACTGGATTATATCTATATTTGGCACGTAATATTACACTATAAACAGAGGATAATTTAAGATTATATGAATGCTTTTATATTATTATTTAATAGAGGACTACAATCACGGAAGATTCCTCTGGATGTAGAAGATTTTTACGCCAATGATAATGAAATCCAAAACGAACTTACATTCAGTGACGCCTTCTACGTCTTCGACTACATTTTCTTCAGCTGAAAAGCGAAACATTGCGAATTAAATTTATAATTTTTGTGTCCCTTTTTAGTGAGATTAAAGACTGTGAATGAATTTTATAAAGAAATTGAACATCACATTCAGATGGTTAATGGCATGAAAAATACTTCCATGCTGAGTCGCAGAACTTTTCAAGTTATTTTCTTACCTTCCTTGATGGGCGAGGCTACAGCTGATAGAAGGATGCTACAAAGTAGCAACTTAATTCCAATAGCTGTGGAGGGTGCAAGCCTCATCTGTGAAAAAGTGTTACAGAATTAGGTTTAATTTGACTATCATTATTTTTTTGGAAAATAAAGTCTTTTGATAGAAATTGTTACTACATTCTGTTTGAAACCCGAAAATATTTTTCAACAATGGAGAACTTAAATCTAAACAGAAGCTATATAGTGAAATTTCCAGGATTACATCCTCATGAAGAAAATTTTCGTAGGATAATATTTCTGTCAAGTTGTTGAAATGAAATAATATAACATCACGAGATGCAAAATTTTCCCAAGGAAGCTGAATAGTATAAAATCGAGATACGTTTATATTAAATCAGTTCTCATTTACGAAATTAATATACTGAAAGAACATTTCTAAATCATTTATTCGAGGAATTTTAACACTCTAATACCACTAAGTTTTCGGTAGTTTAATCAGTATTATTAACTGTTTAATATCATTAGTACAACTTTCACCTTCTTTCGTTTAATTTGTTCCATCGCTTTGTTAACTGCAATTACAGTGCAGAAATTAATCAGGTACGGAGAACAATTCAAAAGAACGAATTACGATTTGACAATGCGTAAAATTGTAACGAATTTTATATAGTTTTCCGCACTTTAAATTATGAGTTATCACTACGAAAGTTAGTGAAACAAATTGAATCGTCTAATTACCTCGAAGTAACAAAGCTTTCAAGTAAAATTCTCAGTTGTTAACTCCCGAATCGCATGTAACAATAATTTAATGCATCCTCAATCTTCTTTCCAGTTCTTTTAATCTCAGTCTAATTGTTTCTTTGAAGTATATTGTAGTAAATACACACGAGCAATGAGCTGATTGGACACAGTTTACTCATCCCACGTACCTTCGATTCTAAGCAGTGTTCCGTCGAAGCAAACTTCCTTTGGTCTTCTTCTGACCAGTAGTGTGCTGACACTAACTATCTAACGCTCACAATGGGCCTCTTTATAGTAATATATTCCAAACCTTTGAATTGATAAAGTGCCCTATGATAGACTAGACCTACATTTCGAAAACCATCAAAAACATTCATTTTGGCCATCTAACCTAACTTTTTTTTGTCATTAAAAGATTACTTTCAGATACGGGGAGCATTAGATGTTGCACAATAGCAACAAAACTAGTTTGGTAATTATGAAACCTTGGAAACGAACTTCGATATCTTATAAGGGCCAGCGTTTCGATTTCCATAATATTTACTTATAATCACTAAGGGAAACTGTTTCTAAGGCGCGCTCTATAATAAATTATCGAGATAAAATGCTGTGATTGACGAGGTAATATTTCTAAAAGTGACGTACTGAAACTAACGATACATTTATATCAACTAAGGCGAGTTTGATTGAATCAGATTGAACATTTACATATTAAATAAAGAATCATGACAACATGAAAATCGGGTTTCCCATTCATATCATATATTACGGATTATGTTTTTAAAAGGATTATATAATTATACCTTGTTCCTTATTATATGATTAATTGAATAAGCGTTTTTTAAATGGATAAATATTAAATTGATTAGAAACGATAAGCGTATACAATCATTCCATTGTACAAACATTCATTGAGTTTTCCAAATACTAATTATAACAGCTGTAAGCTTTCAAGTATTACTTGTTCAATTTTATTGTACATGAATAGATTATCAAATGTTTTGTAAATAACGTATGTTATCAGCTTTTTAGAACGACCATTTCAATAATAAAACGTTTTTATCATCGGTTTCCAATAAAATGAATTAATGCTACACTAAAGATTAATTCATTCATAAGTAATTGAGAGCTAACTTGAGGAGTAGCAAAATAAAATTGATATATGCTAAACAAACCAGACAAGGCACGAGAAAGCTTTTATGAGCCTTTTGATAGGAATGCACAGATTGTTTCAGTTTGTTAATAAAAATTTAAGTATTCAGTAGACAATGAAATGATTCATTAAAAAAATGAATAAAACGAGTACAATTCAAGGTCTACCACAGACAACAAATTCTTACTTAATTACCTAGATATAAACTGAATTGATTTAGATTCTACAAAAATCTAATACAGTATTTTTCGAAATAAGATAACATGAAGGGAAACAGAATCTAGAAAAAACGTCTTTAAATTTATTAAAAAAGAACCAAAAATTTGAATAGAAATGATAGTATATCGCCTTTTCCAGACAATCTGACCACCTGTTTTCTAAAATTCATCGGTCTCTAAGAAGTTGTTTACCCTTGGTAGAAATTAGTAAACATGAAAGTATGGACGTGTTAGATACCAGGTTTTTTATGATCAAAAAAGTCTGCTGTAGAGTCATTAATAGATATTTGTAGTCCGGTCTCAAATACTTACTTTGAAGTTCTCTACGTAATAACGAAGATAAGAAGTTTTTCTCCAAGAAATTTCTCCAATGGAGAATTACAGCGAGTAAGTTATTTTGTGGAAAAGGTGTGTGGAAATATGATCGCTTCCATAAATTTTATACGTAAACTGTAGATAAATATTTCGTAGTCATAAATCATATATCAAGTATTATTGATAATACTTAGATAACAATTTTATTCCCACAGTTTTCAAGTTATGGTTATGTAATAACCATGACAATGCTGTCGATAATTATTATATGACCAATAAAACTTCCTATTCTATTTCGGGATCTTTATCAAAGTCTGATTTGTCAATTTCCCACAAAAAATACGAGTCATTATTTTTCATACATCATATATGACATGGCCACTTTTCCCCAGTCCTTTAATATTGATTACGTAGAGAAATTCTCAGACTTTATATTACTTTTAAAAACAGCATTTCTTAACCTATTCCATGTTCAATCTACATATTAATTATTTCACTACCTCGTATATTTAACCTTTTTTTGACTGTAGTTTTACGATAGTAAAATCACCATTTATTAATCATTACAATCTGAAATCGTTTCAGCCTTTCTAAATTTCTTTATAAAGTTTACTGTTGAATTTCATTCATATTCTATTAAGAAGTTAAGTATTTGATTCGACCAAAGATGACGATAACGCAGTAACTTGGAAAAACCACATTCATTCGTATCCCATTACACACTATCCTTTGTTTGTTAGTATATCACACTATTTTTAGAGGGAAATTTGTCATTTTCTTTCCATAGCATTCGGTTATCTCGAAGTCCAAAAACCCAACTCGATAACATCCTTCCCCGTACGAAATCCATAACCGGACACGTTGTCCAGGATACGTATCGCTGACGACATGAGAGCGCGAAAACGTTCTCAAAAATATTCCGTGAAAGAGCCACGATTCGACATCGTTCGTTGGAGGCATTGAATGGGTTGGGATGGGACGAGAATTCCTCGTGAATTAATAGCGATTTCTTCTTACGATGAGCACGAGAAAAGACGTGGAGGCAGGCTGTCACTCAAGAGGAAGGAGTTGATCCTTTTCACGAATTCGCCTTGTTGGGGCCACACGCATCGCCTGGGATTTGGATGTATAGCTGCGATGAGTGGAATGCATTCCGGGAAAAGCCCGAGGCGAGTGCTTGGGAGGTCGCGGTATTACTAGTTTGCTTTGATTGTTAGGGAAGGGAGTCGAAAGAAAAGGAGTTTCTCGTCAATAAAGGTTCCTCAACAACGAGCACTCATTGTGATATCATCCCAATACGTGGGAGTATTTTTTAAGCAGTCGATGAGCCTCGAGTTATTTTTAAATGTTTTCTGTCATTTCCGTAAGAAGACGCTCCCTGTCACGTATTTTGCGTAAATACGGTGCTGTATCGTGTGAATATATTCGGGTAAGTTGTTGCTCTATCGAAGCAGGAACGGGTTTATGCGGTAATTACTTTAAGGAAGGTGGTCATATTTGTACGTGGATAGCTTGATTTTAAATTAATTTTCGGTACTTGCATTTCTATTTAGTTCCGATCAGTTTTTATTGATATATCTACTATATAATAACCTAATAGTATTTTTTACTGAAAGGATATCAACATTCCTATGTCCTTATGCATATTTTCGACCAAAAATACTTGTTATAATGTCTATCCACTTGTATTGTTACATATTAGATCTCTGGTATTAATTAGTTGTGAGTGAGACTTTCCATAGATTACTTCCCTAGGTTGGCTCAGGATCTCCGGAAAAAATTGTTGTTGTATCCTTACCATATAAGCGTAACGAAGAATTTCACTCTTTCACGTAGTATTTTTACTTTCACCACTTTTTCACAGCCCGGAAATATTTTACGCTTTCACAAACAATTGGCTCTAATCACGGCCAGCCATATTGCCCAAAACGATGCTTCAACATGTGGGGTGCATGCGTGTCTCCCCATCGTCTCATCATTCGTTCAAATCCTATAGAATTTCGCATAAACTCTCACATCACCGCTCACGATTCTCTCGGGATTGAGGCATAACGAGAAAATGCCACGTCGAACACCTAAATAAAACGATTCAACTTTACCGACCCATTAGTGCCCCATTGAGGTATTTTAGAAAGGCGACTCGGAGGATGTGCATGTATTAAATGACGCCCATTGTCGGCTCGTATCTCACCCCAAGGCTTCCCAGGTGACGTGGTTACAAAATACAGCGCGGGCGGGACGATACACAAACATGCGGGAAGTAGCGGCCTTAGTGACAGTCGCGGGGAAGGAATAACAGTCTCCGCGGGTGTCCTCCGTGGTAACCACGGAGATCACGCCAGAGCGTCGTCGGAAATAAAGGGTTGGGCTTAATGATCGAGTTCCGTAGGGTCGCGGCGCTGTTAATCCTTTCTAATGGGCGGTGGCAGGCGTGAAGGTTGCCTCTGATAAATGGATTCCCGGAAGGTTTTTCCTAATAGGAGTCGAAGATGGTTTATTTTAGCGGAGAGATGAGACGCGGAAGAAAAACAAGGTGATGGATCGATGGTATTGTTAGTCGAACGTAGCCGTGGATGTGAAAGTGCAGTAACTTTCGCTCGTCGAAGACGAATTTTCAGTGACTGATGCAATTCGCTTCAGAGCTAGGAGTGAAATTGAGGTGCCTTTGAGTGATTGGTTATATTAAGTGCGAGTGTATCCATACTTAAAAATTAATGGGGAAAGTAAATCTTTCTATCTCTTGAGTCGACTTGTCTCCATTGTGCATAAAATTGGCGGATATTGACTTTCTTCCTCTTTGATCATGAAGTTCTCTCAAAATGAGTTAAATCATGAGAGAAAAAAACCAAACTTCGAAACGAGTTTTCTTTGACTCGTGAAATCGAGTTATATCATATATATATATACATATATATTAAATATTATATTATTTTATATTATATTATATTATATTATATTATATTATATTATATTATATTATATTATATTATATTATATTATATTATATTATATTATATTATATTATATTATATTATATTATATTATATTATATTATATTATATTATATTATATTATATTATATATTAAATATCTTATGGTTACCAAGAGTAATATCATATATAATCTGTACAACATCCCATAATAAAATAAATATACTCATTCCTATATCTTTCTTGTCAATTTGTTTCACCCTTGGCTTTCAAGTTCAAGTGAATGATGAAAGATTAAAAAAGAGCTGATGATTATTTTTTTATTGCATCCCTTCATAAAATAACACCGTCCATTCAATATTAACATTTCGTAAATTTTCTTTAATACTCCATTGTACGTGTGTTATTTTAATTCACAGTGATCAGTATATAAATATCAAATCTTCAAACTTGGTCAATTGTAAATTAAATACTTACTAATATCGCCGCTTGCCAATTTTCAGTTTATAAGGTCTTCATAAATTGAGTAAAACTTATGAAAATTTCTTTTTTTCATTAGAATTATTTATTTTCTTCTCATGACGCAAACGTTTATATTCCTAACTCTTTTTATATGGATAAGATTCCCAGGAAGAGATCTTGACTAGCAAGTCTCTTCTTATGCCTAACCCTTTGCGATGGTACTCTAAAAAAAAGAAATTTTATGAAAGTAATGCAATTTAATTTCTTTAACGTTAAAAACGCTTTACTACGAAGTGAAAAAATGACTTCTTTCTTTCCACGGATCATTTCTCATTATTCTAAATAAACAATCCATGGAAAGTTTGAAGTCATTTATTCAGTATGTTACCATTCCACAAAAAGTAACGCTTGAACATAAGAACCTTAAAGTTTACTAACTTTAAGTTTACGACAAGGAAATGATACGCATTGGTGAGAAAAACCCCTCACGTGAGAGAGTGTGTGAAAAAAAACCAGCACAGAACTAAACGAACCGATGCTAGAAAGTAACTCTATAGAAAAACTCATGGATCACCTACGAGTTCTAAAAACCTTCCCACATCGACTCCACGCCTGTCAACCTCCCGATAGATCGCATCGCACATAATGAACGCGGGAAAGTGAAATGGATATGTAGAAAAGAAGATGGGCCGATCCAAACAAGGATGGACAGCGCATCACTCCCAATCAACCCTCACGTGAATCACGCGGCACGTGTCACTTCTCGCCCGACGAGGAAAAACACTCAACCTTTTCCATCGCATGCACGCCACCCGCAATGTGGTCGCACGGATAAGTCTTTCCAACGACGGCGCTGCTGGGCGTGGCGAGTCCGCGAAGCACGCCAACAATGGACGACGTGAAACAGCTGCGAAAATACAACAGAGGATCCCATTGAAAATTTTTGAATATTCATATCCTCATCGAGAGTAAAAGAAACCTGACTTGGCATGAATTGCGGCCAAGGCTGCAGGCGGCCGCTTGGAGATGCTTCAGTTTTATTTGGGTAGATTTCGTTCTGCATTCATTACGATTGGATTATTGGCGTCGGTTGCTACGAAAATAATATGGATGTTTAAATAGGCTTGGATTGATTCTGTTTGAAAAATTCCCTAGATTTTGTGTATGCGAGACTTAGGGTTTTTTTTGCCTTCTAAAATATGGAAAATTAGATGATGCTACCATAATTACAATATAATGAAGCTTAATGGTTGGGAAGCATATCCCGTACTGCCTGGAATTTCCCCGTTGTATATTTAAATTAAATTAAGGTTTTGTAAGCTTATATATAAAGATATTTTTATCATTATCTATTCTATATGTGCTTGGGTTCAACCCAGAAGCTAAAACCTATGCAGCTTAGAGCGAGTTGTACTTCAAATATTTATAAATTAATGTTGGATAATCCAAATGAACCAATATTTGAAGATAATATACCTAAAATGTTTAATATCATTGAAGAAGAATCAAGTGAAAGAGCATAAAGAATTATGAATCAGTTCGAGTATTATTTTCTTACTGATTTATATGATAAATATCGAAACGTATATAATACGAATGTACTGATAAGTATGTAGCGATGCTTTTTGCACTAAACGTAAGAAGTTCTAAGAACTAGGATTTAAAATATTTCCCAATATAATATCTCGAACAAGCAACCACTCTTTACTTTCATTGAATTCTTTATATTCAACAAAATACGGAATATCATCTGTACGCCACCTGTCAAGTTCAATTGTAAGAGAAATATAAATGCATTTTGTTGAACTAAGATGATTCTTCTTCAGTTCCGATAAATATGCATCGCTCCTGTCAGGCATCAAAAATATTGGGAGAGAAATTATGAAATACGTTATTAAGGGGGAATTTTCTGATAGAATGGGAAAGGAGAGCTTTTCGTACCTAATGAATGATTTATGAATGTAAAAATAAACAAGATATGATGCATCGTTTGAATATTCATTTTCAAATTTAAATTCTGTTTGTAAATAGTCGATGACGTTCGTCAATATCTTCATTACTCTTGATGTCTTCGTTACGCGAAACGTTAAGACATATCAGCTTTTTATCATATTTTTACATATAAACTTAATGCACTTTTTCGAATTTTATGATAACAAGTTATATCGTATTGAAAATATATACAATAATAATATTTTTGTTTGAATGTGTTTTCTGTATATTGGAGCGTATTGCAAAAAGAACAAACTTTGTTTACTTCCACTCAGTTTTTATGCTGCGACCGGTTTCATTCTTTCTTTCCTTAAAATTTTCTAATTATTATTAATCTTACATACAATTAAATAATCTTATATAAATAATCTTCTAAAAATTTCGGAGGAGAGTAATTTCAAGTATTATTACTTAATCATAAATGACTTGTTATTGTCAGAGAGAAAAATATATTTGAACAGATAATACCTTTGAAATGCGTCATCGTAAAGGTCAGTTGCATCTTAAAATTTCACGTTAAAAGAAGACTGCTGTCAATCAAATTCCTTCTTACATCCCATTACAGTTTGTACATAACTATTTGTCAATTTCACCTTCCAAAAAGGAGTACAAATATGTGTAGAAATTAGTTCAAATTTCATAACTTTAAACCTACGTGTAATAATCATTACATGGAAAGAATAACATATTCATTTACTCAAGGAAACTATGCACGGAAAATTATAAAATAAACTGATTGAATAACATTTGTGTACATAATGTTCTCGCGAATAATCGAGGCTGTAACTATAGAGGACGTAATTATTAGAAAATCAGACGCCAAAAATATAAATAAAAATGTTAATTATATTTAACAATTAAATACATAAAGTGTGAGAAGGACAATACACGTTTAGAGGAGGAACCGGTGATTAACTAGATACTCGTAATTCAAATCTTTTAACATGAAGCACGAGAGATTTATAAATGCATGAAAAATATATCTACACTTGGAAAACATGTTCCTGAATTAACGGGTATACATCCTTCCTCTTAGAATTCATATTTTAGGGGACGCAAAACGAATGTACTGATGACTTTATTCACCGTGAAAATGTTTTTACTCTCTCTTATGATTTTTATTGCCACGAAAAAAATTCGTAAGGTGTGAAAATGTATACGTGTGCTGTTTCACAAGCATTCCGTTGATGTTTTCTACACATGGAAACACGGTACCGAAAACTAAAAAAAAATCGCTTTATGTTCCCATATTTCTCATAAAATAAAAATTAAATCGTTCGACGAACCACGTCCAACTTTTAACGCCAAAACTTTCTAACCTCCCCTTTGCATTATTTCCTTACAGCTTTCAGTCATAAACCATCTTCGCAGAGAAAGAACCGAGCGTTGAGAATCGAACTAAAGAAAGAATTCGAAAAACTCGTAAACATCTCAGCATCACAGAAAAAAAAACTCCGAAGAATGAGTTTTTACACGCGGCGCGTTTAGATCCACGGTCATTATTCGACCGTAAAAAATTCTTCTTCGGAAATTCTTATGTCCCTCGCGTCCTCGCAAAACATTCAAGTGTCACATGAATTTTGAGGACTCCGACATACATAATCGAGTCCCAGCCGCGACAACGGCCCGCGTCCAAACTGCATTCGGGCGTGAATAAGTTCACGCGCGTACACTTCATTGAATGCGAAAGGCCTCTCCCCTAAGAGTGGGTCAACATTTCGCTACGAGGATGACACTCGGCTCTTTTTTTTATGCGGAGGTCTCTCTAAGGTCGACCCCCAGGGAGGGAAAAGATTCCATCAGCACTTTTTGGGTACGGATTCATTCCCACCCACGGACGATGAACATGATTTCATCCACAAGATGGCGGCGATTATCTCGCGATTTGCGAGATGTCTTCACGGTTGAATGGGCCGACCGTTTGATTTCTTCTTGATGAAAGGTAGAGATATTTTATTAATACGCATCAGTGTGTCGGAATTGAACTGAAAAGAGAGGCTGAATTGTGTTTAGTGTTCAAGGGACCCTTATTTAAGGCATTTATTCCGCTTTGGTTACGAAAGGATTCAGAGTTATGAGGGTAAGACCTGATTCCCTTTTTCCCTGCGGCTGTATTTATGGCAAGACGCGCTTTGTGTCTCCGTGTGTTTGCGTCGTAAATTAATACATAGGTGGTTTTCTGCATGCAAACTAAAGGTACGAGTTTGATTCGATAATATTGTTCGCAGACTAATGGGGTGATTTGAAACCCATTTCCTCTCCGATTAACTCATAAATAAAGGAATTGATGGTGAGAATCATTCCATCAATCCCGAAAATATATTTTATATATATTATATTTCTGATTTAGAAATGATTTAAGTAGATTATATTTATATATTCCCACGCATTTTCTTCTGCTTAGATAATACTTCAGAGGAGAATTAAAAAACTAGTAAGGACACATAACTATGCTCTGAGGGACATCAGCGTCATGATATTATTTCCCCCTTCTATAACTGCCGAAAATTTCTATAATTAAATAAAAATTGTATTTAAATTAACTATTCGTTTCATTATGTTATTTAATGAAAACATGAATTGAAATCATGTCGTATTTAATGAGCAAAAAATATGAAGAATATGTTTTCAAATTTATGTTATTTCCACGAAAAGTCTTGTTTTGTCAATCTTAGAGTTAATAAATCCTTAGTTCCAGCGAATTGAATAGAGTGGATGTACGATGTCAATATTAATGGTATACTATATCATCTTTTCAGCACAATCGAAGGTTTCTTTTAAGCATAGTGATCGAAAATCCTCTAGGTAAATATAATCGATCTCGTATAGCACAACGTGAATTTAGGGTGTCCGAATAACATGTCATATTCGTAAGTTCAACAAAAGTATACCCAAATCAACGAACTACAAAATATTCTCAGAAATATTCGAGCTTATCCTTCGTTCCAATGTCTCCAGAAAGAAATAGGCATCTTTCGACCCCAATAGAAACTATCTCCCTTTTTCTTCGTGTTTAGTCTACATCTCGAGTGACGGAGGAGGTTTTATAAGATGCGGGTGGCAGCATTCCGGGAAAGAAAAGGGTTACAGCAAGCAGGTACATAATGCAAACTCTATAGGGCTTATCGGTCACAAGGGTTCCCTTTCATTCCATAGTGTTCGTATGTTTCTTCTTCTACGGCGTTCTTTCACAGAACGCGTCTTCTCCTCTTTTCCGTGGGAGGTCTCTTGGAAGTGGTTTTTTTGCCCGGGGATGATTATCATTACCATTTGAATGGAATTGGTGAGAAGGAAAAGGAGTTCTAGGTAGAGAACGAAGGGGTGAACAGGAGATTTCAACGGTCGGAGATGTCGCACGGTTTTTTTTCTATCAAAAGGTTGGGCGTTTTTTGTTGGTTGGCCGTAGTATTATAAAGATTCTACAACCTTCTTATCTGCTCCATGCACTGGCGGATTGTGAGGATTAAATGAGGAAACTAGTGCAATCCACTACCACTAGTGCAGTCCAATCCAATGTTACACGACACGACTCAATAATGCAATTAATTGCAACTTCAACAATAAATTTCGTATTAGTAGTAAGATTTTACAGTGAAAATATGACATTCTGTACTTTGCAGAATATATGATTATTTTAATTTTAATGTAACAGTATTTACAAATACAAATTTCATCGATTTATTTATAGATTGAAGCATATTACCACTTATCTCTTATAGATAAATATAACAATACGAGCACATCTTATATGATCCAACAAAAATCTTACGCATGATAAATATGAGTATTTATGAACTTATTTCCTTGAGATTTAATTGATCAAGTTTTAAATCATTCATTGCAACTGTATTATGAAAACATTATTATTTTTGGCATTAAGTTTATTTATTACTATCACTTAAATTAGTCTATTGAAGAAAAGAAAATATGTAATAATAATATGGCAGAAAATTAAATTACACTCGCATAATTTTATAATTTTAATATTAACTATTTCATGAGATTCCTATATCATTCATAAAACTACCATTAATAATGATGTCAAATTAATAGATCGCTTATTTTAAATAGTCAAGGATTCCATAAATTATACTTTTTTATATTTGGTGAATTGTAAATTAGGAAGTCAAGCAACTCGTTGATATCATCTTTAACTGCTGCAGTATTTGAATTCAAGTCGAATCTAATCAATTCCTTTATTGCTCTTCCGGTGATAAGACATAGAAGAAATGTTTATGGCCTTAGAAGAACTATTTTTAGCCCTCTTGTGCTAGGTAATAATTCATCTGATAGGCTATTCGTATTTTTAAAAGGTCTAGACAGCTGTACACTTCACGTTATCTTGCATGTAAATGTGATTATAATTCTTTAAATTCCGCAAAACACCTCGAAAAGCTATAGTCAATTATAAAGTTAAATTTTACTATTTGTACTATATTTTAAGGGCAAGTATAACATCAAAAATTGTAAAAACAAATTTAAAATAAAATAAGAAAAATTTTGTTGATAGCGTTACTTAAGTTCACCAACCCGCTCAAAGGTCAAAACGGCTCGTTTAATTTAAAATTATTATTATGTAATATTTCTTTAATATTTCTTTAAAATTATATTATATTTCTTTAATATTTCTTGAAGCTGATGGATCTCTTCAACCAAAATTCTAATGTTCAGTGTTTATATGGTATACCATTTTAATTGTCCATTGTTTTAATTCCTAAGATTAACCACATCTTCAAACCATTGTGAATGAAGGTGGAAGCTTTTAGTAAGTTCTCATATCGTAAAGATATACGATTTGTAAAAGAAAAACGTGAACGGAAAGCGATAGGAAAAAATGGATTATAAACTGTGAAAACTCGAATCATATACTCAATGTGCCGTATGTATAGACAAAACCACCAACTGTTGAAAGAACCCTAAACAAACCTAACACGGGCTTAGAAGATAGGAATCAGGAATCATTTTACAGATGCTATACTTGTTCAGTTTAGTTGTGAAATAATTAAGGAAGAAGGAGTGTATGTAAACAAATAAGGTCGTATTAATTGTTAGATAGTTTAGAAAACGAAGAAGTAAACAAAGTTGTGGTTGAAAGAAGGGGTTATGAGTTAGAATTATTTCTCCGAAAGGAAAAGTATAAAATTAACTATTCAAAGATTTTTGATATTTCAAGATGTATCAGTATGATATTATATTTGTGCTGTTTTGGAATATTTTCTATCGTATATAATTTCCAAAGAAACGAATTTTGTGTAGATATTTTTAGTATTTCGTTAGTATATTTCGTTAGTAAAAAATCCAACCTATCGCTTAAACAACGCCCAAGGATACTAAGAATTTACACCAAGAGAAGTGTCATTCCAGGTTTTCAAACATTTCGTTTCTTCTTTTTTACTTTGGACACGCATTATAAGGTGAGCTATGATCTTGCACCTGAATCGGAATAATACAACAACGAAAGGGTATGAAATCCACGTATAAAAAAGGTACACCGGACATTTCTTTCATTCAGGCGTATGTTTATTTTAATTCCGTGCGGTGAATACTGTTGGGAATTTATTCGCCGGAAAATGAGGCTAGAAGAATGCTATTTTTTCTTCTTTCCTGGACCCCTGTGAGCCCTAGGGTCGTGAGGGTTACCTTCGTGAATGCATCGCATTATTTCGCATGAGTTCACCAGCTCAATGACATTACATCTCTCTGTGCGAGGATTAAGACTGAAGGGATCCCACTTCATTGAGAATAAAATATAAATTCTAGTACGGGTATGAATTGCTTTCTTTTGAAGTCTTCCTTTATTCTGATCGGACATCCGATTCCTCACTTTCGACCAAATTTCGTGTTCGAATATTAACTTTTATAATTAAGGAAGACTATAGTACAAACCTCATCTGGTTCGTGAATTTGTTATTGATTTATACCATTTAGTAAAATTCTTTTTAAAATTACTTTGTAACATATTGATAAGCTGTCAAAAGATTTGTATTTGTGGGGTATATTTCTGAATTATTGCCTTTTTAAAAGTAGTGTATTGAATAATAATAAAGGTACTTTACGAATAACAATATCAAATAATACGTGATTTAATACGCAGACAAACTTTCTTCTATCTTTTTTTTCATTTATCCATCTCTATTTCATCTCTGATTCGTAACAAACATGTTTATGGTATTATAATTATTATTAGGAATTTTATGCCAACTGAAACATTATATTATTTTTGCTTATAGATTATGGAATAAAGGGTAGTAAGATTTGATTAGTTCTAAACTAACGGAACCCTTTATAGTGTTGTAGTTAAGAGAAATATTCCCATTCTCAATTACCATTCAGGTAAATAAACTGTGTAAAAGCTTCAAATTCCAATAAAAGGAATAGGTTCGTATCTTTTGGATGATAGTAATAATTCAAGGAATTCAACCTTTTACTTGTTAAATGTTCTAACCCCGAAAGAGTATTTTAGAGTATCGTCGCCAATCACAAACGTATTTTACTTTGTGAGTCGTGGAATAGTTTACTCAGAGAGTAACTATACATTCCTTTGAGGTTCTACAAATGATAGATTCTGCAGATTCGAGATATAGAAAATTTGTTAATACTGTTGAATGGAAGAGAGCTTCTTCATTAAATTTCAGCGGAGATGATAATTTTAAGCGAAGGACCTCCATCGTTTTAACTGTCACAGAACCCGGGAGCAACGAAATTTCTCTCACTATTTGTGAAAATTAAATTCAAACAAAGCGATAAACTCAACTACATCGTTCCCTCAAAGGTGTAAAACAGATTGACAAGATCGTCGGTAAATATTTCATGAAAAACAGTTTCTCATCACAGGAAATCCCTTAGCCCCAAGGGAGCGTCTTATAAGACACTGTAGACTTCGGATGAGAACGTATTCGGCATTTATTTAACAACTCAGTTTGAATCCCAATTAAGAGGGTTATTATTGGGTCTCATCCTAAGATTAGTCTTCTCTCGTTCAAAGGAAGTATTGGTATAATGTTAGCTTTGAAGGTTGATATCGGAAAAAATCCTTGTGTTTAATATCCCAATGATTATGAAAATAAATGAAAAAAGATATCGTGGTGTGATAGTCATGATTAAAGATTGACTCTTTGCTAAGGATAATAGATAGAGTTTTTAATGAAGGCTATCAATGAGCTTACCCAAAGTAAAATCAATTTAAAGACTAGTTCTCTCTTTTTTAATTGAGAATTGCTGCCAATTTCAATAATTAATTCTTCTCGGAGAAGATATTTGTTTTTCTTAAACTGAATTTAGGCTTAAATAATTCCTAAAATTAGGTTAATGTTAGCTCTTAGAATATGAGATAAAATAATTATTTATTGATACGTTGAACCTTAAAAAGCATGAGAATGACAGTTGGGATATCCTCACATTGGCTCTGATCCTTATTTTAATAGCGAATAAATCTTGATTAACGCATTACCTGAAAAAATGAAAAGTACGTGAACGTACGAAAATTAATTGAACTATGGAGACAAATTCGTCCATTTTACTTGTCTCTTATGTGTTTTGAGAATTCAGATAGCAACACGAATTCATTTTACGCAAATAATCAAAATTTGCGCGATCTACAATTTAATGCGAGAATTCCATCACCCATATTCAACAATGCTCAGAATTCCGTTTCCCTTTTGGATTAGTTTACATCCAAGAGATAATCTCCGAAGGTGAATTCCGAAAGGGAAGAAAGTGATTAAGGGAGAGGAATTGTACGCAGACCCTTCGCTAATCTTCTGGGAGTGACCGGAGGGCGATATACGCCCTTTGTGCAGAATTTGTGAAAGACCTCCGCGGGCAGTACCTCCGAGTCCTTTATCGTGGCCAAACTCATAAACAAAATGTCCGGACGCTTGGGCGGTAATGAAAGGAAGGATCTGTCGTCCCCTAGGGTGGTCGGCGTCGAAAGTTTTGATGAAGCCGAGGAAAAAAAAGGAAGGGATAGGAGGTTTAACGACAATATTTTCTTTTAATATTTGGAGTCCTTTGGAGGTGAGAATGAGGGACGCATGAGAACCGAGTCTTCCGAGATCGTGCGAGGGGTTTCTGCGGGAGTTACAGAAGGTAAATCCGGAGATTTAATTTGCGACTTTGTCGCAGTGGTAGTGTTGGGTTCGGGGTGAAAATTAGTTTACGGGAAGAGATTTTCTTTAGCTTCTTGGGGGGGCAGCTTTGGGAGATCAGCTCAAAATATTGTTGATATTTAGTAAGTCTCTAAAGGTGCTGTAACGGGATTAACGTGTTTCAAAAGGTTATTCATAATTTACGCAATTTATTACGAAAGGCTTACTCGTGTTTATTTTTGTGTCGCATTAGGTTATAACCTATAATACGGATGGTGATCCTAGTTGGATTAATCAAATTATTTAAAAAAACATCCCTCTGCAGGAGTTCGGTTACAGGATTACAAGCTTTCAGATGTAATGAGGAAAATAAAGAAATATTTTTGCCAAATACCAGGTAATGAGATATTTTTAAACATACAATACTCGTCACATTACCTTATTTAAATTCGAGGCTTATTTATATTTCGAGATTAAAATGATCATGGCTTTACGAATATCTTCCATTTAATTATTAAGTTATAGCGAAATCGAACATAATATAGCTGGCATATATAATCTTAGTTTAATCCTTTTATTTCAATTTAAGTCTAAAGAAGGAGCTAGGAAATAAAACAGTTTCAATTAGATGAGAAAAGAATAATGTATTCGATAGCTTTAGAGGAGTTATGATTCTATTTTCAACATATGTTTTCTAATATATACTTAATTTGTCAAATTACAACTTTAATGCATGTTTTTTTCATAGGCATTACTTCTTAAGTTTTATTATTATTATTATTATTATTATTATTTAAACAACTTTTTATAATATTCGTGATAAAACGGTCTGTACAGCATTAGCTCTTTATCCCTTTTTATTTATCAAAAATGTAAAATAAACCAATACATTTTTGTAATCAAAATATATAGAAAACAAAGTAGAGAATATAAAAATACCACCACAACTTAATACCATTCAATTCGGGTACAATTAAACATTATCACGTCCTAACCGAAATGTTTTCGTCACCAATTCTTCAGAGGATTAAATTCTTAACTTCGATCCGTTAGAAAATTCGGCACCAATCGAAGCGTATTACGATCGCACTCTCTCATGCAGAAATAAGCAAGAAAGTTACGAGACACCCAACGATATTTGCGGCACGATTTCAGAAGGGAGAACGTGAAGGAATAAGGGGGGGGGTTTAAGCCCATGAGAAAAACGTCCATTCACGGAGGGTGCCAAAAAGAGATCCTCGGTGGCACGGGAAAAAGGTCTAGAGGTGTCTTTTTTAGCATATAATTCCGAGATTGGTTTATTGGCCCACCTCGCACGCATGGACTCCAACACACACACGGAGACGGCAACAATGACCCAACCAGGAAGCAATTTCGGGGACACAAAGAAGTCGACCCGTCGAAATATTCGATTCCCAGTGTCAGCCAACTTTTGAAGAGACACTCGTTCGATGAAAAGATGCCGTTGCCATAGCAAGGGGTGAGGAGAGAAGTTGCGTGTGCACATCCCGCGATTCTAAAGCAAGCTGGTAGAGATCGGAAAAGAGTGTTTTCATTTCGAAACGCTACACAAATAAGCTGTGAAGAGGAGGCCACACCTGAAATTGGTTCCAGTTGTTTTTTCAGCCCATGACCCCGTGAGGAGCTTGAATGGAGCCGGGAAATTGAGTTTAGAGACCTTACAATAAAGTAGATTCATAAGAGCGAGGTAAAAAAAGAAATAACGTCAACTCGGATGAGTTTTAGAGTTGGCTCGAGTTGGAATTATGGTTTCTGATTGAAACGGCTTCGTAGGTTCTTTTGAATGATGCTGGGACTCAAAACATTTTGAATTATGATTCGGGAAGGGTTTTGACCGTAAAATTTTAAGTGTTTTGCGTGTGAAATGATCGAATTCTGATTCAAGCAGGATTAGTGATAGTTTTTATTAGTCAAATCGTGCTATAAGATTCTTATCCCTTGATTAGATAAAGGAATAGATTTATGAAAATTGTTATGTTTTAATTCTCACTAAAAAACCCTGCAGTAATGTACCGGGAATAAAATCAAAGACAGTTTCGTTTAATAAGTATTTAAATTATACTTATAAGTACCTCACCGCTATGGATAAAGATCTTTAGAATGGTTTTTTTACGGTTTAATATTTTGATTTCTTTTTTTCTGACTCGGTATTCATGTCATTAAAAGGGCATCTTGAAGTCACTGGTCTTTATACAATTTTAGTTTTATCGTATTCAAAATTCGTAGGAACAACAATAATATTTCCTTTTTTAGGAGAAAATTTTGAGAAGGGAGGGGAAATTTCAATAAATATCCTTCCAAGCATTTAAATTCACTTGAAATTAAATTTTATGTAAAATATTTATTAATGTAATTCTTTTTTGAGATATGTTGTACATAGGTAACATATAATTCCTTCGCTCAACTCAAAGAAAACGATTTTTCTTTCTTAAACATTCAAGTGTCAAAAAATATATTTCAAATATACCTTGAGACTAATCAACTAAAAAAGTATTCAATCCTTTTTATCATAATTACATATCATATATAAATAAGTTTATAATAAATCAGTAACGTAAGACGCGAAATACCTTTCCTACTTGGGTTTTTTACACGGCAAGAAAGTTAAATATTGAGCTCACAAGCTTTGACTCATACGCGAATATTTACGCTGAATCATAATCACCGAAAAATTTCAACGCGGTACCCACAAAGCACACACACGCATGACTCACGCGTCCCGTGCACGGCTCATAATACCTCTTTATGCGCAATTGTGCAGGATTACACACCCCAATTGCATCCCCAAAAACCTCGAAAATCCACTCTCGGACACCGCAAAAAACGGAAAACTTCCTGCGGTGCGAAAACAGCTGAAAATCTGCGATGGCGCGCGACCCGAGTTTTTCCAAGGAAGAGATAATCCTCGTACGAGAGGCATCGGGCGTCGGTTGCGGATAAATGGACTGTGCCCGAGCATAAGGCGGTCGCGTGTCCATGGAAGTGGGAGTTGTGTTAATGGCCTCCACACCCCCCAAGGGAGAATCCGCCTACCACGCTCCCACCGAAGGCACTCGCAAACCTCTCCTCCAAAAGATACAAACCCAGTCGGAGCACGTGGCCGCCCCATTTGACGCCGAGGAGTATCTTGGCGCGAAAAGTGGGCGTGCTGTATGAGGGATTGATTGAAAGGTGCACGTGGCCCCGGATTCAACCCGCGAGGTTCCAGAAGGAAAGGGTGCGACTCGGAGTTAATGTTGTACGCTCTTCGCGGGGGGTAAGTTTTTCGGTGGGCTACGGAGACAGGGGGAGTGGGGGGCGTGGTTGTTTGAAAAGTGAAACAGTGAGAGAAAGGATTGAAAAGGGATGGATACAGATGGAAAAGGAGGGCGTCAATGTATCATTTAATCCCACGGGTGGGTGGGAGTTTTTTTACGCGGCCCCCAAAACTCCCCGGTTGATGCTCTTACCTTGAATGGGATTTCGTAACCGAATTTCCTTTCGGAAAAGTCATAATCCTCGGTTCGCGATTGGAAAATCGTCGCCGTGCTACGGAGCGGAGTATAAAAAAATTCTTTGTCCCAGAATTCCCCGGTATTAGATAGAGATTAAGGGGAACGGGCGGTTTGGAGCCACGCCGCGACGATGTATTTGGGATTGTGGGAATATAAAAAATTTCCATTCTTTGCCTTGAATCGAGTAAGCTTAACATCAATTTGATTTTCATCGTCTCTGAATGGGAGAATAAAGGCTGTCACGAATCTGTCATTTCACTGAAATCGACATGCGGTCGATTTATAGCGTTTCAAGCGATTTTAAAAGCGTGGAAAACATTGAAGAAACTATATACACGATTATAAATATAATACGGATGAATGCACCCGGATATTTTGCGCAAGAATATGATTTATTATATAAATATAGTTAAGACAATTAATTTTAATGTCTGTTCTAATTATTAATAAAATATATCTTGTTTTGGGACATCCTTAAATGTGAAAATGTATTAAATACGTACAAAATCAATTGATTTGTTTATTTAACAAATTGTTTTAAAATTGATCGGAACCTTTGAGGATAAATTTCAGAGAGGTATATTGGAGAATAATGTCTTTTTTATATTCGTACAATTGCTAATAATCAGGATAAATCAAGATTGCTATGAACTAACCAATACCCCAGAATAATATTTACTCGGATAGTTATTATTATTACGAGGAACAAGCTAGTAGGCTGTAAGCATGGTGAAAGTTATTTCTACCTTTATACGTTTATACATATAAGCCATGAACATCCAATCATTAATCTATAAAACATCAATAATTTAATATTACACTACATACATAAACAGACAATTTCCTTTAAATTAACGTATACTTAAATGCATAATAATTACCTAGTTAATTCTTTGTATGTTAATTGTGCATAGTGTTTACCTAGTTATATCTATGTATGTTAATTGTACGATACGTTTAGATTCAATAAAATATTAGAAATTGTTCTCAAAACCAACCAAATCGGAAGAGGGCAAAGGAAGCATCCATCCATCAACACATAAATCCTCTCTGATTCTCATAATTTGTAGCAAACATTCTCAAACGTTTCAGAATCCCATCTCCAGTGTCCCAATACGAGACTCATACATATAAATATCATTTGGGAAGGGGCGGGACGGATTCGTAGGAATAAACGAGAAAAGTCCGCGGGGGGCCAAGGGGGGAGAAGGGAAGGGGAGCCAACCACGAGAGTGAGAACGAGGATTAACAAATGGTCGAAAGAGGGCGTAAGGGGGGGAAGTAAGAGGGATGTGATTCCAGTGGAAATGTCTCTCTTTAGCGAGCACACTCGGCAAATGAAGAGAGTAAAAAAGGACAATAAAGGACCCATTGGAGAAAGGGGAAAATGGACAAGGGTCCTCCACGATGGACCATATGAGTTTTTTGAGGGGGAGATGGGCAAAGAATGAGTGCAGTTCATTATTCCAGTTTCCTGGAGAAGATATACAGAGATGGGAATGTGTCGATACTTCTGCGATTCGATTTTGTTTCGATGTATCGATTCTTGCAGCTGCTGTATCGATGAGATGACGTTTTAGGACAAAAAATTCGACGAATTCCACAAAAGGAACATTTTTTAAAATTTACATTAACGACATTTTACGTCGACGAAAAAGGTGTATAAATTAATATTTCTAAATTATAATGATGCTGTTCTGAATGAAGGAAGCGGGATGATAAATTAAAAATTGATTTTCACATTCAAATATTATTTTTTTAATATAAGATTTCCGGTATTAAAGTATATGTTATATTTTTCTTTAATTTAGTTTTGAGTTAAATACTAACTCCATTTTTAGAGGAATTTCTCTATTTTTTGTACCTTATAACGGTATTCGGAATTATTCCGGGTACTACCCGCAGCTTTAAAGTAACGAATAAAGAGGATTATGTTCATATGGAAGATGAGATCCTAGTTTTAATATAATTCACTTTATCGGAGCTAATAAGATCATATAATTAATCCACGCATTAGACCTAAAAAATTGAGAATAGAATTCCAGTTGATGAAAACGTATTCACCCACAGATAGAGATGAAACGGGGTGAATCGATCCGAGCGCGAAAGCGGATAAATTATCCATTAAAAATCCCCCGAATTATAATGAGGGAGGCATTCGTTAATTTTTTCGTGAAGGGCCCTCGGCAGAAGCATGTTGGATAGCATCGAGACATTATTAAACATAAAATTATTTTCGAAAATTTCGCGCTTCCCGGAAACACTCATTTAAATCACGGTCGCGATAAAAAATAACAACGCTACGTTCTAATTAATGGAACAAGGCGGCGACTCTTCATGGAGAAGCGGAAAAAATAATACAAACCAGGCGACAGAAATGAAAGAGCCCTCACCAAAAAAAAATACGTTCGTTTTCAAGTTTGCACATACACTCGAGCGAAAATAACAAACGCAATAAAACATCCCTCAGCCAAAACTCGTCCATGAAACACAATTACGGGATAATTTGGCGGGAAAAAATAAACAGGAAACAACTCCGCCCGAAAAATTAAATAAAGCTCTGGGAGATTCCCCAAAAATTTTAATGAAGAGTCGTCCAGCGCGGTTTGGAGTGCCGGACTGCGAAAAAAAAAATTAGGAGAGTGCAGATGGGGTCGTTATTTTCAACGTTTAATTTCGCTCGACGCGTTGACCACGCCGCAAACCGTTGAGAGTTTCCTCAAGCGACACGAACTAGAGTTTGAACTCGCAAGAACCCGAACTGTTATTTAGGTTAGAGGACGTCGAAGAGCGTCTCGACGTCGTGGAAATTGCACTCAAACGGAAACGAACCGGAAGCACGAGGTTTTTCCGGAAGTGGGCGAGAGTGGCGCCGCCAGAACGGGGTTTCGGAGAAGCAGGGAAAAGACGAGTGGATTTATCGAACTTTTTTTTATTATTATTTCGTTTCGTTTACCCAGCAGAGACATCTTTGGTCTATTACAAGGGCAGGGATGGTTTTTCGGGGGAAAGCGCGGCTAAAGGTGAAAAAAATTATTGGGTGAAGTCTGTAGAGGCCTCCAAGTGCCCTTTCTTTCTATTTCCCCTCCGATGCAAGCTGCGTCAATCAGCTCCGCCGCAAATGTTGTTGCTCTTGACTTTTTTTAGTATTTGAATCATGTACAGTTGTATACTTCCTTTCTCCACCTATTGGATTTCCTCCGGTATTTTCTGGAGTAACGATGACTTCATTTATGTGTAACCGTTAGTGATAATCCATCAGGTATACCTAAGTGTTGGTTTTTAATGTTTCAAAGGACATTAAACTCAAAGAATTGCTAGTTTATCTTTAGCTTATTGTTGACTACGGTTCTACTTCCATTGTTAAGAAAAAAGATGTGAAATTCTTTTTCGTCCATTAGAAAATCTTATCTCATGCAAATAATTAAAGAATGAGTTTAGTTGTAAGTGACAATACCAATGAAACCATGTACTTTATTGGCATTAGTAAATTCAAGTAATTTTTTCCCTAAACGGTAGTTTTTAATGTAATTTAAGTGATGAAAGCAATATATTCCATAGGAGCGTGTTTGGATCAATCAATTATTTTTATGCATTCAATTTTTTTCATTTCAATTTTCAAAGTTTCATTAATTAATCAGTAGATATGATGATTTATTTCAATTGAGAAGATAGTATCAATTCCTTTAATTTATTTTATATATTATTCTTTCTGATATCATGTTATTTTAAATTTTTTTACATTATTATCATATCCATGTATATTTCAAATGAATACAAATTATCGTATTGACTCTAAGTTTTCATTTTTATCGTATAAAGAAATTCCGTTCAACTTTTGGTAAAATGATCGTATATGTGCATAATTACTTGTGAATATAAATGCTTGCAAAATTTATTCGCAAAACGTATCTTACACAACGACTCCTAGGTAAAAATGTTAGGAATGAAAGGAGTAACATCTTAGTCGTTCCACAACGAGTTTGGATCAAAGAAATAATTGTTCGAACCATTATCATGAATATTAATTCGCCTAATTAAGCAAACACTTTCGTATATTAAACTCGTCGAATTAGGTGATGAGAGTAGATTTAGATAAGTAGTTAGTTCGCCATGAACACCACACCCTCCGACTGGGGTTAGCTTATCTAAACGTACTTTATAAATGCGTCGATCCAATAAATCTTGACAAGGAGAGCATAAAATTCGTACTCTCGTGATGCTACTCTACTTATTTACGACCCCCATTTGGCCATCCTTTCTTCAGGAGCATTCGATCGTTAAGAAGATTCGACACGGACAATGTTTGACGTTCGGACGGGTGTTAACGCAAAACAAAAAACAAATGACGCACGAAAAGAGAGTCTCGATCTAGCTTCCGTTTCGGGGAAGAAGGTAAGTAGAAGAGGGATATGACAGGAGGGAAACAAAAGGGCGTTTGTTAAAGGCAAAGGCGTGGGGAGAGTAATGAGGGGACCGCCGCTGCGTGGCCTTTATGAAAAAGGCCCTCCTCTCTCAGTGGGAATCCATCGCAGCACGTGGGCCCTAATTCCCTCTTATTCCTATATTATAATATGTGCGTTTATACATATATATATGTGCCCGCATGTAAGACCCTCTTATCGAAATTCGGTATGGTTCAGAGGTTACCGGAAGGTACTAATCGTGCAGTTCTACGCCAAGTGACGTATTTTAACGGGAGCTAATTTATTTCGTGTTCCCACATTCGAATATTTGAAGTTTCATTCTTAATATATCTTTAATTAAAGTAATTATTTGTTTTATTGAATTTTTATTTTAATTCTAATTTTTATAATTTTATACGATTATTTAGATTATTACTTTTAAAAGTCTATCGTTAATAAATATATCTCACATAGCTACTAACTTGAAAAATCTCGGTTAAAATATATCATCATATGTTTTCCATTATGATTTTCGAGTTTCATGAAACCTTATGATACTTACCGAAACATATTATCCCTCCCTTGAGTTGGCTCGATATGTATCCCTTTCCTAAAGATTCTACTCCCAAAACTTGTCCTTATATCCTTTTTTATGGACGAATTTTCCTCAGTTTTTTATATATATTAAAATACTGTTTCACCTATCGTTATGAGAAATACATTCGAATTTATCGCTTACTTTTTTGACTCTGTGTACCTATTGGATAGAATTTCTTCCTCGATTGCTTGAATTTCTCTAATATATTGCATTTGAACACCCTGGTTATTTATTACAACTTCTATCGTTCATAGAAGTTCATATCCGTCCACTATGAATCGTTTGGGTTTTCATTGATAAGCACAATAAAGAATATATGCATTTTAAACCCATCTAAGTAATCTCTAGTGAGCAGTGTCATTTTTTAGAGTTAATAAATTATAGGTAAAGAAATATTTTCTGTAATTTTAACTTATTTTAATTACATACACATTAAATATAAAATATGTACATTAACTACAATCTACTCGTTTATTAAAATCGGTTGAAGAATGGTCTAGACAATTAACACCGAATATTTCCATGAAAAAACTAAAGTAGTACTTAAATTGAAAGACTATAAAATCAGATATATTTCCAAATTTTTTACGTCTATAAAGCTACGAAATAAGATTCCAGTCGCAAATATAACATTACTAAATCAAAAGCATGAAAGATCCTCTCCACCAGATATTATGTATTTTTCATTTTAAAAGTGTTTCTGTTGCTTTAACAACCCTAATTTAACAACTATTTGACAGATGCCTTTGGAAACTTGAGGGTGCCAAAACACGCAAGATTTAGGCCTCCCGTATCTAGGTTATATTCGATAAAAAGAAGTATAAATACCACATATAGCGTCGGTTCGAATTAAAATAGATATCTGCTTCACAAAGTGGCAAATATACTTATGTTACTTTGCTTTAATTACTAATGTGACATGCTTAAAAGCTGTATTTAGAGATATTTTTTAGTTGTCACGAAATAGTATTTAGTTTTGGCCAATCGTTCCACAAAAATATTGACAGTCAGTTATCACATGCCAGTTATCATCATAGATAACTAAGCAGACTCAAAAATTTGAATTTTTGAAGCTCTAATTTGTCTCCAATTATTTAAACGAAATGATAATGACAAAGAACTTTCTAGTATAGTTAAATATTCGATATAACTATAACGATATAATATATATTTTATTTATAATACCTCTAATTTAATTTATGAGTAAAATTACTTCTCCTAAACATCAATTTGAGGTATTTTAGATATTTTGATAGTCTATTGATATTCTTTGCCTCCATTTTGTCAGAGTGGAAAATATGCATATTGAATTAATTAATTCTTATTAAATTTTTTGCAGTGGTTATTTTCAAACTATTTTTTTATGTTTTTGCCAAAATTAAAATTTGGCGTTATTCTATATATTTACTTAACAAAGTTTTAAAAAATGTCGTTTAATTTGAATTGTTATAACTTGAATATGATAGATCTGTTAAAATTTAAATCGTAAAAGTATAAAATATTTTCTTCGTTACGCATTTAACCATTTCTATCTATAAAAATTTAGTTACTTATAGTTGAAGTATAATTTAACCTTATAAATTAATTTATTGCTGTCTATACCAGAGGTTTACCTTTAATTACGTTTGAGGGAAAGCCTGTTGATTTTATTTAATATATATTCTTTTATATCAGTCTTTGTCTTCGTGAAGATGAATCTGACGAGAATTAATGCACATTTAGGTTTTTTATGCCGTCACGAAAAAAATATCCTCGGATGAAAAAACAAACGAACACTCCCTCATTTTAATATCTCGCGAATGGCTCAATTCTAATACGCGCACAGCCGCTCTTGTTGCTAAGAACCAGTTTGGAGACGTTTGGCATGCTCCTAGCATTCAATACTTTGACAATGTGGACAAAACATCTCCATTCCATTATGACCCCCTTTAATTGTATTCACGACTCCTGCTGCTCCCATTTTTCATACACGTACGCGGGCTCAGATGCGAGGGCACATCCCCATGGAGACAATAACACTGTGGGAAACAGAAGAAGGCTCTAGACCTATACTTATAGAGACGGAATGATGAACCGCCCATCACAGGAATAATCATGGCACACGATAGATCTATTTTATAATATTTGGATCCATTACAGACTAAGGTCCCGATAAACCCAATTTACATCTGAATCAAAGGTTTGACGTATTAATGCGAGTAAATAGGTTCTCTCCCTATTAAGATATTATATCTGTATCAATCGCCGCTGAAATAAACATATCAACGCGCAGAGATGGTGTCATCAAATATTTCATCGGGTAAGAATTATTTCAGCTGAGGATTGATTGTAATGTTTGGTGAATTAATAATGAAGGCGTGAGATTCAAAAGTTTCTTTCTAGTTGGAATGAAGAGCTACTTCACACAACTTTAATACCGTATTTTGTGATACGATATTTCATATTTCTTTATAATAGCTACTTTGTTTCATTTCTTAATTTGAATATACATTTTATAATTATATTTTATATTATTTAAATATTTTAAAATTGTATTTTGTAATTGAATTATGTAATTTTTTGGGAATCATATTTTACAATTAATATTTTACTCTTCAACTTCAAAGAGTCAAAATATTACGTCTTTAAGTTAAGGAGTAAAATTTAATGTTATTAATAGATATTTGCCCGGAATAACAGTGCACTAAATTTTTTCCATAAATTTCCATTCGTAATTTAACTCAATACATATTATTTACCTCAATAATTGCATGTGACTGATTAGATAATTTCAAAATGACATGTTATTATTGGTATAAAATCGTGCAAAATAATTTTGTCCAGTAGTCTTGGAATTGGTCGTTTAATTTTACGTAACGAATACGTTGACTGTTGTCCGTTGCCAACGCCCCCCCGATTAAGACAGGAAAAATTGCCATCCGCATTTATGAACGGAAGCATAGCTTTTGGCCTCCCCTCGCAATCTGCGGAGGGCCTTACGGGGCACTCGCCAGCCGTCACATACTCCATGCGGAGGCATGGAAGCGGAGGGGACCTCCCGCCGGCAGGCGAAGGTGAGGCCATAGAGACCTTCTGGGAACACCCACAGAGCCACCAATATCCCTCCTCTCAACACCCACAAAAGAATACGATTGAAAATCCGGACGGAAAAAATTGACGGGAAATAATAATATGAAAAAATAGATGGCGGTACAAAAGAGCGGGAAATGGACGCGATGGTCGAATAATGATAATCGGAGGAGAGAATTCTGTGTTCTCGCTGTGCTCCCCGTGGGCAAAGGTAAAGTCTCCCTCACTCCCCCATCTCTTTTAGGAACAAAGAGAGGAAATATTAAATAAAAGGGTGCTTTCGGAAGCGACGCGCGTAGACAAGATGGCGCCCGAACTGAATAACGATTTTCGCGAAAAAGGAAGAGCGGGAAATTCTTTTTTTTTGGGTCGTTTCAGAATCTAGAGTTCGGAGTGACAAAGGAATTGGAATATCGGTTGGTGTCGGTTTGCAAATCTGCTGATCCCGCACACAGCTAAGAATGTTTGCTTTTCTCTTTATTATTTCCGACGTGGGAAGGAAACGAGTTAAGGTTTCAAAGTTTTGCGACGGATATACTGACTTTACAATACGTATCCGATGGAGTTTGATGACGTCTGCTGGAAACGCCCGATTTGCTTGTTAGCACGCGGGAGGAAAAAGTCCCAGACACTTCTTCGCATATACAAGATTTGGTTTCATTCGTTTTTCGTATTTTTTGATAGTGTTTAATCGTACTGGTAAAAACTGTTCTCAATTTGTAGTGGAAGAATATTATGTTTTACAACACGATTTAGGAATAACTTGATACAGATAGAGAATATTGATTTTTCTGGATAATGTTCCTGCATTCCTTTTCATTCTTAAATTTACTGCGCATCAAGAAATATCTCATTTGCAATTGTTTCTTCAAAAATTATCTCTAGATTGGTATTTTGTTTCGTTATAATATATGATGTTATTACAGTCATCTTAAGCATTAATAATTTCAAATTATCATAATCAAATTCATTAGAGAATTACGCTGTCTATTGGTTCGTTTTTTTTAACATCGCATGGTCTCTTTCAGAACTTTTCCGGGACATTTTTCAACTGTTTCAAAAGAGTATTATGAAATTTTCATCTATATCCTTAATCATTCTTCCCATCTCATAGCTACTTAATAAGAAGATTGACAGTTCTGGTAAACTAATTACTATCCCTGATCACAATGAAAAAAAATGGTTATTCAAGGTGGAAAACAATATTTTACATTTTACATTCGAGGCCGTTTACCTTACCCATAAATTTTTATTCTTTAATAACGAATATAAATTCAAAGAAAATATAAAATAAATATAAGGGACTATAAATACTATAATAGGTCTAAATATAGACGAAAATTTGTTATTTGTCGCTGACAAATTGCGTTCGTAAATAAGTAATGTAAAAGAAACACATGATATATTATGAGAATGATATATAAGTAGAAATTTGAATCGCAAATGCATAAAAGTGAAATAAATGAAAAAAAACCTCTTAATCATTTCCAGCTTAAAAATTCAGTCATAGGTATCATTCTTTCCTGATATTTCAACAAAGCTACGCAATCATTCGTGTATTATATCAGAACCACGCAACATTGGAACCGCATAAAATAAGTATTTCTTTTGCCAAATGAAACTGAAAAAACACGAAGGATATACAAGACGAAAAGCTCGGATTTATAAAATATCTATAACGTTTAAATATTTAGATCGTGTAAAAATATACTACAACAATCGTCGTTCACAAATTCGCAAAATATTGGCGAAAGCCGGCGTAGCGCACCAGCCCTCCCCCCAACGTAAGGCTTTAATAGGCGGTAGCGAAGAGGCCAGATCACACGGCTCATTTAACCCCGGTCGATTCCCCAACAAACCGGAGTATTCGAGGAGGATCCGTGGAGAGATGGGATAGGAACCATATCGGCGAAAAAAAAAGAAAGAATCGAAGAGCCTCTGGCCCAACATCGGACGTGCTCCTCGGCTTGCGATAGCGGCTACAAACAACTGCGACTACCCACCCCTGCAGAGATTCCCCAACGCCTCCTCGGGGCCTTCCTAAGGGTGCCAAGGGGGTGGACATTCGCCCCTTTTTCCGTTGTCACGGGAAACAGGAAACTTTTCCCCCGCCCCAGCGACCCCCTCGGCCCTTCCCCCGACCGCCGAGAGCACCGCCGATGCCCCACGCCTCCCCCAGCGCTCCCCCCCGCCCCCACCCTAATTGATTCAATCAGAGAAAAACACGAATCTTGCGCCGGGCTCCCGGGTAACGAGACCGTGTTTGTAAGACGTGAAAGTGGATTGTGGAGGAACTGGTGGGAAAAAAGGGCGGGGAAGAAAGGGTGCGAAAGGGGGTGGGTGTGTTTTTTTTTGCGAGAGGAGAAAGGCCGCGGTGGTCCTCTGCAAAGCGGCACCGGTGGATGGAGAACTTGCGGCCTGCGATATCTCCAACCCCGCAGGCGGACCGATCGCTACGTTCAATTCGTTCCGGAATATGTTTCCGACCTTATTCGGAAGGTTTTGGGAAGCGTCCGTCCCGCGTTCGGAAAATAGTTGGAATTCTTTCCAGGGACTCTTTCTTTCTTCCCTTTCGGTTGTGTTGTTATATCCCCAGTGTCGCCCCCAACGGGAGTATAGGGAATGAGGTTTTCGTCTACAAACACGCATTCACGAAACGGATCCCTATTTCCATGTACATCGAAAAACACATTCTTATTCTTAGTCTATAATGGTGTCTTTTCGCGAGGGAACCCCGGATAAAGGGTGCGTGCTACGGAGCTACCGTATTGTTCTTCCTCGTAGAAGCGTTATTTAATGACAGCCGCGAGTTCTATCTGATGGGAAAGGAAAATACGTCGGATCCGAAAGATATCAAGATCTTCCCTTAATTAAGGAGGCATATGAAATGTTGGAAAATGATGTGCTTAGGTAGGCAGGGCGGTATCGTTTCTGTCACCGTTAAAGAGAGAAGGCGGGCTTTATGAGGGAGTTGGGAGTTGTTATTCCTCAACTTTTTTAACGGCACGATAAGGAACGTACCCGTTTTTGCTCGGGAAATAAACTCAAAGATAGATACGGTGGAAATGTAAAGCTATCGAACGTTTTTAGAGTCGTGGAACTTGTTTCCAGAAGAATAACTTTAATGTCTTCCGTGTATCAGTTGTTATCCTTTAGTTGGTTCGTAAATTTACACGGGAAGTATTTACTTTGAAGAGAATTTTTTTTATCTTCCCAACCGCTATCCTAATTGTTTGGAAAAGCGAGCTTTCTGGTCGATTCTAATTTGGAATGTAATTAAATTCCTTTTCTTGCTTCCAAAACGGGAAGTTTACGAGAATTTAAATTGGGGTATCTCAGGGGCTAATGACCGTTTGTCCAAATTGCGATTTAAGTTGGTTCTAGATTGTTCTCGTAACAAACAAAAGATGTGTTTATTCCAATTGTAAAATTATCGATAAATCATACGAGGCAATGCATTGGATACGAAACGTTTAGGATTTATAAAAATATTTAAAATTAGATACTGTATGATTAAATTTAATTGAGAATTCGTAAGGTGATTATAAATATCTTTAAAAATATATTTTCTTGGAATATATAACTCAAGTTATATACTTTTCACAACACGTATGAAGTTTTTTTGGATTGTTGTCGTTAATCAAGTACGCCAATTCCTTGGGCAATGTATGATAACAGACCTCACCGGAATGAAGATATTGATTTCCTAAGCTCAAATTAAAATTTTATCAAAAGTAAATACTATCTTACTTTTCCCTTCGTATATATGTATGTATTCAAGTTCGCATTGTTCACTTTCCAGGAAAAATTTTCCTGGGTAGGTTGGTAGGCGGAGCTCATGACTATGAAATGCTTAATGTTTATCGATTTGAAATGATTCCAGTCGTGATGTCAAGTATTTCTGAGTGAGATTTATTTATAAGCATTGTGATACAATGATAGTGTATGAATCTAATAACTAACTAGGATATATTTATAATGTATAATTTTCGCAACTTTGTTCGCGAAATTTAAATTTATTCCTGGATATATCTATTTAAAATATTTTATCCTAAATTTTTAGCCTTAGGTACGTTAAATCGTCCCGTAATTCCTAACTACACATGATAGAAATATTAAACCAACTCATTCTCATAAAAATTATTTTATGACAGTAATTTATTTAGAATAGTTTAATACCCTTTTTATAGTGTTAGAGATATTTTTTCCAGAAGTATAATTTTCTCCTATTATGTGCGTTATGGAAAATAATACATAAAGTACGATATAATTTAAATTTTCAGTAGACGTACGTATACATACTATGACATACGTATAAAATACTATAAAAAGTAAGTATCGTAAATTGAGGCTCGTTATTAAATTTATTATATCCTAGCTTACTCCTCTCCTGCGATAGTCATTTAGACCTTTATAAACTTCAGTATCATACGTATAATTATGTACTTTTTTGCGTAATTATCGATTTTCAATACTAAATTTCGTTTTTCGTTAAAGAGCAACGAAATGATTGGGTCGATAGCAAAAAGTGGTTCGTAACACTTCCTTCGTGCGGATTTCCGAATATCTGAATGACGAGCAGAATTTGACATCCCTCTTCCGAAAAGGGAGATAAATCCACTGATGGAAGCACATAATAAAAGGATGGGAGTGTCGCTTTGAAATTGATACCGCAGGAAGCCGGTAGGAGCGCTCTTGTTTAATGAGCTGGGAGTCAGTAAATTGATTGGAGCGGTCGGAAAGTTTGGTGCCCAGGGGCGGAGTAAATAAATTCCTCTAAACAAAAACTCCGAAGCGATGGTTTTCAAAGTTTTTCTCTCCCAATGCCGCTTCTTAAGCTGTCATACCATCCAGACGAAATATCTACAAATTCATTGGAGTAGTGGTTTTATTCAACTTTCTAAGCCAATCCTTATATTTTGTTAGGGAGTGAAATACACTTTTAAACATTTAATATCCCTTCAAATTTGTCTTTTACTTTTTAATTCGACTAGTAATGCTTTTGTATAGCATTTTCATTCTTTCTTTTGCCGATATTTAAAAAAGATTCCTTTACTTATATATACTAAGCGAAGTTAATTGAATCAGAGTTTTAAACGAATGCTCTAACATAATACCTTGCCTATGCCATGAACATAATAATAATAGTTTTTAGATAAAATAAAATTTACATCCAGCATTTGTTTTGGGGAATAAATAAATCTTATAAAATGTTACTTTTACGTAGTTTTGATAGTTTTCTTGAAATAAAAATTAAAATAATAATCTTCCCACTTTAATTAACAACTATATATATTAGAGAATGTGTTAGTTCCTTTTCGTGATTGAACCGAACCGTATATATATTCGTAAATAATCGATTAATTATTGAAATAAACGAAGATGCCTGATAACAGAATGTATATCAATATAAAACGAATACAAGAGGAATCTTAAGCTAGTAAGAGACGGATTTGGGGAAAGACGAATTGACGAAAAGCACAGCACCGGAAACTACGAAGGGTGTGAAAGGAAACGATACCCAAATTTCTCATAAGAGAAAGTAGAAGAGTTGGAGGGAAGTGGGTGAGGTGTGACTGGGCAACCGTCATCTCCACGAAAAGATGGTAACAGACAGCGAGGCTGCAGCGTCAGCTGCCCTCTGAATTTATAATTTGACGTCCGTCCAAAAACCACCGCACGGCGCAGTCTGCTGGGGAAGGGGAAGAGATGGACACGGAGGAAGGCTTCCGGATCAGGAGCTTAAGGAGATATTAGTAAATGGAAGGGATATATATTGGTAAAGGAAATGAATACATGAATGATGATAAAAATGAATTTGTACTCAAATTGCATTTTTATATGATACGATAATCTTAATTTAACTTATAAAAAGGGAATGATTCATGCATGAAAATCTTTCATTAGCTTATGAATTTAAAGCAAGAGTTTTTTGTTTTACTTTATATGTTTATTATTACCTTTTACAAATAGAATACTCGAAGCATGGTACATTTTACAAAAAGCTTTATATTTACAGTAACTTAAAAATCGTATCGTATAAAAATCGTATATTTTATCTCTAATAATTTGGTGTTTCAAAAGCTTCCACATTTTTTTAATTACTTGATTTACTCGTATCGTGTTTTGAGATATAATTCTTCATCCTTATACTGATAAATTTCTGTGATCCTGTGATTAGGAAAAAAGATTTACAGGTGAAGATGCAAATAATATTTTCAACTTCGTACACAGTACTTATATTTTCATTGAGGTAGTTCTTGCAAAATGTTTCGCCGAGTGTCAAATGCTAAGTAAAGGGTTTCACAATACTATCGCAAGAACTTTACACCATCTAAAGTCGGCTGTGCAATTAGAGGGAACGGTTAAGAGGATAACTAATTTCCTCAATTGCAGAGCTTAAGAAGTTGTGATGTTACTCGAAATGGAGTGGAAACAAGAACAGCAGATACAAGATCGTGATAGTGGTTGTTGCCACATTATTATCCTTTGAAACCTGATACTAAGATTTAATGAAGCTGCATTCTGTTTTGCAATAAAATCCCAGTGGAGCTTTAACCCGATGATGTATTCCTCAAGCAAAAATGTTTTTCGATTAAGGAACGCGTTTCCTCGTGTTAAAGAAACAATATTAATTCAACGCCAAGAGGATATTTATTTTTTACGAATAACCTGATAATTTCCTGCATAGAAACCATGTTTACTTATGCAAGAATAAATTTGTATTTCACGTGAATTCGCCTAGCATATGGGAAACATTATTAGAGAAAGAATGTAATTACTTAATTATTATATTTAATTAAATTAGAACTTTTAATGCTTCGATATTTCAGGGAACCATGTAAATTCCTATCTAATGTAAAAAATTACACAAATAGGATCGCAGAAGAATGGAATCTATTAAATTAAATTAAGAAAAGAGTCTTCATATTATAGATTGGTTACCATTGTAAACGTAGTTCGTAATGTTTAAATGAAACGGATAACTTTTCATTGTATAAAATATTTATATGATTAAATCGTTGACTTATTTGGTGTATCACTTTCGCATATACCGTTAAATTTTACTAAAATACGTAATGCGAACATCTTTAGTGTCTACTTATTCAATATAAAAAGAGTATTTGTTTTTCATAAGCCCATTCGTTTTTCCCGTTTATTTTCGTTGCAATTCTTTAATTCTCTGGATATTTATTTTTATTATACACTGATATCAATGTTTAACTGACGTACATATGACTAAAAACCATTAAAATATATTCTTCTGCATTAATTTATACTATTTTTTATTATTATCTCAATCATCAATTCAGTTCAATCTTAAGAAACAACTTTAATACAGGAAAATACAAAAGGTATGAATTTAAATGGAGTTGGACAAACACACTAGAAATCTGTGAGAATTAAAATAAATTTTTTAAAATGACTTGAATGAGTTGAACTCAGGTCCCCGGCAGTTCAAATTCTTACTGTTATACCAATAAATATAAAAATAAATAAATGAAAAAACCTTGCCAATCTTCTAGTACTCGGATCACCCACCTGAAAAAAGTGGAACTTCAGTTCGAGTATTGATCATGTTGATTTTTTATGATGGATATTTTTTTTCCTTGGTTACAAAGATAGAGGGAAACGATCTTCCCAAACCTTACGTCGGTTTTATAGATAAAGAAATAGCAAGAGATCTTCCCTAACCGAAGAATTTGATGTCTAGGTTTCTTCAGGGATACCTTTTTATTGGCGAAACGTAAATTTATGCAGAGAGAAGTGGAAACTCTTGGGGTCGGATTCTGAGATGAAAAAGAGGTTGACGTGGGAATAGCTTAAGTCGGGCACATGTCCCATCGCATGAAATCCAGCTCGGAACGGGAAAAAGGCAAAACTCGGAGAAAAAAAAGAAGGTGCTGACTCCTTAAAAATAAAACACGTCAAGTGTTTTTCTGTTACCCTTACTCAGGCCCGCCATCTTACGGTAACTCGCCATATCACTCCGTCACAATTTTGCAGATTCCTTCCTCCGACTTTCTTTTTTTTTATCAAAGCCCGCCTTCGGGGTTGAGATGTGTTATCGAAGAGGGAAATTTATTTTCGGCCTGATTCGCGGATTTTGTACGTGGCTTCTGAAGGACTGACGGCGGATTCCCTCTTCGCAAAAGATATTTTCCGATATGGGGAAACGCAAAGTTTTTCACGGACTCGTCGCTTTAATGATGTTAACCCAGCAGTGGATCCGATGTGAAGGAGGTCTCATTAAAAGCGGTTCGCCCTTCGAAAGCAAAGGGGAGTTTTCACAAAGGATTTCGATCAAAGTGAAGAGTTCTTCTGTGTCTTAAATACCAATTTACGAGGAGAGGAATGACCAGAAAGGTCGAGGGTTAGAGGTGACGATGGTTTAGGAATAATTTGAGAGATTTTGGTGGATAATTTGAAGAGGTTTTTAGGGATATTCCATCGCTATTTATTAGGCTTTCAAGGTGAGCTTATTTGACGTTCGATTAAGTATTCGTTTATTTGTTCATAATTATTATATTCAACTTACAAAGTCATTAATGGGAACATATTCATGTCCGCAGCAATGAATAAATTAGAAATATTTTCCGATTAAAATATTGGTATATTTTTATTCATATCATTCTTTGACATAAGTAATGCACTAAAGTTAAAGTCGATTAAACTTAGTCATAAACTGCTGAAACTATCTATTCATTATTTTATTTCATCGAATTATATTTTACTTACCTGATCAGTCAAAAATTGCTTCTAACTTAATTAAGCTTAATTAAGATAGGTGTTAATATTATTCTATCTCGAACATTGAACTGATGCGCGAGCTATATTAAGAACACGTGAATTAACTTCCATTATGAGTTTCGCAAAATTATATATGAGTGAAACAAATAGACTTGATTAGGACCTGGATTCATGTACCATGAAGAAAAACAAAATAAGAGAGATTAGATTTGAAGAGTTTATTCTTTAGCTAAAAGAAACTATAGTACTTCCGAATTTAATTTCATTGTTGCTACTTTTATAATGCTCAAGGAAATCGAGTAGTAAATATTATATAAGAATAAAGAATCAAATAATGGATTTAACTATTATGAAGGACACTAGAGTGCAAACGTATTTATTTTACTTTTAGATTGGAATGATTGAAAATTTGATATGGCCTTAAAACATAAGGAATTAATTTATATCCTCTCCTTATCATTATTCAATAATTAATGGGTAGTAAGATTATTCGAGATAATTATTTTCTGTAAGGTCCACATATATTTATATAATGGTAAAAATGAATCCGAAATAAGGAAACGTTTCTTTGAAATCCGGATATACCCGAGAAAATTATGAAATAATTTTACCTAAATTAAATTAAATTTTGTGAATAAGAGTTTGCGGGGACTGATTGTTGCGTGTGTTATTTATAAAAATAGATTTAGTTGCTATGAAACATATATACATTTTATTTATAAATGTCGATGAAAACAATTGAAAAACGTACTAAGAATAGAATGTACCTATTTTTCGTAGACATTTCAAGCTCAAATTTTAATTAAATATGTGAAAGATATTATATTAAATTTAACCACTCGCATTGTAAGGTTTCTCTATAATTCTATTCTAAATTTGTAAACCACTCTGTTATTAATAAACTCGTTCTTCTGAAGCATTAACGACCACTTTCGTTAAGAGGTTATCGAATTGTGACAAGTGAGCTCATAAATTAACAGAATAGTCGGACGGCTTTAGATACGATATGCCTTGTAAGCATTTGGAAAACAACAAAGGATACGGTTGCGTGATTGGGAACTATATTCGAAATTTGATTAGATCCTCGTCTCAAAATCGTTCGACAGCTTTTTGAAGAATACTAATTCACATATTTTCTTAGCGTGAAAAATTTTCCTTAAGGCGAAGTCGATCTTTAAGAAATTCACTCTTAGGAATTCTGTATACTTGTAATTTTAGAAATATTCGCCGATGATGATGATGCAAATTCGGATGTGTGGTGCTGGATTATTTCCATAGATACCCCTAATTTATTTGGTAACTGTTAGGACCCCAGGTGATATATTTGAACCCACCTCCTGTCTCGTTCAATAACGAAAACATTCTGTTCAACAAAGGTGCGATTTTTCACGGTGACTGACAAACATAATTTCCTCTAATTTGACCTACCCCGAAGCTCTGGACAATTAATAGAGTGTGCCCGAGCCATCTGTTTCCACATCAAGTTTAACTCAACTTCCCTAAAATATCCTCTTTCCTCAGTATGGGGTGCTTTACTGGAACTCCACGCATTATGTTAGCAGTTTTCGATAAGAGCGATTCGATTCAAGAATGAAAAATAATAAAAGATCGATTTTTGAACGTTTATCCATTTTTATCTTTTATTTTGTAACACTAATAATCTTTGTAAAACGTATTGGTCTAATATTCTGTTACCTATATATCTATTAGTCTATAAGAATAATTATTATTTCTTATACGATTTACTTTATCATTCAACTAGCTAACTAAAGAATTCTATATAGAAAATAATTTTTCTCGAATTAATAGAAAAATAATAATTTATCGATTTTCACTTCTAAAAAAATGTACACATTAATTTCAAAAAAATAATAATTGAAGATTCATACTTGGGAAAATATTCTACACACAATTTTTACTTTATCGGTTAATATTTATATCTCTCGCGACAAACGGTAACAGATATCTATTTCATTGTCCAAATTTTTGATTTAATCGTAAATAGACATTATTTTAATTAAAAAACAAAAATTAATACCTCTCCAAAAATTTCCAATTTCATATTAAAGCAATAGATACGTCTCCATGATAAACTTCGTCCGTATACAAGGACAATTAAAATGATTTTATTTTTCTTGTACGATTGATATAATTACCAAATATGCAAAGGATTTCTTTTAAATTACTCATGTCAATTTAAGCCTTTCTCTTCATCTAGAAGAATTTGCTGATACCTCGGTTACTCTAACGTCTTAAAATATTGAATATTGAAAAAATTCTTTAATGAACCCTATTTTTCTGCTTTCAACTTAATAAATATCCATCGCGCAACTCCTATTTTGTTTACAATGAACGCCACCCGTGTGAAAAAGTCTCATCAAAATGGCGAAACCTTTTAATAATCCAGTTTAATAAATTAAATATCACGTTCAAATGCGTTTTTAGATCAAAGCGATTTCCTTATATCCATTCAACTAAATTAATCCAAGAATAGGAGTCGATCTACATTTCTCGTTACAGCACGTAGTAATGTGAGCTGGTAATTTAGCTTTCCCGGTTACGTATTCTTGGATTGCGAGGAAGTTCGTAAATCAAGCGATAGATGGAGCGTGAGGAAACCCTACGTAATTGGTGGAAATAAAACGCATAAGCTTCTCCATCAAATATCCCAGCCGCGATCAAGTTCCAGTTGATTGGGGGAATAAACATGTCTCCACACAGAATCCATCGATTATTTTTTCTCCTTCCATCTTAGCTTACCACTGGAATAGGTCTTACAGAATTCACCCGAGGGAATCACCATGTCGGGCGCGCGAAGTAATATGCGGAAAGGTGATATCCCGGAAAAATAAATTCGAAACTGTCTTCCAAAGGAGCCATAAATTCTGCCTTAGTAGGAACTCTCTTTATGCGATAAGAAGATACTGGGTTCGCGAGGAGAAGTAATTGCCATCCAGTAATAACGATCGTATTCCTTACTCGTTCGATGATGACCGAGCCATCCCCGGTAGCGCGTTTTCCTTCGGCCATTAAATATTGCCCCCGCGCTATTCTCGTTTGTAATTTATATGCTAACGTATCTAGCGCACGTTCGTTAAAACTTGTTGGAAAACTCTTCCGCCATTGCAAGCATCTTCTATCTGCATCTTCTAATTCTAAAACTATAATTATGCTAGTTTATTGTAAGCATCTTCGTACAAAAATCGTACTTATGTATATAAATGAAATGAATACGTAAAAATGAATAAATGATTGGACGAATCAAAAATTAGATTTTCATTCGAAACATTGTGACTTTATCATGAAAAAGTTTGCATCAGGTAAGAATTCTTCCAGCATCATAGTGAGCAATGTCTCTACTGAACCGAGTTGTGTAAAATATGTGTAGATTAGCTTTGACTAAATATGTTACACGATTGTTTATCGAACATTTTTAACTGCTTAAAATTATTTAAAATCATTCATTGTGAAGGTGAAACACCTAAAAGGGATAATGATTTCGCAATTTTTTAAAAAAGTAACCAGCTAGGTGATAACAACACATACTTAACATTTAATCAAATTAGATCTATGAGCTAAGTACAGTAAACGAAATTCATCATATCAATATACATTTTATATTTCATCAAAGAAGATGCGCTAATAATTCGGTGTGAGAGTATGATTAGACTAGTAGGATTACAAGGCTAAACAAGTGCATGTAAGTATCGGAATATATAAATGCTTGTTCTGCTCATCCTCTCCGAAAATAGATCCGTTAAACACGGTTTTAGAACACCAATTAAAGGAATAATATGGTTTATTGTTGCCAAGTTCTTTTATGAGGATTATTAAAGGAGAGCAAAAACGACGTTCTATTACATACGCCAGTATAACTATTTTCAAAGACTGTTTTTCTGCGATATAAGTCCGTAGTATCATTCTTCTTTCTTGTAATTATTTATTTTATAAGACATGGAGCATTTACTTTCGTCGATAAATGTAATGAAACACGTTACCTTTGAAACTTACATCCACAGATTCAAAGCTATTATATCTTCCGGGACGTTAAACTATATCAGTGTTTCCGTCTACTCAAAGGAAAAACATCGAGTCAGTTTCAGTCCTTAAAATATAAAGTTATGAAACTTGATGATTTACGGACTCTATGGGAAATAATACGAAATCTAATCTCTTTGATGCCTTTAGCCTGAAACATACCTTCGTTACGGAAGAGTTTCTGTAGAAGCATTTCGTACTTCGCAAGAAAAGTTTCGAAACAAATGAACTGGGAACGTGGAAGACCGCAAACAGCTTTCTTTTTTTCTTCTCCTGAGCATTTCCTTCGAGTGGTCCGTGATTGGAAATCCTGCAAGGCACTAACTCTCTTGTGGTTGGACTCGTTTATTTCACCCTCCAATTCTCCGCAAGAACAATGGCTGAACGCAATTACCGAAGCCGTCCTTCCTCAACTAGAGGACTGCTTCCATCGGAAAACTCGAGGAGAGAAACGCTGCGAGTCATTCTTTTCGAGTTATTCTTTTCCCCTTCTTCATCTCTCTTCCGGCCTCTTACCTCTTTCGACAGTTTTCTAACTCCGGCACGTACTCACTCCTTCAAATGTTTCACTTTTTTCCAGTTAATTCTTTTTTCCCTCCTTATTCTCCGAGCCCTCTTAGAGTCACAGGGTGAGTTGGAAGGCCGTTCCCATTTTCTTTGACGAGGTTGTGTGCTAACCTCGGGAGAGCTTTGTAAGGAAACAATGTAGTTATTTTTTGCCCGCCTCTTCTTGATACTTGCCGCCGTTCCGGAAACCGCCGTCGAGCGGGAAAATCGTTCGGCGCCTACTCCGCGGCTCCGGAAGTCCGCCATAGCAACGGAGGGAAAATGGCGCCCCCGCGTCTTTCCTGTCAACGAATTATTTATTGATTCACACCGACACCGACTGTTTCTGAGTAGTAAAGCAGGAAAAGAATTGACAGCATTTTTTTTCCTGGAGCCAAGAAACGTAATCACTCAAGGTTTATGGAATAAACAGCGTTCATTTACACAATAAACACTAAAGAGTATTTAAAGTAGCATATATTATTTCGAGAAGCTATTTTCATATTGTGCGAAAAAATTTTCAAAAACACATCGATCCTAGGAAAGAATGGACTTGTCTTATTATTTATACTATATTCTCTTATTCATAGAATAAATCGAATAATAAAATTAGACTTGAATATGATATTATTACCTCTTATGGGAATTTATTTCCGATTTTCATTAAATTATCGAATTAAGAAAAAAGGGAAAGAAAAGATCGAATTCGATGTTGAATCGATTATTTCGACCAGTTTTTTAAATCGATATTGGACGTCATTTGATCAAAACCACGTTCTGGTTGTTAGGCAACTCACATCTTCGTCGATGAAATAGTCACATGTAGTATCTTTCGACAAGTGATTCTCCAGGAACATTCATCTTTAGAACCTCTCGAATCAGCTCCCTTAGGTATTTCCCTCCTTTAACTCATCTTTTGTTTCCGATCGACTACAATCGATATTCCACTTCCTTTGTGTTCACAATAAAGAGAACACTTGAAGCTATATCGAGTGAACATGTGAGCGAAGTGTTTTCGAAGGTAAAAATGAAACTAGTCTCGGAAATAGGCTTCTTCTGTCAAGGTAAAAAAGTTTACTGTAGCTTTATTGTGAAAGAAATAATTCAGAGTGAGGAATGAATCAGGGAATTCTATTTACCAATCATATTTTACTATAATACGTGAAATAAAAAAAAGGCTTCTCGTAAAATGTATTATGTGATTTTTTTTAGATTGGGACGAATAAAAAAACAATCGCTTTAGGTGGAATGGAGTATATTCAATCTTTTAAATATCGTATATAAAAATAGAAAGTTTTAGATGTAAGGATTCCGAACTTTAGTACAAGAAAACTTACGTTTTATGTTCCAAATAAGCATACAAGATCAGATAAATGTATCACGTTTTCAATTCTTAGAAAACTATGTTTAGTAATTAAAGAAAATTTTAAAAGAAAAAATGTTAAATTGATAACTTGGAAAGTTGACGAATTGAAAATGGTGCACAATAAAAATCACCGTGATTACCTCGTAATATCCAATCCAATAAATAAATAAAAATCAATTCTCAAATCCTCTTGGCGATAGAATCACTATATTAAAAAGTTAAATTTTATAAGAATACGAAAGTTTTTTCTGCGGAAACATGTCCACTTGGTTTCAATTTTGGTTTTTTCCTAGATATCCAATAATTCGCTACGTTGTTAATTACCAGATGTCAATTTCAACCTCGATCCTTTTCAATCATTATATTTAAACCGATATTAATAGCTCCTTTTATTTATCAACTCATTTTGTTCATTCCAACATCGATATTATTAATCCATCGCGATATTATTTACAAACAACTTTAAGAAAAAACACTTGTGTCCTTCAATTGTTTCTAACGTTCTTGTTTTCAGTCACGCCACCATGGTCCCTTCATCGTCAAAAACCAACAATGGCGTACAAAAGAAAAAAAACGAAAGAATGCCCTCGACTCTCTTGGGAAAAAGAAGTCATCGAGAATCCAGCCGATATCCCCCAAAAGCATCCTTCTTTTGTTCTCGCTGCATTCAAGAGATACATCCTCGAAAGGACGACGGGAGCTGTCCTTGCACCAGTATCAGCCTCTCCCAAGACCTTTTATACGCTCCCAATCAACGTATCCCTTTCTCTCGTATTTTTTTCCCTCAGCTGACGATACCACTTCTTGAGGGCTCCTCAGTCCGTGACTAAAACAATGGTCGCCCCGGAGGAACATTATTGTGGAAATATTGATTCCGAATTAGTCCAACAACGTGGTTTCTGGAAGGAATCTGAGGAGAGAAGGAAGGAAGATCGCCTCAGATGGCTTACGTAACCTAAAAATCCTGGTTTGAGGATAGATTTAACACGTAGCCCGCAGGAAGACGAGGAGTATCTCTCTTTCTCGGACGAATTTAGGTTTGAAACCGAACAATGCCGTTGGTGCAGAGGCTGAGTTTTCACTCTGTGGAGGAGGGGTGGAGATTTTTTACAAGGTGATTCTCATCCTTGCATTAGTTCCATGCAGTGTGCGAAACCAATACGATTAAGAACGAGCAAAGAACTAGAAACTGAATTATAAGATGCGAAAAGTTTTCGATAGTTAAATAAGGTTATTATTATTCGATGTTAATAAGTACTACATAGGATTGAAAGAAGGTTAGAATAGCTTACCATAATAAAATCTCGTTATTTGATAACGAAGGTTAAGCAGAAGTGGAAAATAGCGACTTGACTGGGACTCGAACCCAGGTCCTGCACTTGTCGCAAAAGGATTATGATTTATGGAACCTAGGTTCCAAAATCCTCGCGAAAATGTTAAAGTTCACATAAGTATACATTATGGACCACAACTCATCTTATATTCGGCACATACAGTTGCACATTAAACGTATGTAAATTAATGCATTTATGTATTAAGTAAATCTTGCAGAAAATCTCATACAGCCGATCACGATAAAACACGTAAAAGCATTGTAATAGCAAGTAATATGCAGAGCTCTCAATACGGCTTTATAAAGCACATTATGGACATGTAGATTAATCGAAAGAAAAACATTATAGTTGGAATGATGACTAAGAAACTTCAGCGATGTTTCGACTACTTTTTGGTAGTATATATATCAACATTATTTTTTGTTTAGATAGCCGTCGACCGCTTTTTAGTCCATAATTAAGGTATCATAATGGTCCTTGAATATGTAAAGCGATTTATTATGCTCGAGAGTCATATTGGTTTATTATCAAATGGGAATACGTAAGCTTTTATTAATTAATATTTATAATAACCATTATACAGCATGTAATATCACAAGGGCTGTGGTAGAAAGTATTGCATTTTCGGTATGATAGGTCAGTTTTTGTATTTTATCTTTTTATTATTTCCATTTTTACTACGCATCTTTTTCTTCAAAGGTGTTTGAGAAATTCGGTCATTGAAAGTTTTCATATTATTACATGTATTTATGTTTACTGCGATTAATTTTTCAATGTGTGTCGCAGGATTATTTCTTTGGATTAAAATTATTATTGATTAAAAACACTTCGATCTTGCCAACGATAGGTTTTCTAGGTGTACCCTTACCCTGTGGCGTTGATTTCGTATAGAGCTGATTATTCACTTTTTGTTTAGCTATTAGCGCTGTTATCCACTCAGTTGCTTCATTCTTTTTTCCTTTTATTGATATTTCTTCTTTTACTATGATCCATAGCGAATTAACTAGAGTTAGATGCGAGAGGAAACTTGCTAGTCTTAACAAATCTGTAAGTAAAGACGATTCTAATATATTCTTACAATTGACCTAACATTTGCGTAATGAATGGAATGGACAAGCTGTATTATCAACTTCCGATGACCATTTGGCAAAGTTATAGTAGATTATAATTCGAAAAGATCGGGTAAACTTCTATAAACCATCTCTTCCGCTGGACCCAATGATGCAACTGCGCAACAATGGCACGTACCCTCGGAGGGCGGTGTTAATTGGCTTCCGAGAAGTGGTGGGGGGCAGGGGAACGCGTGCGCGGGAGGGAAGGGGGTGGAGCGTTTTAGCCCACGACACCTCCCAGGGCATCTTCATCCCTAAGGAGCATTGCTACCGACGATTGGCTTCCTAAACGCTGAGAAGGGTACGTCATCCAGATAGGGACTCGTTATTTTGGAAATGCCAGAAGGATCGCACGCAACAATGGTTACCGACGGTGACGAGACGGTTTTTTCACACGCTCTCCTCCCACGCAAGGGACAGATGGGCCCCTGAGATGGGGAAACAGTAACGCTTTTTAGTTGCGAAATTTTTGTACGCGTGAAATAATGATAATGAAACGGAATTGAAGCTTGTAAAAATGATTTTCTAATTGCGCTGTGTATTTTTTTTTGGCGGGAAAGATCATAAGATAAATCCAGGTATACTTGAAAGTTCAAAATCGATCAAACTTAAAAGCGATAACCAGACGTAGAAACCAGTAGCTTTTCTGTCTTCGGAATGTACGAAGGTTTTTATTCTCAGGGTGTTTCATCTGCGATTTATCAGTATGTTACGATGTTCGATTTTTTTCTGCTTACGAATGTAATACACCCAAATGAAAAGTAAAAATACAGAGGTTAAAAGCAGACAAAACATGACGGAGTGTCTTGTTAAACGTGTAATAAATAGAAAATAAAATAGTAGGCTACGTTTGCGAAGGCACGTGAACAATTTCACACGTGATTTATACGAATCATTTTGTTCATAAAAATGTTTAGTGTCCCAGAATCATCTTCGTAAAGGGGAAAATATTAGAGAAATATTGATTCGGAAAATTCGGTGCTGTTTATTGGACAATCGCAAAGATACATACGCATGGCGCATAACGAGTTACTTGGAAGAAGGAATACGCAATCAACCGCTCGAATTTAAACCCTCGAAGTACGTCATATACCGAGAGCAAGTTGGATTAATTTATTCAAAAAGACGTCCGAAACCTAAAGATTGTCACCCATTAAAACTCGATGAATTACGAGGCCGTTTTGGATCAATTTCGAGTATCGCATAAATTTTCGGGTTTGTTTTGTCACACGGTTCCGCCAATATGGCTTACGTAGGCAGCGGATTCAAGTGGCATATGGATAACTTCCATAGCGACTACCAGAACGCTTGGGGTTTTCATGGAGGGTAACCTGACGTGCGACCGGGCGATGTGTCGAGATAAATTGATGCTCGTAATGTGTCAAGTTTAAACGATGGCTCACCCCCACCCCCTCTATCGGGCGAGTTTCAGAAATTAAAAGGAAAGCTAAAATGCGCGCAGCTGACGCCATACTTCAGGAAGTACTCACGCCTGAATGAGATCCAGCAGGGACAGACATTCTGTTACATGCATAGATACACTGATAAGATTCAATTTCAGCCGATATTTGCCGAAGATTGTATCAACAAGTGGCTTCAATGTTTACATTCTGGTGAGTTGTGTGGTTACAAAAGTGGGAATGAAAGAACTATTCACTCTCATCCAGATATTAGACAATGAAACAAATGACAGTAGAAAATACTGTCGTTTGTTTCATTCATTGTTGAATTACGTGGGCTGTTTTTCCGTATTCATTTCCGTGCTTATAACCAATCATTTTTGATTAATAATTTATTCGTTTAATACATTATTCCAAACCAGAGAAAAGTAATGAAAACTTTATTACTTTTTCTATAACTCATCAAAAACAATAGAGTAAAACCATGAAAATGAATACAAAAAACAGCCTCGCAACTCAGCAATGAATAAAAGATAAGATATTATATAAGAAGTATTACATTTATGGGTGAAGCGTATTAATATTTAATCGATTTTTTTCTTAAGTTACACCAAACCTCAAGCTTCAGCGTTATCAAATAGCTGTAATTTTCATAGTCATTTTCTTTAATTACATACACAAGTAGAACGGGTATAATAATAGTTCAATATATTTTTTTACCATCGAATTATCCCTATAAACTTTGATTAAGTTGAAAAGGTTTCACAAATTATTTTCAAACATTTTTATTGCTGCACATATCGTAATTTTATCGTTATCGAATTGAACTACTCAAAGCTACGAGTATTTAAGTATGCTGAGTCCTATCGCAATTTTTTCATTTAAGCAAGAACCAACGACTCAGATTGATACAAAAGTTAAGCTTTGCGTAATTATAATATGTATTCATTTGTCTTCACTATTAGGATTTTTTTCTTTTGTTTAGACCATTACTGTTTGTGTTTATATCCCGGTGTTTCGTGGCAACCATCAAGGCTGCGGGCATGCGAACAATGGAAATGGAACAAAAGAAATCTTTGGATATTTTTAAGTCCTATCCTCTCGCTTCTATCCATCACACACGAGTTTCTCGAGGATTTCTCAACTTTCTATATCGTGTGTAGAGAGAGGAGGAAGGGCACATCGATTGATTTTGCTCCCCGATCGCTGCGTGAGAGAATATCAAGCGACAAATATCTCGTTAAAGAGACGGCTTCGATGTTCCATAGACATGCAAATGTCCTCCCTAAAGGGTCAGACTTACCTCTTCGTGGCGTATCTCAGCTAATCGACAAAATGCTAACACCATCTATATGAGGTTCCTTATCCGATTGAATGGCAGGGAACCACACCCTTAGAATGCATAAAAAATAACCTTGTAATCGGCGTCATTTCCATCAAACCCCTTCCCCTCTGCAGGGTCCTTCCATCCCCTCAAAGCTATCGCCACCCAAAAAAAAATACTCAGGATGGCCCGTCTCCAACTTGCAATTCGTATTCTAAAGCACGTTTGACACGGATTTTTGATTCGCCCTCCCGATAGAGCGCCCGTCAACAGCCGAGAATGGTATGCGACAGACAGAGATGCAATATTTCTCATATATATGTGGAACTGAATTGTAGAAGATGTGTGCATCCACTCGACGAACATTTGTGAACACTTTAACATTGATATTTCGATCTCAACGGGTTTAATGTGGCTTTCAAGTATGATTCTTTTGAGGCTTGCAATCAATCAATGGACACAAGCTAAGATAACGAAAAAGAATCCGCTGTTGAAAAACAAAATCAATTTTAGGGACTTTGGCAACAATAGCCGCGGGAAAGTTGTTAAATATTTCCAAATGAAGGGACTCTAGCACTCGATTTACACATCGTCGGTACTACGGCCGTATGGTTGCGTACACAATTAAAATATCTATTTTAATCAATATAATTATAATAGATATTTTTGTAAGTCCTAATTAATATACGCTGTAAGTCTTGCCAAGCCTAGCATGGCTTGTAGGCAGATTTAATAAGTATTAAAAATGCAACTTTGAGTTTTAGAATTTTCAAATTTTCTTATTTAATACGCTCAATCCCGACAGGCAGTAAGTACAAAAAGGGACTGATGGCTCTTGAAAGAAGTTAGGAAGTCCTTCAGTATTTTCACGTATTTTGTTCGACTTCGCTGAAATTCGCTGATTGAGACAATATAATGTGCAAATGCATGATTCTAAATAAAGGAAGGAGAAGAGATACTTTTTTCACGATGGTTTATAATAAAAAAGACCAGTTTAAACTATTAATCTTCTGAAAAAGGATCTAATAGTTTCCCGGTGTATTTGACTAAAAAAATGTCACTCGGGTTTCTAGCTGGGTGATGAGGTTAGGAAGCTCCAAAAATATATTATGAATCTGCTTATTAAATATGATAATTAATGGATTCATAAAACTTCTTCGAAAACCTCATACGGATGTTGATATTTCACGAGTATTTACTCGAAGAAATTTCGTTTTTCTTTTTCCCTCGATTCTCCGTAGCGTTATACATAAGTACGGAGTCGTGCATTATAGATGAGTCTTCCCTTCTCCCATTCTCAATTGAGGCAAACGATTAGAATAGCGACAGAATCAAAAAAACAGCCCAAAAATGGGTCAGAATCATTCCAATCGAAAAAGATGAGGAACGCGGACGATTATTTTAGTTATAGTTCACTCACTGTTCGTGTGTGAACTTTGCCGACGCTCCTCATTCTGAATTCAGCACAGGAACCAAAATACGCGAACTGCTTTCCTCAATACGCATGTCTCCTTAAAAAGGAGGCAGATGCGGCGTGTGGAGAGAATTAAGGAGTGAAAAGGAAGGAATAAAATACGACACGGTTTCGGGACAGGTTTAAAAACATGCATCTACTACATAATAAACTTGCAAGCCCCATTTCGGCGTGTAGCAGGGGTGAAATCACCAGGACTCTACTCACAGTGTTTATTACTCTCGCGTATCGTATTTCGCGAGAAGAACGAAGTTCTAGAGTGACTCGTCCTTGCATCTCCCTGATTTACATTTACATTTACATAAATCAAACTGATTAAAGACTGAGAAAATCAGTAAATGTTTATTATTATTAATTGATTGATTTAAAGATTGAATTTGGCCAAAATAACGCCGTTATTCCCCCATATCTTATTGATATTGAACCATATTATGCACCACCTAAAAATTAGCTTAGTGAGCGTATATCAAATGAACTCAGCTATGAGCAGAACTCACCATCTCAGATGGTGGAGGTCACCTCCACCATCTGAGATGGTGAGTTCAATATATATATACACACAGTGGTACCTCGAGTTACGAGCAGCCCGACATACGAGTTTTTTGAGATACGAGCTGGAGCTCAGGTCATATTTTTGTTCGAGATACGAGCCCAAATTCGAGATACGAGCGCAAATTCGTGTTTCTGGAGCGTCCAGCTAGTTTGTGCGTTGGGTCGAGCATCATCCAAGAAAATCTCTCACTCACTCGCACGTGTTACCCGCTTGAATCGAAGTGTATCTTGTGCGCTGTAATCATTTTTGCGTGATTACTGAACTTTTTTACAGTTCAGAAAGTGCAGCCAAGAAGGCAGAAACAAGTAATAATTAAAGTTACGTTAATGTTAAGGTTAGCCTAAGTTTAAAGTTAAGAGCATTTTTTTAAGTATTTTCTTTTATTTGTAATAAATAAAGTGTTGTTTTAGTTTAAAGTTACGAAAATAGTTTTAAGTTTTAAAAAAGCGCCGTTTACGTATGTGTTTAGATTGCCTACACTCCTTCCCACCTCCTCGCCGTTCACCTTCGTTAGCCGAACTTGTCCGTCACCAAAGTAAGACTATTATTCTAAATAACTCTTTTATTTCTTTGTTTCATAACTTTGTTACGTATTTCTTAACTATACATGTTTATTTGTTAATTAAAAACATATCTTTATTCATAATTTACAATGTTTTGGGGATTTTTCATAGATCCGGAACGGATTAAAGGCATTTACATTACTTTCAATGGGGAAAAATGATTCGAGATACGAGCAATTTGACATACGAGCAAGGTTATAGAACGAATTAAACTCGTATCTCGAGGTATCACTGTACATATATATTGAACTCACATATATACCAATATATATATATATTGCAATTGATTAGGTCTTTTTTTAAGGGAAAAGGAATATTTCTCCTTTCAAGGAAAATGTTTTTTCCTAGGAAAGCACTACGTATGAAGAGTGATCATATTGTACTAGGAAATTTGTTTTAGTTCTTTCGTGTATTTTTAACTCTTTATCTTTAATCATACAGATCATTTATAAGCTACTGAAGATAATTACGGTTTATAAATAAGATATGCAGTCATTTTACAGTTTTATCTAGCAAACCCCCTAAACGACACAGAAACTTGTAAAACCATTGACCAAGAAAGCGATTTCATTGGAAAAAAAGGAAACCGCCCCAAAAAAGCCTGTACATCAGGTGTAAATAAGTACATAAACTACTGTAGTTTGCATATGAGGGGAAGAATAAAGGGGGCCAAATTACTTCGCAGATTACAAACTGGAGTGAGTACCGGAAAGTATCAAAGGCAGCTACTTACACACGTAGTGGAGGGAAAGGGGAGTCTCCCTAAAAGAAGATAATGTGTTGGGTCAATGGAGGAAGGGTTTGTATGAGCGGACAGAGAGAAGCAGATTTACGGATAATGGGAAAGAAGAGGGCGGGTAGCAATTGTGGTAGTTAACACGAAAGATTATCCACCCCAGTCTTTCTGAAGCTTGAGAGGGAGAGTTAGAGACCCTCCAGACACGCCTGGATGGGATAATTCCGGCCTGAGGAATTTTGTTGGACGACGCCACTTACTATCACTTCTCTGGATCCTTTGAATACCCACCCCGAAGGCGGAACGTGACGTGGACAAAACAAAGTGCCGGAGGTACTTCCATCCTCCCACACGCCAACCCTCGCTCTATTCCCCTTTTCTCCAATCTTCCTATCGCGGATGCCACGAGCGTGTCGCCTACCCTTAGGTTGCAACAATGACCTCCAAGAATACGAGATCAGGAATCGGATGTGACGTTACTCAAAAAATATATATATTCGCGATTAAGATGGCGAACCGCGTCCAATTCAGTTGAACATTAAATTATTCGGTCGAATTCGAGAGCTCTCAATCTCAATTGATCGAATTTATCGAGAATAATATTGAGATGACAAGTGTAAGTAGTTTTAATTATACGCTCAAAATGCCCTTTATACTTTTAGAACTAGTGTTCGGACACGATTTGTTATTACCAATGTGAATGGAACAAAGTTGCAAATATATGATTCTAAAAATAAACAGGGTTGAACCTCATAGATCGTGGAAAACTTCTACAAAACGATGGACTTCAAATTATATTTTTATGAATCCAATGGTTTTGGTATCCCTTGAGATCAAACATTGACATTTATATTTATCGCCTATAGGGGAATTTTAATGCAGAATTCTTATTATTAATTGCCCATTTATCATATTTAAATCTAATTTCTCTTCCTTCTCACAAAATGGCTAATTTTTAGATTAATCAGATTTTAGATTAATCTAAAAATTGGCAAAGTATGCAATCAACTCTCAATAAATAATAATAAAGATATTATATGTAACATCTTATACTTATTTATTCTATTCTATATTTTATATTTATTAATTCTGTTAATTTTTTATCAATCAAATCAAAGTTTACTAACACAAAGTATCAATTCTCTATTAGTAAACCACATCTATAAATATTTTTCATAATTTTCCAAAAATCTTAATATTAAGTTTTACCTGGCTTATTTATTCTACATTATAAAGCAAATATGAATTATTAATTAATGATGCATTATTTGTCTTTGAGCCAAAATAATCCTCCAATAATATTTCGATAATAAGTCAAAACCAATTTTTGAATAGGAAACAATACTAAGTTCACATTCATGAGTATCAATTACTAATATCATTTACTTTGACAGTTACTACTATTATTTTCTGACCTATTTTCATAAATAATCAGTTAATTATCAGTGCAATAATTTAAAATCAATCAAAGATCTTCCTTTATGTAGATAATAGATGTCACATCAATTTATTGAACCAATGTCGTTAAAATTCTCTAGTGAGTGATAAAAATACAGCTCTGAGTCATTTTCTTATAAAATATAATTGTAATTGCAGTATTATTTTTTATTCTACCCTTTTAATTTTCCATTTGTGAACTATTTTTTTATTTTAAAGGGGTTAAGTGAAACTATTAAAGATTGACCTGTACCCAGCAGTAAAGCAGCTTTGAATGATTTATTGAAATCAGTATGAGAAGGCGTGACTTTGTGAAAGGCCATATTATAATGAATAAACTTTGTAATTTCCACATAAAATATGCTTTACTAGCTGGTAAGTAAATTTTCTGTAGAAATAACTAAGTTTTTTCTTTATGTTACCTCTTTAACCTTATTAAATGCATACATTCTAAGAAGTAATTACCTTATAAATCCCTTAAATATACTATGATATTATTAATGATATAAGGAAAAAATATCTATTTCAGCCTTCATAAAAGGCTGCAATAGACCATCCACCTTCCATATTTCAATCTCTGATAAACCACCAGCACACTTCAAAAATAAAATCTTAGTATCAGAAATATATAAGAATTTTTAAGTCTTGGCTGTTTGCCAATTATTCTAATAATACTTAATGCTTAGTATATCTTATACATATGTGCAAAATTATTTACTTTCTAAGTTGGTTACTATGTCTTTGTCAATGAAGTTAATCAGTTATAGATATCTGATTTCAAATTAAATTTACTACTTCAAAAAGTTCATAATCCATGAAAAAGAATCATTAACTACCAATTCTAAAATTTAAGAGTCCTCAGGAGCTCCTTCCATCATATATTTCAAAGTATTTTTGCTTAATTTCTTGGAAACTTCAAGGATTTATACATCTATCATAGAGAACTTCATTAAAAAAACTAAATTATAGTCTATCTCGTTTCTCAAGCTAATTTGAGAACAAAATCTATTTCTAGATGGATGAATATGAATAATTGTTGGTAATAACAAGAAGAATATTGTAAGTTTGGGGCTGATGTAATAACTACATGTAGGGTCATCTACATTATCTGTGCACGAGCTATTAAGTTTGAAACTGATCATTAAACCTCAACTTTTGAATACTCTCTGCCTTATGCAATTAAGATGTTTAAAAATTTTATGGGTCGCCCTTACTATTAATTATAATTTAACATTATTAATCTTTTCTGAGATAATAAAGATGCAAAATAAGTTTAATCTCATGTACTGCACTCTTGACTTATGTTCAATGATAATGCTACTTTAACTCAAATATAAATTAAAATTTTGGATTTCTCATACTTTTTAACTTTTAAATGGTACTCCGTAGAGTTTCATGACAAATAAATGAAATTATTTGTCAGATTTTATTATTATTAGACAAATCAAGATAATAAAATTGAGGAAAAATTTATAATATACCTTATTTGTACCTCACACCACAAACAGAAAGTTGAGAGAAGGGAAGCTATGTTGATGATGATCATTTTTATACGCAAGGTATGCAATGTAGATATTTATAATTTTTTGTACACTTTTGCACTTTTTTCATTATCAATCAACAGGAAACTTCTACATGTATGATCATTTTCACGGATTTTGTTTCTCCATTAATTTTGAATCATCATTTAGTCTCTTATCGACTGAAATACTGATTCGGTTAACAGTATTAATGAATAAGGAAAACTAAGTTGGATTATTTCTTAAAATTTCAATGTTTGCAGTTAATTATTTTACGATAATTTGATCTTCGCGCTTTCAAGCCTGTCCGTGATTCAATTTCCTACGAGGATTTCGAATATCTCTACTCATTTGTTATTCCCATGTTTTCATAATGCGAGTAGTTGAGAAAAAGAAATTATCTGTAGCAATGTTTTTATTTTCCTGGGAGCTCGGTGAAACATGATGGCCTTCGTATCTTGTCCTTTCTCTTTTTCTCGTTGATAGAAACGAATATCCAAAATGATAAGCGTTATTAATAGCTACATGAATGACATAAAAAGAACTGAGGATGGGTTTTATATTGGTTATATTGACACTCCAGAACTTTATAAGCAATTCCTTGCTGACCTTAAAGAAGTAGGATTTTACTTCTCTGTTAGAGACTCAGAAAAATTTAAAGAAGAAGGTAAAACTCTCTCTTTTTCATTCCCCAGATCTTGTTGAAATTTCATGTCTGACATTCTAAACCGGTAAAATCTTGTTTCCCTTGTCTTTCAGGCCAATTTTTGTTCAGATGCAACAAATCTAATGTACCTGTGCCTTTTAGTGGTTCTCCCTTCAGGCGAGAAAAGAATATTATGTACCAATGTGCTTATGGTTGCCAGTATTATGGAAAGATGAAAAGAAATGAATGCTGTGAATCGGTAAATGCACATCCAAACTATATGAAAAGATTTTATTCATTTATGCTGAAAATTTTCTTGAGCTTTATGTGATAATGTTGTTTAGCCGTAGATGTTCCACATTATACTTAAACTACTGTTATGGAGCATATAGTTTGAATTCATTTATGACCCTAAGACTTGTAACGATTTCGTCTAAGAAACTTCTCAATTTTTTATTGGACTTTTCTCGCGTTGTCTAAAATATGCTTGGGCCGAAATCTTTGGATTTTCTTGTTAAGCATTAGCCTATTATTTACTATTGAATAGATGATTATGATGAGTTTCAGGACGATCCACTCATTTGTGAAAAGAAGCAGCTAAGGATAAGGCATTCAAAAAAATTGGGATGTAAGGCTAAAATGGCAGCAAAATGCATCAGGATATACTTGGATTATAAGATATCTTCTGATAATGCACATTGGCGACTAAAAAGAGAGGTAACTTTGATATAGTCAAGTTTAAAGTTTTGTATTAGAAGAATCTGTGATCTGAATGCTCTCCAATTGGAAAGATTTTACTTTTAAAATCCTGTGAAGGTTATACTCGTAAAAATTTCCTTTCTTCGTTTATTTTAAATTTTTATTTTTATTGTGATATAAAATTTTTTTATTGTGTAATTATTTATCCAGATTCAGATTATTTTTTTCTAGAAATGTTTGATTTCTGTACAAAATTAGTTTATATATGTTCTATTTTTATTGATTCTTTTATTAATACATCGGCATTTTAGAGTCTTTGCTGTTCATTGCTTTGACATATCAGTTAGTTTATTAAATAAATTTTCTGATATCTTCTTTACTTTCCATCTACATTTTATAATCATTTGAGAGCAAACCCATCTCTATAGTAATAATTTACAGTGGATTCTACTCCAAAATCTTTAAAGTTCATTGATCATTTTCTTTGATTGATAAAGTTCATGATTTGTGTCATCTCTTATGAGGTAATTGTTTTCCAATAGGTCATAAGCACCTTGAAAAGGGACCTGATGTCTGAGGATCGAAAGGTGAATAGTCTATCAAGATATTTTGTGAAAATATCTGAAGCTGAACAGCATTGTCATGATCCAATTCATCCTAAGGCAGCTTTAAAGAGGAAGTTAAAGTTAGCCAAGAAGAGCATCTTCTCTCCTCTTGAAGCAGTAAATGCTGAGGATTACATGGGTGGAAATGAGATTCATATGCTGGAGGCAGCTGATATCAATTTAGGCTGTGACTTGTCATCACAAGTCATTACGCATGTTGCTGAAGATGAAAGTGAAAATCTTAGGGAACAATGCCAGGTAAAGAATAAGGAAATTCTGAATCTCTCCTACGTTTGCCAGGATGAAGAGCAGTTGAAAGAATTATTGGTTGAGCTGACCAGAGTGACTGGAAAGTTAAATGACAATGCTATCAATTCCTCTGAAGTAGTAAGTGTGAAACCTGAAGAAGTTGAAGAGGAAGTTTGCTTAAGTAGTGATATCCCACCTTCAGCTGTCATTGACAAAGAACTGTCCTTTGACATTGATGACTCCAAACCAATGCTGTTTGAGAAAGATATAGGTTTGGATATAGATAAAAGTATATACTTTGACTGTGAAACTACTCCTACATTTGAAATTAAGGATGGTAAAAGAACAGCATTTATGGAGAATGATAATCTATGTCTTTCAAGTTTACACTCTAAGAGTTTGCAAAAATCTGTTCATGCTAATCAGGTAAAAGTTGAGATGCAAACCAAGACCTTGAGCCAAGACTTATTGGAATCATCAAGTGTAGAGTTACTACAAAGTAGTGGTAACAATGGTGATAATTTTATATTGCTTATTTATTGAGTAAAATATTTATTGATGTCATAGTGTAACATGTTGTGATTGTGCATCATGTAAGTGTAATCCTTGTGTGAATATTTTGTATTGTATATTCTATTGCTCTAAAATTTATTTTTAAATTATCTGACTTTGGAAGTATTAAAATTTTCAAAGTTGCTATTTCATTCTAACATTTTTAAATTTGTTCCTTTAAGGTCCCTCATTATTTGTGATCAACCCTTGAATTATCTTGGTGTGATTTAGCTGTTTGTAAATCAGTGATAAGTTCAACCTTTTATATCGTAAGTGATTTATTATAAAGAAGGATGTTAACTCTATATGTTGTTTTGATATCATTTATAATTTATTTACAATTTTTGCTTCCGGCCTTCATTCTATTGTTCATTATAAGCTAAATAATTAAAACATTGACATATTAATCAGTTTATAGCTTTTTAACTCTTTAGCTATGGTAATAAATAATCACCCGTTTCATATGATTGTTTATTTCTCCTGAGTTGTTGAGTATACAAGGATTGACTTGATCCTAGTTTTTCTATGAAGAATATTTAGTCTTTCAATTCATAGAAAGGCATATTGAATTGAATTGAAGGAGAAATGGCGTATCTGAATGTTAGGCTTAGGTGAAATATTAGAGCAAGTAAAGTTCGAATAAAAATTTTTTGTCATGTCACGGTTTTATAATACATTATATGATGTGAGTGTCATGAACTTGTGTTCTATTCTCCTGTGTTGTTGCAATGCTTTTTTTCACCAGATTAATAAAAAGTTTCAGGTTGGAAATGGCAATGAGAACCCACAAATAAATTTATCCTTGTCTCCATTGAACTCCATTGTCTTTAACTAAAAATTGCAGAATTATGACTTGGCTTTGCATAAAGATTTGTTTTAAAGTTAATGATGCATATTACACGGATGCAGAATATTTGACTTTGATTATTGTGAAATTCTAGTTTATAAGTAAATACATTACCATGAAAGAGGAAGTCTTGATGGAAGTGGCAATGAGAACCCACAAATAAATTTATCCACTCAATGGTTTCATCATCTATTAGTCAACATCTTTTATTATCCTTTGATGTATTCCTTTTTACCCACGTATCAATGCATCATTCTTGTTCAATCATATGCTCTCTCTTATTCATGCACCCATACCTAGAACTACTTTTGGATAGGATGATGTCGGTCTTATTCCTTTTGAGAGAAAATTCTTCCGTCCTCAGGTCTGAGAATTTTGCTTCAGTTTCTTGTAAATTGCTGATTCATTCGTAGGATAAAGTTCTATTACATCCAGTGTTTTGGTTGAATGCTTATCTATCAGGGAATTATAAACCCGAATGAAATATTTAATTCTGAAATGGATGAGTTTTAAGAATGTAAGACAAGCTTAGACTACTACTTTTTGCAGAAATGAATATTATTCATTAGGGAATTTTGATGCTGTCATAAAAGCCAAAGAATGGAAAAGAACTAGAAATTGGTCGTGATTTAACTTCAGATTAGTGATGATATGATACACCTTGTTCAGAATAGAGAACAGAGTGGACGTACAGTGAGAATTAATGAAAGCACTTGGTAGTTTCCATTATATTGTCTTCCGTAGTGTAAATCAACGAAGGTGCACTTACTAAAGTTTCCAATCAAGGATTTTTCCATCGCCGACGTAGATGAAGAGGTACGAAGAATCGAAAACGAAGACAGTCTCGGATTCATATGTAAAACCTGATCTCTACTTTTCTTTTAAAAAAATTTTATTGTACGATTTATTGATTTTATCGTCACTGTACATTTTAAGAGCTCTGCCATTCAAAAGAAACATCGACCGTGAAATTAATGCAACGGTAGTCAATAATCATGCCATAATGAACTTAAATTTCTGTTCGTATACAACTAGTAAACTTCTCTTGAAATTTATTCGCTGATTATTAATAAGTACATTGCTAAAATATTAATAGGCGAAGGATCTCGGGAAAGAATTTTCCCCGCAAAGATTCATTCAGGATATTAAGATTTACGAAGATCCGTCTCCAAACAATTACGATAGTAATTAAATTTTCAATTATTAATCCAAGCAATAACAATCAAAAACGCCGTTTGCCCTTTATTTTTCTGAATTCCACAAAAGCGTGTTATTTTAGCATCAGATTATGCATTGGGATGTGAGAACCGGCATCATAATTACTATGGATTTGTTGTTCGAAATGACGCTGATATCAATGCGATATTCGACTTTCAGCTGTCTTCTTAAGGTGAGCTGCAATTGAACTGCTGGCGGTGTGGTATCCTTCCTCTGAACTGAGTATTTATGTTTTAAATGATAACTAGTTAAATGTAGAGTCCATGCAAGTGCAGTGTAGCATCCAATACAATGATCTTCAAAGATTCAATTTTTCACTACCACTTTCTCATATAGATGGCCGTAGATCTTCGGTAAGGTCAGCCACCTCCGACGAAGCTAAAATACAGCGCAAAATGAGCACAGAAAGTCGTTTGGATTGCTTTAATAAAGATTTCGTAAGTATCTATTAAGGAAAATTATATTGTTAGGTAAACAGTGAAGGAATTCTGTAAGAAGTATTAAATCTCATCTGATAGCACCGTATTCTATCCTCATCTGAAGCTCAGTCTTCTAGCAATACATATTATTTTTTTATCCCTCTGAATTGACATATTTGCTCTGGGACCTGGATAATGTTTTGTCGTATGACATTCCTTAAATATTTTGATAAGAAGGCTAACTGTGTATAATTGGACTTATCATTACCGATACTCCGTACAGTGTATTCAGTATAGTATTCAGTCAAATTTAAAAAATGTATTACTGCAATCTTGATAATAACTTCAAAAGATCTCATTAATTTTAGAATTCTTAACCTATGATGTTGGCTTAAATTCAATAAAATGCATAAATTTTAACTAAAATTTATTTTCTAAAATTAATATTGAATTTTTAGGGGATATGAAAGAATTGATGTATTAGGATTGAGTTAATGCTGTGAAGTTTATTGCAATTCAGAATAAAGTCAAATCTTAATGGGGAACTGATAAGATTGGGTAAGTGGCTTCTCAAATGTTTGTCACAAAATGAAAGGAGAAGCTTATTTCTGATCAGACTGTAAACATTGAAAAGAAATAACATAACCTAGTGGCTCTAGATACATTATATGCAAAGCTAACGTTTTCTCTGTCTTTGATTGTGGAGGTTAATCCTTCGGCAGTTGTTAATCTAAGTAACCAAAATGAAACTCATTGAGAAGTATTGTAATATGGGCAAAGATTTGCATATTCAACATTACACATGGTTTTCAGTACCTCTTTGTCAATGTGTGTAGCACTACATCCAAACATTAACTCCTTACGGATATAAATTTTTTGTTTTGTTAAAAGACTTGTGGCATGTATATAGTAAGAGTTATTATTAAATTGTAAAGTTAGGTTATCAATAAGAAGATGATGCAAACGAAATAATATTTATATAGGAAAAGTTTCTTCAAAATACTCTTCATTTCCAAAAATTAGTCTGGTTGTTAATTTATTATCCAGGTTGTAGAATTGATAGAGGAATTAAGTAGAAACCTTTATGATGTTTAAAAGAAAGCACAAAGTTTAGTTATAACTCTTTTAATCATATCTCTAGACTTTTTGAGGTGTAGATAATAAACTACTAAAATGCCGTTACTAAAAAGAAAAATATAAATGAAAACTATCAACCGATTTCTTTGTTCTTCATATATTCATATATATGCATAAATAAACAATGTTAATCTTTTGTATGATGTTTTTTAATGGATTACATTTTTTCCTTTTTCAGTGAAAAACTACCAATAGTATGGAGTGTCATAGGATATGGAAGATGGAGTGTCTACCATCATCATATGACAGTTGTACCTGGACCAAGGCAGCTACCACCAAGCAAAAGATTTGGGATCAGAGGACAAGAATGGTAATTCTTCTTGGATTTTGTTTCATCATTATATAGTAGTCACAGCTTTGCAGTTGTTGGGTTAGTACTTTTTACTCTAACGCAGAAAGAAATTATTGAAAGGTTTACCAATGTTTGAGTTAATTAAGAGCCTAATTTAAATGTGGCATGGTTCTAAAATTATGTAGAAATAGATATATATGCCTGATAAAGTATTGCTCTATAATAGGTTAGTTTCTTGCATAGATAAGTGGGTCGGCCTGTTTATTTCGTTTTCATTTTTATATCCTGAAATTTTTGGAGTGGTAGGTTATTCTTCTCAATTAATTGGTAATGAGAAATGCGTCAAAGTTCAAGATGAGTTGTGTGAGGTAAATGCTAACAGATGCTTATTAGAGAGGATTGAAAATATAATCCACACTCATCGGACGTCCCATTTACGTTTGATCGAATTCGGCACGAGGTCGTGCCTCGGCGCAAGTTTCAGATCCGGACATCGCGAGGTGACTAACTAAAGTTATTCCATAGGGTACGAAATGTTAGTTGGAAACGTAATTTACGTCGAAGACGACATTCGCGTGAAAAGTGCTATGCCGTGAAAATGATTTGAATGGTTTTGCTTACGAGATTAGGTAGGTAGAAAGTGTCGATTACGGTATAGGTCGCCATAGTAGAGAGAGACAGGGAGACGCGTCGTCGCTCGAGCGCATAATAAAAAATATTTAATAATGTAATGTTATCAAATTTAAATATATATCCACATATGTTGAATAAAGGTATAGACCTGATCGTTTGATTCTTTATGCTTCAGAACATTTGTTTCATCGATAGATATATTTAATCAACTTAAATGAGAAAAAGAACTCTGCGAATTTTTCCTTATAATTCATTTTTTATTCAAGAAATTCATTAATTTATAAAAAAGCTTTAATTATTACCTTTCAGATCTTTGTTAGACAATTCTATCAACTTGCAGTTTTTATATTTTTTCCGTAATAGCACTGCTGGGTTGGGGTATAAATTACATTTTTTTACATCGAGGACAATTTCTCAGCTCCGACCCAGCAGTGCAATTTTTTTAAGGGTTAGTGGGTTATGATTTTAAAAGTAAAATTTTCAACACCCGAAAAAAATTAATTTTTCGATTTTGAGGCAAATAAAGATGGAACAATTCGGGCGCCTTGCGGCGTTGGGACCCCGCCGCCCACGGGGGTTCGAGAGCTGGGAGCGGGCTTGAGACTCCCGCAACACTAAAGTACGGGCTCGATTCTGTTTATAATGCGAAAAAATCTCCTGGTTCAATTTTTGGGCGGCCAGGAGCTCCCGACGAGAACCGAACCCGTGAACTCCAGCGTCGCACCTAGGTGCCTCAGCCCACTCGGCCAACCGCTCGAACGATGAGAGTAGAGCAGAATTTGCCTATACCTTTCCTCAGCGGTTAGAGTGATTCACCCGCTGTGGCGAGTAAGAAAGATAGTCGGGTAGAATCAGCTGAACAACGTTCTTGATTTCACATTCTCATTTCTTACCATGAAAATGTGTTTGTATAGAGTGCGGGCTATATGGCATTCGATATTTTCCTCGTGGAAACCCGATCATTCATTATTCACGAATACATAGGCTTATAATTAATGAATGATTACTTTTTACTCCATCCTTAACGCCATCAGTAATTTGTTTTATTATATACTTCTTGCCCTGAAGAGGTATAGGGATAAAATTCGTTCCTTTTTGGAATTTTCTTTTTATTTTGGTAATATAAAATAAAATCAATGGAGTCCCGATCATTCATTATTTACCAGATTCGCAATGCGAGCTTGCAGTTTACTTATTTTCGTGAGCAGTAAATGTATCTAGTCTTGAATAATATCACTGGTCACAGGCACTGTATTTTTCTTTTTTTATCTTTTATTATATTTTAAAGTAAATTTAAATTTCCGATTGAACATACAGTCAAATGTAGATGCATTTGAATCCTTCTTATTCAGTATTGCCTCTATTAATGCAAGATTTTCTTTTATAACTTGAGGTCTAAATATTTTATTTGTACGTGTGGCTATATCAAAGTAATAAGTTTAATCATCATTAAGATAAATTTTTACTTACTTGTGAATTTCATGCAAATAATGCGGAATTTATGTCGTTTGCATTATTTTTGATCACCTTTAGAAAGTAATACTTCATTTTAGCCATTTCGATGTTAAGAATTCATATTTTTGGTGATCTTTGGAGTAAAATGCCATATTTTATCGCTTATTTTATGGTTCCTCATACCATTTTGATCGTTTTTTCTTTATAACCTGCTATTAAAAAATTAAAATGTATATTATCTACTATATTCTATATAAGTTATTATGAATTTATTAAACTTATATATAATTTAAGTTTAAATGCAACATGGATGATGATGGATAAGTCTTTATTTACATTTGTGGTCATGTGTAGTGTTTGATGTGTATTTTAATGATTTCTTTGGCTGAAAGAAGCCCTGGTTAAGGATGATGGTTTATACGTAGTTTTCTATCAATGAAAAAGTCTAGGTATTCCTGTAAGTTCATCAGTATTTCACTATTAAATATCATCCTTTATTACTTTGTTCTCAATTGAATAATAGTATCTTAGATTGGTATTCATTGGCATTTCTTTTTTCATGAGGAATGCAGCTTATATGATTCATTCACTGGTTGTTAAGGGAAACAAACTGGGGTATGGAGATGTGGACTGCCCTCGGAGGAAGTTTTCAAGAGCATGTGGGAACTATGAAGTCTGTAAGTAATACAGTTATTTTGAATTCTTCAATAGGTTATATTTTTGGAGGCATGGTTGTTCAATACTTCTAGTCTTTAGAGCATATAGTGCTTGGGAGTGAGCTAAAACTTTTATGCTTCTCCATTTTATTTATTGTCAGTTGTTGATTAGATTTTAAAGCTTATTTATTAATTGTAATGTAAGAAGATGAAAAGCTGACCATGCTGAATTCTATTTTTCCAGGTCAGCTTATAATCAATCAATAAACTGTATGTTAGGTCCATATCAATAGATAGTATAATCTACTAGTTTCAAGTTCTTTCCGGGGAATAAGTCTTGTGAACAACAAGTACTGTCCTTCTTTATTGAGAATCTTGGGGACCATTAGCTAAAGTTAATGAATGGATGAAGTGCAGTTTAATTATATCCCTCTTTTTGCTTTAATTCATTATTAGCCAAGGTCAATTCAACAATATATTTAGTTAGTTCTCCTGAAGAATTTTTCAATTCAATAGCATTAAATTAAATTAGATTAAATTAATCATGAATAAAAAATAATGCTTTAGAAAGGATGTTAATGAATCACATGATGGTTCTTTTACTGTCATCAAATTTTTCTAACATCATAAGGGATTGCGTAGTTTTAAATATGTTAAATTTTAATAACATACAATTATATTGTAGGATAATTTTTTATTACACATCTCAATGTTATATCTATCATTCAGAAGTATTTATCAATTTCCAAATGAAATTGGGAACTTTGAGGGGAGAATCAGCTGAGTAATAAGACCAATAAGGATATCAGGGCAATTTATTTACTTAGTTGGATGATTCATCTGTTTACTTTTTCATTAATATCTGTAGAGAGTTGGGTTTAGAATGGAGATTCCCTTGAAATTTTCATAATATCAATATATGTGAACAACTAAAGCTATTTGTATGCTATATTTTTTTACAGGAATACTTCAATTTAAATTTATTTGTATAGAGATAGTTTTTTCTGTTCTCTTGTATATTTAATGATGATATTACAGTGCAATGTGTGTGAAATTTATAAACAATACTATAACACATTTACATTTAATCCCTGTATATTATTGAGCTTTGATAAAAACCTATGTTTTATTGATATTTCATACAGTTGTATATAATATAATAATAGCATAATATAAACAGGTCACAGAGATGTTAATGAATTTCACAAGCCTTATTTAAAAATTTAAAGTTTTAGTTGTTATTTGGAATATTTAATTACATATACACTACAACAGATCATATCCACCAAAAGTTTTCTAAAAACAGCCCCTAATATTTTCAGGTTGTTATAAGTAATATCTAAGCTACACTTCCATATCGGTCTCATCCAATATCCCGTGCTACAGTCATAAAGGTCCCCTTGTTAATGTTATATCTATCATTCAGGAGTATTGATCAATTTTAAAATGAAATGGGAAACTTTGAGGGGAGAATCAGCTGAGTAATAAGATAAATGAGAATGTCAGGGCAATTTATTTACTTTAGTTGGTTGATTCATTGGGAAAGTTTTTCTGTATTCCTGTATAAATAATGAAGATATTATAATGCAATGAATTCCTTTTAATTTTAAAATAATATTTGTGAAATTTTTTAACAATACTATAACACATTTATATTATTGTGCTTTGATAAAAACTTATGGGTATTTTTATATTGATCATGCAGTTGTATTTAATTTAATAACAGCATAATATAAATGTGTCACAGTGATTTAAATGGATTTCACTAGCCTTATTTAAGAATTTAAAGTTTTAGTTGTTTTTTGGAATATTTAATTATATATCAATTATATAATTATAACATAATTAATAATTAAAAGCATAATCAGGAAACTGTATGTATTCATAATTTTCCTTATTTAATATTTTGTATTATTATTAAGAATGTTGTAAGATTTTTGTAGTTTGACAGTTTCTATATTTTTTATATTCTACTTGAGGTAGAAAAGTATGTTAAACTCTCAGTTAATGAACAAGTTAGGGAAAAGGTTCTTAAACTTCTTTAACTCTTAAATATCTTGTATTTATTATGATCATACAAAGGAGGGAGAATCTTATTTTGATACACACTTCTACCGTTACAGGACATCAGATATTTGTAGAGCAAGAGGCTACAACAGAATTACAGGTGTACCTGGGGCAAAGCATCAGTTACAGTCATCCTTGGTAAGTAAATGTATTTACCTCTCACTTTCTTAGTAAAGCATATTTCAGTCACAAAATATTTAAGTAAGATGAAACTAAATATTTTTCTAAGTATTTTTTGTGGGATATTGATTAGTATAAAAAAATTTTAACTGTGGATAAACTTGCATGGATTGAAATTCTAAATTCTTCACAATACCACCCAGTATTTCCATTATTTTTTCAAATGCATTTAAAATTTATACAAAGCCAATTAAAATGTAGTGAATGAAGATTTATGCAGTTTCATGTCATTGAGCTACTTTCTTTTTTAAGGAAGGCAAAGGAGAGGAAGAAAATATTCCAGAGGACCAGAGGGAGTTTACCAGTAAACCCTTGGGAATACTTGCTATCTTGGACAAAGGCTACTTCTACAAAATACTTGTACCAGGAAGGAAGACTATCCAGTTGAGGTGCGCCATGTTGGACTTACTTCCTTCACGGCTGCGAGCACCCCTTTGCACCCAACCTGACAGTAATGGTGTCCCTTCAATAAATGTTGGAGTGCACATATTGTGTACAATGTGCACTCCAATACTTATTGAAGGGACACCATTACTGTCAGGTTGGGTGCAAAGGGGTGCTCTCCGCTTTGAAGGAAGTAAGTCCAAGTTAGGTTGGGAGGTGCTTGCAGTGGAGGAGTAGCACAAGTTCCACGCAAAACGTGGCATGAGTTATGATGATAGAAATATTAAGTGAAGTGGAAGTGACTTTATAGTTTCTCAAAAAATAAATCACAAAAATTTTTGTACCATCTTTATTTATTTCATAATTTCTAACAATTGTTTTAACCCCCCCCCCCCCTCGGTTATTTCAAATTCTTTAAAACATTTCCATGTCATTTGTCATGGCCATTTCATCCCTCTATGGAATGGAATGCCTGGGAGTGAGCTAGTCTTCTTATCCTATTCTCTTCTATTGAATATCTAGTTGACAGAGAACTAAGATGGAAAACCCTAATTCTTTCTTTCAACATTATGAGGAGGAAAGCTTACAGTATTGGATTCTATTCTTTCCAGATCTTACTTTTCATTGATCAACTCTCTATGTTAGGTCCTCACCAATAGATTATATTATCTGCAAGTTAGAAACAAAATTATTTATGTGGTGGCTATCATTCCAATAACTTATCATTAAGATACAGTAAGCATCTGATATCACTTTCCCTAGTATTGACTATATGTTTTCTAGCGGAATGACAATTCAGTTAATTCTTCAAAATTTCTGACTTACTAAAATTTTTTGGGTCCCAAACCACTGACCGACAGCTCCCTTGAATTAAATTTTTAATATGCTGAATGAATAGGCATCTTGTACAATGTACAACATTATTTAAACACATTAAGGAATCAGCAGGCAGGATATTGAAATTCTTAAATGATGGTCAAAATTTAAAAATCTTTATAATCCAAATATAAATTGAAGTCATTTATCAAGAAACTGATTCTTTATGAAATTAACTATATTATCAAAGATGAAACATGTTAAAGAAAACTAAGTTCACCATTAAAACCTTCTCATTAACTTATCCAAAGATTGAAATCATCTTGAATTTAAGATTTTATTTAAAATTAAGAACTAAAAGATTATGATATAGAGAAATATTTCAATTTTGTATTACATGTAAATTGATAAAATCCACCCCATAAAGAATTTTGTTTTAAACTCACAGGTAATATAATCTATTTGTGAGGACCTAACATACATATTGTCAATCGATGAAAAGTAAGATCTGGAAAAAATAGAATCCAGCACTGTCAGCTTTCCTCCTCATAAAATTGGAGGAAAGAAATAGAGTTTTCGATCTTAGCAGATAGTCAACCAGATATTCAATAGAAGAGAACTGAATAAAAAGACTAGACTAAAAAAAGCTAACTCCCAGGCATTTAAAGGCTGGCGTGAGGGATGAAACAGCCATGTCCAGAAACATGGAAATCTATTGAACAATTTAAAATAATTCTATAACTTATTCACTACATGGATACTGAATGCTGCCAATAACTTCTCAGGGCAGTTTACATCTCCAAATTTCATTCTTCTTCAGCCAAGGGATGTATCCCATGTGCTGCATCTTCAAGTAAAAGAAAAGGAATGCTATGAACACCAATATAATCTACCATAAATCTAAATATGAATGAATAAAATGATATGGACCAAAATTTATAGGTATATCAAATAGATAATTAAATTCACTTTTTTGATGAAGTTGTAAGTAAAATTTCAACTCCTTAGTACCATTTAAAAGCAGTCCTGGAATAAGATTTCCTTCATGTACAAAAAAACTGGAAAAGAAACCCTTAATTTTTAGAATTTGCATGATGGATACCTAACACCACTTTGAATTTCCAGAAAATTTTTCTTAATTATCAATCATTCATCACTGATGGCTGCAGTCAAGACTATCCACAAACAGAATAAAAAAGTAAATCATATTTGTTTGACTGCCACAATAGAAAAAGAAAAGTATATCCATTCATTGACAATAATAAAATATAACATATAAAAATAATATACTTTTCATCAACAAATAGCAATTGAAATAAATGCTCATTAGAAGAAATGAAAGAAATTGAGAACGTAACGATAAATATTTTTCTGATAAGCCACTATTTATATTTTGGATTACACTATATCATATATTACATTATATTTGTATTATATCATATCCTTTAGTAGCATTTTATTCGAAATATAACTCCCATATTATTTATTACACCTATCTCTCTCCTAATATTATAGATGTGAACTATGACAAATATTGATAACACAGAAATATTTTTTTAAACGTGTTATTAACATGATAATAATTCAAACACAATACTAATGAATGGATCATTTCTTTTATTTAAATTCTTCAAATTAATTCTATTGCTTACCTGTTTCTAAAAGCACACATGCTGCTTAAAATTCTCTCAGAGGAAGTTTCTTAAAAATCTATGCTGTGTTCCCTTTACAGACTAGAAATGGATCTTATGAGCTGCACCTATGTATAAAATAGAGTAAATCCAAATAAAAACCAACCTAAGTGACAATAAAAAAATATTTAATTAACCACAATAAAGGCACAATCTTTGACAGATAATTTTATTTCTTGTAAAATACTACGGGCATGGAAATACAATGCATTGGCTAACCACTTGAATTTTTCATTAAAAGAAAAAAAAATATATATATATTTTTTAAAGAAATCATATATATATTTTTTTAAATGAAATATATCAGCCTTCATCCTTCAATTCTTTCAACCAAAGAAATTATTTTCTTTATATTTATATTAACATTATTCTACATTAAATGCATCAAAATTTATAGTAGGGCTGTTTTTAGAAAACTTTTGGTGGATATGATCTGTTGTAGTGTATATGTAATTAAATATTCCAAATAACAACTAAAACTTTAAATTTTTAAATAAGGCTTGTGAAATTCATTAACATCTCTGTGACCCGTTTATATTATGCTATTATTATATTATATACAACTGTATGAAATATCAATAAAACATAGGTTTTTATCAAAGCTCAATAATATACAGGGATTAAATGTAAATGTGTTATAGTATTGTTTATAAATTTCACACACATTGCACTGTAATATCATCATTAAATATACAAGAGAACAGAAAAAACTATCTCTATACAAATAAATTTAAATTGAAGTATTCCTGTAAAAAAATATAGCATACAAATAGCTTTAGTTGTTCACATATATTGATATTATGAAAATTTCAAGGGAATCTCCATTCTAAACCCAACTCTCTACAGATATTAATGAAAAAGTAAACAGATGAATCATCCAACTAAGTAAATAAATTGCCCTGATATCCTTATTGGTCTTATTACTCAGCTGATTCTCCCCTCAAAGTTCCCAATTTCATTTGGAAATTGATAAATACTTCTGAATGATAGATATAACATTGAGATGTGTAATAAAAAATTATCCTACAATATAATTGTATGTTATTAAAATTTAACATATTTAAAACTACGCAATCCCTTATGATGTTAGAAAAATTTGATGACAGTAAAAGAACCATCATGTGATTCATTAACATCCTTTCTAAAGCATTATTTTTTATTCATGATTAATTTAATCTAATTTAATTTAATGCTATTGAATTGAAAAATTCTTCAGGAGAACTAACTAAATATATTGTTGAATTGACCTTGGCTAATAATGAATTAAAGCAAAAAGAGGGATATAATTAAACTGCACTTCATCCATTCATTAACTTTAGCTAATGGTCCCCAAGATTCTCAATAAAGAAGGACAGTACTTGTTGTTCACAAGACTTATTCCCCGGAAAGAACTTGAAACTAGTAGATTATACTATCTATTGATATGGACCTAACATACAGTTTATTGATTGATTATAAGCTGACCTGGAAAAATAGAATTCAGCATGGTCAGCTTTTCATCTTCTTACATTACAATTAATAAATAAGCTTTAAAATCTAATCAACAACTGACAATAAATAAAATGGAGAAGCATAAAAGTTTTAGCTCACTCCCAAGCACTATATGCTCTAAAGACTAGAAGTATTGAACAACCATGCCTCCAAAAATATAACCTATTGAAGAATTCAAAATAACTGTATTACTTACAGACTTCATAGTTCCCACATGCTCTTGAAAACTTCCTCCGAGGGCAGTCCACATCTCCATACCCCAGTTTGTTTCCCTTAACAACCAGTGAATGAATCATATAAGCTGCATTCCTCATGAAAAAAGAAATGCCAATGAATACCAATCTAAGATACTATTATTCAATTGAGAACAAAGTAATAAAGGATGATATTTAATAGTGAAATACTGATGAACTTACAGGAATACCTAGACTTTTTCATTGATAGAAAACTACGTATAAACCATCATCCTTAACCAGGGCTTCTTTCAGCCAAAGAAATCATTAAAATACACATCAAACACTACACATGACCACAAATGTAAATAAAGACTTATCCATCATCATCCATGTTGCATTTAAACTTAAATTATATATAAGTTTAATAAATTCATAATAACTTATATAGAATATAGTAGATAATATACATTTTAATTTTTTAATAGCAGGTTATAAAGAAAAAACGATCAAAATGGTATGAGGAACCATAAAATAAGCGATAAAATATGGCATTTTACTCCAAAGATCACCAAAAATATGAATTCTTAACATCGAAATGGCTAAAATGAAGTATTACTTTCTAAAGGTGATCAAAAATAATGCAAACGACATAAATTCCGCATTATTTGCATGAAATTCACAAGTAAGTAAAAATTTATCTTAATGATGATTAAACTTATTACTTTGATATAGCCACACGTACAAATAAAATATTTAGACCTCAAGTTATGAAAGAAAATCTTGCATTAATAGAGGCAATACTGAATAAGAAGGATTCAAATGCATCTACATTTGACTGTATGTTCAATCGGAAATTTAAATTTACTTTAAAATATAATAAAAGATAAAAAAAGAAAAATACAGTGCCTGTGACCAGTGATATTATTCAAGACTAGATACATTTACTGCTCACGAAAATAAGTAAACTGCAAGCTCGCATTGCGAATCTGGTAAATAATGAATGATCGGGACTCCATTGATTTTATTTTATATTACCAAAATAAAAAGAAAATTCCAAAAAGGAACGAATTTTATCCCTATACCTCTTCAGGGCAAGAAGTATATAATAAAACAAATTACTGATGGCGTTAAGGATGGAGTAAAAAGTAATCATTCATTAATTATAAGCCTATGTATTCGTGAATAATGAATGATCGGGTTTCCACGAGGAAAATATCGAATGCCATATAGCCCGCACTCTATACAAACACATTTTCATGGTAAGAAATGAGAATGTGAAATCAAGAACGTTGTTCAGCTGATTCTACCCGACTATCTTTCTTACTCGCCACAGCGGGTGAATCACTCTAACCGCTGAGGAAAGGTATAGGCAAATTCTGCTCTACTCTCATCGTTCGAGCGGTTGGCCGAGTGGGCTGAGGCACCTAGGTGCGACGCTGGAGTTCACGGGTTCGGTTCTCGTCGGGAGCTCCTGGCCGCCCAAAAATTGAACCAGGAGATTTTTTCGCATTATAAACAGAATCGAGCCCGTACTTTAGTGTTGCGGGAGTCTCAAGCCCGCTCCCAGCTCTCGAACCCCCGTGGGCGGCGGGGTCCCAACGCCGCAAGGCGCCCGAATTGTTCCATCTTTATTTGCCTCAAAATCGAAAAATTAATTTTTTTCGGGTGTTGAAAATTTTACTTTTAAAATCATAACCCACTAACCCTTAAAAAAATTGCACTGCTGGGTCGGAGCTGAGAAATTGTCCTCGATGTAAAAAAATGTAATTTATACCCCAACCCAGCAGTGCTATTACGGAAAAAATATAAAAACTGCAAGTTGATAGAATTGTCTAACAAAGATCTGAAAGGTAATAATTAAAGCTTTTTTATAAATTAATGAATTTCTTGAATAAAAAATGAATTATAAGGAAAAATTCGCAGAGTTCTTTTTCTCATTTAAGTTGATTAAATATATCTATCGATGAAACAAATGTTCTGAAGCATAAAGAATCAAACGATCAGGTCTATACCTTTATTCAACATATGTGGATATATATTTAAATTTGATAACATTACATTATTAAATATTTTTTATTATGCGCTCGAGCGACGACGCGTCTCCCTGTCTCTCTCTACTATGGCGACCTATACCGTAATCGACACTTTCTACCTACCTAATCTCGTAAGCAAAACCATTCAAATCATTTTCACGGCATAGCACTTTTCACGCGAATGTCGTCTTCGACGTAAATTACGTTTCCAACTAACATTTCGTACCCTATGGAATAACTTTAGTTAGTCACCTCGCGATGTCCGGATCTGAAACTTGCGCCGAGGCACGACCTCGTGCCGAATTCGATCAAACGTAAATGGGACGTCCGATGAGTGTGGATTATATTTTCAATCCTCTCTAATAAGCATCTGTTAGCATTTACCTCACACAACTCATCTTGAACTTTGACGCATTTCTCATTACCAATTAATTGAGAAGAATAACCTACCACTCCAAAAATTTCAGGATATAAAAATGAAAACGAAATAAACAGGCCGACCCACTTATCTATGCAAGAAACTAACCTATTATAGAGCAATACTTTATCAGGCATATATATCTATTTCTACATAATTTTAGAACCATGCCACATTTAAATTAGGCTCTTAATTAACTCAAACATTGGTAAACCTTTCAATAATTTCTTTCTGCGTTAGAGTAAAAAGTACTAACCCAACAACTGCAAAGCTGTGACTACTATATAATGATGAAACAAAATCCAAGAAGAATTACCATTCTTGTCCTCTGATCCCAAATCTTTTGCTTGGTGGTAGCTGCCTTGGTCCAGGTACAACTGTCATATGATGATGGTAGACACTCCATCTTCCATATCCTATGACACTCCATACTATTGGTAGTTTTTCACTGAAAAAGGAAAAAATGTAATCCATTAAAAAACATCATACAAAAGATTAACATTGTTTATTTATGCATATATATGAATATATGAAGAACAAAGAAATCGGTTGATAGTTTTCATTTATATTTTTCTTTTTAGTAACGGCATTTTAGTAGTTTATTATCTACACCTCAAAAAGTCTAGAGATATGATTAAAAGAGTTATAACTAAACTTTGTGCTTTCTTTTAAACATCATAAAGGTTTCTACTTAATTCCTCTATCAATTCTACAACCTGGATAATAAATTAACAACCAGACTAATTTTTGGAAATGAAGAGTATTTTGAAGAAACTTTTCCTATATAAATATTATTTCGTTTGCATCATCTTCTTATTGATAACCTAACTTTACAATTTAATAATAACTCTTACTATATACATGCCACAAGTCTTTTAACAAAACAAAAAATTTATATCCGTAAGGAGTTAATGTTTGGATGTAGTGCTACACACATTGACAAAGAGGTACTGAAAACCATGTGTAATGTTGAATATGCAAATCTTTGCCCATATTACAATACTTCTCAATGAGTTTCATTTTGGTTACTTAGATTAACAACTGCCGAAGGATTAACCTCCACAATCAAAGACAGAGAAAACGTTAGCTTTGCATATAATGTATCTAGAGCCACTAGGTTATGTTATTTCTTTTCAATGTTTACAGTCTGATCAGAAATAAGCTTCTCCTTTCATTTTGTGACAAACATTTGAGAAGCCACTTACCCAATCTTATCAGTTCCCCATTAAGATTTGACTTTATTCTGAATTGCAATAAACTTCACAGCATTAACTCAATCCTAATACATCAATTCTTTCATATCCCCTAAAAATTCAATATTAATTTTAGAAAATAAATTTTAGTTAAAATTTATGCATTTTATTGAATTTAAGCCAACATCATAGGTTAAGAATTCTAAAATTAATGAGATCTTTTGAAGTTATTATCAAGATTGCAGTAATACATTTTTTAAATTTGACTGAATACTATACTGAATACACTGTACGGAGTATCGGTAATGATAAGTCCAATTATACACAGTTAGCCTTCTTATCAAAATATTTAAGGAATGTCCTACGACAAAACATTATCCAGGTCACGACATGTTTGAGAAGAGCAAATATGTCAATTCAGAGGGATAAAAAATAATATGTATTACTAGAAAACTGAGCTTCATATAATTTTCCTTAATAGATACTTACGAAATCTTTATCAAAGCAATCCAAACGACTTTCTGTGCCCATTTTGCGCTGTATTTTAGCTTCGTCGGAGGTGGCTGACCTTACCGAAGATCTACGGCCATCTATATAAGAAAGTGGTAGTGAAAAATTGAATCTTTGAAGATCATTGTATTGGATGCTACACTGCACTTGCATGGACTCTACATTTAACTAGTTATCATTTAAAACATAAATACTCAGTTCCGAGGAAGGATACCACACCGCCAGCAGTTCAATTGCAGCTCACCTTAAGAAGACAGCTGAAAGTCGAATATCGCATTGATATCAGCGTCATTTCGAACAACAAATCCATAGTAATTGTGACGCCGGTTCTCACATCCCAATGCACAATCTGATGCTAAAATAACACGCTTTTGTGGAATTCAGAAAAATAAAGGGCAAACGGCGTTTTTGATTGTTATTGCTTGGATTAATAATTGAAAATTTAATTACTTTCGTAATTGTTTGGAGACGGATCTACGTAAATCTTAATATCCTGAATGAATCTTTGCGGGGAATAATCTTTCCCGAGATCCTTCGCCTATTAATATTTTAGCAATGTACTTATTAATAATCAGCGAATAAATTTCAAGAGAAGTTTACCAGTTGTATACGAACAGAAATTTAAGTTCATTATGGCATGATTATTGACTACCGTTGCATTAATTTCACGGTCGATGTTTCTTTTGAATGGCAGAACTCTTAAAATGCACAGTGACGATAAAATCAATAAATCGTACAATAAAATTTTTTTAAAAGAAAAGTAGAGATCAGGTTTTACATATGAATCGGAGACTGTCGTCGTTTTCGATTCTTCGTACCTCTTCATCTACGTCGGCGATGGAAAATCCTTGATTGGAAACTTTAGTAAGTGCACCTTCGTTGATTTACACTACGGAAGACAATATAATGGAAACTACCAAGTGCTTTCATTAATTCTCACTGTACGTCCACTCTGTTCTCTATTCTGAACAAGGTGTATCATATCATCACTTATCTGAAGTTAAATCACGACCAATTTCTAGTTCTTTTCCATTCTTTGGCTTTTATGACAGCAGCAAAATTCCCTAATGAATAATATTCATTTCTGCAAAAAGTAGTAGTCTAAGCTTGTCTTACATTCTTAAAACTCATCCATTTCAGAATTAAATATTTCATTCGGGTTTATAATTCCCTGATAGATAAGCATTCAACCAAAACACTGGATGTAATAGAACTTTATCCTACGAATGAATCAGCAATTTACAAGAAACTGAAGCAAAATTCTCAGACCTGAGGACGGAAGAATTTTCTCTCAAAAGGAATGAGACCGACATCATCCTATCCAAAAGTAGTTCTAGGTATGGGTGCATGAATAAGAGAGAGCATATGATTGAACAGGAATGATGCATTGATACGTGGGTAAAAAGGAATACATCAAAGGATAATAAAAGATGTTGACTAATAGATGATGAAACCATTGAGTGGATAAATTTATTTGTGGGTTCTCATTGCCACTTCCATCAAGACTTCCTCTTTCATGGTAATGTATTTACTTATAAACTAGAATTTCACAATAATCGAAGTCAAATATTCTGCATCCTTGTAATATGCCTCATTAACTTTAAAACAAATCTTAATGCAAAGCCAAGTCATATTTCTGCAATTTTTAGTTGAAGACAATGGAGTTCTCAAATGATCACTTAAAGACCTTACAAATAGGTATACGGTTTACGATTAAGTATTTTATCAACTTAAAAAATTATCAATCAAGAAAAATGAAAATGCAGGACAATCTTTCAATTATTTAATGTTCAGAGACGCAGTTACAAAAGAAACATACTTAGTTGACAGCATCATTGAAAGATACAATAATCTCAAAATGTTAGTTTACTGGTGGCCTTCTAATGGACTAGAACGCATTTAGAACATATAAGTGACAGTAACTGCCACCATAGTAAACATGATAAATAACTACTAAGAGTGTTTTGAGATTAACGAGGGAAAGAAGTCTTAACACAAAGAAAAATAATACACTTAATATTTATTTTCACAGTTTATACCTTATTACTCCAAGAAATATAATTACAAGTGACTAAGAAGCTTCTATTTTAATTTATTAGTTAGATGGAGAAAAAATTAAAGTTAAGACTTCAGGAGTGAACAATACAAGATTAATATGGTCAATTCAACTACTAACTCCAAATCTGACCGCTGAACTACATTTCTAAATGATATTTACAAAATTATAACATAACAAGAGAAAGTTAAGATCATCAAACCAGGTGAGCTGAGATATTAACAACAAGGTCAGCTCTTGCATGTTTTCAAAATGTTTACTGGCACTTATTCAAATTAGATAACTTTGTTTTGAAGCAATTGAATTAGCAAGACCTGCGAATATTTTATAAATCAAATTTCCAATGTAAATAAATTGAGCCAAATACTTTGGAGAAACATTTTTCAAGTAATACAAAATATAAGTATACAAGAACTTACCTCAAGTATACCTCCAACTGCAATCCAGCCAATTATATTAAAAAACCCAACTAATTTTCAGATTTAATTTTACTGCTGCCTAATTCCTACCACCCAAATTCTTTTAGTTCTTTTACAAATACTTTTGCTTTGATACCTTTCAATGTTCAAGCATATACCTGCCAAATATCATGTCTTAATAGCCACCTTAATTCTCTTCTTTGCCTTTGACATTCAATGTCTGAACTGAAGTACTCAATTTCCAATACTTTTAATTAATAGAGTTCATCTCTTCCACAGATGAATTACTCCATATTGTACCTTTCCTCAGTCAACTAATTTTATCACTACAAAAATTCAACTAAGTCGTTGTTTGCTTCACAGAGGTGCATTTATGACCTTAGCTTATGAACTTGAGCAGCTCATGGAATGAAAACATACCCCTTCTCAAGATTGATTTCTGCATAGCTCTAAAGATGAAAATGAGCAGACCACATGCAAAAAGATACTAGTCTTTCCTAAATAATAACCAGCTTCAACAAAATCGCCTACTTACAACAAGTGATGTCCTTAACATGATTTCCAAATATACTGTCCTTCCTGTAAAACGAATTCATTCTTCTAATACTGTGATGAGCATTATTATGAAGTTAAAGGATCGCTCAGATACCTCCTTTGTCACACAAATCTTACATTAACTCATTGCATCCTTTACTGGATCTCTCATCCACAATTCAAAGTTACTAAGAGGAGACAAAAATGATTAACAGAAGTTTTGCTGTTACCCTAATTGCAATTTTATCCCACCTAAGGAGTTCTTAAAATACTATGTATTGCTATGAAATGTTAAGAATGCACTTCAGGCTTTCTGCATCAACTTTCATCTGAACTATGAAATTGATACTTGAATCAAACTTATTACAATTTAACAATTTAGGTTGAAATATCTACAATTACTAGAATTAAATGATATCCCCAAATCCACAACATAATGACCTTTAATGGAGTGCTTTAACAAATACATATTTCTACCTGTTTTTAAGCATACCTGTGAATACTTCTTTCAAAACAAATTTATATGGTACACAAAATATTATTATAAATACATGAAACTTTTGAAAAACAGTGGTAAAAAAATTGGAAGACAAAATGCAAAATCATGAAATTGCCAAGTGGGATCTATCAAATCTTACAGTACTCATCAATGATAATTAATAACATTGAAAATGTGTACACAAATTAATGCAAAATACTTCAGTCTTCAAAGTATGCTAGGTTACAGTGTCTTACCATGTCAACTAGTATAAATGTGGAACTTTTAAGTGAATTAGTTTGAAGGGCAATGATATAATGTTACATGCATCCATTAACATTTTGTGCTGATGTATGCTGTATGAGAGAAATATAAAAATTGCATGACTTTATTGCATGAATTTCATGAAAAATAAGGACGAGAACTTTTAATGAATAATTATTGATGACCCTGATTGTGATTTTTTTAAACATCTTTACCCCCCTAAAGCTTAAAGATGGTACACAGTCACTATAATTACATAGTCAGTACACAAGTACATTTTAGAAAATGAAAAACAACACTTGAGATATTTTCAACGCAATTCAGATTACACTGGTGGACAATCTAATCATTTGATGGCTCAGTCTTCCTCCAACTTTGATGAATGAGCCTCTTGATGCATTGCAGATTTTTGTGGTCGTGAAGATGAAAGACTGTAAAATGAACTGTATGTAAAAACAAAGGTCCAACTTTTATGCGCACAGAAGATTTTTTTACATAAAAACATGATAAGTCTTCATTGGCTTTTAATCTTGGAAACCTCAACTCATCATCTACTCTAGATTTCCATTCGGAGTGTACATTTAATATCAGAAGAGCTTCAATAAAGTGTAACTTTGAGGCCCATGATTAACTAAATATTCAAATTCCAAAAAGAGGAAGATAGAATGTATTTAAATTGTTCAAAACAAATCTAAAAGACTAATGAACCTGCATGGTTTTTTTATCTACTACAGCCAAATATCCCATTTCCAAACTCGAATAAACTTCTTATAACTTAATAAATCAGGAATAAAGAGAAAATGACCTTATATACCATTAAAGTTTACCAAACATTTCCCTTAGCAGAGAGAGCCAATCCATCCTAAAACTGGACTACTTAAAATAAAAAATTAAATGCATAAAATATAAATCAAAAGATTCAGGTTTATAATATTTTTACCTTTTAGAAAAATTCCTAATTCAATGAAAGAATGCTGGGATACAGTGATGAACTTTTGGAAAACAATAATAACATTAGTGAAAATGACTTAAGGTCAATTACTGTTAATTTACTTTAAATGTACACTCTTATGGTTCAGTTAGAATCTAAATAAATAAGTCAAGATAGCAAGGTGATAATTTAAAACTTATTGTTCCAAATTTCTTGTGGTTGGTCAAAAGATCATGAAAAATTGGAAAATTCTGATACTATGAATACTTCTCTAAATATCTCATCACCATAACTGAGAATTTCAACAACGAAGATCTTAATAATTTTGTGAACAAAGACAAACCTAATGGAACATACTTGACTGTCATAGAGAAATAATTCGTCATATCTTCCTATGCATCAGGATGCGGAATTTTTACTCGAGATCTGAAGTACCTGAATGCTTAGTATCCTTCGCCAGAACCAAATCCATTGCGAGAATTGAATGTCTCGCCTCCAGTATTGACTGATTCTCTAGCCCTGCTAGTGTAAGGATCGTGACTGCGACTCTGGTAGGTATCACTGTAGCTCATATTATTTCTTCCTGAGCTGGCGTAGGAGCTGTCAGTGTCCTTTCCACCATAATCTCTGGAGCTGTAATAGTCCCATTATAATCGTAGAAATAATCACAGCCAAAATGTCAAGTATGTATATCGAAGCACAATTTGAGGCGAACAATAGTATATTCTTTGACGATTTAAGAAGTTCACTATGTCTCATTTTGCCATGGATGTTGCATGAAAGAAGTTTCACTTGCACAGTGAGTGGCTTTGACCCACTGGCACGTGAGCGTGCACAAATTTTGTTTTGTCTTAGATTGAATAAACGTTAGAAAATTTCGTGGGAAATACGAAATACCAGTCAGTAACACTTCATATCCACAATACTTGGAATGTAGAAAATGAGTCATCCATTTTTGGCACAATTACTTAATTATGAATTTGTGAAGACCACAAATCCTTATCTCAAGAAGCTGCACAAATCGGAGCTATTAAAAAAATCAATAAGTAGAGAACCCTTTCGTTTTCATTAGGGACCAAGAAAGTTGTTCCCAAGTCATGAGAAGCAAATCTTTCACAAACTTCACACACTTCAGCTCAATAAATACCTGCCACGTCCCACCGGAGAACGACTGCGAAATCTTGAAGAGGCAGGACGGCAATAATCTGAGCCATTGGCTTCACTACGACTCGAATATTTGCCATTCTGGTCATAATCTCTTCCATAACTACCACCATCTCTGGAAGAGTAATCGTCATAACGTCCTCTGGAACCCCTAGGGCCACCCCTTCCTCCGCGAGAACTTCTATAACTCCCACCGTAAAATGGATAATCTCCTCCTCTACTACCTCTGCGACCACCCCTTGACCCGCGTTGGAAAAAATTCCCGCCACCCCTTCCTCTGGAACCCCTGAAATTACCCCGACCACGACCGCGCGAAATTTCGACCCTCATTTTGGCTCCCAAAACTTCAGTTCCATTTAAATGAAGAACTGCTAGTCTCGCTTCTTCCTCGACTTCAAATTCAATGAAAGCAAACCCAGGAGGATTAAATGCAACCCAAACATTATTTAATTTTCCGAAAGGCTTAAATTTCTGTTCCAAATCTTCCTTCTTCACATTTTCATTAAGGCCACCTACATAAACCCTAGTACCCCTATTGTAGCTGTGCTCCGCAGCACCGCTGTCCTGTGAAGCAAGAAACGATAAATTTTCACAAACAATAATTAATACAAATAGAAAAAAGATACAACTTCCGAAAATTTGATGGGATTAGAAAGAATAACAATGTGAAACATTTGGTAGTTAAGAAATAGCTAGCCGCCAAGATTCTAATCCTCCTTCAATTCCGAGCGTTTCCAACATTTTCAAAAGACTTGCACCGAATTGCTCTGAACGCCTTCACAAAATACATAGGTAATAATTTAATATCAATTTATCATAAGATTTAAAGCAAACATTAGGTTAGTTGCTAAAATAATAATTTACCCAATTTAATAGCACCGTAAAAAGGAACTATATAAAAATTTGAAGGCAATCACATAAGCAATCCATTAATTTGCAAATAAAATACCCGGCGTTCGAAGGACAGTGGAAAATAATAAGGTACTAGATGTGATATTTGGGTATAAGATGGAATAACGAGACAATTTTTTCTCCTCAAGACCAAAATGACTCAACCATATTGAATAGATTTTTTTTCACAATAATCTTATCCTGAAATCGTTATAGTAATTCCATTCAACCTTGAGATGCAATGAGAATGGCAGCCCGCGCCCACACAACATGGCGGTTGCCTCAGCATTAGGGCACCGAAAATGGCTTCCATTGCGCCAATTCCAACAGCGAAGGAAAACAAGCCCAATCGCTCACAAGGCAAACCGGGCTTACAACGAAATTTATTATTACGCGATTTCATATCGGTCCAAGCACATTGAAATTAATCAGAAATGAGTTTAACTTCACATATCGCAGAATGAAACCAACAATTTGACAAGAGTTACAACTCAGTAATCGGCTTGCAATTTTTCACTTGAGCTTAGGAAAATATTGAATAAGAGAGCCCTGAATTGTTACCAGAAGTTTGTAAATATCATTAGTACATTTCTCTCTATTAAAAAGCGGTCGATCTCCAATGAAAACATTCAACGATGCTAAAGACGCATCTTAAAAAAAGATGTTCATTAATACTGAGAACTAGGAATTATGAATTTAAAATTTAATAGAAAAGAAAATGATCAAAGATGACTATGTGATTCACCTTCCTAAATAAAGTTGAATCGCACAATAACCGAAAATTTTTGGTCAAGAGAAATTCCTTGTCAAAATGGCGGCACATTTAGGCGGTAGTTTTATGTAATTAACTAAAACGTACACTGCAGATACTACATTTACTTATATGTAAGATAAAATTATAAACACTTTCTACGAACCCTTGGATACCCCTCCACTTTGAAGTTTTGTTTAAACTTTTGAAGAGGAAAAAAACAGAAGGCGTTGACGGTCCTAGACGCCTTCCAACGACTCCGGTAAAATCAATGGCCTCGGTTGGAAGAAGAAAGTGTACTCAAAGGACAATATAATAGTGTCTTCATAATTTTTATATCTTATTAAGCTCCAAACATAAATAATCTCATTTATAAAAATATGAAAGATATTTTACAAACAATTATGATTTAATTTTAATTAGTGTTTAATATATAACCAATAAAATAGTTCTTGTGATGATTAAGCATTCTACCACTTCATTCGGCAACGAAGGAAAATGTATTGGTTAATGTAGAAAAATGAAAGAAAATACATATTCTATTGCAGCTTCAAAATTTTAAATGATTTTATCAACAAGTTAAAGTAATAACTTCTGTTTTAAATTGTATGTCTTCGACGTTAGTAATTAATGAATATTTCGCGGGAATTATTTGTAATATGAGTTACTCTAGCCGCTAAATTTCCTGTAGTATTGACTTCACAAGTTAATCATACCAATAAATATTGGTTTGTAGACTTAATGAATTTTCTATTTGAATAAATTTATTTCATAGAAAGTGTTTTAGAATATACTATGACCTCTCAAGCTAGGGAATCGACATGATATCCTATGTTTGCAATTTTTACTTCCTAGACTACTGTTAAGATATTTGTAATATCAGTCGTATGCCATAATTAGATGATTTAACTAAATACTTTTACTTAAAATGGATAAAAAGAATCTTCAGGTGGAAATTAAACAATTTTTAGTGCAAGATTGATTCGGATTAAGATCATGTAACATTTCATAAATAAGCGATTAAGTGAACCATAAGGGGTTGTGACGATCACTAACCTCGGAACGATTGAGAAAACGACGATGGTTTTTCGTTATCAACGTTTCAAAGTCAGTGGAATATGAGCATCTCGTATATCTCAAAGTACAATATTTTAAGCTTTGCAGGAAATATAAAGGTGAAAAATTCTTTAAATAATGCTACATTACTACTTTCTCCACTCCTTTTGAATGGGAAGTTTTCAGCATTCAAATATTTTTTGCATATATAGCAGAATAATAAATGAATAGATAAAAATAATTAAGCCTTAAAAAAGAAGTAATAAGTCTTACTATGTATAGACTTACTTTTCATTAATATTTTATGTATTCAAAGTTACTGTTCTGAGGAGTATAGTTCAGTTATCTTTCCTCAATAATTTATAGCATTTCTTCAAAAATTTTATTTTTTCATATAAACTTCTCTTTAAGATGGACAAATTAATTTATATATATATATATATATATATATATATATATATATATATATATATATATATATATATATATATATATATATATATATATGTACAAAATGATGCACAAATTAGTACTACATGAAGTAAAATTTCTATGAATTCCAAAAATTCACTAGTGAGTGTTGATTCACAGCAAAGAATACTTAAGGTAAATACTAATGTTCCTAAATTGTACAGTATATTATATAACATAAACAATGAATCATTATTGATTAATAAAATAAGATTTGAATTACATCCATTTTCAATCCCAAGATAGGAATTATGTTTATTCATTTAGAATCACACAGAAGGATGCATACACAAGTAGATTTATAACACAAGAAAATTCAGTAATTGGCGGTCAGCTGATTGTATCAACATATAACAATAAAGAGAAAAGAATGAACTTGTATTCTTATTGATATTGCCATTATATCACATTTATTTTCATTAACATTGACCACAATCATTTCCAAATTACAAAAATCAAACATTCATCATTTTCATGCTTATCAAAAAGCCTTTATCACAATTTCCTTACCAATTTTCTTTAAATGATTACTTTCAGGCAATTGTGTTAGCAATGTACAGCTATAAAAATCAAATCATGTCTCTCTATTTTTCCTCATCTTCTCTATGATTCATTATACCTTCCCAATCATACAACAAAAATTTGAGATCATAAAAAGGTCATAGCTACTTAAATAACTTTGAACCTGAATGATAAATATACTATTGTGAGGAAATTACACGAAATTCACAGCTTTTAAATAGCATATGTTTGTATCTTACATGCTATGGGCTTAAACATTTATTTATTATTGATAAGCCTGAGATTAATAAAAAAAACATGCGATATGAATCACAGTTTTTGAGAAATTCTGTTTTGTAAAAAGATTTTTAAGTTACAGAAACCTTGTGGTGTAGTAACATTAATAACCAATGAATGCTTTACGCATAAACTTGTTTCATAATAAACTATTATAGCTTCCATTTTTGAGATTGAATAATAACCTATAATGGTTTAAAATATTTTTGTAACTTTTATTAATTATTTTGCAAAGTTTTCCGAGAAAAATATGATTAATAGTTACATTTCTTCAAAGAAATGAAGTTTTTCTGTAGCAGTGATTCATGTTAATTCAGTATTTATCACCATAACTCATAAATTTCAGTTCTTTTGTGAAAACAATTCCTTGAGAATAATTCATACACACCTACAAACAATCAGGCCATACACCATACTGTCATACATCCATAAAAACATGAAGTAGCACTCATAATCATATCTTGATTCATACCTTAGTGCAAAAAATGGAAATCACTTGAGATTGAGTAAATTTTAATTTTCAGAATACTTTTATAGTTACAGACATCCAATTAGTTGAATGAAGTTATATTTTCCATATAAGGGGGGCTCTAATAGCCTACTTTAATAAATACCATAATGTAGCAGCTTCTCCAAATTGGTGCCCTTACAAGTACTAGTAGACATTGTATTAAAAGGGACAATCTACTTTGAATTACATTTATTTAACAAAAAATAGCAATGTCTGAAAATTTCGACATTGTCAGAGGTCCATTTCCTCATCTTATATATTTTCTTAGGATAACATATTCTGTCAAAATATGTCAACTTCTATACATTTCAATTCCTTCATACTCTTTTCAGATCTATGGACCAATTGTATCTAAGCTGTAAATTTACTTATTATGGGTACAGTATACTATTTTACAACATCAGCAAAGACATTCACTGGAATTAAATCACAATTAAGAAGTTTTTACCTTTATATTCAGTTTTTAAGGCCTAAAGTATAATATAATTTTTGGAAAATTGCTGTACTATAAATTAACAATTTAGAAGAAGCAGTCTCTTGATAGATGATTAATTGATAAAAATAAATTATGAACAATTATTGAAAATTAAAGTTTAAAATTCAAAATTCTTTAGAGAGCCAAATCTTTTTCAGCATTGTTGATTATTAGAATGGATGCTTACTGTGAGCTATCAGTTCTAATAAATTGGGCAAGGAAAATTATTGTCTGTGGTGGATTTGCATAATAATACTCATTTACTTACTCACAAATCTATAGATAGAATAAAAGTTTTGTGGTTATGCAATTGTTTGCTGACATGTTCGTTACTTCATTGGAACTTGCCAAATTTTAAGATAAAGAAGAATATAGAACTAACAGCAATATGAATTCTGAATGAGATGCTTAGAGGTAGTACATTTTGGACCCTGAAATCTACAGAGTTCTCTGAACTAAGGAATGTTCTTAACTAAGAGTAAGACTACATACATGATAGTTTATTAAGAATTCAGGTCTGATTGACAGTGCATGTAAAATTACTGTCAGAGAATGTCTTTATACTAAACATCATTACAGCTATCAATGTTACCACAGCCATTAATGATTGAGGAAACCATACTAATTATAGCATAAAAATAAATATATATAATTTCTTGATTTCAGTATTTTTACTAAGGATTAAAAATTATATTACCTTACTTATCACTTAAATAAGCATCTAAATTCTTTAAACAAATCTAGGTCTCATTTTACAAATTCATCAAAGATTTTGAAAAGAAAGACACTATTGAACCAAATGTCACTTTTTAAAAGAAAGATGCAAAGCATCTCTTCCACCGCAATTCTGATGATTTGACACACAAATTCTCAAAGCATTCTGAAAGTTTAAGTTTATTCAGTGAGATAAAAATATAATTAGTGAACTTCCATTATTTTGCCCTAAGGCACAAAATTAATAGATGTAAATGGAAAACAATGATTACACATCAGTAAATCCACATAAAGTCTTAGAAATCTGATGTGTTGAACAGGACCTCATCCTGGTAACTTGACAGTATGCTCGAACAATACATTAACTGCTAAGAACTTGTTAGGCTAGCCATAAGAAGCTCCATCTTGTTAAGGAAATTTTTTCCCTCCATTTTGTCCCACCTTACTTCTTTGAAGCTTCCTCCTAGGTTTTCCCACTTTCTTTCTTTCACTAATTGGCCAGGAAAGAAATCTTTTCGTGGAGACTGAGCAATTGCAACTTGCACCCCTGTCTGTGGCTCACATCTTACAGCTATGATTCTAAAAAGAAACGTGATGTTCATACATGTTATGATATATTATGAGTTAGACATAATTCCATTGCAGCTATGTTAGATAACAGACATATTAGATATACATCTCAATAAAGAAAAATATGAAACATTTATTAGATGAAATATTGTGGGCCAATAAATATAATGAGATAATAATAATATAATTTGCTCACTGCATAATAATGATAACTTCCAATGAGAGTAGTAATATTTTGAGGAATTTTCTATTAATCAATATGATTCCCTTTCAAAAAGAAACTGATAAAACTTCAAATAATGATAAAATATTCAAATAAACTGATGTAAGTTGGGAGCACTTTTCAGACATCAAGATTATGAAAATATTATCAACACAATTCCAAAACCAGCAAAATATACGCAAATTAGCATCTTTAACTCTATGACTTGCAAAATTTCAAAAAGTTAAGAGAGGTATAGAATATGAGTTTTATTTAAAAAATCAAAAAGTTGACATCCACTAAATAAAATTAAAAGGATCAAAGCATTTTTAGTTCCAAAAAATAAAAAATTACCAGTTACCTACTTCAATATTAACATATTAGATAGAAATCATATGAAAACTGATTTTTTTTATCTTGATATTTAATTTTTTTTAAATATTATCAAAGACCGCACAAACATCCACTTTCGGGACAATAACAGAGTGGTAATATACTTAACACTGAACGTCACAACATCCAGGCCCTGAGAGGAAAATTTCATCCTCAGCCAGGATTTGAACCTGGGAGAAGATTAGAATGTTAACCATTCCGACAACGAGGCAGGCAAATCTAAGAGTTTTTAAATGTAAATGTTTTTAAGAAAAACTTATCAAAGTTGTAGTGATTAAGTTAGTTTTTTTTAGGTAATTACGGTGCACAAACTCACCTGTCCCCTGTTGGAGAAGCTAAAATACAACTGCTAGCATTTCCTAAGGGTTCAACAGCACCAATACCAAGATGAGCACTGTTTGAGAGGAATTGCCAGCCCATACACTTTGCTAATGCCTGAACAGCATTTATCTGATGCTGATATATCTAATAATAATAAAAGGGGAATAAACAAATAATTAACACATAGTTGACTTCTCCTAGGTTTCAACAATTTAAAAATCTAAGCTCACCTGACAAAATATTAAATCCCTGAGTTCTTGCGGCTCATATGACATGTGCATAACCCTGCCATCCCTACAAACACATTTCAGAGATTTCTCACCAACATGAACAACAAGTGAAGTTCTACAAACAGTATCATAACCATGTGTCATGATGTTTATTTTCACACATGATTGGGTAGGTGAATTCAATGCATTCCAGTGGGATACTATGAGAGGATCCTTCACTTCTTTAGCAATTGTGTCTAACACATATTCTGTTCTTAATCTCATAAAGAAATGCTGAGCTTGTTGAATGATCTGCTCTAGAAGAGTTTGGCTGAAATATCAAAAACCATAAGCATTATACAAAACTGAAAAAAGTTGAGAAATTTTATATAAAAACAATTTTGATGAAGAATATTTTTAAATGACTGAGATCTTGCATCTTTTAAGGTTACTATACCCTTGAGTCATCTGCAACAAGTCATAACGGTCTGCTGCAACAGGACCAGCAAGACAACGCTTCTTACTAGGCCCAATGGCTCCAGATGCAGGATGAGGAAAAGGATGGTGAGTGTTTCTGTGGTGAACCTCTCTCAGAAGCTGATGAAGAGAATGCTCTAAAACATGATCATGATCTGATTTCTGTGGAGGAGGTGCTGGTGGTGGTTTTTTATCTGAACCAGTGCTGTGACAAAGACCAATTATGAGCTGGATTCCAGGTAGTACCTAATGGAATAAGGAAAAATAAACAAAGACTAAATTATTTCATATTTTTCATAAATTGAAATTTAAATTGAAATTTAAATTTTATTTAAAAGAAGAAAACCTACAAAATTGATTTATGAAATATATATTTTCATCAATAAAAAACTCACAGTTGCCATTATCTGATTTCCAACAACCATGTGAGGAATAGGAGCCTGAAGTTGGACTGCTTCTTTTGCCAGTTGATTAAATAACTCTTTACAAAACAAGACATTTTGTGCAGCCTCAAGTTTCTGCTGCCAATGGACATCAGGATTTGTACTTGTAGTACCAGAACCTAAGAGATTGATTGTTGAACTACAGAGATCTTCCTGATCTATAAATAAAAAAAATAAAATTATGCACATTCATGCACACACACATATGCACATGTGCTAACTTAAAACTTGGATTGGACTACACATATAGACAAAATAGTGTGAAAAGGTTTAGAAACTTACACTATGTAATGAGAAATTTAAAAGGTATTAGTAGGGAAGCTAAAGAACTAAGTTACAAAACAATAGTGAAGCCTACATTGGAATATGCAAGAAACATATGGGATCCACTCGATGAATTAAATATCAGGAAAATTGAGAAACTTCAAAGGAAAGTAGCTAGGTATGTGCTAGGGAGATATAGGAAAGAAGATATATGAAAGATATAGGAAAGAAGAAGATATATGTTACAAAAATGTTAGAGTCTTGGATGGGAAAAATTAGCCGAAAGGCAGAAGGTATATCGACTAGTAGGCATATTTAAGGAAACAAACGAAGGAGAGGCATGGAAGGAGTTAAGAAACAGAATAGAAGAACCACATTATACAGCTCGCGGGGATCATGTACAAAAAATTAGAATCAGGAAGCAAAAGAGTAATACAGCAAAATTTTCGTTTATAAATAGGGGAATAATGGAACATATTGCCTGAAGAAGTCTTCAAATCCTTACCTAAATCAAGGAAATATTTTTAAAATAAATGTAAAAAAATTAGTACCAAGTATGTGTAATGTACATGTAATAATGAAGCACTGTAATGATATTTATAGTTAACATTACATCAGCAGCCACTTCTTTATAGTTTAGCAATGTTTTAACTGTAACTTACAACTGACCTTTCTGGCATAATACTTCAATATAAGCTACTCCTTGAAGTTCACTGGGCACGGTAACTCTCAAAGCTGATCCTGGTTTAGGTGGGGCAGCATTTGTAGGAGAAGGAGGAGGGCTAGAGCCAGTAGATGGCTCTTCTTCAGCTTTAGTTACTTCAAACATTCCAGTTTGGGCATACTTTGATCCAGCTACGAATATAAAAAAGGTTTGATAGTATTATCATAATTTTGAAAAGAAATTTCTAGAAAAACAAATTTTCTTACCTGTTCGGTAACTCAGATCACCTATGATGGAATTAGAAACTTTCTTTAACCTCCAATTTTGCCGCAATCTCAAAAGTTCAATATGAAAATCAGGAGTGTTTCTATTTCTGGCCATTTCGTTGTGGGATGTACGAAGTCTTTCTGCTCCATTCAACAGCACAGAAGCAGCACCAGCTAAAGCCTTAAATAAAAATATGAACATAGAATTTGAGATGAAATCGATAAAATAGTAATATTTGAATGCACTATGATAAAGTAAGTAAAATTGGCAAAATATAAAATTAATAACTCTTCATATTAGTTTTATTCAACAAAAAGCTGAAATAATTTTTTTTTAATTAATGTAGGCAAAAATTAATGCTACATAGCCTCTTACCTACTGGCAAACATTAGATTTTTAATAAATGGAGTAAATAATAAGGACTCAGTAATGACTGTATTAATAAGTAATGTGAATTTCAGACGGATAATCTATTACAATATATAACATACTATTATAACTTATTAACTCACAATTAGCTTAGTTATACTCCATTGCGTAAGATAACAAATTATTTCTGACAAATTAAATTAATAATATTTAATTAAAGCTTGTGGATGGAGTGCCCCTCATATAACTCTTTTTATACTTATTTGAATTTATTTTCAGCCAACAAAAAAAAAACAAAATTCTGCCCATAGGCATTTTGATATTAGAACAATAATCATACATAGGTGCATATTAATTAATAGAAACAAATTTTTGTTGATATATGATAATTATTTACATCAAAAGAAGATGTTGCTAAAGTAAGATAACTGCCAAGAAAATAATTTATCTATGTAATAAATATTGAGTGAAGAATCTAAAAAACAGGAGCATAGGACAATTTGGTCAAACCTAGAATCACTAAGGTATGGAAAGATATAGCTGTAATAAAAATATATAAACCATTTCCTTCTAAATTTAAAATATCAAAATGAATCCTTTGAATTCATACTAGCAAAAATGACTTTTTCATGGGCATCTGTGAGAGAAATCTTAGCAGTGTTTGAATAAAAGAACGCATTTCATCAATCTTTTAACAAGTGAAAATACATACACTAAAATCTTATTAAAAACCACCTTGTCAAAAATATGGTTGAATATGTCACAGCAAACAGAGTCAGTAAATTCATATTGAACATGTGATGAATTACCTTCTTTCTGGCAAAAACCTGTACCATTTGTTTCACTTCTTGCGGTTCTTGGGGTACAGGATCTAGGACCAAGTACCTCTTTTCTTTTGCTACAGCCAGGACATCAGACAATACACAAACTTCTGTGAGAGCATTCCTATGTAATACAAAATTACTTTATTCTTACTATTTCAAACACTAAAGTCAACATTAATATCTAAATATAAAAAAATAAAGTGACATTTAGATTCACTTCCATATTGAGCTTTCTAATATTTGATCTGATAAAGCATCAATTTTAACACAGGAATGAACACCACGAATAATCCATCATGATTCATAATCCAGAGAGAAATGTAGAGATAGATTTAATATTACACACTGAATAATAAGAAACTAAGTCAAGGTATTTTCTCTAAACGATAAAGAAAATTAACTTGCTAATGTCTACGAGCAAAAAAAATAAAAAATTTCTTTCACTGCAAGCGATAAATAAAGTCAGTGATACAGATGTGGAATGACTACATTTCTTAAGAAGTTAAAAAATTTACTCATTAATAATAATACTGTGAAATTTCTTTCTTCATCCGTTAAATTCTTCATTTGCGCATGATATTTCGTATACTTACATCTATTTCAAACATTTTCGGAACGAGAAATAGAAACTAAATGATATAAAACATAGATGTGTTCAGAATCACGACTGATATCAATACTTTCATAGGATTTTATGATTAATTTTACTGATTGATAAAAAACATCAAAGAAGAAATCACCAAAGAAATTATACAGTGCCTTAATTTGTTTCTCACAGAATCCCATGGCCAGAGAGAAGATTGGTAAGTGAGAGCCTCTTTGGAATTGGTTTCGTCGTCACAGCTTTCAGACGAGTCAGTGGGCTCTTTCTTTATATCATCTGTTAACTGTTTACTAAAGTCTATCTTTTGGGCCAATTTGGATAAGTTTTCGGACATAGACAAAGGTCTGAAAAAAATAATAAGTTGTATTCTCGCGAAATTAAATTATATGAAAATCTTAAACATAAATTCAAACAAAATTACGATTGATAGATTTCTTGTCCATCGTAAGTTATTTCTTGAATTTGATTCTCAACGGGAGCTTCGACAGCTATGTTTACCGAGTAGGCCATCTTTATTTGCTAAACGTGATGCGCTTTGAAGCTTCATCTGTTTGTAGAGGAAGCGCTATTTTATACTTCAATTACAGAATGTATTATTTATGTATATTATATTATAGATCGCTAAAATAAAAACAATAAGGTAGAATTTTTTGCTACTTTACAGCACGTGATAAAATATATAACGTAGATATTAATACACAATTTTAACTGATAAATTTCAGATTTTGAATACGGAAAAAGGTATGGATACTTTCCAAGGCAAATAAAATGCTCTCCGTACACGATTTTTAGTTTCTGCCTTATAAATCGAAGACTAAGAGTATATACTTCAATTACGCTGCTAGCTCAGCAAGTGAGACCTTATGCTTCTGTTTGGGATACCCATAAAATAAAAGCTATGTGTTCAGGCGTTACTTTGTTGAAGGACATCTCACATATTGTCAGACTAGTTAAGAAATGAAGTACTTTGTTTTCTTCCACCCATTTTTATTTTTTCGACCGGCTTCGCTATGTTGCCAAAATATGCTTGTAACATAGCGAAATCGTTCGAAAAAATAAAATTGTGTGGAAGAAAACAAAGTACTTCATTTCTGAACTAGTCTGGGATACCCATGTTGGTATGGTCAACGAAATGCATGACTAACAGTGGATCATTCCTGTCATCACTGTCAGTAATATTGAGACGAAAACAAATTACGTTTGATGAATGTTGGTCAATAACTTTAATCTCATTTGTCTCCATGTATGAAATTTATTTAATTACTATAATTGTCTATGATTTATTCTTTATTATTATAAGAACAATTTTGACTTTATTTTGAATTATAAATATGTTTACTATATAGGTGTTAAGAATAAAATTGTTTGTTTTTAATTTATTAATATTTATTTACGTTGCATTTCTATATATTTTATTTTGGTTAAATTCTATGTGTGTTTTGTATTGATCTATCATTAACATATTTCAAAAGTTATAAACTAGGATTGAAGATTTTCCATAAATTAAGTACCTGATAAGAATCAAATATTTTTAGATTTTCATTTTCCCCGACAATTCATGAATGGAATGAATAATAATTAAATTAATTAAGTCATTCAGAGCGTATCGGGTATTTAAATAATGCGGCAACGTCAATCGAAATCTCATGAATTCGATCGTTCTCAATTACTTTTGTATATCGAACACGACGATTGTACGGACCGGCAAGGAGGAATGATTCTTTATTCGTTAAAGGGTAAACATATTGCGACATGTATTCATGTGGAGGTGGTTCTGCTTCTCGCGCGTTTGATAAGAGTCTAAATGAGATCTGTAGAGTATGTTTCTCAAGAAAATGCGCCGTTTTAAATGTTTACGAAACGACTTTAATGAACCAAACGACTATAGCGGATATGTTTATGCTGTTTTTGGGGGAGTATGTGAGTATGTTTTTAAGTAAATTCTTAATTTTCCTATACCATTGTTTAAGGGAGATATTCCTTCTAATGACACTTTACAGATGTATCCAGACGACGATCTTCCACACTTTATTTGCTGCGATTGCATCGAGGAAGTTATAGAAACAGGGAACGTGAGTAAGGAATGCAAGGATGCAGTAAGTTATGTAGTGTGGCGTGCCAGAGTACTCAAGGTTAGTTGTTAATTTTCAAAGAGTACGTTATGATTCAAATTTTACCTTAACATGCCAACAAACTGTTGGCATGTTAAGGTATCATAACCGATGGTAATTCAAAATGATAATTTTGAGATGGGAATATAGCGGCAGATGTCTTTTAAGTAATGGCCTTTGATATTCGTTTTAATTGACTCCATAATTTTCAAAGACCTGCATTAATTTTCACAAAGAAATACGGAAAAGATACGCTTTGAAAAGGAAAATCGTTCAAAGTTTCCATACCTTAAATAAAATTTTAACTATTTATTGAGTATATTGACGTGAATGAAAGTCTTTGAAAATTATACGGTATTATATTTTTGCAGATGGTATCCCCTACGATTAGACCAGCCACTGAAAATATCATATCAGATGGTTGTGAAGTTAAGAGAAAAGATAGCACAGGATGCAAGAATTATCCTGTATTATACTCCGCTTATGAGAACAAATCCTTCTGTTTGAGCACTAAGAGCGTTGATAAAAGTAATTATGGAATCTCATATGAAGCTTCTTGTCCAGAACTGAATGTATGCAGTCATTGTGGAGGAATTTTTTTAAATGCTGAAGATTTGAGTGATCATGTAATGGGAATACATGGGGAGGCTAAAGGTTACCATTGTGGGAAGTGTTACAGGATATTCAAGACAATGAAGAGTTTTGAAAAACATATAGAAAATTATAATTTCAATTGTGCATCCAGTGTAAGAAAAAGATCTGAAGCAAACATCAAAAGCTCATCGATCTCCACCAAGTCTATTTCATCATCTGTGGTAACTGTAAATGAAAGTTTTCAGAAAGAAAAGATATTGAAATACTCCTGTGTCAAATGTGGTTTTTCTAATGAAACCAGAAGGGCCCTTGTAAATCATCTACGTGAACTTCATTCATCCAATAAACCGTTTGTCTGTAAAATTTGTGGACTGGGATTTATAGGTAGAAGAGATTTTGAATTACATAGAAATATTCACCCCAAAGATTATAAATGTGTTAAATGTAACAGAGAATTTTTTTCTTCACTGTATTATAAAGCCCATGTCATGTTTTGTCAGTTGGGTATAGTTGATCATAAATGTTGGATCTGTGGCTTAGGAGTATCAAGTAAAGGAAACTTGAGGCATCATATGGAAACACATTCTTCCCTAGAAAATTATGAGTGTGAAAAGTGTGGAAAAAGATTTCGTTTGAGAAATTCATTTCTGAAACATTTTAGAGTGGTACACCTTAAAGTTAAACCTCACCAGTGTGAAATCTGTATGAGAAGATTCTCTTTTAAGGATAACTTATATGTGCATTATATCAGTCACTCAGAACTAAGACCATATGTTTGTTCTATCTGTAATAAAACTTTCAAAGATCAGAGATATTTGAATGAGCATAGAAAAAAAGTTCATAAAATTTTCAAGCCTAAGAGAGAGAATATAATTGTAAATGAAGAACTCCTGGCAAACATTCCATCATATTGATGGATGTGGTGCTTTCCTGGTGTATTGTGTGAACAATTCACCAGGTAGCTTACAGCCAACATTCCATCATATTTGAGATTTAAAATGTAATATACTTACTTCAATTTTTACTTTGTGTAAAACTAGTGGAAGTGTAGTGAGTTTATAAAAATGAAAATTATGTCTCTATCTCAATAATACATAGATATGTCAAGAAGTGATGCTTTGTTTATTGAAAAAAAAAGTGAGTAAAAATTTTCTCTAAACCAAATAAATTTTGAAGAAACAACTATAATCCTGGCCGTGAACAAGGTTATCACCTCTTAAATAATTGACGTTACATGGCTTCCCTCTTTCTGACAGGCAAAATTAAGTGCATGGTTCGGAATGAGAAGTGCGTTGCCATGGTGAGAATACATGAAGTAAAATGCGGGTGCAATAAAATAAATAACTGACAGATATTTTTCACAATGGTTATAAAATGGTTGATAAAATTAAAATAATATTATATCTTATTAAATCTCAATGATTATTTTTAAAAATTAAATTATCTTAAACTAAGTAAGACTGCTAAGATCTTTTTTAAATTCTTTGAGAAGATGTGAAAGATGGACATACTAGTACTTAAACTAAAACAGTTTCTAAGGACCATCCATAACTTAGTAAATGATTTTTTTATTTTCAGAGTATGGAGCAAGCAGAATATAAAAATTCAATGAAGAGAAGAAGAGATTTAATGCCTAAAGAGGGTGATGGAATAGAACATGATATTGCCTTGGATGTATCAGATCATGAATTTTATGGAGAAAGCTATCCTTTGTACCAAAATGACTTCAAAAGTGATAATGAATTAGGATTACCTTTGGAATGCATCGATGTTGATTTACATCAATGCAATGTCTGCCACGGTGTTTTTTTGAGTGCAATCGATCTGAAGTGTCATAAGAATATGTTTCACAAAACCCAAGCTGGTTTATCTTGCGGTAGTTGTTGGCAAAAATTCCGTTCTCAGAGAGAATTAACAAAACATATACTGACTTTTAATTTTCATTGTAAATATGTAATGAATCATTTAAATATCAGACCTTTCACCAATGGACTTATAAAAGAAAAAGTGGTGAGGGGGACATTAGCTGATAGAATAGATGGAGAGAATTTACAGTTTCCAGTACCCATTAAGGGAAACTGTGAATATTCTTGCAGCGAATGTTCTTACGTCTCTTCTAAAATTAATGTAATTGCTCATTTAAAGGATGTTCATCTATCAGTGTGTCCAATATTTTGTCGTGTTTGCCAAACTGGTTTTCTCTCTCAAATGCAATTAGGAATGCATCAAGTAATCCACGATAAAATCTTCTTTTGCAATGTCTGCAAGAGAGAATTTTTGACCAAAAGATATTACAATAAACATGTGAAATTTTGCCAGAAGAAAACAGTGGTCAATAAGTGCAGAGTCTGTGGATTGGAGCTGTCAAGTAGAGGAAATCTTAGATTGCATATGATTTCTCACTCATTGAAAAGGAAATTTCAATGCTCCCTTTGTTCTAAGTCATACAAAATGAACCGTCACTTGTTGAAACATGTGAGATGCTTCCACTTAAAATTGAAACCCTTTAAATGCCCTTTATGTAACAAGTCATTTCCACTGAAAGGTAACTTAACACAGCATTATTCAACTCATTCTGATAAAAGACCTTATAAATGTCCATACTGTGAAAAATATTACAAAAGTAAAGCTAGTGTAAATGTACATCAAAGGAAAGTTCACAAAATTTCATTTACTAAATCAAAAATTATAGTAGATTGAAAACACCTGTTAGACATGTTTATTAAGGGCATGTAACAGGTATATTTATTCAAGTGTTGAAGCTATATCTATTATGAAGGAGTCTTTTGTGAACATGGTATGAATTTAAGGAATACTTATTACAATTAATTATTTTTAAAATGTGTATTAATATATCTTATTCTTAAATTACTTTAATTTACTATGTCAATTATATAAGAGCAAGGATTATTTAACCTTTTAGATTTATTACCCTTCGATGTTAAAATTATGTGAAAAGAGAATAAACTATTCATTCCTTTTATTAGAATATTATATTTTTTATCTACCTTATATCCTAACACAACTATTAAGATATTATTTATTTTCAGAGAATAAGTAAGTAGGAAGAGGATTATGCATAAATAAACAATCAAAAGATAGTTCATAATATTTTAAAAAGTAAATAGAAAATTATACTAGATTAAATAAGCCTGTAAAAGTGGGTCAGCCTAGATGGGGAATAATAGAATCACTTGTTTATTGTTTTATATCTAAAATTTTTCTTTAGATTCCCATTTTATGTGCATCATCAATACCTGTTACACATACCATTTGTGATTTATCATTTTATGATCATTACCATATCAAAAAGTAGAATACTTGGGATACATCTTAACGTTGGAGCATTAGTCAGAGAGGAATAAAATTATCAAAGAAATTAAGAGTTCACATACTAAATAGCTTTACTGTTAAGATTTTTTTGGGTGTGTATGTATGGTACAGTGGTTTTTTCAAAGTATGAAACAATGGTAGCTGCTCTGAACTTTTCAGTGATAATAGATCTTTTAAATGTACGGAAAAGGAAAAAGAAGCTTTCATAAAAAAACATGTACTGTTCCAGCCAAGCATATCTAGACCCTAATTTTAATTTAAGCCAACAAACCGATATCAGTGACTCAGGGCTTGGATTAGTATTGTTTGAAGAGTAAGAGGGTGGGAAAATTTGAGGGATGGGTAATGCTTATGACAAATTCCTATCACAAAATAGACGACCTAGCAATTCTGCTCTGATGAATAAGGAAGGAGAAATGATTTATCCAGAATTAGAATGTAGGTATTAATGTTCTAATAGCTGTTTGGGAATACCAAATGACTAAGAATTTTATGCTGCTTATAAAGTTGGAATTGTCTACTTATGTCTGCTTGTTTACATCCCATATCTTAAAACTTACCAGCCATTTTAATTTTTTCAAAGATAAACAGCCAACAGGTCCAAGTGATATTCCATAACTGTGTAGATATAGGTTACCTTGGGACAGCAGAGACATACGACTGGATTTGGCGACCTTTCTTCTGGGGTTGCATGAGATGAGATATTATAAAATACATCCAATTTATGCACAAAATTTATTTTAAATCAAGATCTTATGGATGTTTACACTGTGAAAAATTATTTTAAAAAGTAGACTCGAAGAAAAATAAAAAGGGAAGTTACGTAAAGTGAACATTATGATTGACAAAAACATCTTAACTACACTTGAATCAAAACATCTAAGAGCCATGAATGTATTAATGACATTTATCTCATTCCTTTATACAGGTTTTTTCATTATTTCTATTATTCATCCATTTCTTGAGAATCTAGTACGATTTCAACAAATCCATTCTTTTACGTTTTGTAAATTGGTAAGTGAAGAAACAAAGCATTAATGAAAAATAATTTTACCTTAGATTGATTTCAGAATGACCGTCCTTTAGTTCTTGGACGGAGCAAAAGAAAGGATGGAAAAGAGGAAAGCTTGGTATTTATCTGACGAAAGTTGGTGTTCTCTTAGCAGAATACAAGGTCATTACAATTAATGATAAAGACGATCTCGTACAAAAGGCTTCACTTTATACGTTATCACTAATAATCAGAAAAAAGTTCGGCCATCAGAATATGATAAATAAATCATAAATAAATAGTATCCGTGACTACTACATGACTACATGAAACTCCAAAATATAAAAAATGGATTCTCTCGTACATCGAAATATTTGAAATGCACAAAAGAAAACAAAGATTTTTATCACACAATAACCGGTACGCGGTGTCTATAAGTGAAAATAGAGTCGTCGATCCTTTTACTTGTATGGAAGGTATATCTCTTCGGGCACTAGTTAGTCAGGAGAAAGAAATACAAAATTAATGATTCATACGTTTTATCATTACTAAAATATTTATTGTACGAAGAAAAAACTAATATTCCTCAATGGAAAATATTTTAATTTTTATGGAATCAGGATCTATGTAGATTTATACAATTATAATTTCCGCCATTGGTCTTTTCGGGGAAACAGTTGCAACGTGAGTTTCGTCAAACTTGAAATCTCCGCATGTACAAACTAAATTTGTGCTCGAGTAAGAATTAACATTTAACTATGGAATCAGAAATTTCGTCCAAGGAAATAAAGACATTTGATGATTTCCAATTTAACGATTGGATAGTGAGGCAATGTAAATCTGTCGGTGAGTGTTTAGGAATGTTATTATGTTCAGCATTAAAAACAGGTGATTAAATATCTCCATCTGGTTTATTCTTTCAAGGGTTAAGGGTTCCCACCTCTATTCAGATCAATTGTATACCTCGCATACTAGCTGGTGATGATTGCATTGGTTGTGCTAAAACAGGTAGTGGAAAGACTTTAGCATTTGCACTTCCTATCTTGCAAAAACTTTGTGAGGATCCCTACGGAATTTTTGCTCTTGTTCTTACGCCTACGAGGGAATTGGCTTGTCAGGTGATATAGAGAATAATATTCTTTGGGAGAATTTTTTTATTTGTCGCTTCCTCTCAACAAATTGATTGCGAAGTCAGTAAATTGAGAATATTTTTAGCAATACCTTTGCAAAATACAATTTGAACCCTTTAAAAGTTCTTTTTAATTAACAGATTGCTGAACAGTTTGATATTATCGGTAAGCCGATGAATCTCCGTCGCTGTGTTGTTGTCGGTGGTGTAGATATGATCCTACAAGGTCAATCCTTGTCCAAGAGACCTCACATTGTAGTCGCTACTCCTGGAAGGTTGTTGAATAGCAATTAAAATATTTCCTTATGCTTTGAAAATGTTGTAAATTATTTTTAGTTACGATTTCATAATATTCTGTGTTATCGATGATGAAATTATACTCTTAGGTTAGCAGATCACTTAGAGAGCTGTAATACGTTTTCTTTGAAGAAAATCAAATTTCTTGTTTTAGACGAAGCAGATCGACTTCTAGGTGGACATTTTGATGAACAGGTAATTGGAAAATGATGTAAGGTTTTATTTATACAGTGAAACAGAACAGGAATGCAGAAATAATGCAATTCACAATGTAGAACTCCATTCCGAACTACATATTATAACAATTTATTGAGTTCTTTATTGATATATTGTGTCATTATCTGCTAGTAATTAATATCTCTCGCATATTCAATTTCCTTTTGCACGATTATTCTAACGATTCTATAGATCATGCTTTTAATACTCAATATTTATTTAAACTTAAAAGCTGAAGGTGATTTTCAATGAGCTTCCTGCTTCAAGACAAACTTTATTGTTTAGTGCAACAATCACTGATGCTCTTCAGAAGGTCAAGGCAATAGCTGCCAAAAAGGTAGGTGTATATTTACCTTACATTATCAATCTCACCTTTCAATGATATAATTTAAGTATTTTTTTAATTTTTAGGTGTTCATGTACCAGTGTAGTGACGAACCTACAACTGTGGAGCGTTTGGAACAGTATTATGCTTTGTGTCCGCCAGGTGTCAAGGATAGTTATCTAGTCGAGATATTGCGCATTTTCAGAGAGAAATCTGAAAAGGGATCTGTGTTGATATTTACTGACACTTGCAAGTTAGTTCTATTAATTCCTCATCCATGATTATCTCTTAAGTGAGAATATTTTTTCTGCATTTCTTTGCATGACTGTCTTATGAATGATTTCATTTCATTTTTTCCAGTTAGGTGATGTAACTAAGAGCAAGATGGAATCATTATGTATAAATTAGATGGTTGTTTTCTTTCAGGAATTGTCAGTTGTTATTTATGACTTTGAATGAAGTTGGCCTGACAACTGTATGTCTTCATTCCATGATGCCACAGAGGCAGCGCATTGCTGCTTTATCTCGTTTCAGATCTAACACAGCACGTATTCTAATAGCCACTGATGTTGCAAGCAGAGGTAAAGTTATCAAACTTTGGGTCTCCCTTGATCCACAATTTTAAGAAACTTTAAAATGTTTATAGTCAAGTAAAGTTCATGTAATTTTTTTATCATAATAATCATTACATTTTGATAGGTCTTGATATACCTGCCGTGGAAATGGTTATAAATCATAACATTCCAAGTGAACCAAAAGATTACATTCACAGAGTTGGTAGGACTGCTAGAGCTGGTAGAGGTGGAACTGCGATTTCATTAGTAACACCAAGAGATGTTAAACTTGTACAAGCCATTGAAGAAGCAATAAAAATCAAATTGAAGGAATTTAAAGTAGATGGTAAACCACTTAGTACAGCATTTCTTTCAATTAGTTACACATTTTATTTTTGTACATTGCTTTAAGTGCATTGTATTGCTTTTTTCAGAGTCAGCATTTCTATTCATTGCCCTTAAGTAGAGCATGTACAACTGTTGTCCATATTTTCCTTATGATGACTTAAGTTTCTAGCTTCTCTGATATTTTTCTTGAATTGAAGCATACAAAGAAAAGAGAGTTGCAAATTTAAGGATTAAGTTTGTCTTAAATTTGTAATCTTAGTCACAAGAGCAATGAATGCTTTTAGTAGTAGTTCTTCTTTATAGAGAAAGTCTGGGTACTTTGTAGATTTTGGAACCTTTTTCTCATATGCTAAAAATTGTATCCTTTTCCAGATCGTGAAGTTGTGAAAATTTTGACTCAAGTTTCTGTTACTAAAAGAGAAGCAGCAATCAAACTTGATGAGACTGATTTCTACGAAAAGAAAAACACAAACAAGAAGAAAAAGTTAATAATGGAAGGTAAAGATCCAGATGAGGTTGAAGAAGAACAAAAGAAGAGGAGGAAAAAAATTTTGAAGAAAGAGAGAAAGAAAATTAGGTCAGAAGTGAAGGATCAAAATGGTTGGATGATTGAGACTCTCAATGAAGATGAACTTAAGAGTATAGTAGAAAAGAAAGACAACACGGATACAAACAGTTGACATTTAGGAATTGTTAATAACTAATTTTCATGCTGAATTTGAAATGATGACAACTTCAAAGAGAAAGAAGCAATGTTGATTATCATCAATGAAATAATTTTTCACATAAATTGTTTTATACCATTTACAATTTCCAGCTTGAAATGTGTATAACTAGGTTATTTTTCATCCCTTTTTATATCTGTAGCATTTTTTAAAAAGTAAAATCACTATAATGATGTATTTCTATTTATCCTATAACTCTCTTGATTAATTATCATCTTAATTTGATGGAATGGACTCATGAACTTGCTATGATTTGAAATAATGCTGACAACTATGAACATTTATTTTTCCTGTAACTAATTGGTAAATTAAACAAAAACTTTATGCTATACTTAGAAGATGTTTCTTTTAATAAATTTAATCAATTGGATTCAAAATGACAACATATTCTCAAGAGAAATCAAGTTCACATGGTTAACTTCCACAGGATTAAATTGATTTGGACAACTGGTTTCAAACAATTAGTTTGCCAAATGAAGATTTTTCCATTCAGATGAAACTATTTCCATCCCCCTACTTGATGACCTTTGACCCCTCTTCACCCCCACTTCTTACGTTGCTTGCTTTATATACCTGATAATGAATTAACTCTGATTAAAACCAGTTCATATAAATGTATACTTGCAGATTTTTATTTTCCGAGATATGTAATTCTTAATGTAGTCTTGTACACATTGTATACTCTTTTAACACAAATTATGATTTATGCACATGCATAAACTTATAAGTACTGCATTATTGGATGCTCTATGATTTTAGTTAGTTTTTTGTCCATAGGAAATAAGAATTTACCTCACCTTAATTGTTTCCTCATAATAATAATGTTTTCCTCATTTTTGTTATCATCAGCTATTTTATATAAAACAGCATTTAAAGGCAACAGCCTTTCCAAGCTTACTCTAGCTCCCTATAAGCCTCAATCTGCTGTTTCATCCTTTCATGATTTAGTATGTTTCTGTTCTATCTATCCTTTATTCTTTTCTTTGGTATCTGCTATAGAACTGTGGATACCTTATGGTTATCCTCTCTTATTGCCATATCATCTACTTCCATTTTCGTGGCCTCCTTAACAACATTGAGCCCATTGTTTCCTCCTATTGTTACTAGTTGTCTGAATTAGTTATACTCTGCAGAGATTTACAGAGGATTTCCAGTAAGTTTTACTGATTCCTGAGCTGTATAAGTGTTATTTATTACCTTTGTTTTCATTCCTAATTCTGTATCTCTTTGTTTAGTTCTTGAAGTCATTATAATATGTATTCCATATTTGCTACAAAGAGAACTATGTCAAATATAGGTTATTGATATGTTCTCAAATCTCTTTACTCTCAGACTGAAAAATTATGTGGATAGTCCTTTGTATCAGATCACATCCTGAATCCACCTTGGTTTCCAGGATAGAGAAGTATGTTATCTTGAAATGTTAAGCTTAAACTCTAATGAGATTTTTTATAGACAATAGGAAGGAGGCTGATGACTTGGTATTTCACCAAGTCTCCTTTATTTCCTTATGAATGAGGGCTATCCTACATGATTCTGGTACTTAAAAATTCTTCCTTACACTTTGTGAATAAGGTGCAAAGTTTAGGATATAATGTAAGCTTTCTGTCTGATCCTTCAGAATTTCTATTTCTTATGTGCTTAATTATCATCAAAAATTCTTCTTGAAAAAACAAGAGTTTGGAGTTATTAGCATCTTCCCTTTCAGTGTTTCTTGTATTCTGGTAAATTTTTCTTGAACAACATTTATAGAATTATTTTCCTGTTTTTAGCCATTTCTATCCTCTGTTAGGCTGGAATCAGTTAGTTTTTGTTTACCTTTTTCATGCTTCTGTTTCTACATATACTTGGTTTGATGAAAAAAATGAAATTTATAAATTTTGCATGTTTGGAGTGTCCGATATTCTAAACATTATTTTTTTAAATGTTGGTACGTATGTCCCTAGTTTATAGTAAAATTTTCGATTTTGTTTGCAATTTACTTTAGTAGAACTGATACTACCAATCAAACACTAAAAACTGAACCATGTACACTAACAATTATCAAATCCCATCCAAAAACATTTTAGCAACAATCCTTGAAAACAGAATCAATTGAGTTGCAGGATCACAGAAAAAAATTAATTCAAATTATTAATAAGATATGAGGGAAAATATTTAATAGCAATATGAACACATTTAATTTTCTATTTGTTATTGTTTCAGTTTTAAGTAGTTATGAATTAACTTTCAGAAGTTTATCCAAAAATATAAATTGAATCCAAAACTTTTGTAGAACATAAAAATATATCATTCTAAGAATCAAGGAATTATTTCTTGTATTTAAAAATATGAAATTGTTCTCATTTCACTGTTAATAACTGGAATACAGAACAAAGAAACTATCTATTTAGATCAATCATATATTCTTAGAGTTCGCTCATTATGTTCTTATTGGCATTAAACAAAAAGCTGATTTGCGTAATTTCAATCATTTAAAGGGTTTGAGCCAAAAGATTTAAATTTGATTAAATACATAAACACATACTGTGTAAGAAACATTCTGTATTCTCACTGCTTTTAAAAAGATGTAATTAGTTAACTCGAATAAGCACCACAAAAATCATAGTACAATTTTAAACTGTCTTCAAAGACATTCAAGCAGCCAAAATTCAGTTTTGGCACAGATCACTTAAAGAAGGAAATTGCAAATCTCTATTTGACACTACTTAGTCTGATAGAATAGAAATAACATATTATCAGAAGGTTAGAATATAATTATTTACAATTTTCTTTCCTAAAATAAACTAATGTAGTTTAAATGAATCATCAAACAATAGAAAAGGACAGATGCATTAAGAAAAATAATGAGTATCCAAATTGAACAAGAGATAGCAGTAAAAAATTCAGTCATTGATACTTCCCAATGGCATCCTTCTGAATGAAGAGTAACTAAATAAAACACAACTGGAATAAACCAAATTTAACTAAAATCAATTTTATGATTTTGGTTATAAAAGAATTTCATTAAGAACTAAATTCAAATATTTCAATAGTGAGAGACAATTTCTCAAAGAATACTATGTGAACAACTTCTATAGCAAAAAAGGAAATTATTCTCAAAATAAACTCATGCTCATCTCTTAGATGATCTCCATACACAATTTTTAAGATAACATTATTATTTCCTTCCTTTTAGCTTCCCAATATTAATACATTTAAAATAAAACCTCTAATTAAGAGACAAGTATTCAAATGAAGAAAACATTCTGAGTAATATGCAGCTAATGTCAATGATAGATAAATATATCTCCAAGTAAAAACAGAATGATATTTTCTTTGATTTGAGCAGAGCAAACTTGGCTTGAATATAGTAATGACTAAAAGGAGTCAACTTCATGAGTAGAAATTTTGAAATATATCCATGAGGTATCCCAGAATAAGCCAGTCTTTCTTTAAAATTTTATAAGGATATTCTTAACATAATACTAATCAAATCATGAGGATTAAATTTAGATGAATAAACATTCTATAGAAGAGATTTAATTGTTTAACTTAGAAATACAATTGTTACCCAGAGTCTGAGAGTACCTTTTGTACCTCACTTTTTAAATACGATCAACTTTCCTTACATTTCTAGAAACGATACTACTATTTAGATTTCTCATGATACTTTGGCAGAATAATTTTTATATAAATCTTCAGCTAGCATAGAAGGTTCATACCTTTGAGAGGAAAATGTCTCAAAAGAGAATAAATTGAGGAAATGAATAACTTTGGTTTGCATATGAAAATAAATATGGGTAAATAATCATCAGCTAAAACTTCCCAAAAATTTTTAGTATTTAAATTAGAGGTAATATTCTCTTAATGAATTTGACAAATCTACCATATACACTAGAAATCAAAGATAAATTAAAATAACATAACAAGCTAATCACTTATTCACTATACAAGCATGTCATTTGAATTATCACAAGCTGGAATCAATGAGATATTATCAATCAATGATTCAATAGCCACTATAATAATAAACTGGGCATCAGTATATACCTAGAAATTTCATTGTTTTCTCTTTATACAAATTTGATGAACTGAAATTTAGAATGATTTTTTCCACATACTTTTTCTAAGAAGAGTAGGAAAAAATCTTCAAACACAGTGCAAACATCACATCATTTTATTCATCGGCAACAATTAAATATGATTTCCAAACAATAGCATTCTCCATGTAGGTCATTAATCAGAAAGAGATAGAGCAGATCTGATAATAAATATTCAGTCAGTTATCAGGAGTGTCTTTTAAAAAACTTCAAGAGTAGAAATACTTCATTATGATAAAATATATTGTCAGGGTAATACTAATTTTTGATTCTAAAATGAATAAGAAAACAAAGTAATTAACAGCCCCGTTTTCAACTCAATAACGTAACTAAGATGGTCAAGCTATTGCAGGTAGGTCTGTATGAAGCAAAATTAGTTTCTATTAGAGTGCAAAGTTAAAGAAAACAAGGTGTAATGTCCTGCAAAATAAAAGTAGAAAAATTCCTATGAAAGGGACAAGCAACTGATGACCTTGGCCTGAAAGGGAGATCACAGAAAGGAACAACCATTCAGAGGTTGCACCAACTTTACAGCCTTAGCCTTTTTGATAATATAAAGCTCAAAAAAGGATAGAAAAACAATAGTTTCTTAATGATTAGATATTCACAACCAATGATGACCAAATTGATGGTGACATGATGTTTGGTTGAGTGATATTGAATCATTCCTTCTTCTTGATATCTTCTATCTTTTGTGGAGGTGGAGGGTGGCTGAGAATAACTTGACCCATGGCATCAACAACACTTTCAATGTATGCTTTGCAGAAGAAGCATTCTTTGTGATTCATCACATGGTGAACTATACAGCGACTGTAAAAAGTAATAAAGTAGTAAAATACCGAACAGGAAAAATAAAATCTTTATGCTTATCATAATAGTATAAAATGCATAGAAATCAATAACAAAAATTATGAATTCTTCTGTATTGATTATGGAACTGTTATAATTTTTATATTAATTTAAGATTTAATTCATAGAATAGTAATACCTGAAGAGTTGGATAGAACATTTCTGAGGAAATAAATGATTTTGATAAACACTGACTAAGAATTTTGTTAAGTGATCATCTTGTTATATCCTTGGCACATGGCTATTCTAATTTGTTTGGATTTCAAGAACCTACTTAGTTAAAGGAATTGCCACCTTTGAATTCTGTTGAATTATAAAATTTGAGTTTTAATAACTTTTTTCATGAACTTATGAGTAAATAAGCCCTCATCATTCTAATAATTTCATCAGCCATCATTTTACATCAAAAAACTAACCAAGTAATATTTTACATCAGTATTCACTTACGTATTAGGAATATTTATTAAAAAATATGATTAAGCATGAACATGTAAACTTTGATCGAAATTCACCTATTTATAAAATAAATCCCTAAAATGCTGAATAAAATATATTCTCTGGTTTTATGATTTTCACAGGTAACAGAATTTAAGAACCAAGATATAGCATGATGATGAGAAATCATCCTAGTAGAATGATAACCGCTCATATTTCAGTTTACTCAGTTCTCTACACTACAATCTAAGGCTAATTTGATACCTGACATAAAAAGAAAGGGAATTTGGAATAAATAGGACAAAAGTAAGTAATAATGACCTGCATGAAGTATGCTTGCAAGGATAAAATGTTGCAGAGACAGGAAATGCATAGCATATGGTACATAGCTCCTCTTCTGGTATACAAGACTTTGAGTTAGCATCAGCACTTAGAACATCCTGCCAGCGTGTCAGCCAGTGAACTGCTTCTTTTAATTGAGCTATTTCATCCTTACTCACAGAAGATGGAACTAAAATTTCAAATTGCAGATTAATCATAATGTTGATGAAAAAGAACTTTTTGTCAAAGAAGAGTAAACATACAGTTGGCAAAAGAAAATGATGCATGTCCACCATGAGGACTGACACCAGCAGCCTTATAAGAAGCTTCATCTACTTCTTCAAATACTTCAGGCCCACCAAGAAGGAAGTATAATGATCCAATTTGAAAGCTTGGCTCAGAAAGTATTGCTTCTGTTATACGAGGAACGGAACTCAATGGTGAATCTATTCAAAAGAAAATATATTTTAAATAGAAAGAAAACTAAAGCTCAAAGGTTTTTCTAATCCAAGAAAATATACTAAAAATAACTACAATATTAATTAAAATAATTTCAAAACTTAGTTCTTAAATAAACTACTTTAAAAATTTATTCTTTTTAACAAAACTGCAAATTGCAAAGACAATCAACCCTTTAATTGCGCAGGTTTTTCACACCCCCCTTCTTTGTGGGTGTTTTCCTGCTATGGAATTTTTTTTCCCTAAGCTTCACTTGGGGTTTTTTAATTCCAAAAATTTAGTTATTTAATATGAAATTTAATTAATTTAACTTTCTAATACATAATTTATAATTAGACAGGGTTAAATGGAAGAGGAGACTTTTCAATCTCAATTTTGCCCCAAATAAAGATGCTATTATTATTATTATAAATATATCCTTTCTTGTGGTCTATGTTTATCATTTAAATGAAAAACACAAGACTATTTTAAACAACTCTTTATAAGTTTCAATGTTCAATCATAGTGAAAAAGACCCAAACATTGTACTCATTGGTATGTGGCAATGAGTGTGACCCAGATGTTATACTTATTGGGACCTAGTTGTCCTTAAGACAAATCAAATATTGCAATCTTAAACACTTATTTGGCTTTCAAGGAATCACTCCATGATGTCTGACAGACCACTTAACAGCAGTATAGATTAAAAGTTTTTCAGAACTTATAGCTCAGAAAGTTTTCAATTACAGAACTATGTAAGGGATGGATTTTAGGTAGCTAGGAGGATATGAGAGGTCATTGCGTTTCAAATGAAGACTGCAAGTAGGATACCAGCTCATAAGATTCCTTGAGAATTGGAGCCTCCAACACCACATCACTACTATTGCCAACCCCCCATAGTAGTCCGGCCTATGAGCACAGGCATTTAATAAATGTCTTGAATAGTTGAAGTTAAATAAAATCTTCACACATGTAAATTTGGTGTACAGGATATGAACTTGCAGACCTTTGAATATAGATGAATATTGAAATTTTCAGATCTGTCAGCAAGACAGGCAGTCCCACATAACAAAGTCAGTGCCCTTTCCACAAATTAATTTTTGAGATAAATTCTAAAACATGAAAGCTCATAAATATAAAACACGAATATACATTTGCTAGATAAATAAAAATGTATTACATAACATGGTAAAAAGAATTCATCATCCATCAACTATTCAATCTTGAGTAATCGATAAAGTTGGCTGGCCATAGAGGAATCAGCAAAATTTGAATACAAGAATAAATTCTAAGGAATAAACTATCTTTTTCATCTCTTTTACAAAGGATGAAAAGACTCTTTCTTAGTACTAATGACAGTATATCAAATGAGAAAGAGGAGTACAAAACATACATAATACCTTTAGTTGGAAGCTGACTCTTTTCAGCCTTAACTTCTGGAGTAAGAAGTCCAAGTAACACACCAGCAACTGCTGCCAGCATAGGAAAGTGATCCACTGACTCCAAGTCTGATATGTCTAAATTTACAACATGAGAGAAACAACCTGGACCTATTGTAGTCACATTTCCATTGCCTGGTGCACAAGCAACACGATTGAGAACTTGGCAGAGTAACTGAAACATAAAGCAATAATAGAAATATAGAGAAAATTTATCTAAAAAATATAGTACAACTTTTAACACTCCTGCATCAGCACATAGAGCTATCATAAGATTAACTTAATTATAATTTTTACCACAAAATTTGGAATAGGTAACTTATTACATGAGCAAACATCCATTCCACTGTTTAAATTAAAAAAAGAGGGTTATTAGCTAATAATTGTAACAAGAGAGGAGGAGAGTTGTATGAAATTTCCAAAAATACTTCGTATACAACACAGTAATTCAGAAATCAAGGTGAGCCAATAGATATTGTACAAATATCAAATGGAAATGTACAAATAACAACAAATGTTGAAAATAATAAAGGCATATAATTTTTAAAAAATAAATTGGAATCATCAGAAGCAGAACTTAGACATAATATGTTCCAAGTATTTCAATATTTCTACCGACTACAGAATTATAATGTTCATTCACAGTACCCATGATCGATAATTTCAGACAGAAAAAGAAAATTTTTCTCTGTGCTTCAGATACGAGTCATAACATGTGATTTTATAATGGATGAAATTTTGAGAATTCTTTGAAGCTTAATCATTGAATGCTGGAAAAAGTGTAATTTACCAATAATGTATACATTTGGATGGAGTACCCTTAAAGATGAAAATAATTAGATTCAAATCATACCAGCATTATATTCAAGTTTAAATAGTACTCTCTACATGCCTGGCAATAACAAACAGTACTTAGCAATATAGCTTAACTCCTTCTCATCATAATTGTGTCCTAGGACATATTTCATTGGTTCTGCCTTCTCCAGGCATCACTTTCCATTGCAATTTTTTTTCATTTCCAGACATTTCTTTCCTCTTTAAAATCAGTTAGTGTATCTGTGCAACACCCTTTCTTAGTTCCTAATAAATAAAGTATGTTGCTATTTTTCAATCCTATGCTTCACCTAGAATGGCTCAAACTTTCAAAAAAAACTCAGAAAAACTACTGATAGATGATGAACAACCATCCTTCTACCTTTGGGAAAGATATCAAACTGAATTATTTTTATGTTTTGTACATAGCAGTACAAAAATCATAAATGAATATCTTCCAATCATATGGGTAATGTACAAAATATTGAAAAAGAGGGTATTACTCAGTCCTAATATTCTTTTTTCATGAAAATTCCGGCATAAATTATGGCTAATTATAATTACAACAAAAGAAAGGAAGAAAATTTACATCAAACCAAAAATAATATCACTGTGAAATATAAAAAGTCATTTAAAATTAATTATCTTATATTATTTGTGGTGAGCTATAAAAATATCTTTGGCCCAACATTTTAATGAGAGATTAAGAAATAAAATTAAAGGATCCCCCTAACTAAATTAAAGAGGAAAGTAGAAGATTTCCACTTTCTTCTCAAAGAAAAATCGAAAAAATGAAAATCAAATTAATCAAACCTGACACAGTCTCGAAAGCAGCAAGTCTGAGGACGGTCGAGTAGCATTATTGAACACCTGAGGAGCAACCACTGTAATCATCTCCAGTACCCTTAAGAGACTCAAAGCTAAATCAAAGCATGTAGCACATATTTTCAGTTCCCTTGACTCTATGAAAACTTGAGGGTGGGTGCGTCCAGCAACATTCTGAATCTGATTGAAGGAAAGATTATAAAATATATTAATTAATTCAGTATTTGCATAAGCATAGATGAAGAAAATTTTGTAAAAGTCACCACTGCTTAAAGAAAAAGAAATATACTAAAAATGTCAAAAATCTACTATAAATCTAATATAAAATCTACTATATGAGATCTAATGTCGTAAAACAAGCTCTTAAAAAATAAAACTTTAAGATTTTTTCCAGGTTAATATTATTATATCATTACATTTTGACTTTTTGTCAGGTGGTGACATTTTGATACATTATAAAAAATAATTTACAATATATATATAACTACAAACAAATATGTAAACATATAATTTCTTAAAAATACTAAAGAAACATTGCATGAATTCAACACTAACCAACTTGTCGATAACCTTTATCACACAAGAAATTTCAGGGTTATTGATAGATCTAAAAGGTTACAGTAGGTGCACAATGTTCCCACTGTAAATCACCCTACCAGGCAATCCACAACTCATCTCAATTTTCATCATATTCAGGGTATCATGTCATTTTATCAAATTTATTGGCAACTTTCATTGAGCATTTGTCTTTTTGGGGAAAGGCTCAAAGACTTCAACACGCAGACTGTTCTGTTCCTCAATAGCTCTATTTAAAAAGGGGTACATTTTACTTCCTTCTTTTGTATAATGCATCATACTTTATATTTATGTTTCTGCCTATCCAGATAATTTGCCTTCTTTATTAAATCCAGTTTTTCCTTATACAATGCAATCAGTGTATAAGCAAATTAACATGCTTTGATAAATTGTTTATTAAGATAATTTATTATGGATTACTTCACTACATAATATTTATCTTGGTTTTAATTTTACAGTATTTTATCCTGGATTCAAAGAATATTTAAGATAATTTCTATGGTGTTAGAAATATTTTTAAGCTCTAAATCAAATCGAGGAAAATAAAATATATTGTAGAAGCTTTAACTTAGTGGAATTCCATCCTGATAAATGGGTAAACAAAATTCTACTGTTTAAAAAATATGAATCTCTCCAATTGGTTTCAGACAAGATCCATCATCAAGAACAGTAAGCTAGTCATTTGAACTTAATTACCGTATTTTTCGGACCATAAGACGCACTTTTTCTTCACCAAAAAGTGGGGAGAAAAGTGCCTGCGTCTTATGGTCCGAATAGAAGAGTGACACTGACGCTGTACTAAGACGCTGACACTAATGCCGGGCATTTGTATCAGAGCTGCAATGGGTCCCACTGCAGCCGACCCGCAGGATCAAATATTATTCTGTTAAACATTATTAAATTCTGTTATACATTATTTTAGTAAAGTCTTCGACCCAGTAGACTAGTAAATTCATTGATCATGCCCCACTTTGATTACGGTGACATTGTTTACCAAGATCTATCAAGAGATCTAGCCAATAAGCTCCAACGCATCCAGAATGTGTCCGTTCAATTTATATTTGATTTGAGATAATTCGACCATATTGCCGGTGCATTTAAAAAATTAGATTGGATAAAACTCGAAACAACTACACATTCTAACGTTCTCATGCACTGTTTTGCGAACGCAATCTCCTGAATATCTCTTTTCTGAATTTGTAAGATTTGAGTCCGTCCATAATTGTAATACTAGAGGGAGATTCAGTTTACTAATACCGAACCACAGAACGGAGACATATCACAAATCATTTATTATAACTGCTACCACGCTCTGGAATACCATTCCCTCCCACATAAAATCTTCCATTTCCACCCGATCTTTCAGAAGAAAATGTCTTACTTATCTTAATCATATATCCAATTTATCTCTTGTATCAACAGTCATCACATCTCTCTCTACTGCTCCTTTCACTCTTAACTTCCAATTCATTTAACTCTGTCCTGAAATATTCTTTTTTTTGCAGCTCAGTCCAATATCTTCTAGTTTTATTATCTACACTTTGCCTCTCTTTTCGGCAATCAACTTAAATATACCATTGAATGTTTTTAATTACCTGTTTAGTTATAAGATATGTTTTCAAATTTAACATGGTCTGACTCATTGATTATCTTGTAAATTTAAATTTCAGTATTCTGTTTTTAGATAATTCTATCAGTAGGTTTGTGCAGGTTTTTCACACCCCCCTTCATTGTGGGTGTTTTCCTGCAGTGGATTTTTTTTCTAAAAATTTTCTTAGGTTTTTATATCCACTTAAATCTCTCTTATAATCATTATTTTTCTCTTTCTAATTCTTTTGGTACTTTAAACTTTTTTTAAAGAGGTTAGACGGAAGAAGAGACTTTTTAGTCTCAATCTCGCCTCCAAAATAAAGACTATTAAATATTTTATAACACTATTTGGTTCAGAATATTTTTCGTCCTATTTTTCTCCTCTAAAAACCAGGTGCGTCTTATGGTCAGGTGCGTCTTATGGTCCGAAAAATACAGTAAGTTATTTCAATTCCATTCACTGATTAGAAAATAATTTTGATGACTGATCAGTAGCTGAAAATTTAATTATAGAATGTAAATTAATGGAATAAAATAGAAAATTCTTTGAAAAATCAAAATATGTGATTTGCAGAAGAGGAATTCCATTGCTTGATTAAAAATTAAGTTTACTCATTTCATCCAACTACAGAGAACTCATCATTCTTACCTCCTGGAGCATTCCAATAAATTCTGAAAATGCCCAATTTAGCTGATTGAGAAGTGAATTGATAAAAGCAGTGGCCAATGGCTCATCACTCTCTAGAAGTTTACCAATTTCCTTTTGAAAGACTTGAGAAGGACACAGGTCTATAAAATAAAACGATTGGAATTAAAAATATAATACCTGTGTAAATTACTCAATCCATCATTCTTGGAATATTTACTTTAAGATAATTAATTAAGGGTGTTTGAAAAGACAAGATATAATAATTCTTACAGAATCTCAATAAATAAAGATGGAATACACAATATAATAATGCCACTTTATCCAAAATTTTATCAAATCATTCGACAAAATATTAAATTATACATGTTTACATACAATTCACTTGGGAGAAACACAGAAATATAAAAAAAAAACTATTTGCGGACCTTACCTATGGATTGTCCTGAGAGGCCTGGGCCTTCAGCAGCTTTGATTCGTGGCCCAACACGGTTTTGCAAATGAGGAGAGCGGGCATATCGGAAGGCAAAACCATTTCCTTGCCAAATTCGGACGAGGATAAAGTTGCTTAATGCCCAAGCACGATTTTCATATGGTCTCAAAAGACTACGAACTAATCTTTCCAAGCTGAACAGAAAGAAATTTAATTTATTTTTAATAAAAATATGCAATTGATTATAAGAATAAAGGTTCCATCCACACGCTTAAGTAGAACTATTACAATTTATCTAGTTTTAAACATGGGTTGTTATAGTCAAATAATTATGCATGCTGAAATTGCTCATCTAAACTGCATTATTATTATGCTTCTTCTATCATGACTTGATAGGAGAACTGTCAACTCCGATAAAAAGTGAATGGTTTCAAAACTAGGAAAACCTAATTTAGAAAATATTATGAACAGATTTAACTATGGTAATTTATTTTACTTACTTATCAGAGGGTAATTTCTCCAGGACTTTGAGAGCAGCCGGTGCACAGAAAAAGGCTGCAAGGGCTTCCACTAATGTTTCATTTGAATTAGCATGGACTATTCGGGGATCATTGTAGTGTTTACTTAGGAACAATCCCACTTGATATAGGAGTTCTTCATGATCTATATTATCAAGATTTTTTTTACAGAATTTTAAATTATATGATAATGTGGAGGTTCATCAATTTAAAATGGCAAAAGAGAAAAGAGAGGATTATGAGTAAAAGCAAACTATCTTAACGGAAACAAAAATAAGATCATGTGCTGTTAATATAATTTCCATCCAAAGATTTTCATGTACCTTTCCCTTGCTCCTAAAGGCTCCTGCCAAGTTGCAGGAAGACACACAGTAGTCTAGAAAATTTTGCATTTGTATGGTTTTCAGCTAGATACATAGTAATATTTAGAAAATCTTCCATTTGCATAATTTGCATGGCTGAATTTACAATTACCAATAGCCTACAGTAAAAGGGTCTGATTCATTGTCCCATAGGTCCTTTGGTGTAAACATTAGGCAAAAGTCTTTTATGCATTTAACTTTTGAACCTTTCCTGTAATAAGGGCCTTCAGATGAAGCCAATTGGGTGGTGAATTTTGCTTGCTGTTAGCTTTTCTTTATAGCTAATTTCAGTTTCCTTCCTACATCTTTTATTGATCAGATAGCTTCTAAGACAATCTTATTCTCAGTTCAAGCAAATGATAATTACCACCAACCTATTCCTCTACAACCAGGAGAATAGAGAGGGTTTCAATCATAGACTATGAGCCATAGGATTGCTAATCTAAGACAGCTTGGCCTACAATGGTATATGGAAATTGCTTTTAAGTAAATGCTTACAAGACTTTTAGAGGGAGCGTGCAAAAAGCTCTGAGCAATTCAGAGTTGGCCTAATCCCTTAAAGAAAAGATAAGTTTCTTATGAGACATACAAAGATATTGTGCAGCATATTTAAAGGTTTACATATCTGTATCCTTAAATGGATAGAGCTAAGTGAGGTAGGGAAGTTAAAGGAGAGATTTATACTAAAGATGATGTTTAATAGGTGGCATTCATTAAATTGAAAATTAATAAAAGTCTCAATATCTAAAGAATATTCAATCAAGCAGGGGTGAAGCAGAATGCTGATCCCTTTTTTAAAATAAATATTTAGTACAATGATGAATGGAACTTACCTTCAACATCTTCTATGGGAGCAGTAGGATGAAAATAAGATCTCAACGCAGTATTAAGTCCTACTAAAGCATCAAGGTAGTAATCAGGAACAAAAGCAAATAAGCGCTTTTGGTCCTCAAGAGCTGAAGTTTCGTTGAAAGAAGAGGAGGTAGGAGCCTGAGTAGATGTGGATGGAGTAGATGTTGGACAGGATGCCTCTTGCAGAGTGCGTAAAACAAATCTTAACATCCAAGCAATATGGCTTTGTTTGGTTTTGGAGAATATGCAGGCTTTCACCCAAGCCATATCACAAGCAAATGATTTTAGCCTTTTTTCAAAAACTGAGACTGAACGCATTAGTTCCTTCTCAATCAGCAAATCTTCTTCCAAATCTTGGTCACTTGATGTTTTACCTAGAATCACATATGAAATTTCTGGTTACAGAAATTAATATTTATATGATATTAAGTTAGAAGTGGATAGTCCAGTGGCAACTTATGAAATGTAATCAACAAATATATAAATATAACAGCAAAAATATACTTCATATACCACGTTAGTATAAATTTTCCAGTGAGAATTTTCAGTGTTCTTGACAGGCTTTTATGACTACCAATAGATACCAATTATACTAATATACCAATGTTAATAGATACTCTTTTTGAAAAAGGTAACATTCACCTGCTATTCTGGCACGGCAAGCTTCTAACCGTCCAGCAGCCATCCTATAAGCAGTAGCATATTCATTCATCTTTTCATGGATAGTGGACATTCTTCCCAACTGCTTATGAGCTTCAAGTCGATACAAAAGAACAATGCTGTTGAAAAGATCCAAGAGTGATATTACAGTATCTACAGGACCAATTCCGAGATTTTCTTCCTTCTCTTCAGACTCATCAATTTCTAACAGACGATTTCTTACTCTTCTTCGACGACCAACTACGTCAAAAAAGACATCAAACATAAATAAATATGTTAAAGAAATTAAGGTCAGAAATTCATAACCAAAAATAAATACTGATTTATATAAATTTACATATAAACATTAAATTTGATATTAATATAAATTCTCAAAGACAGTATATTTATTGGCTTGGATAGACCACTTGGGAGATTTAGAGATGGTTATCCACTTCATCAAAATTAAATATAGCCTAAACAACTGCAATTAGAAAGCTGCAAAATCAAATAAAATTTAAAGAAGTTGCTTTTCTAATTTTTACTTTAGCCAATAGAATACAGAAATTAAAATTTCTGTTGATCTATCACATACTTACAATTTAACGAGCCATTGCTTAATGCACATACCTGTATCCATCCTAGGTATTGGTCGTACTGAGGTAGGAAGTCCAGGAAGTAAACCTGGCATATTAGATTGGGCACCTAAAGGATTATCACTGGCAGGATCAGCAAGCATTCCCACTGATATTTCACGTTCTTCTAAGGCATTAAGCCGTATTTGGAAGAGGTTGACTAGAGATGATACTCGGGAGGTGACTCCAGATTGAGTAAATAGAGATGACGAAGAACTTGAAGAAACAATCTGAATAAAACAGAAAATTATCAGTAAATAGTATGTCTAACAAAAGAGGATTGAACAACGATATAGAAGAGGATAGAGAGAGTAGATCATCAAAACAATATTTTTAGCTTAAAACTTTTAACTTAAAATTAGATTTTCAGCTCTTTTATGCAGGTAAAATAAGATATAGAGGTAAATGTTATACTGAAAAACTATATGGCTTACCTATGTTGTGAATATCAGAAAAGTGTATGTCATTAAGAATAGAAGGAGGCTAAATTTTTCAACTGAATATAAGTAGGCTGCCAAATATACCGTATTTCCCCATGTATAAGCATACCCTTTGTATAAGCCACCCCCCATTTTTTGACTGTGAAATTTTGGAAAAAATATTTTACTACAGAAACAGGTTACAAAAAAACAATGGTTACAAGGAAACAAAATTTAATACTTATAATAATCGTTCACACATTTATAAGTTACAAAGAAAGCATTTTTCTCGCATAAAATTTTTACCTGCATTGTATATGCCACCCCCTACTTTTTGGGCTTCCAAATTTTGGAAAAAAGGGGTGGCTTATACATGGGGAAATACGGTAAATTCAACCAGTCCCTTGACCCAACAACTGAATAAAACTGCACTATTTAAAGCTGTTGAATTAATTAATTTCAATATTGTAACCGAATAGCTGAATAATTATATAGAATAATAATATTATAATAAAAATTTACATAGGTACATTTTAGTCAACATACATATGCTAATAAACTCATTCATTGAGTTATACCAATTTGTTCAAAAGTGAATTTTGATATTTTAGGTGTGTTCACCAATCAGAAATGTAAAATGTAATAATTAACAATCAAAATATTACATTTCATTTAAATTCTACTATGTTTGAGCTTTTTACTTCAAAAGATGTCATTTGGGAGTCTTTCAAGGTACTACAGTAATATACTCTACATTTCTGCATTTTTGCCATTTAAAAATTATATCAAAGACTTTTTCTTTAAAATACCACAAGGTGCACATTTAGACAGGTATAAAAATTCATGATAACTAAATATTAATTCCTTTAAGATAGAATTGTCATTAAACTTACTTCTTGAGGAACACCTGCTCTTATAAGTTCTTCTCTGAACTGCTTTATAAGATAAGAAGGAACTCCACCCAATCTGTCAGCTCCAAAAAGATCAAGAGAACCATTATAGAAATATTTGCTTTGGACAAAGAAATCCTCCAATGTTGGTCCAGATGGTGTTAAAGAATCACTTTCTTTACCAAGGCACACTTCATCTTTCCAAAGCATTTGGAATACAGATAAAAGGCGTTGAAAGAGGCATATAGATGTTGTGACTGGCATGACTATCAAAGGGGTTACCTGCTTCCACCACGTAAATAAAGTGAATTATTAATAATCCAAAATGATATAGCAAATAATATATGAATTCATATGCAAATTAATATAAATTTTTCCTCTAAATTTTCATAAAGTAATTTAAATAATGATTTACAATTGAACAAAATCAACATTGATTTTAATAAATTTAATATAAGAATCTCTTTTTGAAATTCAAATAATTCCATATCCAAATTTTCTTAGCAATTAACTATTTACTAAAAATCAGTCTCTTTATATAATAATTACTTTCATAAATGAAAAATAAACTGATACAGTAAGACCCTGTTTATCACGGGGGATAAGTTCCAATAACTTCAAGCGCTAAATGAAACAGCGTTAAACGAAGCAATGTAACACATACGTATTTAAATATGTAATGGGGATCAGTGAAAAAGAACAGGGAATAATGAAATTTATCAGTTCTTGCCAAATAAATCACAATAAAATAAAATATTTTGTTTATATCTTTATACACCTAATAGCCTTGATGAGAACAAATAAATCAATTGTGACGCAGGAAAGCTGCATTTGTACTGGGATTGCGACTTAGGAGGACACAGTTGGAACCTTTTTTCTGGTCAGACTAACAAAAGAGCATTATAAAAAATACATGCTATATCTACATATCACCCTCGCTATTAATTGCACCGCTTTTGGTTGGTTGGTTGGTGTGCTTGGCCATTTCCTTTGCACACATACACAGCAAGTTTCAATACAGAGTGCAATTTAGGGGAACCTTTAAAAAACTGCATTTTACTGATACAGTGTTAAGCGGGGACTTACTGTAATATGAATTGAAACTGTTTAAGTGAAATGAAATATAATTTTCTGTATTTGAAGGCATGCAGCTATAACTAACATATTTCTCAATACAAATCTTCATTTAATAGAGACTGATTTTTCTTTCATTCATTTAATATTAGATTATCTGAAGCTAATAGCTTCAGTTACTTATCAAGGGGTCAAATATTTACTTTACATCAATATTTTTTAATTTTCAAAGTATGGGAAAAGAAAGGTAATTTTAGGAAGAAAAATTTCTGAAGTAAACTCACACGAGATGCAGCAAAAACTTCTTCAAGATACTTATGAAATTTCTTCAGAAATATATGTCTACATGATGGTTGACTAGAAGTTCCATCATCATTGGACATTAGTAACTTAAGAAATTCAGCCTGCTTTTTTTCTAGACCTGTATCAACACATTTACAGAAAAAAGTTACCATTAATTTTGCTCAAGTATCAATCATTTGAATTTTCAAATAAAGTAACAATCAATCATGGATATTAATAAACATAAACCTAAAATTTATACATTAAGATTTTACTCAAGAAATCAAACAATTAGAACACAATTTTAATAAATAAATATAAATGTCTATCATAACTAAAGAACATTTTCAAGATCTATTCAGATGGGATAAGATAATTTAGATTATGTTGTCATTTATCATTTTCAGAAGGTCTCAATTTTACGATTACCTGCAAATAATTTGAGAAATTTGATGGCCATATAACATATGTATCACACTGATGTTATTTCACAAATTAATGCTCATTATATGTAATGATAAATACATATAATGAAAACTAATACGCAGTATATTATATACTCTTCAATATTTTTTCTCAGATGCTGACTTTCACTCAAAGTTATAAACTATGATTGTCTTTAGCAATATGACTGGGATTTGAACCTGGGTCTCCCACTTGCTGGGCAAGTATGCAGACAGGATCAGGATACATTCCCTGTAAGTGAGAGACCTGGGATCAAGTCTCAGTCATTTCTCTATTTTTACTTCTGTTCAACTTTGTGAAATGAGTATGCATCATCGTACAAAGTTTGAAAATCTATATTCTTTCCATATTTAAGATTGCCTTTGTCACCTGGACCTCGAAACTCAATTAAAACCCAAATATATTTACAGAATAGGAGAGTACTTAACAAGAGATCAAATCAAATTCAAGTCTAACTGCTTTAATCACACTTAAAACATTATTAATAAAACCGTATGCCTTCTGAAACAAAATAACAAAAAAGTAAAAGTAAAGATATATATTAAGATCATAGAAAAGAGACCTCTGATAGCTTTTCCCATCTTCCGAATGGATTCTGTATACTCAGAATGAGCCTTCCGGTCAGCCAACTCTTTAGACGTTCCAGCTTTGGATAATTTCCTGCTTTCTTCAATTATTTTCTTCTGAGTACCCATGCGATCAAACCATGGCTTCTTTACTATTTCCATTAAGGCTTCTTCATCCAGTGGTTTTATATTAATAAAGCTAAAAAACCTGAATATATAAAATTAATAATAAAAATTTTGAACTACAGGGAGAGAGAAAGAAAACTACTTGTAGTAGCAGGATACTCTTAAATATTGTCTCTGCCGAAATAAAAAATTTGCCAGGCAATTTTATGGATACTTAATGGACAATAATTTTCAGCACTAATTAAATTAAAGAGATCACAATTACATTACAAATACATAGGCCATTACAATTTTCTAGATCTTAACTGGAAAATCATGAAATGCTAGGATTTTGTAAAATATTTTTAGTTTTACATTTAGAATTATAAAATTTATGGCTCATTGATCAATTTTCATAAAAACGAAACAGTCTTATTCACATTATCTTCACCAAAATTTTTTTTCTGTTTTAATTTTACTGATCAGAAAAATAGTCGATTAACTTATTATTAAGGACAAAAAATTTATTTTAATAGACCAGAAGTACCAAACAAATAATTCAATTATATTTCAACATAAATCTGGGAAGTTTAAAAGTAATGTGATACCATGGTAAATTGATTTAATTCCTAACTGGGTTTAATTCCCTTACCATACTTATACTGTATAAGCCAACTTTAATAATAGAATACAATAAGAAAAATTTTAAATCCACAAAATCCCAATTTACATTTCATGTACAACAAGAAAAATATGAACATTAACTAAACCAACCTTATGCGAGAAAAAAAGACGTGAAGTAGTAAATGTCTACGTGTTTGCTGATGCCTAGTAAACTCTACTAAAAGATTGAGGCTTCGATGCTGGTCTCTAAAAAGCATTAAAGCACCAGTTCTTTTAGGAGCTGCCATTGCCTTTCTGGCTTGCAGAGGTGATGGTGTCATGCGGAATGAGCACAGTAATGATAACACCACATTTTCAAGCATAGGTGAAATTTCATGCTCCTGGAATTTATAAAAAACCATACAAACATTAAACAAATATAAATAATGTTAACCTCATGAAAATTAGACAATTCAATTCAAAGAAAACCCTATTAGAAGAACCAGAAGATGATCAGTTCACAAAACATTCATGAATACTACAACAGTTCTTGTTTCATTTGAATAAATTAAAATAATAGACTTTGAAATTATCGATGGATTAATTTACATCCTGAATTCTAATTCAGCTTATTTAATACATTTTGAATTTAATAGTTTTAGTAAAATTAGAGAGAAAAGAAGTTCACATTTATAACACATAATTTATAATAAATTTTAAAAATTAATCCTATTTTGTATCCTAAAATTATTATTACTCTTAAAAAAGGCATACATAATATTATAAATTTTTCAACAAGCAATAAAATCAGCAAACATGAAAAATTTCTCTAATTCTCATTCAAATTTTTCATACCAAGTCACTCCCTTCACATCTTACCTCAAGGAAAGTCCAAAATAAGTCTAAAAGCTTTGAAAGATGATAATGAGGGCCAGTATCTTTAAGAGGACCAATGAGATCTTCCATGAATGGTACAAGCACAGCTTGAACAACATAAGCAGAACTGAGAAGTGGTCCTAGTCGATGGAGAATCAATGAAGCTACCCAAAGGATTGTTGCCGATGGAGTGATACTTGTTTTGTTCTTTATTTTAACTTCTTTCTTGCTTTGCCCACTGCTTAAATTCTGAAATGATTTTACAGTGGCAAGTCTTCAGATACAAAGAAAAACCAGTAATTAATTATACTTATAAAAGACATTTTCAATTGGCCATTCATGATTTACAGTATGTATTGAAATTCAGAAGAGGAAAACTATTAATTATCACTCATTTGATAATTGATTGGGGTCAATAAAATTATTTCATACTACTTAAATTGTAGATACTTTGAAAGAGTTAAAGATAAGGATTTGTAATTTAATTTCAGGAAAATACCATTGTTTCTTCAACATACATAGTAACAAGGAGATAAGTGAATATTTATAAATAATGCAAAATTATAAGATGATTTAATAATGGGTGGATAAAAACAAATTCATTTGATAATTATTCTGATGTGGCTAAAATATTATTTCTCTAGAGATAATAATAGTAAAAGTATGAGTGAATTTTAAAATTCCCTTGTCTTGAAATGAAATTTTAACTAATTATGCCTATTAATGGAGTAAATTTTGTTTATCTTCAATAAATGGGGATGATTTCAAATAAAACATACAATTTCTCCAATTTCTCCTTCTGGTTTTTTAGGCAATAGACTTATCAAACGTGACAGCCAGCTGAGTAGGACTTTTCCATGAGCAAGTTTCTTCAAGGGAGGTTGTTGAATAGGCTCAAAACCTTGAACTGGATGTCTGAAAGGAGTGGCTCCAAAATTTGCCACTAAACTTTCAGAGAAAGCCAAGCTTACTGCAGGAAAATATGCTTCTCCTTTACCAATTGGAACATCAGTAAATGCCACTCCCATTGAATGACCATTCCTGTCAATAAAAGTAATTTATGAGATATTTAACACATGAAAATGAATGAATGAGTAACATGTTTCAGTAAATGCCAAAATAGGGAAATTCAAATTCAGAACCAAGATAAGAGAATTGCATTTTCTGTAACACTTAAAAATGAATTTTATAAGGTAAGAATTTGAAAAATGAAAGAGTAATTTTCTTTTAGCTGAACAATTATTAATTATCATTTAGCTGAGCATTAATTATCATTTAAAGATATCACATCATTTCAACTTCATTTAAATTTACAAAAAAATCATGTGTGACATGAAGCATATCCAGAACAAACAGACCATTTACTAAACAAGACATGGTAGCTTATTAATGAACAATAAAAATTTACTCATAGTAAAATTTACTTATAGTAGTTTAAAATAGATTCACCTAAAGAATTCAATCTTGCCAACATTTGAAGAAGATGGCTGCAGATCAATAGTACATCCAATGATATCTCCTCCAAGCCAAGACTCTCCGTAATTTGTTTGGTAAACATTCCACTTTCTCTGTCGGTTACCATCATAAGCAAATGATTTTGGAGAGTCACCTGTTTTTGAATGTTTTTAGATCTGTTTTTATTACTTTCATTTAAATGATGACTATAATTATCTTAAATTTAAAAATGAATGGCTATAAAATATTTAAAAAATTATTGCATAAATGCATTCAACATTTACCTAATAAAAAGTTTTACGACAAATATAAGTAGACTAAAACAAGAAGAGATGATAAGAATCAAACACTCATCTCTTAAAATATAAAATATATCATGTTTAAATGGAAATGTGCACCAATGACCCTCGATGAATACTATATCACTTTATCATACCTACTCCAGTTTCATGAGTAAATGTGCAATTTACAGTACACCAGCCAATCTGCATCAAACCTTTTGATCCCAACTGAACTTCATACTGCCACTTGCCTAGAAGAAAGAAAAAAATATTATACAATTAAATGGTCCAATTTCTGGTCTTCCAAGATAATATTTCTAGCAATATCTCTTATAATTATTAAATATTTCAGAAACATCATCTAGGAAACAATTACAGAATTATACTAAATCATAATTTGATAAACTCTTCTATTAACATGGATTTTTATTCATTAGGAATGATCACTTATTTTCATTCTGAACTTTTGCACTTTGAAGTTCCCGTTTAAATAATATAAAATTGATAGAAGTGAAGAAATTGTTGCAATGCCCTAGACATATTTCCAAGTAAACAACAAAAGAATAAGTGAAAATTACTATGATAAAAACTAAAAATTAACTTACCTTCAAAAACACACACATTGCATCGGATAGAACTGAAGTTACTGTGCGAAGTTAAATTAAGTCGATCTCTATATATTATAAATTGTCCAGAATGGGTATACATGTCAAATTGCACTAGAGCAGGGCCCAATCGTCCAGGTCGACAATCAGCATCAGCTCCTCCCTCATCAACAACACCCGTCTCTGAGCCATGCTGAAATGCTGATTCCAATGCCTTATCTAATCCTTCATCTAAATTTGAATAATGACCTGATGTACTTCTAAAAAGCAAAGGTAATAGTCAAAACAAACAATGAGTGATTGAAAAATTTTATTTTAAAATTCCTACATTAAAAAACTCAATCCACATCGATAGAAGTCAATATAGGGAATGATTTCATTCTTATATACACTGTCCAATATATAAATTTAATTGAGAAAAGAATTATTTTAAGGAAGAACACAGTTATTTATTCGGCAAACTTTAATTCTTATAAGGATATATAACAATACATATAAATTAAGCGATTCCTGTATTATGATCAAATCAAATAGACCAATCCTATAAAACCAATAACTCAAATAAAAGTATATGATTTCAAGATATGCAATATATAAACTGAAAATCATAAATAGAGTTTCAAGTAATTTTCTAAACAATTCCTTCAAATGTTAAATGAAGATTTCAAAAGATTCTGCGCGTAAAAAACAATTCGTAATTTATATTTGAGATATAACCCAACGTTTATAGAAAGCTTGTACTTAAGAAAGATATTTTGAAACTGCACTGTAAGAAACTGAGTTGGTAGATAGGGACTAAAATTAAGCTATTGAAAAAATAATTCATACAATCGGGATGCTATGGACCCGATAATTCTTTCTAGAAACATAGGAGGCTATTAAATAAATAATTGATGTATTCAGGTACTAATGGTGAGATAGGCAACTTACAAACAAGCAAATGGTTCATATATCTAATGATATCATTATAATAAAATGTTTTTCCTCGAACGTTGCATTCTCTAGGATTTACTTACTGATCCAAATTGTAAGGACGAAATTTTCTTGAGGAAGAACGAAAATATTCCGCCTTTACTTCCTTGCCGAAAACATGTTCCAAAATTTCTGAGGTCTCCATTGTTTAGGTGCTTTTATGGGGTCATTCTACAGCACTGAAACGTATCAATCAAAGCACTGAAGTAAATAAATACGTTGAACCTCAAAATCTTCAATGACTCATCACTTTACGCATGTTAAACTGTAGAAAATATTATAACACTAAAAAATTATTAAATTTATGTACAACAAATAGTACATACATATAATTAAAACAATTAAACAAGAACAAAATTTTACAAGATTGACTTTTAATCAGCTACTTCAACGGTACAAGTTCATTCTTGAGACGTAGAACCAACCTTTTCTACGCCTCATAAGCATAGTGAACCGGATTTATCGAGCTTCGTTAATAAAAAATTATAATATTCATATCATACTATGAAAATTTTGATTATCTTGTAAAAATGTTCTAAACTTCCCCGCATTTATAGGAGCAAATTCAAAACAACTGAAAGTCGTATTAACATGTCCGTCTGTCAGCAAGATGCATGACTGTCTTTTGTTGCCCATCTAGAATGCCCATAAAGGACGTAGGTAGCAGCAGAGTAGATATAAGAAATTCATAGGCAGGATGTGTCTACTCAATGCATTAAAGTGGGACGGAGTTTTCCTTCCGTTGGTAGTTGAGCATTAATTGCTGAAGATGGCAACGTTGTCGAATTTGGCGGAAATTTGATCGGCATTGCTGGTAATTTCAGGTTCAGGTATTTGCTCATCACATAATTTTTGTTAGTCGTAAAATGAAAAATTTATTCAAAGGATAAGGATAAATACACTTCAATATCAAAGAAATTGTTTATTTGAATAATAACTAACATGTATGCACATAAATGGGCAAGAATATAGATATTTAGGTTAATATCTTCTTATCAATCTTCCTTGAAATTTGAGGCTTAAAACATCCTTGACTAGAACTTTACTTGCGGTCCCACAGATGAGATCATAAGAGTTTGAAAATGCATATGGTTAATAGGTATCCACATAGTCTTTCCACTTTGCTTCACATGGCTAACAGGTGACATATAGTCGTCATGTCTTCACTTTCACTTCACCAAGAAACCAATTAATTTCCCCATAGTTGTATTTATACGTAACACATCAATCATACTACTCAGATATCTCTTTATTTCCACATTCCCAGGAGGTTAACAACATGAATGTCTTCCTCTTGTAATTAGGACGAGATCCCCAGGAGGCATATTAGAACCATGATCACAGAAGTTATTCCTCTGAAGAATAGAAAGATTAGTATAAAATTTATATCACAGTACCTTCACAAGGATTTTGAAACAGATGGGAAAAAACATGGCAAACTTAAGAGAAGGCTCTTTCATGCAACCTTATATTTATATGCAATTATTTTTATAAAAATTCTGCAATTAATAAATCCTTTACCATCAAATTCTGTAAATATCTCTGCACCACTGAAGAATTATGTGTCTTCATAACCATCGCCTCCGTCATAAGACATTTCCTTTCCATCGATTGCGGCTCTATTGTCCAAACAACAATATCACACAATCCCTTTGGCTGCACATGAAGTGGCTAGGACAATCTTCACCAAATCTTTATCTGGGCTACACTTCTGTCAACAATTTCCGACTTGCACTGCCCACAAGGCTCAACTTTGTTGAGAACTTGCAAGCAGACAGCAGCAACAATCTAATTAATCTCAAATTCTGATGAATCTAAGATTACAAATTCCTGAAAAGTATTCCTAAACTCTCCTTCCTCTCTATCATCATCTCCTTCATTAGATGTCATCAAGGCACAAAGGTGTCCAGACCAGTAGTGCCATGTCATCCCCTTCACAATTCTTATTTGAAGAGGATGCAGTGAATGCTTCATACTTATTACTCCTTCTTTCAGAGACACAATGATCTGCAATGCTGTAGGATTTCTTCTGAACCCACAGCTTTCTCTTATGAATCCGAATAAATTCTCCAACATCTGGATCCTGATTGAATGCTGGCTTAGGTATTACCCTTCTAAGTAGGTGGCTTGGGGCATAGGTCGATTACTACCATTCCCCTCTCGCTAACTATCTTCCATTCTTTAATACTGGAAGCAGCCATCCTCCTAAACCTAAAATGTGGGCTTCCAGGAGTTTCTAGCCCTTTTACAGGTTTCAAGGCTCCTCATTTGCCATCTCCATTTATGGAGTAAAAAAGTTCATCCATGAGACCAATGAGAATGCAGTTGAAATTGCACCCGAAGGCAACCATCCTAAAATAAAATAATACATTATTAATTACTCATTACCATTACTGGATTGATACATACATTTTGCATTAATGTAAAAGCAATGCATTCCATGATTCATGTTTAAACTATTTACATGGATACCCAACTGAATGTGAGCCTACTACAAAATACACTGCTAAGGAGCGGCTGAAAATTGGAGAGGCTAGCTTCAATCAACCTGGCATATAAGAAGAGAGTAATTACCGAATAGGATATCACACTAATATTTTGGAGGATCATATTTACAAACGTAGATGTAGCTGTAGATGCTGATGCTTCAATGAATGATGGAAGTAATGAATTTGAAGATGAAGGAATGGGTTGTGACTGAGGAGTATTGAAAGGAGTTTCCATTTCCCTTGGATGCTTGTGTCGATGGGTTAGAGGAGTGGATGTAGTTGCAGTGTTACTTTCATTCATTAAAGTGGGAACAGCATCAGCAAGCAATCTATTCTGTAACTCATAAGTGAAACTTTCCCAGCTGAAGTGAAGGCCACAGACTCTGAGATATGCAAGGGACGTTAATTTGCCACTCAAAAAGCTGGGTTACCTTCGTATTTTGACAAAATTCAACCCATTTCTTACATTTGTAAAATTTCGTCTAAAATCAACGCAAGAAGAAAATACATAGGAGACATGTGTATGTACTAATCCAGCATGAAATGAAAACATTCAAATACAACAAAAAATTGAAGCTATGCAATACAATACAATACAAAAAGTACAGAAGCCTAATCTTCTTCTTCGGTAACGACTGAAGAAATTTTTTTAATATGAATTTGCAGACTTATGACGTATAACCCTGTAGAATAATGAATATATTCTTACCTTGTTAAATATTAAGCATAAGCTTCTTCAGACATAATTCGGCATATACTTGGATTAAACATTAAACATAAACCTCCACTTTGCAATTTAACCACAAAATTTCAATTATCTCGAATGTTGAAAGAGAATAAAACGTTAATTTTAAACTAGGTTTAGACTAAAAGTACTTTCCGAAACTCGTGGTTCACCATTCTTGTACTTACCTATTTGTTTGAGGAAACAAAAAATGGGTTTAATATCATCATCAACGCAATAACTCGAGCAGCAATTCTTCACAACGCATTTTCAATTCTTCATCCGCAGTGCTTTTACAAGAGAATAGCACTTGGTATCAGACGAACTGTTGCCTAGATGCACACCTCAGCGCGTAGACCAAAACCTTCATTTGCTGATCCTAATCGTGAGAATTTTGAATTGTTTGAAGAAGCTACAAGTAGTTAAGCATCCACGCCAATAGATGATACTAACACGGAACCTGAGTTCCCAATTAAGTAGACAACCCCTGTCCGATGGGAATATTTAATCAGGATATCTATTTTGAACTTGGGTAATGTGTTTGCAAAATGAAAAAGAATTGGCGTCAAAAGTTTTCAAATAGAAATTCCAGATCTCATCTACTCACCCTTAATAGTTGTAGCTAGTGACAACTTCTAAATTAGCAATTTGAACAGAAATGCACCTCCGTTTTTTAATTCAGAGGAACGACATTAGATTGAATTACCCTGTGTTATGATGGCAGTGGATAATAAAAGTTTTGGCTTCATGATTCTATATTTTTAATTATTAATGAATTGGTTAAGTGTAAAGTCATTTTATGATTCTGTATTTTTGGTTGATATTTTCATATGATGCTGATCCAAATCATATTCAGTTAAAATTATAAAACATAACGCATTTCAATGTTTCTTCAATTCTACGTGCGTCTTAATATAACTCAGTAGTGCGTCTAATGTGAACTCATAATGCAATATTTTGACAGTTTGATTTACTTCACTTAAGTAGTTACCTGAATCAATAATTGTCGATTGTATTTTTATATTTGGAAAAGTAAACCCAGAAAGTTCTCAGACAAATAAATAATTGTTTTGCGCACGTTTTATTGTATTTTCGAGTTTTATTTTCCAATATAAAAATGTTGTAAAACGTGTAAGATGTTGAACTACTTTGATAAATTCAATTTGTAACGTTTTTTTCTCCCTCTCAAACATTGTTTGTTATTATTTACTAAAATTTCCATAAATCAATGATCACCCACACCCTTGATACAGTGAAAATGGCTTTTACTAAAAAGGAACTAAACTTGTCAAATTATTATCATTTTTAAGAAAGGGATTAGAGATAAGAGCTTCTTGTCATACAATTCCATTTTATCCATCCAAGATTTAAGATTATTGATTCGAACCCACTTTGAATAGCCCCAGCTTTCTCCATAGTTTACAGTGAAAAGTTTTCATAACTAAACCCAAATCAATAGTTCTTTTATTATTGTAAATTAAAAATCCCGAAAAATTGTTGAGATGAATTGAGATTTAAATAAGTTTATAATGTTAAAATCTATATCTATACAACTGTAACGATAAAAACCTGTAGGTACACTGAGATAAGTGTCTTCATAGGTTTCTTAGGCCACTAATTTTATTCTGTATCAGACAAGCCTCAATGAATTTTATTACTTAAAAAGATCTGTATCATAATATAGATGTTCACATACTATAATAAATTCAATTTCTAATGTTTTGCTCTCCCTCTCAAACAATGTTTATAATTATTTACAAATAATTTCTATAAACGGCTCATACCTTGATTCAGTGAAAATGACTTTTACTAAAAAGGAATTAAACTGTTCAAATAAGAGTCTGGACAGTATATGTTTATTAAGCATAAATTACCTACATAATTATTGGCTTACTTAAAGCTTAAAAATGCAAGCACACTTGAGTATGGAGTACAGAGGTACACAAAGGATAAATGATAAATAGTAAAAAAATTTGATATTGAGCACACAATTTAAATTCATAATACTGAAAATGGAAGCAAATTTGAGTTGGCAGATTGTTCATCATAAATCAGGCCAACTTGGTGTTACTCTTATACATTTTCATGATAATCATCACACACTCACTTTTTCATCAAAATACTTTCAAATAAAACCATTTTACATTCACTCACCTAGAGAAAGGCCAATTACTCTATTCATTCACATAATTATCACTCCCACTACTAATGGCCCACATAAAGAACTAAATATCAGTGCCCATAGAAGCACCCATTTAATAAAAATGGAAACCTCCAATACTCAAAGATTATTTTTAATATGATACTTTGAGCTAGTGCAGCAATAAAACTTTCCTTATAAAACTATGACTCGTTGAACATGTAAAGCTAATCCTTCATCATGGTTCCTTGAAGCACAGGAAGAGAATAATGATGCAAGATTTCATGAAAGACAATGACTGCTCCATAAGGCAATAATTATGCATGGAAGCATATGCTATTTGCACCATTTTTATCTACCTCAAAGAGAGGCTAATGCAAATGCATCCTTACCTAAGCCCTATGAGCTTTCCCTGTATTCTTGTATTTAACATACCTTCAGGATATACTATTAAACATTGATTTGAATGGATTTTTGTTTCTGATTTTTCATAATTTTAAAAGATTAAACAGTGCAAAATTGTAGTAATGAACAGACAGCATGAGGGTCCAGGGCCAACATAATATATTATGCTCATTATATAAATGCTTGATGCTCATTTTATAATTCTCCTTTGAGCAAAAAAACAAAATATATTAACACAAATTTTTAAATGCTAGATATGCCAGTTACATTTTCCTTAAAATGTTTCAGTAACATTGCCTTTATTCTCTGACAAACAGCTGCACATTCAAATTAACACATTACACTTCTTCACCAGAGGGAATAGCCAATAATGGCTGACATCTCCAATCAGTCATTGTATTCCAAAGCAACCATAAAAATGATTGCTATGGAACTAGTCAAAGTCTATAGCCTTAATTTTTCTATTGTAGTTGGCTCAAATACAGGTACCATCCATTCAATTCTGTTCGGGCTTCTCTACTCTCCTGGTCAATTCAGGAGAGAGATGTGGTGGCAGGACGGGCTTCTTCAGGATAGCTGGCTTTGCTTTGACTTGTGGTTTAAAAGATCCTGCTGCAGGAGGTTGAATATTCCCAACATTTATAGGAGGACGAGATCCAGAAGGTGAAACACCTATCTTGGGTGGGAATTTTGGTGTAGTGGGTCCAGGGCTTCGGCTTGGTGCAGTCTCTGACGGAGTTTTAAGTCCTCCAATCTCAGATACATTGGACTGGGGAGTGCGCAATGGTCTGGTCACTGGCTCAACACTATCTGCTGGGCTAGTTGATGCTGTTTGTTTTTTCCTAGACTGAGGATCAGAACCACCCTTTTTCTTGAGTGTGCACTGATTCTGTTTAGCAAAGCGCTCTGCAGCTGTCATGTCAGGACTCTCTGGTCCAGGGCTAGATGAACCTCCTTCAGTAACACCTTCACCACCAGCTGTTGTATTGGCAATTACAGTACCACCAACATCACTGCTACCACTTCCACTGCTGCTGCTGTCTTCTCCTCCCTCATCATCATCTTCCTCACCCTCTGCATCACGATCGCCATCTCCTTCACCATGTCTTATACCACCAATCTTCTTTCTCCTCCTCCTACGACCCATGCCATACTCTTGCTCTGGCTTCCCACTTCCAGCACCTGCTGGAGGTAAGTCCATTACCAGATCAGGGGTATGCTTTTGTCTTAGTTCCCAAAACTCTACACTAGATCTAAATAAGCTGGTTGGTGCTGGACTGGGAGCTGTAGTGGCTGGTGGAGATGGTTGACTAGGTTCAAGGTGTGATTGGGAAGCTGCCCTTCTTTGCCATGCTTCTCTGTTACGACCAAAGACTCCTCCACCTCCTCCTCCAACTTCCCCCACACTTTGACTCTTCCAAGTTGTTGAAGCTCGATGAAAATTCGAGCCCTTCTGCTGTCCTCCATCTCCTTCACTTGCTGTACTAACTGGGGTGTCAGGTCTAGAGGAACACTCTTCTTCAGTGGTATCCCCAGCAACACTGCTGTCATCTGTTATTTGGTTGCCATGTTTATCTTCTTCATTCTCCTGAGATTCAGATGCCCAATTATGATTGCCAGATGATACAGGACCCTCACTTGCACTCCTTTGGTGGGTCATTTGCGACAGCTGCTCTCCCTGAAAAAGAAGCAAGATGTTTGGTCAATTTCCCAATTGATATATCATTACTACATATATAAACTCCCATTAAGGAAGACTTTGAAGATCATTCATTTTGAAATTCAAGTTATCTGTCTGTACTTATATATAAGGAATATAATTTCTTGTTGATGTTATTAAGAATATGGAAATCAGTTTTGCATTTCCAGTGATGTTAATTCTTTCAAGGCAATTTTATATGAAGTTTAATAATAGAATACCATGAAAGAATACTGAAGTTACTTTAAAAACCAAAAATGAACAATTAACATGTGAATACCAATATTATATTTGAAAATCCGAGGCTGAGTATTTTGAATTTGTAATTACAATAAAAATAACAAATGATGAAATATTGGAACATTTCTCACCTTAGAGCTGCAATTCAGATGTAGCTGCAGTATATTTTAATTCACAACTTAATGAATAACTACTGTTCAAAATATATCAATATATATATATACGGAAATGGCGAGAACATTAGAATTACTGGAGCTGGGTATGCAATCTCTGTTTGGTATGTTTATATTAAATGAAATATCTAATTAGAAGTTACTGCATATATATAAATTAATTAATATGAAAATAGTTTCTTCCTAAGATTCTAAGATAAAATTAGTCTCAAAGGGATTAAAGCATACATCTACAACAGAAAAATCTGATATACTTAAAAGAGGCAAATCAAATAGAGAGAAAGCTATGATATGCAATAATATAATATCTTTGCAGAATATTAAAAATAAAAACATAGCAGAACATTACAAGTAAAATACATAATTTAATGGGAAGAATGCCACAACAAAAAATATAAGCATGAAAATGAATTTTTATAAAAACAAAATTTTTTTATTAGCATTCGTATTTCACAGCTAGTTTCCAACCAAGTACATATGCTCAGTAGATTGTTCATCTGACAACTTATTGGCTAACAAAAGTCAACAAACCAAAAAGTAATATAGGCTCTAAACACAAAATCTACAATCAACCGAAGCAATAATTTTATTAATTTTACTTGAAGTTCACTGGAGGAGTGTAAGCTAAAGTTCATCTTTATAAAAGCACTTGGTTCATGGATATCAAAACCATATCATATACCATGGACAGTGGATATTTAGATATTCCACTGAAATAACATATCACAGGGAGCAAAGACTACCAATGCTTAAACTGTCTTTGATATCTACAAGTTCTACTTGAAAATAATACAATTTTTACTTATAACATACTAAGATGTTATTTTATAGTAGTTTTCAAAAATGATAGAAACACCACTTATTCAATACCCATAAAAATGGAATAATATATAATGTATGTAAGGCTTCATCCTAAGAAAAGCCTATTATTTGGTAGGAGACCCTCAATGGACAAATGTGATGACTAATGTAAACCATTCATAATGCACTTCAATATTTAACTATATAAAAGTTACAGTTACCTTCCATTAATAACATTTACACAATTACTGATATTATCATGATCGATACTCCTTTCCTGTATGGAAAACAACACAATTCCAATAACATCTCATACACACATAAAATATTAAACGCTATATAAAATATCTTCCATTGTTCATGAAAGTTGACTTATGTAGTGATGATTTGCACCACAGAAGTTACTTAAATGACAAATTATTCTATCATCTCTCAGTAATAATGTACAAGAATCTTAAATGATAGGTGAATGATTGTGTCTTTGATTCATTATAGCTTGGCTAATTATCATCAACCAAAGAATAGCTAACATGCAAATTTATGATGATTGATATGATGGTTAATGAAATCAAATTACATATCCAAATACAGAACAATTGATTCAGTACTAGGTAAACAATACCAATCATACCAAATTATTTTGTGTGCAGGATAAATGCTTATGGTGTTTCTAAGACAAATAATAAGCAATTATAACACACAAGTGACTGAACATTTCCCAGATGAAAATAATTCATATTGAGAATACTAAGTATAAAAATTACAGTGCATATATATGTAACTCATACAATATAAAAAGGGACAAAACAATATGTTTCAAGAGGTTTAAACCATAAACCAAAAAAGCATGCTTCCAACAGATTCATACAAGCACATACACAAAAGGCTTACAAAACGGTTCTTGATTACATAAGGAAAATCATGGATGCAATGAGCAAATTACAAATTTTAATTCAAGCAGCTCATGCAAAGATACAAAAGGATCAAACGTATTTAGGGCTACTCAGGCTGTTTTCACTTATTAAACCAGAAAAATACTTTGAGCAAATAAATATCTCAAAATAAATTATTTAAAAACATAAATTTTACTGGATTTCTGACAATGACATACGATTATAATAGGTATATTTTTCCAGTACAAGAGAAAATACATAATTAAGAAATACCTTGTACCAATTCTTGAGTTCACGGAAACAATAAAAAGGAAAAAAATCTACTTCCATTAAAAGCCATATCATAAGGTGAATAGCACATTTCCACATAAACACCTAGCAAGGACAACAACAGAGCTAAAAAAGAGGAATATTTTTCTTGCAACCACACAACAAAAATGTATTCCAATTTTAAAAAGATACACCAATAATATGCATCCTCTAAGTAACTCTTGGAAGTAACAAATAACAAAATTTTAGTAGGAAATAACAAAATTTTACTAATGCATAGTAAATTCATGCCTTAGTTAAACGCTTCTTTCATTTTGCCATTCAATTGAACAAGAAAAATATATGAAGCGCAAGCTTAACTAGTGTATAAATGACATAAATGACAATATTTTAATGGTTAGATTTTAAGCAATCCCTTACGGTCAAAATGCAGCAAAGTAATGACAAAAGTGAGAAATATGAAATAAAAAGGCATACTGGGGTGATTGAACACAGGAAAAATTAATCAGGTAAAGGTGTAGCCAGAACAAGTTAAGTAGCATTCATTGATATTCATTTGTGGTGTGGTTGCTAAAACAGGTTGGTAGGTTGTACAAAACAGTCAAGAAGGAAAGGAAGAGGGTCCCAATAGGAGGCAGACGAACGGACGATAGGCAGTGAAGCTAGACAGTTGTCTCCAGTACCTCTGGGGGCAGCTCTGCAAGCACCGCTTCCACGACTGCACTCATTGATGGTGATCGAATGGGAGGAATTGTCTCTGATGTGATCTCTGCCTTGGACTCCGGAAAGAAGACTGAAGATGCTGTTGATGATGCAGTTGGAGGACCAGGTGTCACAGCCTGTTGCGCCTTTAGTCCATGTGTGGGTGAAGGCTCAGGTGAAGAAGACTCCAATTTCCCAATATCTTGAATGATGGGTTCTGGTGCAGCTGGTAGTATTCCATTGACTGGTGCTGATGTAGCAGCTGAAGATGATGAAGCAGATGTTGTTGATGACACTGGGGTTGTTGAATGACCAGACAGAAGGGAGTCATTTGAACTGGAAGCACGTCTGCGCATAGATTCTTCAGAGGAAGACTTCAGCAATTCCAGTCGATCTCTATCTTCATCCCTATAATTGGAATATTAGTTTTTAATAAAATGAATTGATGGTTGTGAAGTTAAGATAAATTACAGGAGTAATATAATTTTTATACTCAGCATTATATTCTATTATCGTCATAGGTAAATTCAAGGGAAAAAATTGATGATTATGGACACTAGGATAGCTATAATTCATTGATTTTTAATGTATATTGACTAACCTGGTAGGATAAAAATGCATGCACTTCTAACTCTAATAGTAACTCAGTAGATATATAATATATTGACATTTGCAATAAATAATATTTTATATATAGTATTTCAAAGGCTAACCAAAAAAATTCCTTCAGTCATTTTATTGCAGGATTGAACCAGTTATTTAAAAACGGGGTCAAAAATCATTAGAATGTAAAAGGAATGAAGCTTTTCCTGGCATTTATATATTTAATTAATAAAACAATTTGTTTCATACACAGGAAATATTATATACTACATATAACAAATGTTCCTTCATTACCAAAGTTTAATTAATCTTTCAAGATGAAAAAAGAATAAATCACTTCAGATCATCTCAATTATGGGTACTGAATAAGCATTGGGAAATGTTTAAGAATTTCTATACACTTTCAAACTGTTCTATAATTTTTTCTCAGGGTATAAGAAGATAAAGATATATGAAACCAAAACATTCCTATTTATTATGTATAATTCTTAACAAGTAACAAACAGAATACACTTACTTTATTTTTAGCAAGATGTATTTGTCAGGAACGAGCCCTTCTTTTCCATTCACACATCCACGCCACCAGTCACCAGACACTTGGTTATACAATGTTATATTTTCCCCCTTCTTCAAACTCAGTTCTCTATCGGAGCGAGCAAGGAAGTCAAACTGAGCAGTGGCTTCCAAAGTCTCAGTTTCTTTAAAACAAAATAAAAGATTATGGATAAAAATGTTTAAACATTGTAATTTATAAATATAAAATGCAATTAGTATGGACCCATCAGAAATATACAATACGATATATTGCATAAAGGCACATAATTACCATCTTCTGAGGGATAAACTTCGGAGTCGAGATCTTCCTGCACATGGTCACATGGAGAATCGCCCACATCACTGAAAAAATGAAGATATTATCACATAATGCCATAGAATTTGTTCGTCACACAATATACTTCTACGTATTTTAGATCCTACAGGAAAACTTAACCTCTTATAATTTTAGACGGTTGAAATATTATGAATTAAGTTACATAAAAATATAATACTTAATTGAGATAAAATTCAACACAACTTACTTATCATCAGGCTCCTTGCTGATGAATTTTTCATACTTAATGCCTCCATCATCAGGGAAAATATCCTCATTAAAAAGTATAATATTCTTTATAAGGTCATTCACTTGATTCTGATACTGTACTTGATCTCTATCTTCTGGAACAGGAACTAATGTTGGTCCAAAGCAAATTGCCAAATTGTATGGATCCATCATGTTTTCATCACTGAATTCAGAGAGACTACGGAAAAAAAATTTAATGATTTAATTATAAAAATTCATCACATTCACAAACTATGGTAAGCTAATTAAACTACAAATTCTTAAAACACATATTTTCCTCCATTGTAATTTTGATTCATATGAGGGTGGTCTGAAAAGTTTCTGACCCAAACTATAGTATTTCAGAATTTTCTAGAAAATTTTCAGAAAACATGTCGAGAAATGGGGGAGTTTTCAGACCACCCATGAATATACTTAAAGCATATTGTTTATATATTAAATATATGAGTCTAATTAATTGATAATATTGACAAAATCAATTAATGGAAAGTAGCCTACTTTCAAAATAACAAAACTGATGAAAAACACTTAAAACTATGTTTGATGAAGAAATGGACAAAAGATATATTTTTAAATTCTAGAAATTTAAATCTCCACTAAAAAAGTAAACGACTAAAAAAATATATTTACTGAACTAAATTCTCAAATTAATGTGTCACTAAAAAATAATAAGCCAGAATATTCCACAATAAATTGAAAAAATATTATTAACTATAATGAAGATATTGGATACTCACTGGTTTAGGAATGCAAAGATGTATCTTAAGAAGACAACAACACACCGTGGTAGAGACTGAATAAGTTCCCTCATTTTAAGCACAAACTCATGCTTGGATTCCAGTTCTGAAATATGATTACAAAATTTGGATTGGTTTAAATCCTAAGGAGGATACGGGCCATAAAATCATTTCTTTAGAAGGATATTCCCATTTAAAAGAAAGCATTGTTTAAGTCATACATTTACATCTCATTTTAAAAATAAATGAATTTCAAACTTTTTTGTATTAATCCAGATTTAGATCCATATTAGATGGAAGTAGTATCAACAGTAGAATGATTTTTAAACTAGCTCAAAATACAAGAGGATAAAGAGGAGTAGAATAAAGAGAAGAACCATTTTACTCACGAGCAAGCTCCATGAAATGCTCAAAATATATTATTGGGAAAAGTGGTTCTCGAAGTTCTCGAAGGTAAAGTTTCAATACACCGGCAACAGAGTTTATATCTGAAGCATCTGTCATATCAGCCAATGGATCTTCTCCTCTCTCAAATGCTTCACGGAAATTATTAATTTCAACTTGAGATCCAGAAACCCTAAAAATACCCTGGTGGTGTAGTCCTAAATTACAAAATAAGAAAAAAGAGATATCGGTTTGGAGCTATATTTTTTCAACAGTACAAAATAAATAAAATTTTTGGCACTTTTAAAATTTTCAAACATTAAAAGTGCAATGGAGAATTGTTTTAAAAGTAGGAATTAAGAATTTTGTAACATGGATGGAAAATACAGAATTAGATCATACATACATTGAATTTGCATTAACACAAGAAATTCTTTTTTAAATTATTCTCCTTGGAGAAATTTCCTGATCTGACTCTAAATGCCTTTACAATTTTAAGTATCATTAATGATCATTTCAGAATCATTCATCCATTTTATATGATATATAGAAAATTTATATTGTTTCATGAAAATTATTTTTACATAATAGGATCCCAAAATGAACAGAAATTTGAATGTAACTACTAATTATCCATGATTGGGATAAAAAATTGTCAATGATGGCCATTTAATATAACTGTACATAAAAATTTCCTTTTTTTAAAATATTTGCATACATTTTGAACGATTAATCCTCATTATCAAATATGTATTTTATTTAATTTTGAGAGATTCAAAAATAAGGAGTATCAAAGATTGAATATACAAAAAGCATGTTGAAATATCAATATTAAATAACCATGATATATATACAAAGAACTTGTCCCTTCAACTTGTTAATGTCTCTTTATGAGCAATTATTAAACAATGGCATTATATTTAAATCATCAATTTAAGTTCTTAATGCTAGTTTTTTCACAGACTGATACTCCATGGCCTTCCCTAGCTTACTTACGGGAATAAATTATAATATATATCAAATTATTGGTTTTCACTTAATGGTTTGAGAGGGAGAGTAACAATCAACCAGCACTAAATGCACATTAGTTTCAAAGTAAAGAACAAATAAATTGAAAAATATTCGAGGATATTTAAATTAACAAACCATATAGATTGATGACCCTGATGCAACTTTTGACCACCAGAGGTATCTCCATATCGGTTGCTTCAAGATATTCCTCCAGACTACCCCCAAAGAGTTTTGGCTGACCCATACGCAACTGCAAGCGACCAATACGTTTACGTCTTTGCTGGCCACCTCCTCCCCCTCCTACACCAGGTCGTAAGCCTGCTGAACCAGCCCCAACCACACTTCTAGGCAGCACAAGAACTCCTGATGCTGGTACAGATGGAGGCAAGTTTGAGGTTTGATTGGAACCAGAATGATTTGAAGCGCTTCCTATAGGAGACATGCCAGGCAGAGTAGGCGAATTTCGTCCACCAATAGGCCCACCACATGAAGATGAAGGAAGAAGAACATTCTGGATGTGATCTTGCTTTGAATGAAGTCTGGCAATTCGGCTTGTTCCCAGAAGATATTCTCTGAATTTCTGAAAATGTGGATATAATCATAAATTATGATAAACTTGATACATTAAATTGAGAACTATACTTAATATTAAAAATATATTCTCAACTCCTTGAAATAAAATTACATTGCAACATATTACCATTATTTTTAAAATACATGATGAGCATTCCAACTCCCACAAATCCAATCTAGATTCCCTTTACCAAACACAATGATTCAAACAACTTTGCTCCATTAATGCTAAACAACACAAACTCTTTCAATGCTAAACCTGGGCAAAATCAGATTTGATAGCAATGAATTACTTACCGTGATGTAGAACTCCTCTGTTTCGTGACGATCAGCCCTCAATTTCAGAGAAAGTGTTTCTGGTTGCTTGTTACTGTTACCACTGGATCCACCTGAACCAGTCTGTGAGATTACAGAAGAAGAGGATGAAGGCGTCTGGGCTGAGCCTCCTTGTGCTCTCTGCCCAGTAGATGGAGTTGGTGCAACTGAGGATCCTGATGATGCTTGGACTGAAGATACGAGAGAAGAGGAAGAGGACGAAGAAGAAGAAGAAGTTGATGAGGATGATGATGAGGGAGGCATAAGGGTGGGAGGGTGATGCAACTGGCCGGATTCAGTTATAGAAATGGTTGCTGTAGAAGAGGAGAGGTGTGGACCTGTCGCAGCTGAATTTTGCAAAAAGAAATGAGAGCAGTCATAGTCCTTAGCACTTAGCATGTCTAGGAGAGTTCGCTCGGCGGTTTCCAGGGTCTTCCATACTTCATCGGACTCTGTTCTCAATGTTGTTAGGCGTGACCTTAACTGACCCAAGCGATTCTCCAATTCCTCTCGGAGTATTTTCTGGAGTTCTGGAGCTCCTTCGACTCCAACCACCACCTGCACAGTTAAAAGGATGCACTTTATTAATCAATTTTTAAAATATTTCAAAGCTTTAAAAATTGCAAAATCAAAGATTTATTCTGGAATCATTGATTAAATGATAAAATGTTCAACTACTAGAATTCAAAACTAATATAAAAATTAAGAATGGATATTAAAATATAAGAAAACACTCTAATATACTACATATAATATACACGACATACAGAAAAATGTAATGAAAGAGAAGAACCAAAATGGGAACTAAATAATTCACATCAAAGGTTAAACAAAGTTATGACAAGTGAAAGGTCTACTGGGGATCAAATAAAGTCACCTAAAATAAAAATGACCATTTTGAGATTCATTCTAAATAGCTCAGTTTGACGCAATATAAAATCACGCAAATAGGTGAATTTGATGATAGGGTGACCTTCATGTATTATTATTCATTTACATTTTTTCTTTGTCTTTTATACTTCATGGTTATAGAAAAATATAATATGAAAGAGAAATAGACTACTAAATCATTCAAATTGGCATTCTTAAATTATGAAGATTGATATGGACTGACAACAGAGTCAACCACATTTTTCCAAAAAATAATGACTACGATATCATATTTACAATCTAACAGGATTTGATCACCAATCTATTTGACTCTATTTCTAATTAACACATAATTAAGAGGCACAACTATTAAAGAGTATAAAACAATATACAATGAACAACTACTCATACCAAAATTCTAAGCAAGAAAATACTTCACCAATATATTAAGTTACAGTTAAAATGTTGTGGTCAAACTGAAAGGATCCCTACATCTTGTGAACCAACCTCCTCTGTGGCACCAGCCATTGCTGCTGCAGCCGCACTACTTCCACCTCCAGGCACTGCTGGAGTTACTGGCCCACTTGTACTTGCACCACGAGGTTGATGCTGGAACTCAAATTTTTTTGGAATCATGAAAGCTGCATGGTGAGCTTCCAGGAATCTTCTCTTGTCCCTGCGTGAATCAAGACTTGATACACAAGAAGACATAGAATCTAAACCATTTTTAGACCCTTTTATACACCATTCACCAGCTGAAATGTGCATCAGTAAAGCTCTTGATATGCACGAATGGAAACCGAAGTCCATGCACTAAAAGAGAAAAATATTTTACATTGACTGAAGATGCACTAGTTCACATTTAAAAATATTTTAATAAAAGAGATTAACATTATCCTCATAAAATGAGATAATTATTGCATATCAGAATCAAAATGTACTCACATCAATGAGGTCTGAAAGATCATCAACAAAATATTTGTGTACAGTGGTATTTGCAGCCTCAAGGCAAAGAACATAATCATTTCGTGCCTTGACAGCTTTCAACCGTGCATCGTTATATTTGCTTTTGCGCTGAAAATAAATTCAGTTAGAGGCACATTAGTCATACAGAACATCCTTAAAAGCTCATTTTTGAAAATAGTTGTATTATATTCATAAAATATATACACTACTTGAAAGTATGAAAGTAAAAGGTGAAAATGGTTGGTTGATTTTAATTATAAAGGATAATTAGTGCAGCTATTAACATAGAAATGATACCTTGAGGACTTCTTTCTCAATCAGCCTATATTTCTTAGATCTAGCGAGCTTCTCTTTGGAAGGAGCAGCAGATTCCATTTTTAGTCGCTGTGTATTGGCAATTCTCAACTTTGAATGGGCCTGTCTGCACTCTGCTGCATAGGCATGACATGTCTTCATCGACGTGTGAAGTTCATGCAATACTCTGAAGATTTCTTCGTGTGTCTCATAACCAATATCTCGGCACTATTTAAAGAAAGCAAATGAAAGAAAGAAAATAAATTAGATGAAATAATTAGCCACCTGAGTTAACTCACACAAGTCAATTTGAAAGGACATAAAACATTGGTTTTCAACTATGTGACATTTAGAAACTTGATTTTAATTTTACATCAATTCCATTAAAAATTAAGAACCAAGATTTACCTTGCGATAAATGCGTTGGACATCTTCCATCACTTGAGAAAGTCGTGAAGTTAAATGCGTTGAGTATACTTCGCTAAGTGTAGCATGGTCCCTGCTTAAATCTCTTGTCTGCGTAAGCAACTGCTGCCAGCAAGAATAACTGGAGAAGAGTGGCCATTGTTCACGCCTGCAATAGATGAAGAAGAAACATTGGAACCATATAATTTGATTTATGTAGATATCTTAATCATTAAGAGAATTAAAAATGAGTCAGTTCCTTATAACCAAAATTAAAAAGGGATCTGTTAATGAACTTGACCCTAAATTTCATACATATGAGTGGAAGCTTTACAGCGAAACTATCACTTACTTTTGTCTCTGTTCCTTGTGTCGTAGTTGCAATGTTCTCGCTAATTTGTCGAGATTTTTGCTATAGTCTAACTCAACCTCTGCTCGTCTTCTGAAGTAGTCCTGGAGTTCTCCAACAATAGCCACCTGTGTTTCCATACGCACGTCCAGACATCGTACCTGCTCTGTTAGCTGGGCACGGATATCTGTGAGAAGAAAGGAATACATTTCAGTACATAAATTTCTAGTAGTACCCAAGTATAAAGGTCTTTACAAACATCTTTTATCAAACATCGATCATTCCAAAACACTTTATAACATCTCATGATTGAGGATTGTGAAACTATACTTAATCATACATAGAAATTTACTTCTCTCGAAAGAAAATCTAATGACAGGCATTTTTCATTGATTCATTTTCAAAAGGGACTCAACTAATTCTTTCAAAATGTATATTAAACAGCACATTTCGCGAAATAAGCACCCTATAGAACTTTTCGAAGGTATTAGACAACATTTAGATCGACTCTTTAATGAGAAAAAACATATGCATCGATGACTATACCCTCGCATATTACATCGATGGAAATCGCGTCGCAAAAATTTTCCTTGCAGACAAATTCGTTCTGTCAGTTATTCTATTAGAACATCACATAGATGAAAAATAATGAACTTCGCTCAAATACTGACAAGAGAGAGTTTTCCAATATATTACGAAAGAGAATACATTCGTAGCAATATTCAACGATCAAGCAGAATGATATTACTTCTTGAGGGCGTACTAGGAAACCGGTGCGGGGTGATACTTCAGAGAGACGAATCGCTACCTAACCTCCATCCAAAGCCTCGTTAACCATCCCTCCCGATGGAAATTAGCGGCGTTGAGCTACAAAAACAAAACATTGGATAAAAGCCGGATAAACGAATGGGAAAAACATTGGGAATCTTGAAGGTGGATGGATGGATGAGGCAGAGGACAAAGGGACGAAGGCGGAATTGGGGCGAGTTCAGCATTCGTTCTTCGGGCTAGAGAGGGGAATAAAGTTGGAATGGAGAGAGATAGGAATGGGGCACATTTCAAGGAGGGGAAGTGATGAAGAATAAGGAATGATGAAAAGGGAAAAAATCAGCATGCGGTGAAGTTGGACTCGTTCCAAAAAATCCTCCGAAGTTTCCTCGCGAAAGTGCGATGCTGGGATATCGACCACGTGAAGGTTTAGCGAGGAAGAATTGATGGAGAAAGGACGACTTCAGCCTGGAAAGAAGACCCTCCTTGGGATATGAGCTTACATACGGCTGAGCCGCGAGGAAAGATGCATGTGTGAACATCGCCTCCTTTGGCTCACCTACGATACGTCGATATCTCTCGTGAATTGGACGCGATTGAGAGCATATTCCGACGAAACGAAATTTGTAGCAGATCTTAATTTACTCAGGGATTTTCTAATTTTACAATACGAGAGTAGTCACTATTATTGTAGTGAAGAGGCAGGGGTTATACTTTAGGAAAACAAACATCCCGTTCTTTGCTTTTCGTACGTGAAAAAACTGGATATATTTACTCCTATTCTACTTGAACTTAATTAATGTTAAATTCTTCATGATGATATTAACAATACCTGTCGACCAGTACCGAACGGAATGTCAGTCGCATAAATATCTAGACACGATTTTTGTCTAATATAGGCACGCATGCATGCCTAAAACCTATTCCTCTTCGATAAGTAATTGACTCTTATATCTTTACACTGATTGACGATGATCTGGATGAATATGTGCACTTGATGCTCAAAGAACAACAAGTGGAATATGCGTATCCATATACACATCACAGGTATTTTTTCCTACTTTAAAGATTAAAATGACGTATTTATTTTAGCTTTTTTCAAATAAACACGCGGATTTTTTCGAGAGAATTTTGTTTCTTATATCACCTGACGAAAAATGAAACGAATATTAACATCTGCGCCGGAGTTCTTCAATATACAGCTTCTTTGACTGCAGAAATGGAACAAACATGCCTTTTCCGTGAAAAGAGATTACCTGATTTAAGTAAAGAGAGAATAACTGCAAATAAGGTCCCGAACACGAAAGATCTGCTAGTTGCTGCAAAAACGGACTAAAGGACAGGAAATTTTTCTGTCCGAAGGGAGACTTCGGAATTGTCAGCTCTTAGTTACAAGCTAAGAGCTATTTTACGTTCCAGAGTTTCTGATTGTTTAGCATAAGAAGAAAAAATATTCAGAAACTGAGATAAGTAAATTGGAACAATGTACGAGGAAGATCTCACCGTGGCGGAAAGAAAGGAATACCTATGGATGTATCCTGAACTTCAACTAACAGATGAGTGCAGACGTACTGCGAACTTGAGAGATTCGAGGGTAGACAACCTTAAGGAAGAGGAATTCAAAAGGAAAACAGATCGCTATTTTAATTACTTGAGCATTTTTGCGACGTTCCCTGTCAGATGGTGTAAAAATACCTCGGCAGAATATATCTGTAACCGTTTTGCGCTGACAACGGGCAATAATAAAGTCGATGGTCTCTGCAAGGGCGCCTTAAAGAAACGACTGTGAGAATATTTTTAACTCCACGAGTCAACAGGACTAGATGGCCCTTGGTTTTATCTCGTAAATCGCTCCGATCAAAGGAGGATAATGAATACATCCGCTGGCACGCTTAGAGACGAAGAAACAGCGATCGCGTTGAAATAGCTGTAACATAGCGACGGCAACTACCGAAAATTAATACGCACTGAATCATCTTAAACCATGATAGTTAGAACTTTTTCCTTTAACGTACTTTTTCCTACATTTTTACTTTCTTCGCGTTTAAATAAATAAGCGAGGAGCCGAGGGAATAAAGTAATAAAAACCGAGATACGGAGAAGAATCCGTAACGCTGAGTATTTCGATACACATTTTCCGATTGACGACTTTGTGGGGGAAGGATGCAAATTCCTGTAGAACTGTCCTGTACTTGGCCAGTTTATCGCAAACCATGCTCCTCAGAAATGAAATTAGGCTCTATGGAGCTCAAAGCGCTTCTTTCCCGGAATATATATGCTTCTCCGAACGATGAGACCGATAATTACAGAAGTGGTGCGATTACTGAACCTTGCGGAACACTCACGACATTCCCCATGACACACAAATAAACCCATCTCGAAAGAAACCAAGGGAAATGAAGGAAAATCGATTTTCGCAGTGTATCTCCTTCCGCTTTGGTTAGGAGCCAGATCATCTACGCATCGTGATGGGAGAGAAAATTATGTTTGCCCAAGGAATGGGACTCGAAGCTTCCCCAACCCTGAAGGTAATTTTCTGTCCAATTCCCTCCTTAATCTTTTTGCCGTCCTCCTCATTATCCTTTCACGTAGGCCTTTTGTTCGCCATGCACCTCATAGATGCGAGAAGATACATTGCAAGGTGATGAGTAGATACCGTGAAAAGTGAGTGATGACGGTATGAATCGTTTGGTTGGCTCTACATTTAACATGAAATCAGCTCATAAAAGGTCAAAACCCAGAAAAAATCGGACTAATACCAAAAAGAACTAATTCTGTCGCTCCACGAGGTATTTTTCGCTTGTCAGAGGAATCTATGTTGGGCAATGATGTATAAATAATCAAAAAATAAAATAAATCAAAGAAGTTAGAGTTCGAACACTTTAATTTCATATTTCTACTTCCCCATTCCCTTACATATATTTTATTAATAGCATAACGTGTTGTTTTACTGAAGTCATATTCCGTTGACACTATCGATGCTGTTTACTAAGTTGAAACATTAATTATTCCCTTCTTTTTAATCAATTTAAACGATTAGAGAAAACATACAGTTCGTGTGAGATATCTCCTAGCAGCTAGGATGACAATTTTGAATACAATATGAAAGGTTTTTACCATAAAACTTAATTAAGAAGATGAAATGACGATGAATTCAACACCAGTCCGCTAATTATTAATTTCTTCATAACCCCGATTTTGACAGCGATTAGCAACCCATCTGCGGCTATGAGCTAACCTTCCCTTTGTTCCGGCAGTCTTTTCTTATGCTGATTTTATTTTTTTCCTACGCCTTATGCTATTGTCTGTAGGATCAGTACTCTTAACTGATAACGATATGCTTCACGTGTCGCTGCACTATACTATACATTGTAGAATCCAACCAATCAGCGAGCCTTTTAAAAACTGCGAACTTCCTTTGCACGACTTACTTCCGGCCTGGGAACTTGTTTTTTAATGGCAGGAAGAAGATACGTCGGGGCCCAAAGAAAGATAGTTGTGTTACGAGAGACGATAGCGAGCATACAGAGCTCTAAGAATTATTCGTAGAAAAGGCGACAAAACTCTTATTTAAATCACTAAAAAAATATCAACGGTACGTTGTCATGAACTTGAGTCATCGACCAATCGGATTGTTTCCTTCTATAGCAACACGAATTATTAAAAAAGCAAGGTAACACCGTCCTGTAATAATAACAATAAGGATAGTAATGGAAGAAAAATATAGTACTTTTCAAAGTAAAAAGGATGAAAAATATTTTACAGCAACATATGATTCGATATAAATATATTTCGAACATGAGGCTAATATACATATTGAAGTTACTTAACGTCAATCTGACGACAACTAATTAGAATACTCCATCGCTTCTTTGGCTGTTTTACCCAAATATCAATAGATTCTTGAGCAGATGTTAGCATACAGTGAATTACACTCCTTTGGATCCTTCGTAGTTCCCAACTGTTAACAGTGATTTACTAGGCACCTAGCTACATAAATCATGGATTCTTTGACTTATAATACATGCATATTTACGTTATTTATCTAGCGTTCAGAGCGATAAATCATTGCTAAGTTCCGTAGCATCAGAAATTCGAGGCTTGAAACACTCAGCACGCGTCGAGACAACGAAGTCCTTGCCTAAGGATGGAATGATTTTGGATCTACCGCATGTTTGTTCATGAATTCCATAATTCTCCAAAATATTATGCCCCCTAGACGTCCATATTATAAAATGGACATGAATTGTATAAATCATCGAGGATCCTGCGGCGGGAGTCATTCTCTACTCATAATCATCGCATTTGATACTCCTGGATCTATAAATCTTAAAGATTATCCGAATGAAATGATCACATACACAGGACTCCCTCTATGAAGGATTAGAATAAATATGTCCTTAGAGTTGTTTACACCGTCTGTAAACGTATTTTCGTGAACGCAGAATACAAATGAATCTTCTGGATGCAATGACAAATACTTGCATAACACGTGAATTTAGGAACCATCGACTCTATCGAACAATAAGCCTCTACGTGCAACAGAAAAAATATATGGCATTGGGTGATGACGCTTGTATGAAGATAAACTTTTTTTAGCACTGAAATCTTAACTGACCTCAAGTGATGACTCGTACGGATATTCGTGCGGATACTCCGACATGACGAACTTGAGTATTCGACTTATAACACAGTCCTTTGTATACTGAACAACACTACGCATCCCTTGCTAAGAACGCTTCTTCGTAATAAAAAGAGCAGACGGATAAAAGCCCACGATGAATTCAAAAAGTTTCTTCGTAAAACACCTCAAAATACGTAAAAAAAATCCAGCGCTGATTGTTAGACTGGGCTTAGATTTTCGATGACAGAGATTCATTAATCAGCGAGTCGGAACACGGGGTGGCAATGAAACGCATTCCCACTTTTTTTCGCTTCCAGAGAGGCATTCCAGTGAAGTGGCACGAATGGATTACCCCCAGCCGTTTTAATTAAAACGGAGAGTGAGTCCACCGCCAAAAAACGAACTTTTATGCACTCTGCAACCATCGAGAGCTAACGAACGATTTACCGGAGACGAAAAAGTCCCCGCAGACAATGGTTGCAACCGAACGGACCCTATTAATCAGGCGTTTTATGGGTAAGGGGATAATGATGTTCGTTAATTCGGCTCAGCCATCAACCTAGGCATTGCCTCCAGACGACTTCCCGTTCGAACCCATCGCTCTACCAACCTTATTAGGAACGCATTAATGAATTAACACCGGGACCTAAGAGAGAGTATTCACGGACTTTTGAAACATTGAGGCGCCACGTATGAAATTTTCGCATTCTTCGGTGATCCAACGATTCGGCGAAACCTGTAAAAAATGACTTCGGTTGCAGAATAGTTAGTTAACCGAAAACTTACATGATTACACGTACTATGATTAGATGCTTGTGAGCGCCAAAATTTTAATTCAAAATAAACAAAAAATAACTACATTTTATTTGCGATAATAATAGGCTAAAATATACGATAGTTTAAATAAGTATTTACACCCCCTACCACGCCGAAAGGCGGCTTGCATGTAGACGTAGATTCATTTTGCAAAGGTCCTGGGTTCAAGTCCCAAACAATAAGAATTTTTCTGTTAGAAAATAGATTTTCGCCCATAGTAGAGATCCAAACAGCAATTATCCAATAAATTGACGCTTCAGAAGGCTAAAATGAATAAATATTTTCGTGGATAACCATAGTCGAACCCGAATAAAGAGAGTACGTATCATGACTGTTCGATTCCATCTACGCAACCTTAAATTCTCCGGAGCGTGACGATGGGCCGAACAACAACACAGCCTTACAAACACATCCACAAAGGGAAAAAATCCTCCCATTATCCGAGTCCGTGGAGCGTGTTTCGTGGAGTTTCGGTTGGCAGTACTGGAGGGTACCGCAGACGGAATGGGAGGGGTGGGTCACAAACGCTGGGGAATAAGATGGATGGGCCACCGAGGACCTATCCCACTCCTTGGGAGAGACCAAACGCCCTTCCATTCGAGAAGTCGCAAGGAGATGCCGAGGGATGGAGAATGCATGGTTTCTTGGGGTTGGAACTGGAGGTTGGGGTTGGAGGGTACACACCCAAAAGGCATCCACATATCGCTAGGGGTGTCGATAGGAAAGGGCAAACATATATCTATAGAGAAGGCTAAACGCGTCCGTGCCTTACGACTAAATGGGCAGTTTCGTACAATCGCATCCTCGCGTAAGTCTTCATTTGGAGCCATTTAAAAAGACTGATGGATCTGGTGCACTGTTGTCTCCGAGACTGCTATGAAGCAGCCGGAGTTGTCGCCGAACCCGTAAACACGGTCGTTTAGCGTGTTTTACGAACGTACATCATTCCACAAGGGACGTGTCCAACAAAGATACGAGTTATGTTTTGAAAACTGTAAGAACAGAATTGCTAAAGAAGGTTAATCATGACACAATGTGATAGTTTTCTTTTTTTTATCTACCTCTCGAGATTGAAATAATATTAGAGTTCATTAAAAGGTTTATTAAAAAGCAAAAATATCAACCCCTTCCAATATTACAACAACAGTACTGATAATGGAAAATTTCTTTTCGGGAAAAATACGAGAACAAACTTTACAACGAGAATTGTACGTTAGTTTATTTTAGACATTTAAAAGTAATCAAATGTTCCTTCGAGACACTAGCATAAAACTGATATCACCGATCTAGATTTTAATACAATCTAATTATATGCATTACAAAACTTTAAAAGTATCAAAATGAGGGAAAATAACAAAAAAAGACTTAGTAAACGATTGTTCTGCATTGAACTCGAAACAGGACTTCGGATTTCAAGTAGAAGAATCTCTTCCAAGTCAATTTTCTTCACCAGTTCATAAAAATACAGTAAAAACATCGTGAGAATAAATAGACTAGCAGGTTATCCTTTCAAAAAATATTTCAGCGTAATCTGTGAGTCATTCTCACAGAATCTATTTCGTGTGTGGAGGAGGGTATTTGTATGAATTATGATGTCGAAGCATGGAAAATAAATCCTGATAAATGTAAGGTCAGAAAAACTGAATGGCGACTAGGGGAGGTTTCCCCTTCTGAAAGCAAGAATTATCGAGTGAAAGAGGTTTTCGTAGACGTTAATCTGCCATAGGGAGGAAATGTTGTAATGCAATTTGTTGCCATTAAGATGAATTTTCAGGAGATAGTTGATATACGGTCATGTTTAATGCAGAAGTGCTATTTTTATTTCCCATAAAATTTCATCTCCTCTTAATTCATAATTTATTATATAAATAAGGATATAGTTATATTTCATATACAACAGAAACCAGCAGACATAACCATCAGCGTTCGAACAAGGAGCTTTACATTTCAGCACATACCCTTTTAACTTGACATTTTCTAATGCGCTAGAACTTACGAGAGATAACTATCCAAACCTCGTATGAATATGAGAAATAATTCCGGCACACTTTTCTAAATATCATTTACAAAATAACTACGCAACGTTCGATCGAAAATTCCTCATTTTGGGTTGAATTTTCAACCTAAAAGAAAAACAACGATCCACGAAGAACACACGTTTTACGCACCGATAGGAAAAAATGTTAAATTGGCTTCGGTTGTGGAATAAATGAATCGAATCGAAGGAAGATAAAGGGAGAAGGTTAAAATGTCTTTGGATCATTGACTGGGACGGTTTAAATTGGCCCACTCCGTAGGACGCAAAGCGGTTCGGGGGTACATAATAAATTAGCCACGCTCTTCCCGAACGACAACAATTCACCCTTTGGACAACGAAAGCCACTGCCGAAATGGGAAACTCAAACATTGCGATTCGGAAAGCGATAGAGACGTCCCAAATCGATTACGGAATGGCTTTACGCTTCCTAGCAGGGGGTCCAGGTCGAATCGGGGCTTAGGAAACCACCCCGAGATCTCCCCAACGGTTACGAGCTTTTTCAAACTTCATGAGATGGTAGTAAACGTACGATTTTCTTATTTATCCATCCGAGCGGACGCGATCCGATTTTTGAGCAACTTTTTCGCGGATTCGGAACGAAATAGGATTCCTTAAAAAAAGAATACATGAGAACGACTGGTTGGGGTGAAATTGCCTTCCATTGTACCATAACTTACTCACAGATTTAGTAATACAAAAAATCCTGGATATCACAATAGGAATTATTGCGCTAATTAATATCCTTGCAACTCTACAACGTCAACCACTTCATTCGCTCTTTGTGTATCTCGAAAGAATAAACTGTTGACTATAACACAGAAAAGAAATAAGTATCAAGACGCAAAATTTCTCTTAAATCATTGCTGCATAAGTTTTCACTTCTACTTTTAGGGTCTCATCAGTAAATAATTGAACAAAAGTGCTCTAAAGCTTATACTTACGAAATATATAACGCGAAATATTTGTTAACGTTAACTTAAATTGAGTTTCATTTAGGTAAGCGCCAAAAAGAAAAACAAATGAATGATGAACCAATTTGAATTCATAGATTACATTTTCATTCCAATCATAAAAACCAGTGAGATAACCACGTGATTCGATTTCATGCAATTCACTCCAGGGTTAATCCCTTGTCGACTGGCCTTTCTTTCCATTAAGATTCGTGACCATAAAAATCTTACAATGACACTTGTTAATTTTGCAGTTGGCACGACGCAGGACGGACTTCTTGGCAATAGCGTTCGGTCACATCCATTGCGTCCTGGTCTCAGGTTCACGTAATCGTGTGCAATCGATTATTGTGTGGCGAACTGTCCTGAGGGATTGTCCACATTATAAACGGCTGTGGAGATACAGGAAATGCACTACGCTTTGGTCCATCCGAGGTTCGTGGTGGAATTCTATCGACGAGAAATTTCCGAAGGACACTATCCCCGCTTAAGCAGAGGTTTAGGTTTGGAATTATCTATAATGGTAAATGTGAGCACACTGTTGGAATTATCTTTGTCTATAATGGTAAATGTGAGCACACTGCTTTGTGAAAAAACCCAAGAATTTTATGTATAAAATTTACGTTAGAGAATGGAGTGATGCGTAATAATTAAACAACTTTCCTTACTGATGGATCCCGATACAAACCAAATTCATCTTCCGTTACACAAGAAAAAGTTATTTTTCTCCTCTCTACACCATGATTTTTTATAGTTCTGTTGACATTCGATCCGTTCATAATATACTCATCAGTAGGTTTTTGTTGGACAAAGTGATGAGTTCAGCTGAATGGAGTAGTGAGAAAAAGTGAACAGTAAGTGATATGTTTACTTAGTATCTTTGCTCAGAAATACGTCTATATTAACTATGGAAAACTACCTGACATCATTCAACAAATCAAGACTCATTCACAGATCCCATCTCCAGGAATTCTATTAATAATTAAGTACTCAGGCTACACTACTCATGAGACGCATGCTAGATCCACCTCGAACAGAATTCTCAGTTCCGGAAACAAAACGTTTCTAATCCCCAACGAAGTCGATCGACGAAACAAATCGCCATCAAATAAATACAAAAAAAATAAACCCGTGTACGTAAATACGTAACAAAGACTACCTTTATTAAGCTTCAACGCCCCCTTTCCAAAAAAATCCCGTTCCATACATTCGCAAGAAAGGTATTCCGTAAATAAAAACCAAATCCGAAACAGAAACGAGAAGAAAGAACGTCGGGCGAACAAACGGGAACTAAACGTGCCGGAACTTCACCGTGTCCGTAACGAACCGAAACACTGGTAGCAAAACGGGAAGAAAAGAAAACCCTCTTATTATGCATTTCGGCGAAACGCAAGGCCGCTGGGGACGGTGTACTGTGCTACTGGAGGGGAAGAAAAAACTGCATGCGGAAGAGGGAGCTTCTGAAGTCTGCTCCAAGGTCAAAGAGACATCGAGTGAAGTAGGACTCGACTCTCCTCTCAACACTCCTGCGGTGCACTGAGCACTACTTGATGGTGCAGCGGTACAAACCCTCTAGCCTCAGGACCGTCGCCCGCTTCCTTATAGGGCGCTAATGAGCGTGGAGAAAAAACGAAACCCCGCTGAGAAAGAGGGTGCGCTTTTTAGAATGTCCTGAAAGAAGGCTGTTTTGTTGCGGAGCTTTTCCGGGGAAGGACCCTGCGAAAAACCGACTAATTAGGAGTCCGTTTCATTCGGAACAGATGTCTAATTCGGGGCAGCACCCGCGTGGATGTGTATGTATCTCGTGATGAGTTTACGTAAAAATCTCGACGACGGAAACTGTGTCAGCGATTAGAATGAAACTTTTACATTTTTTTACGGACACGTTGAATTACGTTATTTCATGAGGTAGAATATTATGCTAGCGTTCCTTTCTGTACCAGAACTGGCAAGCACTTTGAAGTGAAATTGTATGTACATAACACCGCGGAAAGATTGCGAACTAAATTCCAATCGGAGATATTTTTAAAGTGGCACATCGTAAAGCACGACCTATATAGATGTAGGACGAATCGTTTAGAAATAAAAAAATATTCACTAATGGGCCGACTGAGGGAAAACAACAGATTAAAAATGTAAAAAAATCGGGTAACGTAACGTAAATTGTTGCATTGTAAAAGAAGAAATATACCATTTTACTTTTAATAACGGTAAGAACGGCCAAAGAACGGTAGCTATGAAGGCCTATTGGGGATCGCGAACTAAACTTTTATTACAAGTCGAAGGAACTTATCCATAAATTATTCCACAGCCGTAAGAGAAACTTTATAGTACTTTTAGAATTATAAATATTGCATAGACATCAATTTTCCGTGATTTTAATGAAAAATAAAAGAAGGTATAATAGATTTTAACTGAACACGATAAGTAGTGCGAATTGTTCCAAAAGGATGAACAGAAGTAAAAATAAGCGACACGAATGGGAGTCGAACTAAGGTCCCTTACTTGTTGGGTCCTGGTTTCATGCCTCTGTTGTTATATGGGTACGTATTTCTTTCGAACAATAATATTTGAAATGGTTTTAATGTAATTTTAATGTTCTATTATAAATGCATTGTTTTGTGATTATAAAATGGTAACCGCAGAACGATTTGTTTTCTTGTAACATATGTATTCATAATAATTTATAAGTATCTATTTACAACACAAGTGAAATAAGATACCTATTATAATAATATCGATTTAACCATACAACATAGAGACGGTCCATATGTTTGCTGCCCTCACAAAGCATCTTCAAAGGAAACAATCTCCTCCTTGCACGAAGATAACTCAAAACTGTATTCCCCAACTTCCCATTCCAATCGTAAATTCAACGATTCACAATCAACATCGAGGCGCCGCTAAATAAGCAGAAGGTAACGTTTTCCGCATTCATTACACTCTTGGAATGTCCCAAGCAATCGTATTTGGCTTCCTCCGGAGAATAATTAAATCACCTACGTTGGAAAGGAAACAAGAAGTGGGCGACCGCACGGATGCAACCCGGTGCACTGTGGACTCCTATATAAGTACGCAGCCTGAAGACACAAAACCCGCCGAACTTAATTAAGGAAGCAGACATCTGCACGGGCATTCACGCGTGTCGACGCAGAGACACGGCCCGCTAACTCGATTAGGACCTCTTTTGGAATTCCCTGGAAAAGATTTTTGGCCAAAGAAAGAGGCGCCGACTGAAAAAGAACGTTAATTGCTTCTCCCAGGACTTGCCGGAGTTATGCCGGAATGAGACGACCGACTTACTGAGACGATCCGTAGAGAATGTTGTATTACGATGATGCTCTACCGAGCGTAAATTTAAAATTTGTTTGTTGAATTTTTCTATGGTGATCCACTTACAACCATCCATGAGTTTATGCAAGTAAAATAATGAGTAAAAATTTAAAGAAAGAATATAAAGTTAAAGAAGCAGTTATCAAATTACTTTACTCGTTTTCTTCTAAAACATTTACAACCGGAGAGACCTAAATTCTAACAATAATACGAAAGAACAGTACAAATAAAGCATTAATAATAAGATATTGTAATTCACTGAAGCACTTTTTGCATCATAATGAACATAGGATAGAAATAATTGTATAGATAATTTGGTCGGATCGTATTTAAAAAAGGCATCGATTTCATCAGCGAACTATCAAATGTGCTATTAGGAGAAAATGACATATTTTTTTACAAAAGATATAATTCTCTCAAACGGTATTACCAATGAAATGATATATCAAAAAATTTGCTTGACATTTAATTTTATTTTTCAATGACGAGACATACGTAACGGTTCCGCAAATTAGAAATCCGCGGAAGTTGGACTGACAAACAATTTAGAGTCGAAAATATTTGAGAAGATCGTGACAGAACGATAAGCAGGACGTCAAACTTTAATAACATTCTACAGAAATCTGTCTTCAGTTTGAGAAGAAAATTTAATATTAAGAAGTGATAAAATCATTTCTAATGAACGAATAAATTTACGTGTATTTTTTGAAATAGTAGCATTCACCCGTTAATGATAAGCCAAATACAACTTTTTGGTAGTTAAAGGGAATCAAGGCTCTATTTTGATAACGAAAAATTGAAATAGGAAGGAAATCATTAAAATTGCAGTTCGTCATGTACTTCATTAACTGATACTGCTCTATAAGTGAGAATCAATTTCCAGGCAGATTTTTTATACTAAGAATCACCCCGGAAATATTAATTCATTTAAAAAATTTTTAAACATTCTTTAGACACTCTAGAAATGAATAAAACCAAAACACTACAGTTAATGCACTTTCGATTCCAAAAATGACCCCTTCAGTAGAATATAAATAGACCCAATTTTTTTTAGCAGTTCGACCGATCTTTTTTAAACACCCATCCCCGACAAGGCATTCGGAATAATTCCCGACACTTCAACATCTGAACGTGTCATTACCCGACTCGTAAAATTATCAGCTCCTTCCACACGACCAAGTCTAGAGAACACGCTCGCTTTCCATTCCATCCCTCGGAGAAAACTTGGAGATCTCAGCGCAGGAATCCCAGGGTCAAGAGTGCATTTTCGGATTGGTTCCGTGGCTATAGGAAAGGTCACACTCTTCGTTTCAATTACCTCTGGTCCACAAATCATCTCACCATTGAATCGCGGTGGGGGACTTAATAACGGATGTCGTGAGACTCTTCAAGAAGAAGGATTTCAAGGACGACTGGCTATTATCCCTTCAACGTGGCCATTCCGCAAAAAACTTCCCCCGAATGGAATTGGATTCTCCGATAAGGCACGAAGACCTGTGCCGACACCACTTTCGATTTCCATTCCGAAAATGCAACGAGGTTGGGTCATCTTTTCTCGAAGGGGGACCCGAGTTATTATTATGGTGCTTTAAAAGAGCTTTGACATAATCTGTGTTTTCCTGCTAGGCTCTTCCTACCAGAGGGGGTGGATTTAAGACGCGGTAAGACGAAAGTTTTACGCGCCATTTCACTAAGAGAACTGAGTCTTTATGTACCTTTACTCTTACGAAATATTTCCATATAAGGGGTGATTATTAAATATGACTACTTGAGCAATCTAGCGAGGTTTTGTGTCCGTAAGAGATAATGCAAAATGACAGAGAGGAATGAATTCGCTTTGCAGAACAAACATTAAATTTTTCAAGATAAAATCCTTCATCGTAATATAGAGAAGATATCTTCATTTCGAATACAATACCATGTCCGAACAATACTTATTTTACTATAAAATAAATACGTAAGGAATAAATTTTTAGTAAAATATTAAAATTGAATTTTCAAGGCTTGCAAAATCGATACATACTGCTTCAATTAAGTATTATTATTCTATTAAGTTCTATTCTAATACTACATAATTCGCAAAAAAGTATAATAAGTATAAAAAAGTAAAAATCTAAAAATTTACGTACCGTATAATTATTCCTTAGTGCAGCGGAAAATATTATTGCTGAACCTACATTTAAATTCTTAATCTTCATTTTACGCAATCCATTTCGATTAACATGCTACATCTTGCCTTCCTTACAAGGAAAACAATCAAGAGCTATAAACGTAAATTAATGTGAGGATGATAATATCAACAACCATATTTTACCTCACGCATTCGTTCCGACGTTAACGCGCTTTTAATCGTTGCTGTGGCGACGCTAAAACCTTGCGACACCAGTACATTCAGTTTCAGAACATCGTGCGAATCAATTGCGACGCAAACATTCATCTCACGACTCCAACTACGATTACCTCGACCACTTAGAGACCGGAATGTTTGCGCAGAAAGTTAGATAATTCACTTCCACCGCCGAAACACGTTTGCGAAGAATTCGAATGATTTAATTTGGCCGGCTTCCAAGACCCTCCGCGAACGAAAACGTGGAATTACCTCCGTGCCGGCGGGCGTTCTTCCATTCTAAACGCCGATTTCCTGTTCCCGACATCTACGGATGAGTAATGATTATAAAAGACCTCGTCTCGAAAACTAGAGAGATTACGCTTTTCCAGGGTAATTCTGTAAACCTATAGTCACCGCGCTTTAACCCTCTGAGAGATATAAGCCCTGCCATGTAGTGCCATGTGAATAGCCACCTTTAGGCGTGAGACCACCCTTTCGTAGACAAGGGTGGTGCTGGGAGATGACGAAGAATGGGGAAGGGTTGCTCCCAGACGATGGATAGATGTTCCGAGAGGCGTGGTGGGTCTAGGGCGTACGCTACGAGATTCCTTGCCGCGGTGGGCGTGAGACCGAGGGGCAAGTACCCTTCTGGAGAGGTGCTGCGGCGTCTGGGAGGGCTGTCGCCGCTGGATGCAGACGCATGGGAGAATCGACAAAGGAGCTGGTAGGAGAGAGTAGGACCTTTAGAGGAGGGACGGGAGAGTCGCCCACGCGTGCATGTAAACGCGAGGGACGAGGGAATGTTCCCCGTACCTGAGGACGGCGTGGGTGTGTTGGACGTGGGGTGAATTAGCTGATGAGGAGTCCAAGATGAATGCCGTTTGCTTCAACCCCTCTCAGGGCTTATTAACTAATCGCTCCGTCGAGAAGGTGGAGTTTTTACCGTTTCCTCGAAGGGGATAAATTGAGTGGGGTCGGCCGTGACTAATCGAAGAATATCCAGACGTGTCGGGGAGAAGGGAGAGTTGTGACAGAAACCGAAATGGAGTGTCACGGAAGAATATATCACGTTTACCCCGTTACGCGAATGCGATTAAGGGACCGCCTCGTTGTTTCCATCACGCACGAATCGTTGTCCAGCCTGTGACGAGCCGTAAAAATTGATTTCTTGTGTAACCACTCCAGGAATGGCATCTTAAGTACAGATTTAAAAGATAGGACTTAATTTAAAAATCGATTTTGAGAGTAGGCTTCCGCTATCTATTAGCAAGATGCTTTAATAAGCAGTAGCAAATTACATTTGGCGTCTTACAATGAGAAATTATTAAGAGAATACAAAAGTTCTACATCATATTCAATCCGAATCTTTAGAATGACAGAAGAGAACATTCATGGTAAGAAATAACAAAAAATATTAGTATATCTGTTTCATGATGAATTATTAAAAGTAAATAGAATCGATCCAGCCACAAGAGTTAATTATCCTTAAATTTATGATCCAACTTCACGAATGTTAACTAACCTGATGGCAGTCAGAATATAGTATATATAGCGTTATAAGTAACGATAGTACTTATATTAACGAAGCAAAAATGTACTCCGTTTCTCATTATATTATCAAAGCTGTCGAGAGCTAATTAAACCAAAGATTACCATAATTTTCAATACGATAACACCTACATCATCACTGTATTATCAACACCATAGAATCGCCACGTTGAATGCAAGAGAACAGGGAAAGTAATGCTTCAGATATTCAATTACAAGCAAAATGAAAAGGTTAAATCCCCGCACAACCATACATCAACCTTCATTTACTGCCACTGAAAACATCCACTGCGAAATTTTCAATATACGAGAACGATGTTATGATAATCCGTACACGACGAGTGCACAGCTTCCAATCAACCTCCGTGACATCAAGATCAGAGGAATATGTTTCGATAAAGATTACAAGTCGATTCTTTCGAACCCATTAGTAGCCACTTTGTGTACCGCCTCCTTCTCCAACGGACCTTTTTTTTAAAGGATTACCGTCCGCTGCAAAAACTGCAGCTACCACGCCCGGGCAGCGCGCGCAACCTTTAAAAAACACCCCTCCTAGGACATACGGCGTATCGTATCGCATACGAGACAGGTCTCGTGGGCGCAATGAAAAAGAACTGCGACTTCGAAGGTTCTTTTTGGGTGAATATTTCATGCTGCCGTATCCGATTAGCGACTTCCTTACGCGGCCACGCCACGAGAGACGTTTCCGAACGTTAAATAGAATTAAAAGAAGACGGAAGAGGGCGGATTGAATATGCATGTCCCCTGCGACGGGATCCACTCTTTTGTTTCGAAGGAGTAAAAAGTCCTCGTGAATAGTAACCGATGTCCGGCCAATATTGGTTTATGTAGCTACTGTAGACGCGAGATATGAATTATGTATGCGCAGTCCGAGGCATAAATCCGTCTCTTATATATTCCGCCTACTTATTTCGCAGGTCAAAGAGAATAGGGGGGAGGGCGTAGCAACGACGTCGCGTATCTTTCCGAACCTTTCCACGAGGCCTTTTATTTCGGATGAAGTGTTTAAGCGATGGGCAATCTGCCAAACTAAATGGTAGAGTGTGGCGGTGGCGAACTTGTTCCTTTAAGTAGAAGGCATTGTCTTCGAATTGCGAACGCGGACGAATACCCGATGCGGGTTAAGTAATTTCATGACGGGACCATTGGAAGCTTAAACGGGTCACTTGAAATGCATGAATGGATTAAAAAATGCGACGGCAGTTCTGTCTATTGTTCGGGCCCTGCCTCAAGGAGAAACGAGGTGAGATAATTATGAAAAGGAGCATCGATACATGGGGACGAAAAAGTTGGATAAAAGGGAGGAATCTGAAACTTCCATTCTCAACTTTCCAGTTCGCAAAGTAAGTATCGAAACAATTAAATGGATTAAAATAAATCGTAATTTTAAATTAAATTACCATTGAAATAAAGAAAAATAAAAGACGTTAATAACGATACTGCAAATATATACCATAAGATGTACCATATAGAGATAAATCATTTATGGTTAATTTTCATGAATTTACTTCATATTTCAAGGAAAATAAGGGACCAAAATAACATTCTCAATATCGAAAATAAACGACAGTACGAAATACTAGAGAAAATCTTAATACGTATTTAAAGTTTTTGAACGTAAATACTTCCGAGAATAATAAAAATAGCTCATCGAGATACACGAGAAGAATTAGGTATCTAAATAAGTAATCAGGATGTTATAGCAATTACGTAAAATCAAAATTAAATAAAACCTTCAGTAACAAACATTGATAGAACCTAATCGGTAAAAATCTGAGATATTTAGCAAGCCTTTTAATCTTCTTATCGCACAAGAAAACACGACCTTCGAACGCTTTTAGTGGGTTAATGGAAAAGATGGATAGAAAATCTGAAAAAATCTTACGCGACACACTCCACTTTCATCTAGGATCGCCTAGTTTCAGTCGTATTTCGTATCTGCCATAGATTCATCACAGAAAGGAAGTTTCCCCATTTTCCCCCAACGCTTTCCATCAATCGTACGGTTCCGTTTGGGTGATATTTGTTTCCGACGTGGTCAGATGGCACGAACCACGTTTCCGGCTGTCCGCTTAACCTTGTTTTCTATTCTTACGAGAAAAATCGATAAAAACTAAAATATACCTCTTGCGTGATATTTATGCTGGCCAATGAGTATCTGCGTGAGCGAAGTGTTAATTTTGACCACGGAGAACCGAATACTTTTCCAAATCCATAAGACACGAAGGCAAACGTAGGAGTTCTGCATTAGAAAGTTCACCCTATATAAAATCTAGGCCGTCTTTAATATTTTATTTCATAAACCTAACACGAAAAACCACTGGTAAACTAAAAATTTAAAAGTAGACTATAAGAACGACTATCGTGCAGATTCAAAAAAGAACAACGCATAGAACTAAAGGATAAACAGGAATTCGTATGTTAAATGATCAATTTTATGGACCCATGAAGAACATTAAGAATGTATGGAATACAGAAGTATTTTCAGCAAAAGTCAAGTCGGAAAAATCGAATATAAAACAAAAATTCCTATCCACCGGGCCTTGAATCTTGAGGTCGAAATAAGACAATTCTTCCATAACGTTTACGTAACCACCCAGTCGATACTCCAACGATTTCCAGTAGTTAATGTTACGGCGTCAAATGAAATGCATTTCAATATGACCACCTGCGTTGAACGTCCGCTTGAAATGACTAAAGTGGGGCTGCGGGTTATTTTCTATAGAAGCGACGCAAAAGAAAAAGAAAAGGGCAAATAAGAATGGTAGCCGCACGCTTCAGAACAATGAATATGCTAACAGATTGCCTGATTAGCAAAACTATGAGTTTTTCACGCCGTATGCCACACGCCGGTCGCTGCAAGCGAGGTGTGAAAGTAAATGAAGAAACCTAAATTTTTACCATGGAAGAATAAGGAAATGATTTCACTGGTTAATGAGTGTTCACACGAAGTGGATGTGCTCTAGTAAAATGCTTGAGATGTATCGGCTGAGTAAATAATTCACAGAATTAGGACAAAGGATAGTTAACCAGGAAATTTCATAATTTTCAATTCCAATACTCATGAGCTATAATAATAACCATAAATGACCTTATGTACATCCCAATAAACTAATAATAAATTTTTTATGAGGCGGGATTACGAATAGGTTGTGTACTGTTACTTCTAGATCCAACCTACAATGTACATCAAGTGTTATATACATTACTGTTAAGTCAACTTATATCTGAAGTTGTAAGTTTCAAATAAAAAAGAGATAAAACGTGAATAAACAAACATGTGGGAGATTGTACTACATTCTTTCGAATACCCTTCCTGAGTATCAAGATACACACTAGGGAAGAAGGAATTTTCTTAAAGACAATATTCCATAATTACCAACTAAACATACTTCAACTTCTCGTGCGATCCAAGTTCGGACAAATATAAGAGTAGAATAAATTCGACCTTCGAATCAAGAACATTTACAATAAATCTCTCCCTTATAGACACACCAGTTCCGAGAAAAAACATGGGGATGTTTTGTTGAAAACCCTTTACTTGAAGTCGACATCGAAAGAGGCAGGTAAGGAAAACAAACGTACCAGCGACGGATAGGGTTCGTGGAAACTAAACGAGGCAGGCGGTCCAATCTCCCGACGCATCTACAAAGGATTTAGTCGAGAAGATGCCAAGTGAGAAGACGGCCAAATTTCAGATAAGGCCGAACAACCCTCCTTGAGCTTAGGAAGAGCATGAGGGAGATAAGATTTACGCGAAACCAATTTACGAAGAAACGAAACGAAAGGACGTCCCTAATGTATTCAGGCAGGATATTCAAATCATCCTGGGAGGGGGGGTACAACCCCTGAGACTTTTTTTCCTCCCTTACGAATTGAATCTGATCGACCATACCCTCCCAAGTGTCACAAATCTCCTATCGTTCAAACAACGACGTCCTCTTCCCACCGAAAAGATGATGAATGGAGATTTATGAATCATTAAATACAATAAGAGGGTGTATTTGTGATGGATTCTTATATGGGAACTCCTCCACCGACGCCGATGGCCGACTGAGGCGTTGTAGACACGAGCAGCATGTGTAAATTATACGGTTGTTAATCTTTTAATGATCTTGAAGTAGAAGAAGTGAAACAATTATCATTAGAAGAGGATTTTAAATAAAGACTTTTGGGGGTTTAGGTGGATCGTTAAGCAAAGTCGTAAAAACCAATGTAAAATCACGAAGAGGATGTGAGCTTTAAAAAGTTTGTCATCGAATTCGTTTTGTTTGTTAATGTCACATAAAATTTGTATGCGTAATAGGAATAAAATTCTTGGATTCCAATGGTTGTAGAGGTCATGTCTTTGACAAACATTACATTTCAAACAGAACATTCAATTCATTTTGATAATTATAATGAAAACTATATCTTGATACAATGAAAATCAATTCCGGCTCTAAGACGTAAATTCAGGGTATCAGAGGAAGATAGAAGGAAAAAATACTCTACACCTACATAATAATAAACGTACTTTAATACTACTGATAACGTTTCTAACACGGCTGAAAATTGGAAAACTAAAATCGACTTTATCGACATTCCTAAAAAATTCATAATGTATCACCACCAATCAAAAGCAGTAAAAAACCTTTGACTAAATTCCGAAACCATGAGGTACTTCACACTCCTTAAAATACCCCAAATCTCCGACATAGACTCTAGCTTCTCAAATAGACCTTACAAAGAAAACCAACCCTACAACAGGGAGAGACGATGGAGCCCAGTATTAAAGTAAAAACCAAATAATCCGCAGGAAAAAGCTCCTCGACGATTCAAAGGACACAAGAGCTACGATATGGGAACCTAGTTTTGAGTATATCCCGCTCAGCAGCCTTTTGTACCGCCCTGCTCTCTTTGAACGAAAAAAGATGTACCTTTCCGACAAGGAGTACCAGATCCGTCACAAAAACCCTTTTAGCACCTCTTGTTAAAGGAGAGGCGTTCAAAAAAGGTGGTAGAGACGGAGGAACGTGAATTTTCCTTTGGACCAGATGAGGGTGGATAAAAAAGAGTACGTTATCCGATAGAGGGATTTTGAGGGGGGGATCCGCGTGACCTCGAGGATGGCTGATAGACTGATACGGGTAACGGAGACGCTTTGAGAGCAGGGAAAGGAAATGTAGAAAGCTAAAGAGATGTCGATGTGATGTGAGGTTTGATCGGAAGATAAGCGGTGGGGTTTGCCAGCTGAGAGAATGCGTGCGTGGGAGGGAGATTAAAGCTGAGGATTGTGGCATCTCCAAGGTTACCGATCACGAAGATGGTTAAATATTTACGACCCTGTATATGCATAAACGGATCTTTTTTTACGCTGCGAATTTTCGAAGCTGATACGAAAAGGATAAAAGCTAAACACGTAAATTAATGACTAGTGACGTGCGAAATTTTTTTTTATGGTTCGTGAGGTAATTCTTAAGCAACACTCGTGACGTGATAAAATAACGCTAATCAACTCACGACATTATTCATCACTGATACGCAAAGATATTGTTTGTTTCAATATTTATTTCCAAAATCACTTTTAAAGTTTATCGTACTGATATAGAGATGAGTTAAGACATTGGATTAAATACCTTCTTCAGCTAGCTTTCATTTTCATGGGGATAATTTAATTATTTATTATGTAAGGATTTGTAGATATTGGAAAGTAGTTCCTTAAATAGCTATTATATTGAGAGAATTTTGAGAAAAAAACAAGTTACAAAAGAGACGAAGAAATAAAGAACATTTACTCTTCTCTTTAGAGTCAAAATGATGAAATATTACTTGTGATGAGATGAGATGACCACAAAGTACTTCATAAAATACCTTCAACAACTTATAAAGAGGTAGAGTACGAAATTGTGAGACCCACAGAGTATTCAACATAATAATTGCATAGAGTTAAATAATAATAATAATTTCTTTTTTAAAGGGAATAGGAAAATGCAGACTTTACTACACTTGAAGCCTATACCGGATAAATGCGGACTTCACCTAAAATTACGAGAATATTGAGTAGAAATAAAGAGGAATACGAGCTGTACAAGCCACGTGTTAAACCAATACACTCCTCGATGGGAACAAAAGCTAGTTATCAATAAATGAAATTTATAATCAATAGAGAGTAATATTTACGAGTACATCCACATATAAAACCCACACTGAATTGAAACCCCTTCAATTCAATCTTATAACTGAGTAAAAAACAGCAGTCACTTAAATAAGTGAAAACTCAACGATCATTACCAAAGATAAACACGACTAAGGATACTCAAAAACTCCACAACCAAGAAAAACAAAACAGGAAAAACCGACAAAAAAATCAACCCTAACGGAGGGAACACCAAAAGCTTCCCGACACAATACAACCACCAACACAACTTCGGACGTGCGCAACACGTCCGAAGTGATTTTCGGGCAGCGCATTGTTAGAGCGAGCTGCGAACAAATGTAAAGGGGAAAAGCAAGAGCACCCTGCTCAAAATCCGGCGAGGCACGACGGGGTGCTTCGGGGAAAAAATTCCCGAATCATTACCCTTTGTGAATTCGGATGGCGTCTAATTCGAATTCCTTCGAAAAGAGAATTTTTCCCCGTCCAATTGTTTACGTGTCGTTTCCGTCCATTGAAATGAGACTCCATCTTCCATTCCACAACAGAGCTGACGTAAAAAAAGAGGGAGAACGAGCGCCGAAAGATTAAAGAAGACGAAATCATAGCGCGGGAAGGGGCCCATTCAACCGCGAGAGTCGATTCAACAGCGAGATTCGATTCGACCTCTCGAACGTCAAATGCGTCAAATTAAATCGGTACACATATTATTACGGGGCCCAGAAGGAGCGGTTACCCAGGCGAACGAAACGCTGTCGTGTCGTGATGAATGTTTTCGTGAGCGAGTTTGAAAAGGGTCTCGCGTATATTTAATCCCGAAGGCTTTACAAGGATCCCATCGGGACTGCAGATAAGTAGAGAGACGCACGGACGGAACAATCCTAGAGCTCTGATGGTACCGAGAGGTAATTTGTACCCAACACAAAGCCATCCGACGTGGAGCGCTATCAATGGAGTGGGTTTAGCTTTCAAGCCTTTCTTCGTTCGGAAAAGAAAGTATCGTTCCTACCGTTTCCTTCGATCAAAATTCTTTCCGGCTGCTTTTACGTTCGAAGGTTTGGATTGTAGTGGGTGGAAAATCACGCACTAGCTTCCTGTGTACAACTCTTCCTTTCCTTCACTGACTGTGGGAAATGAGTCGCTTTCCGATGTTCACGATAAGTGAATTTCCGTTCCGAACCGTGCTGCTTGAGGAAACAAGATTACACGTAGAATTTTGAGAAATATGGGTTCTAAAATGTAGAATTATTTGAAATCCCATTAAAGGATTATTCCACAAAAATAATACAGTAGCTTTTTTGATGGAGACATTCTAACTCCTTTACAAAGGTTTAAATCTAAATACTTACGGTACAATACCACATTTTTCTAGTTATTGACTTCACGACCAATGAGTGAGCGGAAAACCTTACAATGTTTTAATTGGGAATGGAAGCGAGAAATGTTTAGTAGCAAGCGCATAGATATCTGACTTTTAATTATATGGCAACAAACATAGTATATGAGCAGAAATAAGCAACCTTTAATTTTATGGGAATGAACAACTTTTTATAGCAGTGTTAAAAATTCAATTGACGATTTGATGGAATAAATTCCCCATTACACTCAACAGGAAAGACTTTTGAGGATATTTCCTCAAACTGCAATTACAGCCCAAACTAAAGCATCCTTTTTGTAATTTTGTATTCATTATTTCATAAAATATAGCAATGAGTTCACGAAAAGAAAATCACTAGATGCATGAAAGTAAGGCGAAATATTCTTGAAACTCAACGCTGAAGGTTAAGCTAATAAAAAATAAACACTTATAATAGGAAAAAAAAAAATAAATAACCAGTCTCCAACTTACGGAAAGGCAATCTTTGCTAGAAATTCCCGCTGGGAGAAAGGAATACATACTTAAAAGACTTCAGCTAACACGCATTCCGAGTTAACGGGGCATTATTATTTTCGCAATCTTCCAATTGTGCGAGCCGCGACGTAGTTAGACGAGCGCTCTAGCACGCTGCCTCTATTTAGCTCCGCTCAAAATGTTTTCTTCCAGAACGAACCGGTTGTGAGAACTCATCGACACGACCTATGTTTCCTATTTGGGATAACGAGACGCCCCCGAGCCATTTCGCGCCCTCCGATTACATGCCATCATCCGATTCTGATTATTTTTCGCGCAGATGCCACAAGGGAGCATAATGGGGCCGTTTGTATTCGTTCGATGGAGAAAGCTCCTCCGAAAGAAAATTATCCCTACAGATCTTTCCGAAGCGGAAATTGCGATGCGTGGATCGATTCTTCGGATTATACGATGAAAACAAACGGTCGCTATCGACGGAAAATTAAAAATAAAATACGAGCCAAACGAGGCGGTTGATTGAACAGGGAGAAGCCAATGCGTAAGAAAGATAATGATATTACAGTATGATGTAAGAAAAACCGATATTAAAACTGGGAACAGTCTTGGGCTGAATTTTCGATTTTTCTATAGAGCTAGAGCGAATATAGTGCATAAAATATCACGTCTTTTCACTTGATTCACATAGATAACTGACGTTTATATACATAGAGACAACTAGGCATCAGATAAATTAAAATACAGGCAAAATAAGAATGTTTTCCTGTATGAATCCTACAGCCAAGAACAATCAACGATACTTCCATCTCTGAACAAAAAGGGAAACAAAGAACATCAGCAGTAGCTTCTTAAAAATGAAAACCATTGACGACCACAAATCCATAATCCCTTTAATAATGAACATGTTGGAAACCACTATGCTAACCCTCAACATTAACGTAGCGAAATATAAACCACAGAATATGTTTGATCATAAGCACTTGAGACAACTTAAATTTGAATCCTAAAGCCGTCTGTATTAATTATGGCTTTTAACAGTACCTACGTCCCCACTCCGAAAGAAACAATTACCCGATAAACGAAGCATAGCCATTCAAAAAATCTCCTAAAAAGGAAATAAAGCCTTCATCCTAATATTCCCCCAAATACATAAAAGACAGAACCGGAGGTTACTTATCTGCCAAGGTTCAATCGAACGGAAATTTCAGGTTTACTGTTTCGGGAAGTATGAGGTCACTCTAACCCTCGAGTTTACCATTCGCACACGCCAACTAGAGCGTAAGATAATTAGGACGCTACTCAGTGTGGATTGCTCCAGTTGGCAAGCGAGCAAAATGACCCGTCGGCGATGAATTACCCATCAAGGAGCGGATAATCTTAAATTCCAACAGGAAACGATTAGAAGCAACTATGAGGAAAATACTAGTAAATAGAGCGCATCCATAGGTATTAATGGGTAAACATCAACATCCTTTTTGCAAATGGGGTCGAATAAGTATGAGTCGTGCTACCATGGATACCATGCTGAAAATGGTATAATACGGATTGATACAAATGAAATCGACGGTGAATTACGAGAAATTCCTTAACAAAGTCACTTTTCTTTCATCGCACTACAATGAGTGACACGTGTAGTTGATCTATCTGTACTAATCCTTGAAGTCTGTTGAGATAGGCAACGCTTTCAGTGTGAGATAGTTTCCTTTCTATTATGTCGAAACCACATTTCAAAACGCGATGAAAAAGTTACAGAGTACGGGTTTGATCCTGTCACAGTAAAGCGTATTACAGCCTTACGTAAAGAAGACAATATAATAACACTTATTAAGCGTAAATACGTGCCATTTCACCCCAAATTGATACACGAATCTGATCTCATTCACCGAAAAGTAGGGAAGCGATTAAAAAATAGCAAAATTTCAACCGAACATTCAATTTCACATCCTTCACCTCAATAAGAGTTACGAAAACAACACTTTTTCAAGAAAGACGTTAATGCCTCCATTCACCATGGCCTTGATATAGACTTTCTAATGCATCTTGGTGAGGGAAACCAATAATACTCTAGTATTTCACGTCTTGCGATATCTTAGCGTACCTCTGGGAGAAATAAGGAGAATAATGGTTCTTTCACCATAACCCTAAGTTAAGAGACAGTTATAAATAACAAATTGATAAATAAACGATAGAAAAGACGTATCATAACATCAAACACTCTTATCACGAACAAAATTCACCAATGACTCTATACAATCCACCGCATCGCGACAGAATACGGAAGGAACACAATAAACATGAACATCCTCATGAACGCACTCACCCCCGGATAAACGAACACGAGGACGTCTTCGGGCATGGACGGACGGATCAACCTTCCGAACGGACTCCCTCATTCTTCTTCCCGAAACTGCACGTCCGAAACAACCCTTCGCGACCGACACGCCCCCACCACACGGACGTTTTCCAGAACCATGGAAACGTAGGGCGAAATAAGGCCACGGTTACAGTTATCCCCATGGTGAAAAGGATGGACGGCAGAGAGAGAGATTCCAGAAAGGGTTTTTCCGCTACACTTGAGACGTGACGAAATGTATTCCTCCGAAGCATAAACTGACGTTAATTCCTCAGGAGAGGGTATAGACTATGGGGATCTAAGAAGAAGTCTAGGGAGAAGATGGTAGAAGGAAGAAGTGTGGTACGAGAAAGATGGACTTGAAGATGCTATATGAGTCGCTCAGAGATTTGCAGGCGAATTCACTGAGGCCTATAATAACGATTCGTTTCCCGCCCCCCTCCCACTTCATCCGGGGATAATCTGGCGTGACGTCATCGCAGAGATGATCGCTACACGACGACGCTCACTTTCAACAGAGCTGTTTTCTCTCGCTATCGACTGAGAATAATTCTCGGCTTTAACGTCCCCGTTTATGGATCGTGGCTATGAACGAGAAGCATTATGCCTGAAGTTTTTCAGAGCATTTTTTTCTACGGATACGCTCCGTAAAAAAAACTTACGTCAAGTCAACACATTCGTTATATATATTAAGCAGAAATTCTTCGCTTTCGATACGTAAAATGGACATCAGTATTTATAATTATTTATAATTACAATTCATAATTATAAGGTACAATTAAAACGGATAAAATACCAAATTGTAACGGATATTACATTAATATATTATATTTTGGCTTAAAGTTTAGAGAAAATAATAATTTATAGTCTCAAGTACAGTTCTAATTCTATAATATTCATTACGAGACTAAAACAAAAGGCTGTAGGAGTTAGAAACGAGTACTAATTTTTCCAGGCAACTTTACTTTACAGAAATGTTTTACCCTTACTTTTAAACGTCAAATATATCATTAAAAGAAATGATAACGAAGCGAATGCTAATGTATATTTCATAGAACAATTCTATACTGATAAGGTACATATAAAGAAGAATATGTACGACACGATTTTTAAGCCTTTCTTCCGATTTCTATCTTCCAAAATACCGAAACGCAACAAAAAATCAATAATTATTTAATAAAATATCAACTTAAAATAAAAATCTACAACTAAGAGTATAAGCTTAAAATATAACCCTACCGCGGCATTTCTTTAAGAATACCTACCTAACATAATGTAATCTCGAGACTTAAAATAAAAATTACCACTCTTTTGAAATACTACCCTGCTGTGCCAACTCATGGAAAAATACGGGGAAAGAAAACTGAATAATGCATGAAATGCGGCGAGAGATAGCTCACCGAGTATCAGGGGCACTCCAACGCATCACGCATCAAGTTCGCTGGAGATAGATGAGGTGATAAACAAAATCACAGGATATTATCGTATTAAGCACTTTATAAACCGTAAGATAAAAAGATCACATGGGGGAAGATAAAAGATACGCCGACAGAACGGAAATTTTCTTAAATATACTTACGCAACATATACTTAGCATGAATTAAATTTCACAACGTCGAAGAAATTTATATATAAAAATCAAATACGTAAACGACTGTACGTAATTTTTATCGATTTCTTAAATAATTCTTCTTCCATTTTAAAAAAAAAACATTCTCGTAAAAAAGGTTGCACATCATAGGAACTCAAATCAACATTAATCTACCATCGCTACAAAACATAAAATTATCGTACATCATTATAATCATGAAAATAAGTATTTTGTTCAACATTTCCGTTTACATATTTCTTCATATGCTTATATTATGGAATCAAAAGATTTGATACAATTTACTTAAAATATAAATCATTTATTGCGTACTGTTAATTTAAGGTTTCGCGTTCTAGTACACAATACTACGAAAATATTACTCTAACGCACGTACACAATAACCACTTACACAAAAAATACCATTACAAAGCAGCTACTTCTGACATATCACCATACGGACTACACATTCATTAAATCACACAATGCCCTACAACAAAACAAGTCGAAAACAAATCTGAAAACGCACAGCTATGTCCTAGGAAATGCGCGAACATTAATCTCCAATCCTTCCCCGGCACTTCCACCGCTCTTCCCCAAAACATTCCGAATTCGCATAAATCTAATCTGGAGAATACATTAACCCGCGCTATTGAGGAGAAAGGGCTTTCACGCACGGGTTTCGCACTTATTTCCAGATCATTAAGATGCTCCGAGGGCACTCGACCTTTCCCAGATGCTTACGGATGGCTATTGGAATGAACGCAACCGATTTCCACAGACGGCGTGCAAGCGGCAGGAATTTATAACGGAGTCCTTCTGGAGCACTACCCCTTTTCCACGACGCTGGAGAAGATGACTTTCTTCCGGTTGGTATCCCCAAAATTACTGAGGCTAAACTCACGGATCGCATAGGTTGGAAACAGCCCACGGAATGAACACTGTACGTAAAACCACGAGAAAATAACTTTCTCAGATTTCGTACATACGTAACGTTACGATGTAGAATATATACGTAAGTATTACGATATTGTTACGAGCGTTACATAATCGATTTGAATTTTTAAAAATTTTCTCGGAGATAATATAGAACCCAAACGTAAAAAGTTTCTCTTGTTACCTCCATAGATCACAGTGGAGTAAACAAGGAAACGATCTATTACTTCGTAATTTTCCTATGACTAGGAGCTTGAGTTAAAATCTAAATAGTCTTTCTACGATCTCAATTAGATAATAAGGTACTTCTAAGTTGATTGGGAACGAGCTAATAGTCTGAAAACCCCCTTCGGAAGTATCTAGTTTAGTCCCAATTAATCCCACCAACAATTATAATAATATAAATAATTATTTAAACACCCATATTTCACGAAAATGGGGGTGGTTGGATTAAGTAAGCATTTATCTCATCAAACAAAAAATTCTTTAAAGTAAAGTAAAATACGATATTGACAATTGAGAATGGAAAAAACAGTATTTTACGAATAAGAAGTCATAATGACGTTCTATAAATCGTGAACGTGATAATGATGTGCAAAACTGAAACTGAAGTGGCACTTCTTCCATTAACCTTTACATAAGCTATAGATATAAGGAAGTTGGAAGAGAAATGACGTGCGCAGATCGCACATTTCTTTTCAAAAAATGCGATATATCCACAACGTCAACAGACTTGTTAATTGACAGAGGAATCGCGGCTCGCTAAAACAAACTTTCAGAGATTTCAACTCAATCGTTAATTGACAAAAGATTCCGCAAAATATTTGACCGATTGACAGTTAAAGGAAAGGCCGTATCTTCGTCATTATGAACTTACGTAATCATTCCTTAAACGATTACAGATTACAGTTACTACCGTATCGTCTGTCATTTATTGAATAAAAAGAAAGGAGTAGGAAGATTTGAGATAATGAGCTATATCTAGTACAATACAACCCTATCCCTACACGTCATTTAAAATATATTATTGTAGCGGTGAAAAAAGTATTAAGAAAAAGAGTTTAAATTGTGATTGCATTCCGAAAAGAGAAACGGCATTCTTTCCTTTCAGTTCACTTACACACGAAAAAATTTCACGCTTAAACAACCCTTTCAAGGTTTACTGCATCACCTCCACACATTTTCCCAGTACGTAAGCGTTTTCTTATAACCTTCATCACTAGTTTCCAACACGACCATCTAAAAACCTAGATAGTTCCACATCACGACAATGCCAATCCAAAACTTACTACAGAGACACAAACACTCACTCGCAAGAAACAAAGACAAGCGTAGACCATCGAAAAATAAAAAGTTTTCGCGTACATAAACCTCACGTCATTTAGAACACATCAAGAGATGCGAAGTTGGGCGAGCGACGGGACCCCTGGAGCTTCATCACCCCGTAAATGAAGTCTATTCTTGGCAGACGTACACGAATCGCATTTTGAGAAGCCCGACTCAAGAAGTTATTCCGCAATTTCTCCGAGACAATGCAAGTCCCTTATCTCTTGTTTCGATGCCCCTTTCCGATGAATCAAGTACGAGACAGATGCAGGAGGAACGCAAGACGCTCAGCGAGAGGCGGCAACACCGATCCTAATTGTGGAAAGAAGGGGTTGCTATGGTAAGGAACCGCTCTTTGCTGAAAAACAGATGTTCGGCAGAGAGCGTGTAGTTAGCGATGCATGACCCTTCCGAAATCAGATCGCTTCGTCCTCTCCGAGAGAGGGTCCGACCGTTAAATTTGCGATACTACACACAAGGTCGTAATAATAATAAAATAAGCTCCTTAATACACTATGCGCAACATAATGTTAACAATTATACGATAAACATCTTAATACCAATATGATCGTAAAACTAATACTAGCATATTTTAATCGGACGATTATAAAACGCAGTCTTATATATCTAAAAATTTTTCAATGATTCCATTTCTCTTTCATCAACATTTATTTGTACAAACCTATCTAAAACGAGATACATAATATGAGATAAACGGAGATATATTATATCGAAATACTTTCATTACAACGATCCGTAGACAGGCAGATTATTCGGATAAACATTATAATGTATATTTCAAGCGTTAACTTTCCGTTTTCCTCGAGCTATTTTATACGGGTGCATATAAAATAAGGAATTATTTAGGAGGAAAATACTTAAAGGAAGGGAAAGTCGCACTGATTGAGATTAAGAAGTCAATACAGAGACGCACTTGGCTTTTATAATTAGAAATAATATTAGAAGAAAACATCGATGTATAACATCATAATTATTCCTTCGAGGAAAACAACATTCTCGCCTCGTACGTAGAATAAAATGAACGTAAATTAAAGAGCATACATAAATTCTGTTGCTTAGCGACAGCGTGGTGTTATAAAACCCCAAATTCTCATCTCAAACAATCCTTTACGGTAGCAATATTGTTTCTGATTCGACAAACGTGCACATCCCTCAAATCCGTCACGAATATACGACCACCTGCCACAGTTGTTACCCATCCAACACTATGTTTAGTCTTCCATTCTAGGGCATTAATCTCTCACCCGCATAAATACTTAAGAAGTCCAAAATGAGTCTACAAGGTTATACATACATTTGGATACTAACTATTACGTAAAGAAAAAGATACAATATCCTTTCGACATCGAAATATCACTTAGTTTTTGCCGAATACATCACGAAAATTTCAATAATTCCTAACTAAAACAGAATAACATGCATCAAGTAATATAATAATATCAATGACGCACTAGCTACGAAACATTTTAAAACCAAATGTTATAAATACTATCCAGCAACTACATCGAACCCATTCAGAGGAAATTTACGACATGACCTATCGAAAAGACAGAGTTCACGTATACATCCACGTGTTTCACCAGTAGACAATCTAAGAAATACCTTTAATTCCATAGGAAATCAAAAGAGTAAGAAGACTGTCTTTCCCTTTTCAAGAAGAAACAGACAACAAACTTTAAAAAAATCCTGTCTTAATTCATTTTAGTAAACATCCAAGCTTGAGTTTCTAATCAAACTTGACATCCAGGCAAATTAGTTCTCAATAAAGACAGCAACGCAACATCATTGTTTCTTTTCGAGAGAATAGCAAAACAAAAATCCAGAATAAAAGAGCTACAATAAGATCAACTTTTAAACCACCAAAACTATAAAACATCGCAGAACCAATCGAGAGAAACAACTCACGATGAAATTAAAAATGAACGAAACGTCAAACAAAAAAAGTACGAGCGAACTCCGACCAGCATTTCTCAACAGCATAATACCCTTCGGTGAGCGAAAGAAGTATGATAGCTTCCCCAAAACCTCCACCACGTTAATTAGGATTCTCTTCCAAAATCTCCGTGAAAGAGTGCGTAAAAATGGGCGGAAGGAGAAGTGAGTGGAGGCAGTAGTGCTCGAGTGATGCGGGAGGGCGAGTGGGAGGCAATGAAATACGAATCTGAGTAAAAAAGGAAGATCAAGTGCAGCGTCGAGACGGAGTGGATGCAGCGGCAGATGGGAAGGGGACCGCACGCGGAAGCTGGGAAGACGACAGTGCTGCCAGATAAGATACGTTTCTTTCCCTTTTTCCTACTGCGGAAAAGTTATTCACGAATGTAATTACGAATATCAGGCAAAGGAAGGGTTCTTCCTCTCTCAGATTGAGCCATTGTGACCGCGAGCTGTTATTTCGCGACCGAAGACGGTGCGCGAAAATCTTATAACGGAACTTTTAGGACGGAAAGGAAATTCGTTACCAAACCAATGACAGATTCTTTAATTGAATCATCGCTAAAGTTGGCATTCAGTTATCAACCAAATGCTAAATATTTGGACGATATTTTAGTTTTTCACTTAGAATAACGATCTAGATAAGGCGCATAATTATTTTTCTATGCCGTCGAGTATCGAAACCGTTCAAGATAAAATTATTTAAAGTTAAAATGCTTTATAAAATAGTTAATCCACAAGAATCAAAAAATACGTAAATTTTGCGTACTATAAATACCGAATTGAATTTCATAAAATCAATCAGAAATGATACCAATAAACATATTTGCTACTTATCAAAATTAAATATACTTTTTGATAAATATGGTATATTATAGTATGATTTTTGGACATTACAAAGTTAGTTTTTATTAATTTATTTTGGGAATTTAAAATAGTCTATTCCGCCAATATTATTGTCGAGAACATAAGATGACAATAAAGAACAAAACCTTTACAATAATAGAGTGTTGATATCCAATTTAAAAGCTGACATAACATACAGTTGACGAACGAATTATTTCAAGAGAAACTTTAAAATTCCCACTTCTAACCACCCCATCCACCTTCTAAAACAGAACATCCCACCCTCTCCTACGAACACATTCCCTGCGAGAGAAACCAAATCAATTCACCCTCCGTAACTCAAAACTTCGATACGTTCCCACCACCCTCTTATGTGTAACCCCACACCTTCTCCGTTGCTATCCATCACCATTGAACTCCCGATTCATTATCCCTAACTACGAAAACAAACAGCGATCATACGAAGAGATTCCGAGAGATGTCGCGGGAAGCTGTGGAGGTTCGCATTTCGTACGTTTTTCGAACACGATCGGACATTCCGTTCGTGCGGCAGCTGCACGCCGATGGACGGAAAAAAACCCCGAGTCGATCGAGTGGAAAAACGGCGGTGGGTCGCGAGGGAATAACCGGGCGATTCTGAAGTTGAGAAGGGCTTTACGGAAGCCTCCGCACGTCCTCCATGCAACAATGCGATTAGCGCTATACGAGATAAATCCCTCGATAAAGGGAGAGTACTCGGATCCCATCGTAAGGGAAGGGAAGCGTTAAGTTTCCCAAATCTACGGAGAGAGCCTTCTTGTTGGAGAGTCTTTAGTCCGGGAAGATCCATAGACTTCTTCACGTGCCGCTGCATAATATACGGCTTACGGTTTTTCCCGTAGTTACGCACCCTCTGAAAGGATATCCCACGAATAAGCATTGTTTACGAAACTCCGTAACCAACGCTTTGGTTGGTTGGTTTTGCATAGAAAATTTCTTACGAGCCCCGCTTATGTGAAGGTATCCACGAGTAAAAAATGTATTCTTAAATCTCAGCACGAGTTTTCAATACGAACGACAGACGGCAATTAAAAGGCGTGATCGATTCGTATTACAAAAATTACCGAATAATCGTACGCTACGTACTTCTAAATCTACTGATAAATATTGCATAGTAACTTCCTAATACTATGCCACATTACGTAATGAAAGGTGATAAATAATTTTAAGAGATCTATCATATTAATTATATCGTTGGTATTGATGATATGGCTCAAATTTATACAAAACTTCCAAGTACTTTTATATGATAAGTATTAATTTATCAGTATGATCACACTATCGACGATATCTCTAATTTTAATAGGACGAAACGACTTACGATTCGTTGATGGGATGTACACAGTTCATAAGCGTGCTTCTCGATCTTCGTCCTTTTAACATCTAATACAGTACTCACCGAAACGTACCACCACGATTTACGTATATCCATCATCACGATAAAAGTCAGGAACTTACCTGAAAGGAGAAAAAAATCAAATTAAATGTGTTATACGTAACAATATTAAATATTAATCTCTTATATTTTAAATATATTCATTGAAAAATAAACTAAACACTCCGAGAGCAAAGACAACAACAACTGAGCAGCTGGCAGGCAAAGATTTTGTCTTTTACCCAAACAGATGAAAGCAACACTCACATAAAGAAAGATGAGCTGTGAATAGAAAAACGTGCGGTAGATTTCCAACAAAAGTGAAGATACGTCACGCTACAACCAAATACGCTCTGAAATAGATCATAGATGACGGATAGTGGGCCCAAAAACTTGATTGTGTGTGTGATTGTGACACGCCCTTCTGTGAGTCCAAACCAACCTTGAATGCCATTCTTACTAAGCCTTTATTTCCTTTGTGTAGGTTCAAGCACAACCTAGTTCCTCTCCATACGTATTGGAAATAAGTTATAGAAAAACCTTTCGAACTCTGATTACGTGCTTCTTCTGGTACTTAGAAACACAATCGAAAGAGATTAAGAGAAGAACTATTACGAAAATAATGAACGATCTAGTATAGTTAAGAGGAAAATTAGCACATTCCTACTGAAAAGGCATTCCCGAACCAACAACCTTACCCCAGTGGAGTGGAGGGGATGGGCCGCTTCGGTAACCTTACCATCTGCCGAAACTGTTAAATAGGGGGTCGAAATGGAGCGAATAGCGAGCGAATGCACGCGGAAAAAGGGCTCTTTTGGGGGGGTAAAGTCGGATGATGGAAACCTTTTGAGCATATGGTTCTGTCAGGGGGTGGTGGTCGGAGATTCCTTGGGAGGGTGTATTGGAAGAGGCACACGAGAGAGATCGTACAGACGAGACAAAGAGGGAGTGTAAAAATGGAAAACCGAGTCTGAGGGCTCTAAATTAAAGTTTGGAGTTATAATTGCTCGCCGCTAATAAGTTGGCCGGAATCCAGGTGTCGAGGGCTGTCATAATTCCGTGCCTTGGCACGCCTTCGCCGTTGAGGAAACTTTTCAGCTCACGAGTCGTAATTCACGGAGAAGGATATTAACTCGATGGAGCATCTCAAATCGTAATTGGCGAAGGTCTATCTATTTCGAGATCTTGACTCGATATTTCTCGTGGTATTCGCTATGAGGTTTATTTGTAGCCGGGGCTAGTAACGTAAAGAGATAACGCTGTAACACGCTTCTATGATTAATTGGGAACGCCGAAATAGCTGTATCGCTTCCATTAGAACTAAAGATCTAAAATAAGGTGCTTGGATATGTTTATTATAACACAGGATCTTCATTTTCTTGATTTAACCTTCTATTTGGAGAACGATCCTCATCTTAAAGCTGGGGAGGATGAACAAGCATGAAAACATTGGTAAGAAAAGACAATAGTTCAATTCTAAGCAAACTAGCTGGTGAGAAGGAATGTATCAATCACATAGCTAAGCATAGCAATGATTCCAGTATTCATATTACATCTGTAAATATTGACAGTGAAACATAACCTTCTTCCAAAATACAAGAAACCAACATATTCCACAAATGGACAGAGAGGTTATGAATAGACCACAGAGCCCATCTCTAAGCCCACTCGACCCAAACATTCGTCCAGATGGCAAAATCTGCAAAAACGTTAAATGAGAATGGTAAGGGTAGAGGTTGCAGAACGGACACAAAGATAGGGGAGTTGACAAGCATATGGACGGTTCATCACTTGAATCTTGTAATGAGAAAATCAAGTATACTAACATAAAACCAATCATACATCTGACTGCATACGCATGTACGTATTTCTTTTAACTGAGGGACAACAAACTGACTATTTGTAGCCTGGTTACTTTCCATTCGTAAAATCTGAGTATGTTTATTCAAAACTCATCCTAGACTTTCCGGATGTAATTGTATACATTCATTGTATGTAACGAAAAATAATTACCATTAATAACGGTTATATGCCTGTCTAAAGGCTAATTTTTCGCCGACAGTAACATGATAAAAATTTAAATTTTACTAAAATAATACTGCGTAATTATTCTATTGGAATACATTCTATTCAAATGATACATTGCACAGTATAATAAGTAATAGGGAACAACGTAGCAAACACTGGTATTCCATTTTCCACAAATCCCACACACGCGCAAGCATAGCATTCCATCTAATCCATCCATTTCCGCAACGTATCCAAATTTCATCGCCGAATAAAACGACATACACATCGCATCAACCTCACGCTGAGACAAACCCATTCAGATGCAACGATAAGAAAGTGCAGAAACGAAAATCAAAAGGACCTTTTACACACACACACCCAACCCCTACTTCGACGCAACGCCTCAAAGCCAACGGATTAGGACTATGTAGTACTCGAGACCGAAAGCAATTCAAAAAAACACCCATGCAGACTGGGACGATTACCTAAAGAGCAATACGCTATCTTGAGTCGGAATGGGACCTTCCCTTGGATGGGAACACATGCGAATGGGGCGTGGATAAGAGAATGAATCCAGGGAGAGGACTTCTTACGTACGAGAGATGAAGGGAAGATACGTGGACCTACGGGGCGGCCTCTTTCAACGCAGATGAGAGAGGGATTCTTGGGGAAGAGGAGATCTTAGCAACCGAGACGGCTTAACGATTGGGGGAGTGTGATGAGTGATGGACCATTTTCGGCGGGAGATGGGCGATCGGAATGTACCATTTCCCACCGTATTCGTACAGTAACGTTGGGGAAACCAGCTGAGCAAGCAGCTGGGGTGCGTGCCGTAAAAATACGGGATCATATAGAGAGGGTATCGGTGTGTATTAACCATCGCGAATACCGAGTTTCGAAGACCTCACGTTGCGTTCGAGAGGGATCCACGGATAAATGATTCATTCGGACCGTTTTCGTCGCCTCTTGTCGACGACGATGAATGATATAGGGGCCAGACGGGGTGCGTGGACACCGAGGGTGGAGACGCTCCGTACGTGACTGGGGTGCCGAATTCCGGAGCACCGCAGACGAATCCTCCGTATACATCTAAACTGCCGAATCACCTCATGTAAAATTTGTTACCGTCCGCTTGAAAAAAGATCGGGAAGCCACTTAAATACCGAGATTCGCATTGTCATTATAAGACGATTTTTTACGTAACCCTCACCGCGTTTTTGTACCGAAGATAGGGATGATTAGGAACATATTCAGATAGTCTTTGTAAAGGAATGGTATAAAATTCCGCTTTACTTTTGGCAAAAGATTCAGTTCTCGGCGATATGGACTGAAGGAGTAAATCCAGAGGTGACCGGTACTCGAACCCTGACCCACAACTTTCTACTAAGAATGCCAACAAGATACTTAAGCATAATTTTTGGCATTGGAGTTTTGATTGGTAAATAATTCTAGAAGAACTTAACATAAAATTAATCTGTAATTGACAATAACTTAAACGAACGCAGGTGAACACCTATTTCATAAAAAAAATTGAAGTTAAAATAATCCTGGGGGGTCGATAAAAATGCTCGCTTCTTAAAAAAAGGATGATAAAAATAAGATATTAAGCATTTTTGGAGCTACACTTCATGTTTCATTGTTTTAGGATTTAAAATTTACCCCTTCACAACACTTTCGTGTAATTTCCACCGATCCGAAAGTTCATACACGTAAATAATAACGTTCCTACGGGAAATTAAACGAGAAACGAACCTTGTATATACTGCACAATAAACTTAATACACAAAGATGTAATGTTCTATAGGAGACCATTAATTAAACAACATGTGCCTACGAATAACAACACAAAACCAAATCATCACCGCATAAATAATCCAACCGCGACGTTATTTTAATAAAATACTTCGTAAACACTTTCCCGTTCAAAAAACACCTGTCAGCGACAAAATTGACGAGAGCGAGAGATAGAGAGGGGGATATTTGGAAAACACATTACGCTCGACCATCCAAAACAACCTCGTAGACAAAGACGCGTGATTAATAAATATTCGACATAATGAGCACAATCGTGGCTTCCACTCGCATCAATCATTACTTTAATGGAATCCGCAGACGCTTATGCCATCGCCTTGAATGGAAAAGCACTTCCGAAGGATAAAAAAAACCCGCGTGATGAAGCCAACAGCCTTATAACAAAAAAAATTACTTTTCACGCCGCTGAGCATGACTTTTCTAAGCATCGCGCCGTCGTCAATCAAAATCCATGATGGCGTTCGAAAAAGCAAAACGGCTCATCGATTTGTAATGTAACGGTAAACACTAAGACTTCCCCTTCCCGTGGAATCCATTAGGTTCCGAGTAACTATCTGTCAGTAATGAAATCCCCTGCGGTTTTTACGAATCTCGGTTTTAGACAGGAAGCGAGCGATGATGATAAGGGGAGAAGATGAAGGGAAGTGGCAGGGCCGATATAAAATGAAACGCTGTGTTTGTGCCGCAAATCCCTCAGGGATTAGAATGCAGTTAATATAAATGTAAATTGAGGAGGGCGCGGCGAAGGAGGTGGGGATACCGTGTAGCCTTTCACGAGACTCCGTTTTGCCGGACGCCAACTTGGGCCAGAAAAAGTAAAGCGAGTTAAAGTAAGAAATAATAAGACACTTTGCACCGACTTATACAACGAGGGGGGCAATTGTAAGCTTCTGAGAAAACAGCATCTTGCGGGTGGTCGAGATTGGAAACGACTGGAAAGCACGTTTCGATTCTGTTGATCTATTATCGATACATTTGATTCGTTGAAAGCCTCATATTCGGTTGGATATAACGAAATGTATTACTAAAGTAAAATGATACTGTACGTATCCTATCGAGACGAATAATAAAATTCGAAATCTTGACTTTAAAGCCAAATCTTATCCCTTCGCTAAATGTTCCACACGTAATGTTTTCAATTATAAATCAGATAAGTGACACGCGGTTCTCGAAGTAATATTAGAAACATATCGAGAAAGCCGTACACTAAAACTTCTCACGGGAAAAACAACGCACTTAAACAAACGAACAATTCTTTGAATTTCGTTCTGAAATACCACTTTCTGTCACATGAAATTACTAACCCATATTTCCAGCAGAGATTTTGGTCAAACGAGAATCGGGAAAAAATTTCCGAGAACTTATCAACTTTTTTCGCTGCTAACCGAATCCTGTATTCATCTGTGTAGGTCGGTGGGAGAGCATTGTCTGTATTGAGGGTAAACTACAACCCCTAGGAATCCACATGGAGTACACAACGGGACATTTTCCGTGATTCACTGTGCCAAAGACATCAATGAGGCTTTGTATTCCACGTCTATGAGGATACGTATGGATACAACTCAGATTCTGCCCTACACGACCCATTTACTCGTCTTCCCATCCATAGTACTGAAAATTCACTCAAGCAGATTCATCTTAGCATGCGAAAGAAGTCAGGGACGATTGCACTCTTTCTGGACACAGAATTAAATATTTCTCCGTTTTTTATACGAAACTGAAGCTCGCTTAAGACGAAAAAATTGTGCAAATAACCGCACAAGACATAATTGATTAACTTTATGGTTTCATTAGTCAAGCTACGCTTGATGCTAGAATTAATGATGTTTATCGTGTTGGATGAGCAAACATATGCCACTTAAATATAAATTAAAGGAAGGGCAATTCACTTCTCTCTTTGATCTATATCGCTTCAATCCATAAATGAGGGAAACTCCTTGTAATTTAATAGTACGTAGAGAGCATTCAAATATTTATTTCGTTTATTTCTACTTTCAAAAGTTCAATACTTTGTCACATCAAATGAGAAATATACCATGTAAATAAAAGAATGAGGAGGTAAGAAATAATAAATATAATTTTTATGTTAATAATTCAAGCAAATAAATGAGTCAAGAACAAATAAAGTACATGATAGGCATTTACTCTGTTCACAGCTACGAGTACTATTATCGTATTATTCGAAATTTCTTGATTATATATCCAAAAAAATCAAAAATAAAATAGAGATATAAATAGAAAAAAGGATACGGTAACAATAGCGAAAGACAACGTAAACCATTATACTAGTAACACGACGAGACTAGTAAGACGACTTTAACCACACTGTAACGATCGCAAACGCAGATTGAAATCTGGCTACGATGGGATCCACGAAGCAAAACTGATCGCGCTGAACAATCGCGGCGTACTTTGGCAGCTAACGACGACACAAAGGAACGATTTACCAAAACAGCGGACAGCGAAGATGGCAACTCGGTGAATTGCGAAAGGGAAAATCAGAAGAGGGGCAAAAAAAGTCCGAAAAGAAACGGGGGGAGGCGCAGGTGGGGAGTTGAAGAAAGAAAGATAAAAGAAGTGGATGAGAGGGGTTGAGATGTTTATGGGAGGGAAAAATGGGCTACTGTTGGCCTCGCTCTGCAAACAGACCGGAATGGAAATTTTATTTGTCCTAAGGCGACGGTCGCCCACCGACTATGGTAATATCGCAATTCGTTTTGAATCGAGACAGCTTTCCGGGATCGAGCTGAAGGAAGGAAGCTCATTCTCACGGTAAATCATTCCGTCATCTCTGATTTGATTGCCCGACTCATAAATTGCAACGGAAGGCTTTCCTCGTTCTTCATATAGAGAGGATGGCTTTTGATATCTGGAACCCGCGAGATTTCGGATGTCGTATAAAGATAACGAAAGGATTTCTTCAGATATTAGTCGATAATAAACTTTTAATTCAGCGGTAATTCCCGGCAATAATTCTGCGCGTATTTGCAAAATTTATCATGGAATAGATACGCATAAAATCACGAGATTTCAGGCGTTAAAGATGGATTCCGTAAAACATTTCTTAAAGATAACAATTAAAAATTTAAACGTTGAACGCTTTCGCATTTGCACCGTAAATCTTAACCATTCTCAAACCATTAGAGTCGAGTTAAACAGCAAAAATAAAAGATTCCTCGACATTCCTTCCTTTCAGAAAACCCATCACTATCTGCAGAAACAGTATTTCAAAATCCTTTTCACCAAACTCCCTTCTCTTCGTAACCAACGAAGGAATCCTCACACCCTATGGTTACAGGCGAAAAAATTCAATCTCTTGATTACGACTTTTATGTTCCAGATGCGTCTCCTCCGAGCAATTCCGAGAAATCCAAGACAAGCAGCACCAAGACAGTAAAATTGCACTCCGTAACGCATTGCTCAAGATAACTTCCTCCTGAGTTGGGAAATTTAGAAATAGCATTCTGACGAGGGTGAAAAGGAATTATATGGAGCAATATTTCCGACTGACAGAGTTGCAAAGAAGTACAAGTACTGGGAAAGTTATGACGATTTTTTCGCTCGAGAAGAGAATAATATAGATTAAAAAGCATTTTGAATACTTCGAATGTAATGTCTACTGAATAGACCTTGCCAAATAATAGGAATTTACTAGCATTATACTATGTATTAATAAGAACTTAGCAATACCGTAGGATAACTTTTACAACATACAATAAAAAAGGTAAATATTGACACTTGGTCTAACCTCGTCGATAAATTTAAATCACCGGAACCATTAACAATATTACAAAGGGTTCCATTGGAAGTGGAAATAAAAAAACTGATACAGATTTCATACCGACTTAAGCACCTTCGTTGGAATACATTACTTAAAATACTACCGCTTGTACAAACACGAGGGGAGTCGAAACCCATCTCATTTCCGACTCAGTACATCCGAGAATGATAGCCGATTAAAACTCAAATCAATTCGAACATCTAAACGACGCAGTTTCTCACCCCGTGGCAATATTTACCAGAATCATCCAGTTTGTTCCCATCCATTAACACCCATAAAAATTCTCTCCTTGTCCAACTAAATCGGACGGGAACCTTTCAAACTTACGTCAACTTCTTTTACCTCTATCCTTCGTCACGACCGACCGATCCCGCAACTTTTCAGGGGATCCGTTTTGAATGGAAATGTTATTTCAACAACGTCCACTTCCATTCGCCACTGAGAAAACAGCGCGCGTTCGAATCTCATCGGGTCAACTCCCACGCAACAATGGACGAGATCCGCATACGCACCCTGTGTTATTTCAGGATCATTGTTCACACTTCTTTCCTGAACGAACGCTTTTAAAACCTCCATTATCACTCGATGCTTACCACTTCTTCGGCCGCCTAAATGTTTTGACGCGGGACGATGGATGGTCACGCATCACCGTCAGATGTGTGCGGTGAACGATGAAATGGGAGGAATGGAAAAACTTGGGAGTAATCGGCGTGAAGGAGGTAATGGGATTTGAACCCGAGGACTGATAAAAATACAGCCGAACGGATGGATCTTGCCGAATGCCTTACTCGGGCAATTCTACCGAACGCTCCTTTGAGTTAACTTATCCGCTCAGGATAGTAAAACAACATTCTGAATCGTCAGCAGACGTAAACAGACCGACCTTGGTGGAGGAATGTTTATTTAATAAATGCCAAGGTCCACGGTTCGAGTTCCGGAAACAAGAAATATTCTGCTATGGAGGGAGATGTAGGTATTTGAGCCAATTGTTTATTATTAACTCACTATAAATGCCTACAATTTTTGTGAGGCGTACGTGACAGTAATACAGAAACTGAATCTATAATATGATTAATTTACACGAAATCAAAACTACGTTACTACAAAAGAGGAGACTTTAAAAATGCGATGAAAAAGCTAAAACTAAGCGGCATCAAATATAGAAAATACCACGCGATAATCAAATCAAGAACACGATAAAATAATACTAAAAAAGTAAAAAAAATTAACCACGTTCTTCGTAAAGTATAGTGCGAATATGTATATACTCGACTGACACGGTTATGTCATTTCGTTCATTATTTATTTCTTTATCTATTGTAAAAACCACACAAACATTAACTTTCTGTACTTTCTTCTGACAATTACTGTGTGGTCCGAAACTTAACAACGGACTTTCACAAACATCCATACCATGAGAGGAAAAATTCCTCCTCAGCAGGGATTTGAACCCGGCACCTCAGCAAAAAATTAAATAAGAAAAAAACATTAATAATATAATTCACTCCTCCATATAGGATTGGTGAATATGGTGAATTGTGTCCTCTTCGTAACATCACCCAGTCAAATCTCCCTAGACATTAATAGAATCAATACATCTAACAATCAAATCCTCAACACGGATGAATAGTTGCATCCTCTAACAATAAGACAGAATGATACTCTCTATGAATAAATTCCCATCATCGACAATTACGTAGAGTGCTATACATAAGAGATCTCAGCTCTAAGTAAGATCCGAGCTCCGTATTCAGACTACAAGGAAGGATGGCGAAATTTTCCACCTCCACCACGCTCGCCCTTTTAACTATCGACCGGAGATTTACATAATATTCTCGTTAACACATCCGAATTCGTTTTCGCACGATGTCTTCATCTCGATGCGGTGGCGCCCGAGTGCAGTTTTGTACGATCGCGTTGCGAGGGGTAACTTGCTTTTCCCTTCCCTTATTCAAAACTCGCGTGAATGGTTCATGCATATGGATACCGACCGAGGGATGGGAGAATATTTCGAAGCCATTTGCTTTAGACGAGCAATTTCCGATCCGTTTAAAAGCGTGCTTTCCGATTAAATTAAGTTATCAAAAAAACAAAGGACGGTGCATAAAAGCTCGCGAGCTTCATTTCGTGGGAATCTGAACGTGACGTAGATTCGCGCTTAAAAAAATTTCATTAGTTAACAAAATATGCACCTTTCTACGCTCATTACGCCATCGTGAGCTTTCATCGGAGTTTATAATGCGATTCATAATAAATGAATGCTTATTTAAGGAGATGATGGGGGATGAACGGTTACGAAATTTCATTAAAATGCCGATCGACGAGCGACGTAAATATTCTGCAAATATATTTTCGAAATCACTTCCGCAAACTTCGTTACGTAAACTGAATTTCATTGAACGATTTTTTGGAATTCAACAGAGTATGTTATTTTATGGAAAAAAGGAAATTGATAACAGAAATTACGATGTCATATAAATATTATCTGCATTCATTTATATTACACATATGAAGAATGTTAGAAGCAAAATATTTTATATATTGAATTACTTGCTCATCAATATCTTCTTTCATTGTCTAAAACGTACTAATGATTTGGTAACAATATTTTGGAGCATTTACGGGAAAAAACGATTTGACAAATGAACAAATGAATATAAATCGATTCTTTTCGAAGCTAATCATTAATCCTTTGAAGATATGAGAAAATACAATTCAAATTGCTTCAATTTTTCACCATACTTATCAGCCCTCCTACATCCAATTGATTAGAAAAATATTCGATAAGGGAATATATGCATATTGAATATAAAAATTCATCGATACAAAGGATTTATACTCAGCCAAATTTTTTTCTTAACATCCTAGAACAATGAAAAATTGGTTACTAGTTAAATTGACCAATACATTTCTTAGATTACTAATTTAATGATCATTTAAGATTTAGCATATTGAACCACCTTACTCTCTCAACAAAACTGAAAAATAAGCATTGATATAAGGTAGGATAAGAAAAAACTAACTGCAAGAAAGCCTTGATACCGACTCAACATTTTATTAACTTGACAACAGATATCAATTATAGTTTCTTTAGCTACTTAAGTCTCATTCTAAAGTTCAATCAGCCAGAAATAGATCGTTCCGAGACACAAATAGCCTTAAGACAGTTCCTCAACTTCTGGGAAGTAAAAGAACGAATTCTAAACGGGACTGTGAAGGTTTCAAGATGGCCTGGTAAAGGGGAAAAATATCCCGAGGATGGGAGACGTCAAAATTACTTTCGGAACCCAAAGAAAATGGATAACTCGATCTGGAGATAGAGAGGGGTAACCCGAAGGAGGAAAAGGTGGACTTCCTTGGAGCAAATTTAGCAGGGAAATAAAATTCCTCGAAATTAAATCACCGGAGACCCTTTTTGCAGAGACTTTTTCGTTCCGAATAAACGATTTTGGCCTCTTACGTTTCGGCTATTTCCAAAAAAAGTTCACTAGGGGATTATTCTTAAAAAGTCTAGGGAAATGAAGGGAGGAGTTTCGGATTCCGATAGGAGGCAACGGTGGGAAAGGTTAAGGGTCGAAGTTGTTTGCATTCCGGAGGGAGAAGACATTTCAATTTCTACAGAGAGAGAAAAAAGGGTTTGGATGGGGGGAAAGAATAAGACTTCGCTGCAAAGGTTATAAAATTTCTCCGCTCCAAAGATTAAAGGGAGGGAGCCGTAACGGAAAACAAAAGCGTGGGGAATAAAAGGGCAACAAATGTAGCGAAGAGAAAAAAGGACGCGTGGAGTTAAAGTTTCGTCCAATAACGACGGCGAAACGTAGCTCTTTTCATACCGCACACACCTTGATTTACGGCCGAATGGGTTTGCAGCTTAAACGTCATATAGGGCGCTTTATGTTTCGTCCATACCAAGGATTGGATGCGAACCTCTTTCAAGTCACACACGGTCTTTGTTGAACTCCATTCGATACACACAAACGTCGAGACTTGTGTAATTTCCTTGCTTTAAAGTTCGATTTGTGTTGGGAAGGAAATCTGTAGCTTGGCCTACTCGTACTTACGTCGTTCTACTCCGAAGGATAATAACTTCGAATAACAATAATTCAATCAAGTGCTATTCACCATTGAAGCGTGATGCGAATTTTTTTACGTACTACGAAATGTACTTCGAAAATAGTAATACTTAATGCTCAACGAATACGACTGTCTGTAGAATACGACAAATAGTATGATAACAATTAGATTAGTGGAGAATTGGTAGAAATACTAAAGAACAATAATATCTTATTTTCTCAAAGATGTCTTAGCAACAGAATTAAAGGTGGGTGGGATATATGAAATAGAATCTAGCACCTTTAAATACCACTGATCGGATGGTTTAGTGATATATGTTTTTATATCTTTCGATATTATACACAAAAATGAACAAAGTCATATAATTTACTCAAATTATCGTGTTGTAAACGACCATTTCCAGTAATATTACGATTCAAACTCTACACTGCTACGTTGCTAAATGATGTATCTTTAGATAAATCGGATTATTTTCAAATAATACGACTCAAAAGAATGGAACATACATAACAGTTAATAAATATATTGAAAATACTACAACGTATCCATACCAAGTATTAGTAGTAGTACTGAGTATTACTTTTATCCGAATTCCCGTACAAATCACTCACAACCTCATTACACACAAACCTTAGCAAACGAAACGAAAAACAGGCGAAGGCGAACATTTCCTTCCCATCAAAACTAAGCACATCCGAGGAAAACGATTGTTTCTTTCGGGAAACGCGATGAAGTATCCCCGAATAAAAAGAAGAATAACGCGAGGCGAACAATGCGAGCCGCAGCGGCACAAGTGGGCGGCGGTCGTGGCGCGTATTAGCATTTGAAAAAGGCCGTGGAAATAAAGGCTCACGAGAAATGGACGAGGGCTGCTATGAATTTTGGCAGAGGGAGCCGAACTAAAAGGGGGAGAAAGAGTTACAAAGAAGAAGGGGAATTCTTGGTAGGAAACTGACGGAGTGTATTGCACCGTCATGGACGTTATGAAGGAAGTTGCTCCGCGCAGATGAGCACTTGGTCGCGAGGGAAGGGAATCTCTGTGGAGGATTGATCGGCCCATTCATGTCCTCCCATTGGAAAGATCGGGAGGCGGGGAAACAAAGGAGAACAAAAGAGGAACGAATGGAATACGCCCCACAAAAGAGGAGAGAGAGAGAATCTGTGAAAATGACGACTGAAAAGTACGGCGATGAAAGAGGAGGTTGCTTCTGAAATAGCGTTGGAAGGCATAAACGAACTTTATGGCTTTATAGTTTCCGATGCGCGGTTTGTATTTATGCAGCTCCCGAATGACGCGGCGCCTAGCGGAAAATACTAAAAGGACTCGTAGATATAAATCGGGATGAATAGTATCTTTTCCATATTCGAGGAAAGTAAAGAATGGCATTTTTATTTTGTCCTGTAATCTCCGTCTTCGTGAAAGCTCGTAAAATTCTTTCCGATGAGAAATGATAAACCAGTTATGTTGTTGCGAAGGAAAACTATGCAGATGTATGATCGATCCTACACGCACAGCTTTAAGAATTAAAGGGACGATACTGAAGAGATATTTCGTAGGGAACATGAAATTATTTAAATATAATGCACTATTACTTTTATTAATACACCTCAAACAGATATAATTCACAGATCCTTCATCTACCTCCAGGAAAATAACAGTGAATTAATCAATGCTGGAAAGACACAATTATCCTTTCTGGAATGGAAAAATTCTCACTATCCGGGATTCGAACTAGGGACCTATGAATGTTAGGATTCTATACACTGAGAACGGGTAGCTCGACAAAGAAAGAAAGGATTTAAAGCTCAAAGGAACAAAATAAGAGATGAGAAATTAATTAAAGGAAACCACAGATTATTGGTTCGAATCTTATTTATGTCATATAAATCGATTCTCTTCTTGTAGGACAACTGAAGTTAAAACAAATATGCCTATCCTCCGAAAACACCCATAAAAGCATTGAGCAATGCGTGTAATTCTTGAATACGTTATGCATCAAAAGACTAAAAGAGAAAATATGCATACGTATATTAATCAACCATCGTAATTAAAATAAAAGAAATTAAAAGTGGAGTAATCAAATATTCATTCGTGTACAAGATTACATACGTCCCCTTTCCCAGACAAACGCATTGAGCACAATTATTTCTGAAAAGCATCAATCAACCGAAAAGGAAACTATGCGCGTAAAGAAGCGGAAAACGAGCCGTTAACGCATTCATAGAAAACTTAGACAAAAACGAACAAAAACTGGACCATACAACAAGCTCACTCAACCATCCACACCAAATCGCTTAATAAAAAGACATTAATACCACTAAAAAAAACATCATTAAAACAGGAACAACTAAAAATTAAAAAATTGAGACAGAGTAACCCTTTAGAGATATTCATAAATCGCAAGACCCTTCCACAAAGGGGGGGTGGAGGAGTCCCTGCCGAAGCGTGCAGCACGCTAGGCGGACCCGCTGAGGAAACTTCCACGTACAAAAGACACGCGAGATAATTGGCGGAAAATTTCGCTCGTGAACGGTTTCATTTATTTACCGGAAACAATCCCGAGTACTTTGAATCGGGAAAAACTTTCGCAGCGAACAGTTTTCAACCCTTTTTAATCACCCCTCCTTATACGCAGACTGCACCGAGTCCCGGCCGAGTCTGCGGTGCACGCGAAATGGAAGAAGAATTAAACATGCGGGGGAAGGCGGTTGAGAAAACCGAGGGAAATGACTACACGTTCGGGGTGGAGCGTGGGGAGGAAAAAATGACTTTTCCCGGCGAGTCCTCAGACGCATACAGGGGGCATACAGAGAGAGGTAAGGGAAAGGGATGAGTGGGTGAGGGAAACAGAAACCAAATGATAAAAGAAGTCGGAGATAATGGTGAGGGTAGGAAACAATGGGTTCGCTATGGAACAGATGCGGAAAATTCTATCCATTGAGCGAGACAAAAGTAATAATCGCAAACTGTTTCGATATATATGTAATTAATAGTAAAAGCTGTATTAGGTGAGAAACGTTACCCCACTGACCTATTGGTACACATAGTACTAAATAATACCTAAAATAATTTAATTATGTGTGTATAACCATGAACAGGATAATCTGAGTACGTTAATTTATCTGTGAAGAAACGGTATTTAGTGAGCAATAAAATCTGACAGCAGAAGTAATAGAGAGCGAGAGGAAATGGGATTTTTTGAAAGATAATACATACAGTTGTTCAAGGATATTTTGATTAACAATTTCCGACCACCTTAGTATTGGAAAGAAATTGAGGGAAGTGTACGATTTAGTTAAAGATGTAGTAGCGAGTTTAAAGTATGGTCTTTAAATTATTAGTGCATGAATATATAGCATGTGAATTATCATGAATTTGATGCATAGCAATTTATTAATAAATATATGTTTCGATTAATACTTCACAAACCTTATATTTGCCAAAATAAAGTAAAATAGATTCGAACTACGTTCCATGATTATTTCGTGACGGCCATTCGCATTATATTTGCCAACGCACCAGTTAGAAAACACGGAATTTACTTTAACCGATGGACTTAATTTTTTCACTGTCTTTCGAAATTAACATCGAACCCTTTAGATTGAGTAAGAGAGAGCTTTATATCATTAGCTTGGAATGAAATCTCAAAAATGAAATTAAAATTTTAATAGCACTCACAAGTGGAGTAATTGGAAGACCACGCCTTTTCCAAAATAAATCACAGTTATCAAATTGACGGAATGCTTGTATTTCCCCACGGTTTTTCCAAACCCTCTTTCCCTACCTCAATCCCCGACTCGTTCCTGTCCAAACACAGATGCTTGTGCTGGTGCAGAAGGGTTATTGTTCCTTGACCCCACTCCCTCTTACTCTTTCATGAAATCCCCTTCTTCTATTGCACCCTTAATAACCCTTCCCCCTTCAAAGCTTCCTTTGACAGTTTTTCCTTTACTCTTGGATTCTTAACAATGCGATATATATCTTACAGAAACGGCATTCTTCATGCGGTTGTGAATTCGAGGGAATGCTTTTCAAGTAATTGGTAGAATATTTGAGGAAACTGAGGGAAGCTTATCGATTGGACCCGCGAAGAGTACGTTTTTTGAAAATAATCATTCCTCGAAAGAGTTTTGTGTTTCAACAAAAAAATCAAAGATGATATCTTTGATTATTTATCTTTGGGTAGTTTTTCGAATCAAGACAGCTTTTATGAGGGTTTTTTTGCCGTCATCACCCAGTGTCAAGCCATTGAGAGATACTTTTCATTTAATTCAATTTAATTCGTACGTAAATTTATTCTTTCTTAGAATAATTATTGCTAAGTCAGTTACCCTGAATATAAATTAAATATATCTACCTTAAGTTAACCATGCTGAACTATTACTTCTTTCATTATAAGTTTAATACAATCCTAACTCGTTTACTTGTTAACTCATCCCTTACCTACATACATATTTCTTTTATATTTTAATTTTTCCACTATTAGAGATTATCTAGAGATAAGTTTGTGTAAAAACTCGTATCTCGGAATATCTTTCAGAAATAACGGCCATAAAAAGGTTCTGAGGAAATCTTGGAAAAAACACGCTTACGAGGACAACAAAACATCAAACCAAGAAGTCGTATTGCATTATTATATCTTCTAAAGAGAGCATTAGATTTATCAGACTATAATGGGCACACATCTCCAAATTGAATACACGAAAGAAATCTTTTCCGGTACCGGATAACGAATTACTGGACCCTCTCAGATAACTTACCGGATGACCAATCTCAGAAGGGTAAGATTCGGTCGGTAGGAGAGGGTCCGTGGACCAGCGAAGAGGGGAGGGATACAGCTCTGCAATTTCTATGGGATTCTAAATATAGAAGGGTCGAGGGGAATATCGCCGCACCCTCTCGTTGCATCCCCGAGCACTGCGTCTCCCACACTTGTCTCTTACTTATCTAAACAGTCGTGCGACCGTGTCCGCATGGGGAGCGAGTCCTGGGCAGTGCATCACGCGTAATTACCCCTTCGGAACCGAAAATGCAGCTACTTCAACGTGAATTGGGAAATGAGAGAATGAAAAGTGACTCGAGTGCCGATGCATTACGCTGAAGTTCGTTTAGAATTAACGAAGTACGTCAGCTTTGAGATTAAGTGAGTTTCCATCCAATGGACCATACTCAAGTTCCCTGCTATGATATTATTGATTATACGATGAATTACTTACGACCAAAAGTATAAATAGAACCTAAAACAACGTTGAAAGAGAAATTGAGTGAAAAGGATAATACAACAGCATAAATTATGATGGTATGTCAAAGAATTAAACAAATATCAAGCAAAATTATTCAGCGGAATGCACTAAGAAAATATACTTTGTGTAAAATATGCTCTCTCAATCTTCCTCAAACAATGTAACAAAAATAGTCGAAGGAAATTGTACACTAGACGAAAAAGTAGTACCAGAATAACAAGCTTAAAGGTAAAAATAGTTATTCAGACCACAATAGCTACTACAAATACACAGCATTTTTTCAAGACGCAAAGAAGTTACTACACAGTACTCGTGCCAGGTTTCGACATCACCTACATACCAATGAGCGTTTACAAATAGAACACTGGCGTAAATATAAACAAACTGCAAAACCATTCCAATTCGAATTATAGCCGATTAGAAAATATGTAGTACGCTAACATTGATCGAAAACGTTTCAAAACACCTATATTACAATATCTTTCAATGAATACTTATTACTACCTATTATAGACATATTTCAGGCGGAAAATCTTAAAGAAAAATCAGTGAACAACAAGGCGCTGGAGAGAAAGAAACGGATCCACATATAAGTACATGTGCATATTGTTCACATAGATGAATCGTCCTCATATTTTTGATAAATCATTAAGTACATCCTGAACAGAAAACCTTTACGAGATGATTCCAAAGAAGTCCAACGAGTCCAGGAGTCTAGAAGAAAGAAAGGACCGACTTCAATCTCACTAATTTCCGCAACAAAACGAAAAAGAATCAGCCCGAAACGTATCTTTGAGAATCCGAGCGTTAATTAATGAGCCTACTCCTCCGCCGCTCAGAATCCACCACTGCAACAATCGTCTCCTGGCAACCTTTTTGTTCGGAGAAATAAATCATACTCCCTCGCTATTCTTCCACTCGAAAAGAAGAAGAAAGCGGCGACTTATTCACTCCCTCTTTTTTTAAACCCTCCTTTTGTCTCTCTCCCGTATCTCATTCCCAGAAACCCATTCAGCATTAATAGCCCGTAATTAACCGAACCTCATTTCCCTAAGGAGAAGATACGCACGGCGGCTCCTCTCCGTTCTTATTCCACGACCGGTAGTCGAGACTTAGCACGTGCTACGTCGGGTGGGGGAGAGGGCCTAGGACTTGGAATCGACATAAATTCATTCCTTGCCGTCGTTAATTGCATTGGTTACGCCGAAATTCTGGCAATCGACCGCCTGTGGAGGCAGCGTAATTAATTGAGCTTGTGAATGATGGTCTATAATTGTAGATGAGGCATTTGAATATCTAATGGAAATCTCTCGTTCGGGAGAAGTATGCGATTGAATATATTAATCGGAGGGAGGGAAGTTCACGAAGTTTATATGCAGCGTACGTACGTTACGAACAAATGCACGTATAATGTCAATAATTTGGATTAGTAGCACACATTTCATGGGTAACACATCCTGCATACTGAGGTACATTGCAACAACAAATGTTCATACAAAATTATGTCAGCCTTACGTATTTATTCAAATAAGTTCTTTTGAATCAAAAACCTTAAGTTGGAAATAGTAATACGTGGAACCTTCTTATATACTATACTAAGAAGTATTATTTTGAACACTAGTATTCCGTTTCTGTTAAGTCTTTATTCAGCATTAGGACTAGTTTTAATACTTGTGTCACTCTTAAGGCATACTTGAGAGATAATGCCTTAAAATTAGTCAAATGTTATTTTCCGTGGAACATTAAAGAAGCAATCTTAAATCGTATTAATAAATAAATAATACGATTTAAGATTGCTTCTTTAATGTTCCACGGAAAATAACATTTGACTAATTTTAAGGCATTATCTCTCAAGTATGCCTTAAGAGTGACACAAGTATTAAAACTAGTCCTAATGCTGAATAAAGACTTAACAGAAACGGAATACTAGTGTTCAAAATAATACTTCTTAGTATAGTATATAAGAAGGTTCCACGAAGTGAAAGCTGAAAGGATCCATTATACTTTCACTGTTTTTTAACTATTGCATTTTTATTCGTTTGACACTTTCATCGACATATACGTAAACTATATCACAAATTACCACCACTCATTAACGACCTGCAATCAATAATCAGATCTCAAATAAAACTATATCCTGAAAAGGTTATCCCAAAAAATCCGATTTTAACATGATTCCAGTAAAGAACTTCGAACGTTCAAAAGTAGAAATACAACCATTGAAACTCCATCCACACCACCGCTTCTGCTCACGATTCAGCTACGCAAATTATAAAAGGGTTCGTTGGAAACACCATTCGAACTTAGATTTACGGCCCTAGACTCATAGACCCTAGCAACCGAACTATAGACGAAGAGCGAAGGAGCAGTCCGTATCAATCACGCCGTACGAACGCCTGCAACCACCACTTAACACCGAACTCCGTGATATATGCCTTTCTCGGCGGGATCTATTAATCAATTGTTTTTCAAGAGCAGCGGAAGGCTCTGTCGGCACAAAAGGAAGAGGCGGAAGGGTTGAAAAATATATTGCGTGGGAGGTAGGGCGTCCGAGCTGATATGCAACTTCCTCTGATAAAAGGGTTCCAAACCACTGCTCCGACTCATCCTCTTCACTACACACGGTTATTCCTTGTATCCTTCGTACGAGCAATTGTCCACTTCCTTTGGGTTCTTCAACATGACCTGATGAACCCAATGAACGGTGCATGTCCTAGCTGACCTCTAATATACCGCACAGAACTGAGTTACGATCAAAGTTTTATTTTAAGAGAAAACTTCAGGGGAAAAGAAAGTAACTGATTTTTAAATATGATATTAGTAAATGAATCCAATACTAGCAATCATTTCAAATTAGCATATAATATCGTACTTTAATTATGTTATATTTGAGAGAAAATCATACTGCCATTCTGTGCATTAATTATTGTACATGGGATCAACAATTTAAAAAATGCCATAGAAATTCCAAAACTTATTCACATATTTATAGAAACCTCTTATCTAAGAAGACTAATTTCGTCTGTAAATCAACATCCTCAAGCACTCATATATACTAAAACCTCTGTAAGTTACTACTTGCACAACGTTTTGTACAACTACCTTACACAAAGTAGAACTAGATCATATCTAAGTTTATAATATCAAATGTTTAATTCATATTTTGTTAAAATTATTATTATATTTATTCTTAAACAAAGGATAAGCCTTACAGGTCCCAACCACTCAAACAGTATACAGGGTTAAAACACGAAACGTATTTCTTAGAAAATTGGAAATGTATATCACTCACTGTTATATTACGTATTCAAAACAATCTTTACGAAAAAGTGCGAGTTAACACGTGAAAAGAGACTGAAAAGATACGACTGTAGCTGATTGAATATAAATACTACTGAATATGATTAAATTGCTGATATATACAATTACAGCTGAAAAGGAACGCATTAAAATTTAATAGACCTTTTAAATTTACGATTCGAAATGATGATTCAAAACAGAAACTCTCAAAAAAATAAAAATTAAAAACAAACGCACTAAAATAATAAAAACATACTCTTCTGGGGGGGATATGAATTCAAAGAGTCGCACATTATAAACTCAAAGTCGTGAATGCTGTTTAAAGACGAAAAAAATGCAGAGCTTGTCTTATGCTCGGTAAAACATCTATGGGCCTGCATTAAAAAAAAACGAGGGAGAAGTTGACGCAACTGCAACTGTATAAAAGAGACTGAAAGTACGTAAAACGTACGTCTAAAAGGGGGAAACGTTTGTGAGGGTGGGCATTCTAAAGAAGGGTAAAATATCGCGTGCACATCCAGGTTTCGTGCAGCGAAAATGAAAAGCTGTATTAAGATGAATTGGATGCACCTCGTGGCGTGATTGAGATGGAACGGAGGGGCAAAGAACGGGATGCGAGAGACAGTTTGACTCCAGGAACTGTCTGTCTCGTTAAGGGAGAGCTGGAACTTCAATAGGTGTTCTGTATAATTGGGAGCATGTTGCTCTACCGGCAGACATGCGGGCTTGACGATTTTTACGACTCTATAACAAGGACCAGTATGTGGGAGCGTGGCCTTAAATCCATCAATTAAACTTCACATAGATCTTATCACGAAATAGACCCATAGATACATTTCCAACTGGTTTGTTGATTAGCCAGAAAGAATTCGTTCGAATAAAAATATATATGATGGTGGTTTTACTGGAAACATATTGGCGAGACACCTCACTTCTATAGTGATGTAATATCAATAACAAACGCAGACTAATCTAAAGTTACCATAAGCACAGCAAAAATGCAAAAAAATATCCCTGGTATAAATAACTTGATTGGATGAACCTCAACATACAATGGATAAATTGAAATAAAATTTAGGCAACAAATTTTCATAATATTTTTCGTGATATTGATGCACTACTCATTAATGTGATAAATTAAACAATAAAGCTGTAAAAACATCAGAAATTTAAAAGTTAAAAGATCCTTGATCCTTTTCAATTTATTTCAATGCTTAACTCAAATTCCATCTGTAGAGATAATAAAATACTTCTTACTGTTGTCAATAAATCATCTATTTCCAGTTAAAATCTCAACCATTATATTCAATAAACATCAATTTAAAATAAAAAAACAAACTTCCAAACAGGATAGGATGAAAAAAATGGGAATAAATGATTTTCTTTCTTAGAATATTTCTAGATACTTCAAATGAGATATGTCCGCGATATCAAATGCAATATTCGCGAGCCAATTCCACTCGAGTATATCTCGAAATGCAATATCCTTTGTTTACGAAGCTCAGTAACTTAGAAGTGGCCTCTTCAACGGGACCGTCTGCTTCCAAATCAGAACCATTTCCGATTGTTACGGTTTCGAAAATATACTCGAGAGTTGCAATTCACTTCCATTCTGGTTGGTTGAGCTTCGGAAAATATGACTGCGGGAACGGGAAAAGAATTTCGCAACTAATAAAAATAAAATCCCGAATGTCTCCCTCGATCATCATACATAATAAGTAACTGACTATTGACAGAATTTCGTACTTGAATAAAAAACTAAAAGGATTCCGCTCGATTTAAATTTGCATTAAAAGATGCCAGACTCAACTGTAGTCAACCAATCACTCAACTAGAGATTAAATTTAAATCAGAGGCTAAAAAATTTAGTAACAATATTTTTATACTAAAACTAAATATTTTATACTAAAACCTTCTTTCCGCTATGATCATTAATTTGGGAAACTAAATATGAAAAGTATATCTATATATAACAAATAGTAAGAATTAACGTTAAACAGCCCAAAATTGGCCATGGATGACTATGGATTATTGTATCAGAGTGCACGCAACCATATTTCACGCGGATACATCAGAAAAATGACGAATGATTCGACTGAAACTCCCCTCGCGTCAAAAATGACGGATCAATCCCAAAAACAGAAGAAGGGGAAAAACTTTCATTAGCTAAACCATAAGGTATAGGGAAAGATAGAAGAACCATCACCGCCACCACAGTAACTACGAAACCATCCCTATTGTGCATCCATAATTCCATTCTCTACCAAACGAGATAACTCCTCGCAAAATGTCACAGAATAATTGGCTTCCTTGACGATTAAAACACGATATTAGAGGCATTCTCTTTTACACGCGAGCTGTCTGTCACCGTCATCACCGCCTGCCATTCTGCAAAATTCAGTATGGAAGGGATGGAAGCTTTTGAGAGGGGGTGGGACGGGGTATTCTGAAAGCGGATATGCCGCTAACAAGATTACAGAGTCATCCCGTCGGCTTGCAATCGTCCAGATCGAACAATAATTAAAAGAGCTCTAATTCCGTGGGAGAGAATGAGTGATAAAGGACGGGAAAGGAAATGAATCGGGATGAGGGGAAAAGGCTGGTGGTAGCGGAACCATAAATTACGGAATTGGAGCTGTCTCGTTTAATATTTAAACCTCCGAAAGGGTCTTCATCGTGCACTCTCTTTGAAGATTTGGGAAAAAAAGAAAATGGATCGATTGGGGGATAAAGATTTATTATTCATAAAAGAAAAAAAAGAAGAAATGTTATTGAGTGAATACGACCAGGAGGTTTGATGAAGATGCGCGTTAAATGAAAGTATTATTCAATCGCATTATTCAATAGAAAAATATTTACAGAAAAAGTACTGCATACGTGATGAATTTTCAATTACAGCTAATGTTATTTAACCTTAATTATTCATACAAAGGGTGAGACTGATTCATTACACTGTTGATTCAACGGCATAAGAAGAATAGTTTTGTTAATTCTGCATGAGATATAATAAATAAAAACCTACAGTATTTGGAAGAACCAGGTTCGAGTCCCGGTCCCATCAAACTTCTTTCATTTCTACTAAACCCCTGGAATATTGATGTGCGTGAACTATTCTTTTTACCACTTTTCTTAACAACAAAGGTATTAATGCTAAAGGTGCTACGTAATTCAAAAACAAACAAAAATAAAAATCGTAAACTATATTAAATTCGGAAAAATATACACCAATTATTTTCTTGAACGATAAATAATATTAACTGCTATTCAACTTATGGTAACTCTTTCTTGAGTTAAGTAGAAGAAAATGCCTTGAGAAGTTTCGAATCACTCTCAGACGAATCAAAATAAAACACAGAAAAAGCAACACATAACAAAATCTACACTTGATACTCCACATAAACGCATCACTTGCGCAAAAACATACAAATAAATCATCAAAATCTGCGCAGCGATCGAGTGCGATCGCACTTTGCGCCCGTCGACGATATACAACATCCCTATTTTGTTTTCAACGCTGTGCTTTTCGAGAGATGGTCCTTGACATAAAGCAGAGGTCATTCGCTTGTCATTCGAGCGATGAAAACAGTCAATCGACCGCAGTCGGGGACTTGATAAACGGAATAATTCGGCACGACGAAACTTCCGAGGGAGGTGACGAAACGGGCGGACCGAGTGAGACAAAACAGGTGCAGAAAAGAGATACGATAAAAGAGAGAGAAATGGGTTCGATGAGGGGATGAGTGACGAGAAACTTGCTTGGTCTAGCGTTATGTGCTCCTTTGTTGAAAAATCGCACGGGGGGTTGTACTTGCGGGGGACGGAACGGAGAAAAAAAGGAACTCGGTGGGATGCAAATTGACGTGCGACATGCTGTTACGTATGAGAAAAAGTGGAACGCAGGAAGCAGATGGATGAAATATTAGGGGGGTCGGGAATGCGGGATTTCATCGAGGGAACGAACTCTGAGATAATGGAAGAGGTTACGGGATGCAAAAGGGGATGTAAAAATTCGATCACATCAAGTTGCAAGAAGGTTCGCAGACTGCTTGAGAATTGATCGGGAATCCTCTTAAAAGGGGCAATTACGAGAGATTCCTTGAGATCAAACGAAGTTTCTAAATTACCACTAAGGGGCTGGAACTACTTTGCAGAAGAGGGCAGCGAAGAGGGAATGAAAGTATCCGCTGAATTTTGGAATCCTCTCCGGGCTTCGAAAATAAATTCCCACCCTTTCGGAGCAAAGGAAGAGGGAAAATTTATAGTATCCGTGACCAAAAACGTGAACCCATTGATCACTGAGGGAAATCGTTGGAAAGAACCTCTGTTGAATAATTCCGATATTTAAACCCACGTTTCTAGGCAACCAATTAAATGAAATCTATCGTTCGATACGATTTCTCGAAGTAAAATTGGCGTTATAAACGGATTTTGGGAGCCCAAGGAATGAAAATGAATTTCATACAAAGATTTGTTCTAATGATACAAGTGACCTCGGTGAAGGATTGATAGGCATACTAAATTTCCAACACTAGGGTACAGTGTTCGACTCTCAGCTAATGTGAAAATATTTCCTATTACGAAACAGATTTATACGTTAGTCTGTATATAAGAAAACAAATATAATTTGGTATATACCTGTTTGTGATGAACAAATAATTTTTATTATTCATTACAACTCATTAAAGTCTAACAATAAGAAGATCTTAGTACGATAAATAAGTCCTCAGAAAAAGAGAGAAATATTTCCATTACAATATTGAAATTCCAAAAAAAAATCTTTATATACATTCACTAACTATTCGAGTACTCCAACTATTCAAAGAAGAACATGGACTCCAAAGATAATTCAGGTAGGTCACCAAAATATAAAAATAAATACTAAATAAATACATCGGAACATATAACAGTGCAAAGAAAAGTACGAATAACAAACTATTAGTTACACCTCGAGAGAAATATCTTGCCTATTTAGGTACTTATTGAACGACCGTTGCAACCTGACCCAGTACCCAGTAGTCAAAGCAAAACGACGAGGGAAAAGAGCCAAAATCGAGGTTCCGACGTCATAACTTCAAGAGAGAGGGCGATTTTTTTAAAGGGAAAGGGAAGCGAAAGTTTTGTTTCAGATTCGACACGTTCCGATGGGATTCGCGAACGTAGATAGTATCCGCTCGCATCCGATGACTATGAGCAAAATAATGAGCTTTCGCTGTGAACGCGAATATTGTTAACGTCCAACACTTGTATTGGCAATAAGAAGGGACTTCTTGAGCACGTTCCTTTGAAGGCGATCGTATCGAAGGAAAGGAATTATTTAGAAGAAAAGGTTCGAGGGGGGCAATAATTCATCTTTCTCGGGATGCTACGGAAACGTGACGTCGATGATTCGAGGGGAAATGATGATTTATTAAATTGTGACCCATCCTTCGCTCACCCAATCCGATTCCAGATTTTACGTCAGCATCTTCTCGAGCGAAAATTGATCTGGAAAGTGCTTTTTAAAGAGTAGGTGACGGAGATCTCGGAATTTTTCCGTTAAAAATTCAAAGTATCACAATTAAAGATATGAAATAATTTACGTGACGAAGAAATGAGAAAGAAAGCTACAAGAATTGAAGATTTAATGACAATCAAAAAATTGCACTCATCAAGACAGTAGAACAGGTTAGTAAGTAACTTTTAGAAGAAAAGGTATTGAAAACAATTTTCAGAACTATAAATACTTTCGTAAATCGAGAGAATTGGGTTTAAATATCTGACATTTTTTTATTTTCTAAGACTGTTTCGTTTATTTTACTATGAAATAAGAAGGAAATAGGATTCCTTATTCTTCAACAATAATTTACAAAATTAGGTCATAATTCTAATTATGTCCATAAATATAAATGGAGACAACATTTAAAGTATAAATTACCAACTAGCAACTAAAAATCGCAAATCGTAAGTATTTACTGTATAAACTTAAAATTTCATAAAATATTCTTGAAAGTACAAAATTAATTATGAAAAAACCAATATTATTCTCATCGGGTGTAGACCTTTTCATCTAAAGTTCTCTAACGATTAAAAAATTCCCAAAACTAGGATTTTACATACACAGAAAACCATACATATACATAAACCCAATATAAACCACCGTGAGCAGCAAGAAAATCTTCCTTCAAGCCCATCATCCAGAGAGATAAACTCCCTTAAATAAACGCAAGCGATCATTCACTGCACTTAGCGCTCCTAAAATAACAACGAACAAACTGCAACAGTTCCGTTACCATAGGTTAGCTCAAAATACCCAACATTTCCCAAAAAACGGTAAATAATCTACAAAAAGGAGAAGAAGAACGAAACGGGAGAGATCGCCAAACTAAAGTACGACGTACGCCTCGTTGTGCATCAAAGCAAACCTCTTCATTCGGGAAATCGCGAATTATACGTCGTCCGTCACCGAGTTCCCACCGCGGGGATGGAAGCCAATTTTCGTGGACGGAGCAAGTGATCGAAGGACACAAACAAGGGGAGTAGAGGGGGGTCGATTGCTAAACGAATTAGCCCATTCACCAGTCATTTCCTACAGCCCTTAAAACGCAATTGCGGAGCTGATGAACTCCCAAACGTTCGGTTTGATGTCCGACATTAGGCCCATCGAAAACAGCTGCCCGATGTCGGTAGTTGCTCGAGATAAAAATATCTGGAAGTTGAGGACATTCGAAAATGAAAGTAGAGCAACGAAAATCAATTTCATAGCTATACGGCTCTATAGTGAAGGTCGATGTATCTCGGCTTCCAAATGGTATCCAAGGGAAACTGAATAAAATGGGTGAATAACTAGAGCATCTTGATAATTCATTGATTATTTCGTTGCGTCTTTCAAGAAACTGAATCATACTAAAAGCCATACAACAAATAGGAAGAAAAAATATACGTACACAACCGTAGCGTAGTTATGGTTTCAAAATATCAAAATACTCAACCAAGTAAAGCTCATCAATGCACACAAATGAATAGCGAAATCATAACATAATATACAGTATACCCAAATGAATCAACAAACAGAGAAATATAAACCTACACATGTTTGGAACATACACAAAACAAACGATAAATGTAAGAAGTTTACCCTAAAATAATACAATTTTCCCAATGAATATAGATATAAGGTCTTCACACCCAAGATAAGTTAGAAACACTTCTTTCCTTTCTTATGTGAACTCTTCCCACAGGAAACCTACATCGTCAATAAACAGCTGGAAGGGAATTCGGCCTAATATCGCAACAACCTTGAACGTATTATTTACGTTAATTTCCACTTCTGCCGGATGTCCTACAGAGATGACGCAAGAAAAGGGTGCACGAAGCCGCCAAAAAAATTCCCTTTTGCGGTGTTTTACGGTACCGAGGAAGCGAGACCTAAGTACGCATAATTTCTCAACTACATTACACACAAAACTCAAGATATATTACCATATTAAATCAAATGAAGCCCATCCAATGTAGAAAAGAAGAAATATTTTATTTTACGATTTCTTGGAATCAAAGTAGCTATCTGGGACGAATTTATTTCTGCACGTAAAGTTAATATTTGGTTTCCACTTGCTTGTAATTAAGCTTATTATATTGTAAACTATACCAAAAATTACTTGCGGAAATATTTCGTTTTTTTGTATTTGTTTTTATATTTTGGTAATTTCTTAAGCTGAATACATTGAAGGGAGATCATAAAACACGCAAATAGATAAAAATTATACAACAATTAAAAAACAGAAAAATAAAAATAACGATAATTAGCTACAATTAACATCCCAACACATATTTACCAGAAGAAACACTTCAAGGAATCCACTACTGAATTAATGTACCTTTACAGACATTTTATATCAGCTACTAAATCTTCGGTATCATAAACGAAGGACTTAGCCATGAGGGTATCCATATAACTATGCGATGATATCTCAATCCCACAGCATAGGGGTCAAATTTGGTCGAGGTCATAAAAAAACTAACCCTAGACAATAACAAACACTTGGATCAACGGGTTGTACAAAACTGGACCCTTTGCACAACGAAAAAAATAAGAAAAAAGAATCACATAAAAACAAACCAAACCATGTTCCTCTCACAATCATATAGCGCTGGAAAACCGCCAAGCGTGTGACGAGAGTGTAGCAACATTCGTAGAAACTGGATCCAAACAAAACGGGGAAATTAAAAGCGCCGCAAAGAAAGAAGTCTGAATGTCGACATCAATTAACCTTCAAAAAGGCTGACGCGATGGGAGATCCAGTCTGGAAGACATCTGCCTCGGATACACTCCTTTATATCCCCACTTTTTGAAGGGAAGATTGAGGCGATCATGGCTCGTTATCGGAGATGCGGGGGCGAGACGATTAAAAAATATATCCATGACTCCGGAGAGGGTAATGGAGTAGAACAATTGACTTGAGAAAACGATCCATCCTTGAAGCAATGCTCGGTGACTCAATAAGAATGTTGGGATACGTAATCTTTTTTCCTAAAAAGGAACGAGAAACACACTGATATCCTCCTCAACTGAAGTAACACATTCTATAATTATCCTTTCTAGTACTAGATTATAATACTCAATCACCTACTGTAAAAATAAAAATTTATAGAATTTTTCCTATGATAATATTTATATATTCGGAATCAACGAAAAACTACCTAAATACAAAAACGATGGTAATAAAAACGTTTATATTTAAGTAATGATATGGGGATGAATGTTGGATTTATTATAACAGATTCGAATAAATAAAAATGGAATAAGTCCCATTTTTAAACATGAAGTTACCGTTTAATCTAGGAAATAAAAGAAGAATTTTTTTATAAATAATTTTTAAAAATTTTGCCTTACGCAAGTACTTTTCAACTTACTAAAAGGTTTCTTAAATACATAAATAAATCTAATAAATTAACAAATAATATTACTAATAATATACATAATTCCAGACTACTTGACATTAAAAATTTGAGCGCAAATTATAGAATATAGATAACAACCATTGATGTAAAAATCCATGAATAATCGTATAGGGAACGAAAGATTCCAAGCCAAACTCATTCTTAAGAAATTAAATTTTACAAATAACACTAAACTAAAACACTCAACTTACTACATAAACAGCACCATCTATTAAATGGATTGAACCCCTTAAGGAAACAGCCCTTAAACGCATCTCGAACATCACAATCGACCTGAAACACGCAAAAATTAATCCAACCCTTATCACACCACCTACATCACCTTCCCATTCATCGGGGTAAGTGTAATTAAACCATCTCAACCCCTGACGTAAGGCTGCCACAAAGGGTTCCTCACAAAGGAAAAATAAGAAAATGAAGCTGGCGGCAATATCCTGAGGGTTATCAAATTACCGCTCGCAGCCACTTGAAAGGGAAAATTCTACGGGAACGATGCGCTACCCTCGGTATCTCACGAGAGCTGATGATTCACATCGTTAAGGTATCAATTCTTCCGCTTGGACGATAAGACCCTTTCGATACGAGGATTAGACGCGCGTTCTTCTACCGATTCGCATAACGATTAACTCCATTCACAGGGTCGACCTCATCGTAATTAAATTTCACCAACGTACCCTGAGACCCCTCCGTACTTATGGGTTATCAAGAGGATGGATTGATTCATCGAAAATTGACAGACATAGAGGGAAATGGATCGTAACGAAGCTTATTAATAAATTCCAGGTTCGTATGTACCCTTCACAAAACTAGCGATGCAATATGAGTTCGTTCGATGCATCGATTGTAATCGAAAATCGAATCGAATGACTATGATGGGATTCCGAAAATAAAAATCACTTTTGCCAAAAGAGGGGAAAATATTCTATTTGGAATCATCGAGGTCTAGGATTCTATTCTCCTAGAGCGATCATATTGGGTTACTATGAATCATCCCCTATATAAATCAAAATTTCATACTTGGTGGTTTCACAGTCCAAAAATTGTTTACTTGATCGCGTTTGATTCAGTGATAAACTTATTGAGTGCAACCTTTAAAAAAACATTAATTCTGTAAAATAATGTGATTTAAATATAAAATGAATCATAAAAAGAAATGAATTAATAAAACCGTAGAAGTTAGCATTGGTGACGAATTTGAGTTAATCAGCAAACCACCACAACAAACATACACGTACCTTACAATAAAATATAAAAAAGAATTTCACCGTATTTTTTAAAACCTTTCCCTCGAGCAATTATAATTTTTCAAGTTCAAAGACATATAAATAAAAAAAAGTCACGAGAAAAAACCAATAATCGATACATCAACCGCGAGCGGAGCAATAGATCGATTAATCGATCGACCATTCGACCCGTGAAAATGAAAAGGTCGACCTATCGCAAATTTATATTTGGAGCTGCAGATCGCATGGAAACGTGAGAGAGGCGCGAAGGAGGAAGCGTTGGATTGTGGGAAGGAATGCGACGCTGCGAAGCGGCAAGAAATCAGATGCAGGGAATGCGTATGGGAGTAAGACATGTCCAGAGGACATATGCAATCGCAAGAGGGGCTGTGAATAGCTGAATAGAAAAAGAGACGCTTTATTCCCTCCTTTTTTTATTCCTTTCGCTGCGCCTATGCATTTCTCTTTTTCAATCTGTGCATTCCCACATCTGCGATGCGCTGCCCTGACAAACGCCGAGTGGTGTGGATACGGGACATGTGAAGCGGGAACAAAAGTGAAAAAAAGAGGCAGACAATGCGTAAAATGCTCCTTGCAGCAAACACAACGGGTATGATCGTTATCTCCCTCGTTGGAGATCAAAGGAGTGACGCAAAATGCACGACAATTGAGTCGTGACAAACGACGTCGAAAACTCGAAATCCTGCCTTGCAACGTAACGAGGGATTTGTTCGAGAATAATGAGCGTGGTAATTGTGAGAATAATTACATGACGATGATTCGCAAAAGCCTTCCTCGTTTCCTAATTAAAATATAGAACTTCAACAAAAGAATATTTCCACGTACACATAACGATATGATAATACGATGTATAAAGTCTACGGAAACGAGTAAAATCTACTCCGAATCCGCTACTTTACAGACGAACGATTCTCATATTTTTACTTATTAAATCATTTCGATTAAAAAATCGCGTTTATTAAAAACAACGTAAATTTACGTCAAAATTAAAGAAAAGATAATTTATCAATATAAAACTTAGCAAAATATAGAAAATAAAATCATTTAACAAAACTCAGCCTCGCGTTCAAACTTAAACAGCTTTGACTGATTCCATTAATTTCCGAGATTCGAAACTTCACTTCGAAAACTTCAAAAACCTTTTGGTTGTAAAACAGGTGAACGAGAAGAAATAAAAAAATAATTCTATCCACTAAAACGTAGTGAAATACGCCGAGTTAACAAAACGAACAAGAACGCCCGACTAAGCGAGTCGAAAAATATCGTATGCGAAAGTAAATGTAACACATGCGGCAAAAAACTCTTTCTGGCGAGCTTTCAAATCAACTCAACCTCAATTTTTCAACTAGTGTCTCTCGTTTGGAGAATTTTTTTAACGGAGACGGACGTAGGGTCATTTTAATGCACTTTTTAAGTCAAGCGAATTTTTTAAATTTAAAGTAAAATTATTACGTCAACACACGTTGGTATTAATACGCTTTCCGAAATATTTTCGACGTAAAAATGAGCGATGGTCAGGGATTCACTGTAAGGTATAGTTATGAAACCATACCCTACCTAAACGCGAGGTGAACAATAAATAAAAAACCTCGTACAAGAACATGAAGACTTCGTCGTCTTTTTTGTTCCGTAGATTCTAAAAATACAGCTCAGGCGTCGCTGGAAACTCCGAAAGCGTGGGACTAAATAAAGAAAATAGAGAGAGAAATTCCCTTTCCGCGGACTTCTGCTAATGTAAACGAAGAATGCGACGGCCATAGACTTAAGATTCCTTTGCGCGAAAATGTTCTCCGACGAGCGCAATGGTCTTCCGAGAAAAGGTGATCCATCAACTCCAGGAACTATTTGATTTTATCAAATGGCTGTATGTGCATACATTACCGCAGAGAACATACGTAACCTAAGCATTAACTTTTTCTTAGCATCTCCGTAAAAAAATACTTCGTTGAATGTTCTGTAAGATCCTCGGGGACATAATTGGTACTTACTGAGAAATGGAATTTTAAAGCTGAAATGCACATTGGAGCCTATTCTAAGCTACTAAATCATCGAAAATATATGAGTTATGAAGGAATTTATAAAGCGGACATTAAATGTGCTCGGATAAAAATTTCTAAAAATACATAAAAGGATAAATTAATATTAGAATATAAAAGAAAAATATCACAATATTGTCAATATAAGAATGACCATAAACTAAAATTATTCTATTTGAAGGACACTTATAAAGAACACGAAAAATGAATATAAATAAATTTCCACGTATAAAAGGACACATTACATTTTACTTAACAAAATCAGGGCTGATAGTTTCAAAGTTTAACTCAAAAAATGAGTAATTACGAAAAAATTCCAGATCCGCCAGCGTATAAAATTCAACAAAATATTAACTCTGCACATCTACACCTCTTTGTACTAAAATAGCAAACATACGACCGTAATAACAAAAAAGCTCTTCTCTGCTCAAACATCTCTATGGCTACATGGCGTTACATAGTTAACTCCCTTCCCAAGGCGCGCATCGACTAAATGAGCTAGAAAACCGCAGAAAAAACTTCCATTGGCTGGAGGATGGCCGAACTAGCGGTGTCCTCACGGGTACACACTTTACTGTGCCCACAGCGGAAGTGGAAATCCCAAGCTCACAAAAGAAACACGCAGAGCCAATGCAGTGGAATGTGTAGGAGTAGAAAAAACAAGGAAATGAGGAAATTCGTGGGAAATGGAAGAGAGCGAGCGAAGGAAAACAAACACAGAGTCGGTAAAATGTATATCACGCAGTCGGAGGGTGTGGAGCCATGGGGAATGGGTCGAAATAGATATAAAGAGGGACTTGGAAGACGTGCTGAATTGAAATGATGCTGGGGTAGGAGAACATTTGGGGACGTATGTGTGTGTGTGATTTAGTCTCTTGTGCTAAATATGCATACATAAGAAAAACGCAACTAAACCTTTAAGGATTTATTACGATTAGCAGAACTGAGGTATCACAAAATAGAGACATGATAAATAAAGATATCATAATCAGACCATCCTAGTCGCAAATAAAGGGATAAAATAGTACAATACACAAATCATAAAAACAATACATATTTACATTGGTTTAACAAGAAAAACATGTGCTACAGATACTATGATATATATTCTTAAGATAAATAAATAAATATTCCGTATCATATTATAGTATATACATTTATATACATGTATAAGACCATTAATATATAACCACCACATTATAGCTTCTCAAATCGAAATAATATTTTTATCACGTATATTACGTAAGCTAAACAGCTTAGAACATTAACTATAGAACTTACGCGTCTATATCTTCACCGACTGAGAACTCGTGCCCAGGAGGCGTTATGTCAATCAGAACTACGAGTGCAACTAGAATAGACTAGGAGGTTGACGTCCTACGAGAGGGAGAAAACTCACGACCTACTCAACGCATAAAACCCAAAGAAGATAGAGAGAGGATGAGGTGAAAAAGAAGAAGAAAGACTTTATTTCCTAACCACTCAACGACGAAAGGGAGAAAGGGGAATGAGGATTAAACGAAGACAGAAAGAGAGGGAGAGTTTCGGGCGAAGATGAAAAGGTATTCGGGGAATAAAAGATGAGGATAAAGAAGTTAAACGGAGCAGGAAGATGGAAAATAATGAGCGAGGGATACGCAACTTCTTGCGAGTTTTAAGGGGGAAAAGAAGCGAAGTATAAAGTAAGGGATCTTCGGAAAGGGAGACATTCCTTAGCAGACGGGCTCTTCTTGCGACTCCCGAGGGACGCGTGTCCTTAGGAAAGGATTACAAAGCAAATGACGGAGGGATTAAGGAATGGCGAAGAGTAATGAAGAGATCGAGGGCTCAGAAAGGGGGGGAAGATGTGAGAGTGGGATGGGGGAGGGAATTTCTCTTTGAAATGAGTGAGAAAGGGCGTTTTTGCGACGATGCACATGGGCGCTCCTTTGATTGCCCGATGCGTGAGAGGGACATGGGAGGGATTCTCCTTGGAGGATGCTCCGGAATGCGGTAATTGCAGAGAACAACGCCCTCAAAAGGAACACCTTTGTTTGCTATAATACACTCTGAGATGATAACGAGGGGCAAATTTCGAATGGAGGAGCTATAAGAATGCGATTGAAATATTCAACCTTTAAGTCCGGATATCGTCTCGTTGCTATCGACGGCGTAATGCTCAAAACACGTTAATAATCATATATGTGTAAGTAATGAGACGTTTACCAAACTTAAGTAATAATCATTGCTCACAATTTTTTTACACGACGAAACCACTTAGAAACCACTTAGAAACTACTTAGATAACATAATGTCCACGTTAAACGCTCCAAAATTAACTGAAACTTTTAAATCTACAAATGAAGAAAAATGTTAAATAAAAGCTACGAACATTTCTTGGCCTATTATTACTCAATTATTCAGTCTTGGTGGGGACAGTTTTCAAGTAAACATCAAATGTCTCCAAAGCTTACTTATTACATTCAGTTCATGGGATATTTTCTATAAAAAGGATACAACGGAGAATAGGACAAAAATACATACATCTTGAAGATATTAATGTGTAAAATTATAGTTAATATAATCATTATTCATAAAGAATTCTTTTTTGGTAGAGAAATTGAAAAATGAGATACTAAGATTAATAATTCAACTTAAGATAATTCCTTGCATCCCATAAGGCGTAATGATATGAGAAGAAAAGGAGTTTTTTTGGCAAAAACTGAATAATACTCCTTTTCCACGCTAAACATCAACGGGACCAAAAAAATACAAAGCATAAACAGCTAATTAATCCACAAATTTTTCAAAAATAATAACAGAGTCAAAGAGGACTCACTATGGGAAGATAACCTTTCCCTCGGAAACAAAGATATATCATAGAATGTAGGATATATCCAGAATTTATCAAAATTATGAGCCGATTCATAAATATTAATGCGGACACGATCTTACTAATGATTTAAACCCGTTCCCACGAGATATCTCCGCATTAATTGCGGAATGAATACAAAAAAAGGTTAAGCATTTCGAAATATTCCGCTCTGGCATCTGATGCAGCTGGGGATGGAAATAAGAAGAAAACGGAAGCTATCAATCTCGGAATCAAACATGCGCGACGTGAAAATAAACCATTAATTACGTAAATTATCAAACTCCCGCGACAAACAGTAGTAAAAAACTAGAGAATTATCCATTAATAATTCATGAATCATTCCTCTTCAGTTCACATTAGTCATTAGTGTGTAAATGTGAACGTAATTCGTAAAAATACGAGGAAACGAAAAAAATCGCGAGCGGTCGTTTCGTAAGAAAACTCCTAAACGAGGAAAAAAAACCCGATGATTGGACCCTGACCAAATGGGAAACGAGAGAGGCTCTACTAATTCCGACCCCGGGACACAACGCATCGTTCATCCCATATTTCACACGACCCCGTACAAAAAAAGAGGGCGTAGACGTGAAAAAAAAAGAAACGCGAAACTCTAGCGGGCGAGCGAATTGTGCGGATACAAGGGGGGGCATGCATCATCGACTGGCGACATTCGTCAACGAACATTAAAAAGAATCCAAGGAGGGGAAAGATGACTAATTCTTTCTCATCGGATCCTTGGCAAAAAAAACCGGCCGTGCTGGAAACAAACTGAGGCATTGAGAGATGAACTTCCATGGAAACACTTCCCGAATTCGTAGAAAAAAACTCCGAACTAAGGAAGAAGTTTTCACTCTTCTCTTCTCTGACACTACGGTTTGTGACTCCTACGCCTTTCCACGAAAAGGACACGACTTTTAGCGGAGTGTGGCCCGGAAAACGTATTCGTGACCGCCCGCGATACTAAAAGGCTCTAGAAAAAACTGTGAGTCACGCGTCGAGGGTACGGTCAAGGGAAAATTACATGGGAGAGATGTAGAGGATCGTGATGCTGCGAAGCGAAAAAAAAACTTCGAATGAGAAGAGAAAGCCAATGAAGAAAGGAATAAGGAGGCATTGATGGGAGTGCAATCGCATCACGGGCTAATACAGTCGCGGTCGAAGATGTTTTGCGGGATTCGATTAAACTGTCCTCACGACATGACGCGATATCTGCACATGCTTGAGAAAGGCTTCCTTTATTGTAGACAGCAACAGTTCGAGCGAATAAAAAATAAAGAAAGAAATGGAAAAGGAGAGAGATATCGGCTCACCAAAAGGGAATTAAAAAACGAACGTTACCAAAACCATAAAAGAGAAACATCGAGTCACGATAAGTGGAAAACGGGAAAAATTCCGAAAGTAAGAGAAAATTCCTACCCTCACAAACATCACCTTAAAGATACTATAACTGGAGAGAGGAGAATGACATCAACTGACTTGTATTTTCGTATTCAATAATACTCTTGGCAACAACAATTTTCTTAATCTTAATGGAATTTGTCTTAAAATTCGGACAATATTTCTTGAAATATATTTACACAATAGGAATTTATTAGAGTTAAGTAAGTACTCCAGTTTTAAAGGATAAATGTAAAATGAGTTAAATTTCCTAACTAAACTCAATTTGCTCCGAAATAAAGGTACAATTTCATTTCCTACACAATTATAACGAGCAAATGAGTTGAAGAATAAAGAGCAATATTTGATAAAAGATAGTTCTTTAGACAATTAATAATCAATTTGTGGAACAAAAGCTCTAATGAATCCAATTTTTCTTCCATTCCCTATTATATCTCACGAGATATTTACGTTCCTAAGTCGACTTCTAGTTACGTAAACAACTCAAGCCCACAAAATAATTCGATCTAAAAAACTCATTTTCGACACAGCGGACGTCACGGCAAAAACATCCTAAAAGGATACGGAAGACCTAAGACGAGACAAATCTAACAAAGGGAGCCCTTGCAACGGAGGATCAATGTCAGGAAGAGTTTAAAATTGGACGCGAAGCTCCAAATGTCTCCGGATTTGAGATAAGACGAAGAAAAGGGCACGGGCTTAGGTCCGCGAAGGCCCCGGGAATCGCTCGGGGAAATTCACACGTAATTGTGGACCCGATACCGTAGTACGTCGACAAGGACACAATTTGTCGCCCTTTTTCCACCGCCGGGGGAAGCGGTCTTATCGCGGGCGGAGTGCATCCCGTGAAAAACTAGGCGCTTATCGAGAAGGAAGTGGGTCCGGGAGGAAGATCTCTTTCACCCGTGGAGAGCACAAACCCGCCCACGGATTCGCCCGCTTATTGACGAACAAAACCTTCCATTCATGCACATGCATCGTGCCCTTGGAACCCGAATCGGCCTGATTAGACGTCGAACCAAGAATGACCTCGTCGTTATCTCGAGAGTTTACCCTCCGACTGACCGTTTCAAATGAGTTGGAATGATCGGGGGACGACGTAATGATCAGGACGTTTCGATCGTGGGGCCAAACGAATCGGACTGTTCGTTGCCAACGGAGAATTGGGGATGGATGCAATCGAGAGGGGGGTCACGTCAAGAATGATTCGGGAGAACGACTTTGAATGGATGCACGAGAAAGAAGAGTACGTGGTTGTTCATCCTATAGAATTGCTGATTAAAGAGCTTGTATGAATCTATACTTGTGTATTCGAAGGAAAAATATATCGTTGAAAGTAAAAGACATGATAGACTAAGGGAGAAATTGAAAATAATGAGGGATAAAACGTAAAAAATATAGGAATCGAATAGAAAAAGGAAGTATTCTTTTTCCCACCATTCGTGCAAATTTCGAACAAAAAAATCTTGATAACAGTATTTGTTTTCTATCACAATTAAAATCACAAAATTGACTCCGTAAGAAGGAAATAAATCTCTACATAATTTGAAACTGCTATAAACGTGAACGACAATCACATACGTAAAAAACTTGATCTCATAATCGTCATTCCCTCAGAAGATAATTGCGTAGGTCGACTCAGCAAGAAAAATCCAAATGAAACACCACTGAACGAACTCCAGCTGCAATTCACTTCAAATAACTCAAACGCAATCGTACACCAGAAGACTCTCAAATTCACCCCTTCAGACGAATTCTTATAGAGATATATACATTTACGCAACATTTTTTATGAGCCGAGAACTTATAAAAAAGGGAGAAACTGATCCTTAGATGTAGCGGGGGAGGGTAGAAATCAAACGACTCCGCCCTAACTGGGATTATTCCCAGGGAGAGACCCTGCTAAAACCAACCGAAAGTCTTACAGACTCCTGAGAAAAAAAAACACAATCCACACACGTCCCTTCTACGAGAGAATATTTCCACAAGTGGATCGTTCTCGGCACTTTATTGAGAAGTCTTCGATCTGGAGCATTCTCCCCTCTTACGGAATTTACCACTTACGATCCACTCTTTCCAGATAGGATTCCCTAGGTAGCGGCACAAGTACTTCGGAATGCAATCTCCTTTTTCACCAACCCTTCTCGTTCCCACCCTCACGAAATAAACCATCCAACCATTCCCCATCTTCTCGAACTCTTTCCCAACCCTACATCTCCTTACTTTCGAGCTTTATAACTCGACTGTTTACTTTAAGCTTTTTATTGCTTTAAAAGGGGACGACATTTCCACAAAGGATCCACGACTAAAATAGATCCCCTAAGGAATTGCGACTAATACCTCTCGTTGGGAGGTTTTAAAAAGAAACGGGGAGTGACTGCACCGGGCGAGACACATACATTACGAAGAATTTACGGGACTTCTTACGCTTCTATGGGCCATCCATAGTAGCGAGTGCATGCGCCAGACTGACAAAACGCAGTCTCGCCCTTTTTACAGCCGCAGTCTGGCAAAACAAAGCCACTTACATCAAGGTAACGTAATTGCCCCCCTCCATGAACTTCTATTGAAACGAAATGGGTACAAAGAATGAGTTGACACATGAGAAAGACACAGCTGCATCATATAATTTTGCAAAGTTATTTTAGAACAATATACAAAACAGCTTCGATACGTTTAATGAAGTTTTTTTTTAGGATTTCATCTCAATTCAATTTTCTTCCAATATTAGAAATACGAATAACTAATACGACTGTTGAATTCTATCATAGAGACAGCTAACCGTAATTTTAAAAAAAACCTACAAAACTAAAAGAAAAAATTGCTTTGATAATGCAGAATCACTCTAGGCACAAGAAATATTTTTTTTTTTCGGTTCCTGAAAAATGATTATCTGAATTACCTATGATGATATATCTATAATATCAGTGGCGAAGTGGTTGGCAATAAAACTTTAACACCTTAAGGACCCGGTTTCGAATCCCGACTCAAAGTAAATTTTCCTGTGAGTGAATGAATATATGTTCTCGCCAGTATATTTAGTTAAATAAAATTTGGTAGAGAAACTTGATCGAGACATTTAAATTACTATTTTCTTAAAAAGCAAATATGATCATGTAACCGGTAATCAAATGATAAAAGACTCTATTATAAACTCTTAGCTCATCCAATCGACGAATAAACGTATCATTCGAAGAAACTTAAGTACGGAAATATCTCGTCGAGACGGCGTTGATGAATCTCCATTAAAGCTGATAATTCCTTCTTCTGCCCAACTTTTATCGTTTACCCGTTCAGCCAATGTCTTGCTGCTAAAAATAGACAGCACCCGGCTGCATTTACGACCAAGTGGGCAGTTGGGATGAGCTCTCGAATCCAGTGGACGTGATTCATCGACGCCGAAACACGCAACCATTGTATCGCTAACTCGCATAGAGATAACCAAGGTCATGAAGACGTTGACTCGACTTGGAAACTACACATTCAGTAGGAATTGTAATCAAAAAATTTCCTTCGATATAAATCTTACGGAGATTCTCTATTTTCTTAGGATGGATCAATCCCGTGGTCCATGTAGATGATGCGAGCATGAACTAGCACTTTAAAAAGGGATCCAATCGACAGCTAGATTCGCAATCACAAACGAGATAAGCGAGCTACCCGAACGAAAGACAGGATCAATCTGATTTTGATACTTCGTAGACGACCGTGAGGGGACGTTCGGAAAAACATCAACAAAAAAAGGGGAAAACATAATAAAACCTTTCATCCTTTTAAGCCTGACTTCTCGGGCATAAAAAGCATTAAAACATAGACGCGGCTTCCGACATCGACACATCATGAAATAGCTCTTCCGAAGGCCTTCAGCTGTTCCTCTATCTCCAATCCACTTGCGCGCGGAAGGGGTGAGTGAGTGTCTGCGAACGTAGGAAAGGGCTCCAGTCTACGCAGCGTGACGGCACTTGCGTAAAAAGAGTAAACGCACTTCTATAGCCTCCGCGACTAAAATCCTACTTACTTTCCCTCCGCTCTTTTTCGCGTGCGAATGGGATTAAAAAGGGGCATCGATGGATTCTTTTTGGTGCTGGAACTGGAAACCGAGAGGGTGGAATTAACACCTCGAAAAGCCGTTCGAGAGGAATTTACGCGTAACGAGATTCCGTGCGATGAAACGCGAGGATGATGGATAAAGATGAAGGCGGCTGCGACGAAAGATCGTCTTCCGCTCCTCGTGAATATTTTAATGCTCGTTCCTCCAGAGAGATATTCCGCATTATAGCGTTCGTTTCGAGGGGTTGATTCGAATCAATCCGCGCGAATAGGATCCCTGAGATGAGAGAGATCAAACGGGGGTTCGTATGATGCCGATTGATGGGGCATTAGGGTGTGAATACGTGAAAAAGTACTTTCCACTGATCTTCGAAACGTTGAAGTTCCTTCATAGGAGTGACTATTTAGCAACGAGTGTCTCTTACACGAATACCTGAACACCATTATACCCCTTTAAGTCGCACAGTGATATTCATTTTCTCCTTATCGAATATTCTGAAGTACTAGTTTTTTGTATTAGGACTGCCATAAGGGAAAATTTCCAATACCATGAATATCAGTACGTGAAGAAAGAGAAGAGTACAACACGCTTCCCTTATCATAAGTACTTTATAAATGGATAAGTAACTAACTAAATACTTGCTGATTAAACTAATCTAAGACTGACTACGAAATAATTACTCTCATAAAAACCTAATTAACTTAAAGTTGAATAAACAGAAAACATGATTCTTCAATAGGATGATTTCGAATGAACGTACATGTAGCGTGCACTAGAAAACATCACACATAGCATTAACACAATGTAAGAAGCAGATGGTGTCGATATCCATCTCGATCCTGAGCCACAAAAGCTTTATTTATCATAGTGACATCGAATAAACATTCAATCAGGAAAAAGATATTAAAAATAAAGATTACTAATCAGTACGATCCGAATGATTAAAATCAACTTCTCGAATAAGCCTAGAACAAAAATGACCCCCACCCTAGCGCACTCATTCCATTCGCCTTAATGCAGTAGAACTAAGATAGAATACAAAAAATCACCGAGACGAGATACTCTCGTATAGTCACAAAACTTCCCTAAAAAATTACGTCATCGTATCCATTTCATCCTGACGACTAGGGAATCACAACCACGAATAAAAAGGACCGAGTTGAGGATGGTGAGATGACGAATCCACCAATTAGAGCTACAGGAAAAGCTTTTTTATTAAACCTATTAATCACGCCCTTCTTGGAGACCCAGAAGATACACACGGCTGCGTATAATTTTCGCCTCGTATTATTCGAGTGCATAGATAGCAGTTTCGTGTTTTTGGTCTTCCGCCTTCAAACACGTGCGACGCAATCTCGCACGCACCGTACGTTTCCACGCAGCCTTTATCTTAGGCTTCACTCATCTCGTATCTGACGCACGGGAGAACCCCATACCCAAGACTGCATCGCCTGTCCCACAGACACCAGACACTTCTCCGGAAAGACGAAGATACGGAAACGCAGTAAAAGAGTGAAGAGTGGACGGCTGTGAAATGGGAGAGGTGAAGTGGTCCATGGTTTTAAGACCTGTGTGCTTGGAAATTAAAGGCCGGGGCATGGGAAAAAAGAACCATGGTAAAATAATTTAAAAATAGATTATTAGAAATTTGGGGTTTAGCCAAGGAGAATATGAGACAATTATTCGTTTCATATTATTATATAGGGACGAATCTAATTAAAAACACGTAAACGGCTAGTATTTAATTAATACTAAATGAAACCATCAATAAAATACATTATATGATTTCGATTGGATTTCTATTTATATCTACACCCTCATCTACCGAACAAAATGATTTGGTATTTATATATTTCCCTTCCAATTAATAATGAATAACATTTTTCTATAAATAAATAAATCGACTAAAAAACAGTAGACTTGATAAAACCATTAAAACGTTCTTTATCGATGATAATAAGTGTACATTTCGCTTTTGAAATAGACGATTTTTTACGGAACGAATACGAAAGAGAGCGATAGATTTAAAAAAGGCGTCAACGGTCTGCTGATTTGCCGAAATATACATTATCCGCTTGAATGGAAGGCTACTATTGCACTGTGAAAAGTACACCGGGCGTGAAAATTCGAAGTAATCCATCCGTATTATTTGGGAAAAATTTGCCTGAAAATTGAGAATCGGTGGAGCGTAGATACTATCTGAAATTTCACAACTAGCTTTAATTCGAGGCGAAATGATGACTCGTGATCTTGTCGAAAGATATGAATCCTTTAATCAAATTCGTGAGACATACATGTACATCATACTCAGAATATAAATTCATCATCATCGAATGAAACATGGTACTAGATTCTATACAAATACGCATAAGGGACATACATATCCTTATATAAAGCTTTAAAACATATCTATACCTGCAAATTACGCATTAGCCACAATCGGGGACGATTCCTGAGGACCTAAATATGCTTATATAACGTTTTAAAACATATCTGTACTTGCTAATTAACCAAAGCCCCAATTGGGAACAATTCTCACAAAAACCGCTACGTAAACTAATTAGCAAGCATCCCTACTCCATCTGGGAGCCATCAATCCATTCTTGCGGAAGACTTGAACGACCGACGTCGGCACATCCCGATATTTTTTCATCTCCGAACCTCTCCGTCATCATCGACCTTTCCCCCGCGTCTAAATATACCGCACATCCCCGCCCGATGCCCATTTCTCCCAATCATCCTCCTATTTCACGCGTATCTTCCATCGCCATCAATATCCCTCCCTTTTTAGGGAGACTCCTACGAGACATTCCTCTCGATTCCTTATCACGTGTCCACCCCTTTCCTCACGACTCATCAATTTATCCTCTTAATTATGCCGCCTCGGCCATAATTCACGCGGACGAATATCGGAGAAATTTCCGAGCGGCTGGACTTTTTCCTGCTGACTCGTGTTATTAACCAAAGGCCTATCGAAGAAGGGTTGGTAAGGCGGTCTTTCTGCGCATCCATCGTAGGGATATTCGCCAAAACGGTGCAATTTGCGCCAATGAAAGGCAAGCGCTGGTGATTTCGCGTATCTTACGCACCGAGAGATCAAATTGGCGTCTTCTATAATGCGATTTTATCGCGAATGAGCGAACGCGCTTCTACAATAATGCCGTCGCGATAACATGCATTCGATGCAATATCGCCTAATAATCATAGGTTGTGTGTTCATGGATACTTACTTGCCTCGATATCGCCAGCATAAACATACACGATAACTATTAATTTACGGGGTGAAATTTCAATATGATCACTAAACGCATTTCATACTGCAATCGTGGTTACATGGAAGAATCTTCACATGCCTAATAGCACACATATTACGAAGAAATTTTTTTCATTCAGATTTTTTCTTCGTGCTTCTAACATATATTCAGTGCTTCACTCATATTCTTTCCTTTCCTGCACAAACCTTTAGGAATATGTAATTATAATAGTATTATTTTATTGTATTTGTTTATGATTACTTTGCCTCATTAAAATTATAATAATCATAAAGCAAAATAATGAATTGTAAGCTGAATTACTTAACCTTTTCTTGCATTGAATCAGAAGTCTCATGAACACTACATTACTTACGGATATACGTCTCAGGTATTTAATATTTAAAACATTACGAAAAACTGTAACTTCATAAATCAATGGCAGGTTCTTTATCCAATCAAAAGTAACGAATACTTAACATTAATCGTACTTCTTTCAGGCTACGATCATAAGCGAAAACAAAATGTAACTCGGGTCAATGACCTCATTCGATGAAACTTACCAGATGCGCAACATTTTAAAAGGGAAAAGACAGCTTCGGAGTAAGGGAATATCCAGATAATGAGATCACACCCAAGATTTACAACTCGAGAGGTAGAGGGAGAATCAATTTTTCCCCGGATTTTATCGGAAAGACATAAATCTATGATATCATCGTCTTAAATTACAGAAACTTCCCACTCTTCCGAACCGATCGACAGACGTACGGCTCTCATTTTCAGCTTGATATTTCAATCGAGATAATCCGTTTCATACGATCCGTTTTCCACTTATTGTAGCTAAAAACTTTTAAAACGTTCGGCGGACAGCTATCCAGATGCACCAACTTACGAGATCTTTTCCGATGTAAATAGACGAACCGACACTTGATATTTTCCTAGGAAATAGTAAACCCGACGACCTTTTCCTGTATTCTATTCTCCGCTCGTAGATTTTTATGGCTTGACTAGGATGTAGTACGAGAGAAAATGGCAAACTTTCAAACACGAATTTCCACATTTCCGCACTATAAAAACACCCCTGCAGACAGAAACCCGTCGGGGACAAAAATAAAAGAGGGTATTTCCCTACCGGAAATGCCGAACTTTTCTCAGAAAGAGCATTCTAGGGAACCGGGATGAAGGGTATGTGCAGCGCAAGATCTTATCCTACGTCATTTCTCAGAATAACCCGGAAGAGTGGATGTTGGATCGGAAATTTGGTTGGAAAAGTTAATTTTCGACTGAATGCGATTGTAGGACTTCTAATGAACACGAAAATCAAACCAAAAGGGATGGAAAGACTTCGTTATAAAGACCGTTTTCCTCGTAATCATAAAAATTAATCTCATTGGTGGAAATGAATCGGTATTAATGAAACCATGATCAGTGAGTATATGTCACAGAAATACGTATCTACGTAAACCTTTAATAGAAAACTAGGCTCTGATTCAGATCTTTTCAAACTAAATAAGAAACTCTAAGGATTCACATACAGGAAAAGTTATACAGCAATAGAATTTGCCGGCCAAGTTAACCCAGAGGTTAGCGTACTATTAATTAGAAGTACTAAGGTACCAGGTTTGAGTCCTGGCGCATCGGAAAATCCGATCAGAAATTTTTGTATTATTTATTTCTAAGAGGATTAAATTTAATAGCGACTTGTTCAGAAAAAAATTAGCCTTTAATGATGATAATTGATGTTAAATTATAATAAATAAATTTACACGGTATATTTTACATTAATTAATATTGCTGGAAAGAGAGCTTACATTTTTACTCTTACGATATTTCTATTTCATATCCTTAATAAAATTTAAATGTAACATTTATACTCGTTACTATTTCTAGATTAAGATCTTGTATTCTATCAGAATTATCATAAAAATCCACTTTTCAAAACCCTAATACTTGGCAATTTACATTCTAAAACTCAAGACATCCCACTTAAACCTTCATCGCTTCGTAATGAGCATTCCATCACAATTGACCCATTGTGACACACTTCCAAAAAAAAACCAACCAAAACATTTTTCGACGGTACTTGAACCTGAACGGGGAACCATTCTCGGAACAAAACATTACCTTTAAAAAACATCCACGCTGGGGGAAAAAAATATAACGATTCGGTTCGGCGAACTCTAAAACGTAACAGGACGCGTACGATACGGCACAACCCTCATTCTTTTCCGACTTCCCATTCAATTCTGAATCTTTCCGGTGAATGCCTTGCATCTACCCTACTTTCGCCATTATTCCGTCGAGGGCGTTAAGAGAGAGACCCCGCAATACAATGACAATCTCTTCTCGTTCAATATTTGCTCGATACGACTTCTATTTGCATATCGTTACCGAAGGATGGCTGAGTGGAGGGAGTCACGGTGCAAAGAGAAATAGCTGACCCAAGGCGAGAGCGCCGTGTGCGGCTGGAGTGCCATACTCCACGAGCCTTATTCACCGTTTCCCGGAAGACACTCGGCAGGGGATTTTTATTCCGGGAAACGCACGCGTGGATCTCGTTAATTTCTAAAAACGTGACGCTTGAAATGATATAGTGATTCTGGTTCGTCGAAGAGAGGCGTTCATATCAAAACTTTAGCACCAATTATCAATTACACGATGAGGGATTTACGAGTTGACTTACTACACGGCTTCATCGGGGAAGAGTCTAAAAATATTCAACGTGTATAAACACCATTAGCGAGGGATGTGTATTTATTTACTTAGCTCATTCCTAGTCCCATAAGAATTCCCCTTGAGTTACATTTCTATTATTAAACTATGATTATATAATTCCACTAAAGAATAAAATTTAGAATGTCCTCTTGACAATAACGAAAAAAAATATTGATTTAATTTTTAAATGCATGATTAAAGCATAATATTATAAAAATATAGAGATATTTCAGACTACTTTGAAATTATTCAAGTACTCAATCAAGAGAAGAGAGAAAAATTCCTAGGGATATTCAACGAAGAAATATAAAAATTATAAGTAAAGTATAAAATCAGTTGATGAACACTATAAAGAAGGAACAAAACTAGAAAATAATCATTATCACTCTTATAGAAATTTAAGGTAAACTTTAACCCTAATTTAGAAGGAGTTGTCTTCCATTAAAGCAATTTAATATTGTACATTTTATACTCTGATAACTATGAACAATAATCCATCCATCTTTAAGTTGAAACTATCCACTTTTAATACAAGTAACCACTATTAATTAATTTATTTCTACTTCTTCCGAATCAATGCTTAAAGCTTCCTCTAATAATATTCATTAACTTAACGTTAAATTGTATCACCGAACAATTCGGTAACAATCACCGCATTATAACTACCACTATAACCATAGCTACAAACGGTTGGTCGTAAGAGTAAAAATATCCCTTGGAGAACCAACCACGTCGCACACTGTAAATACAGCAACACCATTAATCCTTAAGCCATCATCCAAGGTAAATAATACCTATCGCTGCCAACTTAGGGGACCAAGTTCATTACCGCCGAATAATTAATCGGAACCTCGCTCCCTTAATACGTACATCAAACCCGGCGCACGGTGGGGACTCCTTAGAACCTCCATTAGCCCTCCAGTACTTCGCTCTCCTAAAATAACCAAAAACTTCCTGCGTTCTGATCCCTCTTCGCAGAAACAGATCCACCCTCTGTATTCATTCAACATAGGTTCGCAAAAAAATCTTCAAAGGAACCATATAAACATTTGCATAAGTGCGCAACTGCGCCTGGAGACGAAAAAGCGACAACCTCCGGACGTAAAAGAACGAGGGGGCGACAAAAGCCTCGCGGATAAGACAAATAAAACTCGAGGGCGACAAAAAAGCCCTCTTTCTCGGGAGATTCGGGAGGGTGAAATTATTTACTCTTTCGCGAACTCGTTAGTTGAGCCGATTCGCCACCGGGGAATGTGGAGGCGCCACGCGTCTCGGGAGAAATGGCGCGAGAGATGTGTGTGGAGGCGCCATTCTACGGATATCCACGGCCACGCCCTCCAAATCCCTACCGATAGAGAGCCTTTCTCTCTCCTCCTCGATTCGGGTGGAGGAGGATTACGACGATCCCTCGATACCTTTCCGGATTTTGATGTCATAATCTTGCCGCGGCGAGCAATTAAGCCGTTAGTGGATGAAAGATTGATCGATCGAACGCCTTCTCTGCAAAAGGGAGGGGCGGGCGGATGCAGCACTCCCGTGCAACGTCCGATTCACGTGCTCTTGGGCCGAGTGTTGCGTTTTATGCAAATGAGATGAAGGATTAGCGAACGCTCAACGGGTGACAGTTACACAACTTCGATGCAAGACGTAACAGATGTACAATTGCATGCAAGAAGGGCGAGGTGATGGGACCAGTAAGTAATGGTAAGAATAACATCCAGGACAACGTAGACAACTAATTTTTCCTGGTATCTACAAAAAATACTAAAATCCAATTCTTAAAAAGGAGGAGAAAATTATCTTATCAAGATTTTATTACTTCACAACTATACAAACTATTATCGAAAAAAATAACTCATGAAATGTCATAGATGCAATTCATTATCCACCTTAAAAATCCATAATTTACCTCAAAATATTTAGCTATATTAAAAATAAATGGATGACATGTACAAACAAATTATTCCATACATTCAGAATCAATAGCTATGTTCTTAAAGAGACCAGCAATAGGCCATCTTCCATTTTGACCTACAGCACGATTTTAAACCTTTAACGATACTATAATTATGATGCAATATATTAAAATAAAAAGTCAAAAATCGTTCAAAAATTAAAAGCTATTTATCCATCGATGCGTGCTAAATAAAATCCATAACTATCTAACAATCTTAAGGCTGCTCATTGCTTGGCCATATGTATTTAAGAATTTCAATGTGTTCAAATAGATTGCATCTTCGTAAGAAGAATTAAGCTATAGTTTAAACGAATTCATTCTCGCAGTAGAATACTGATAAACTAACTATTATACAAAAGATACGTAAAATGAAACATCCGAAATCATACACGTAACAACGTAAGGCTAAGTTATAGAGTGCAGTGACGAACAAGCATGATACCCAGTGGCACGCCCAATTATCGTCGAAAACTTTCCATCTCCTCCCTTTTCCTTGGAAACATAAGAAGTACTGCCTCGGAGGTGACAGTTTGAAATCGATTTGCGGAGAAATCACGCCACGGTATTAAAATCGACTCTCTCGTTCCCCTTTCCCTCATTAACCAACTCTCCAAACTTGTGTACGTCGCGCCATCTGACAATGGGCTGAGCAATTCTCGAAGGGGTGTGAAATCTTTCCTTCGTTGACGCGGTATTCCCCCGAACGCATTATGGCAGCGCAAAGATGGGCTGGGTATTCCCCGGAGACGCTTTAATGAACATGTCTCCCAGATGGAGGGCCGTAAAAACGAAATCTTGCGATGTTCCTGAATTTACACTCCTACGCTCCCCTACGGAACGTCTGATATTTCTCGTCACCACACCCAAAGATACGAGATTTTAGGAGACGGATGTAAAGTGCGGTTTGAAAAAAAAGATACCGACGAAACCCTGCCGAATTTATGGTCACAATCTGAGAGTTAAAATGGAAGCATGATAGCCGTCCTATAAGTTAGAAGAGCGACTTGACGGAATGGGAATATTAAAATAAAATTTGAGCTCCTTCCATAGAGATAGCATTACCTTTAAAAATTCCGATATTTCTTTTCGAGTATAAATAAGATGTTGCGTTAAAGAGTATTAACATTCACTCTCTGCACACACACATTCTGCAGATATGATAAATAAATGGAAGATAATGGCATCTTTTATCCAATCGAATTAATTATAGAACGATTAAATTTATCTGCTAATAGTTTCAGTGATTATCAAATAAATTAATCGCGTTATTTGTCCAATTATTTATTAATCAAATATATTATCCTTTAATTAATTGTTTAACAATAATCTATAATTGATTCTATTACGAGAAGGAATTATTGGTAAAATTATGTACGTCATTGCAATCAAGGATCCTTAAAGCTTAAAAACAAACATTAATAACATTACTCACTTATCATAATCAAATAAACTCAATTAACGATTTAATACTCAATTTAGACGTTCTAAACTGCTACTATGTGTATTTTGTATTTATTACAACTCTTTATATTAATACATATTATTCTCAATAAATCAATATACGTAATAAGTCTGAAGTTAGGGGCATAATAAAATACGGATAATCCTCTGTAATAGAATGAAAATGCTTCACAACCAGATAATAAAAAAATACTAATAACTGATCACATAAAAAGATGAAATATTCGAATGAAACTCAAACGAAGATGTACCAACGTATCCTTTCCCGCTTACATTTCAGAAAGGGTTACACTTCCCCTTGAAGTTAGACTCCACTCAAAGCACTCCTACTGCACTCGAATCCGTACACATTCGACAACGAACAGTGGAATCTTACGCCCGTTAAACAAAACACGGTCTCATCCCACAAATTATTTAACACCGCACTTTCCACTAACTAACAAACACAATGACAAAGCTATCCATGACCTTTCCAGCATATTACCAGAGTCAATGCTATACGTAGAGGAAACAGGACATCATTAAGAAAAACCCTCTTGAAAATTACCTCTAATATATATTTCCTCACTATTTCAGTACCGCGGAAGCTATTCGCGAGCAGCGAATTCAAAGAAAAAAAACCTAAAGATACCAACGTAAAGACCACTGGGGATAACTTGTCCGCGCACGTTCAAAAGCTTACCTTCTCTCGCAATTAAAAAAGGAAGATATCTCGTATTACTCGCGTATCTCCGCAAACTCGAATCGAATTCAAAGTATACGAGAAGACTGCCGCATTCATAAATCCTTCCGTATCCACGGAAACCCGACCACCCTCTCGCAGACAAACGTATTCACCTGCGTACGTAAAAAAGATGCTCACTCGTACTTGTGTATTTCCCTTTGAACCGGTTCCAGGTCTTTTTTTCTTTCTGCGATGGCTTTTTGCCCTCGCGTATCTTTCTGATAAAGCGAGGATTCCCCCTTCCATTCGCCTCGTGACCTTTTATATAAAAAAAAGAGATGTATGCGAAGAGAAAAAGAATCGGAAAGGGTTTGGCGTCACGCAAATAACTCACCCTCAACCCAGTGAAAGGTAGAAAGAGGCGAGGAAAGATATAGGAAGATGTACGAGGATTGTTGGAAAAGGTAAAGAACGGAACGGGGTATCCTGTGTTCGCAGACCGATTGGATAATCCCTCTCCCATTGCATTAACGAACGACGACAAGGGAATGTGCAGTCTCAAGGTTCACGATTACTAATAGAATACTATAGGATAAATTAACACTAACAGGACTTAAAAGAAAATAAATAAATTGATGTAAATCGAAGAAATATATGCAGAAAAATTTTAGGACATGTCCTAATCACACATTAATTTAATGATCATTTGCTTGTATGAATATTCTTATTTGAAATGTATATTAAAATATAGTAATATAAGCACGACAATGAACGTGAAATCAAGTATATTGGGAGGAGTTGTTAAAAGAATTAATCCTTAACGCAGTTTATAAAGGAAAATAAGAGATTTATAAATGCCACAGGTCCTAGAGTAGCAAATACGTAAATGATACTGACTCATTATTAAGATATTAATGAAATAATTTGATTCGTTTGACAATATGTTTCCATCATAATTAATTAAATGACATAAAGAGAGATGAGACTGATATAAACGTACCACGACTATAAGACCACATAAATAAAAAACGTACAAAGACACATTTTCGTCAGCTGAGAATCAATCTAAAACATCTCCATTGTGCAGCCTTCATTTATAAATGAGACACCGGAATAAACAGACGCGTATTCTTTTCTTTGACGACGTTGATTGATGATTAAGCACCTCGATCGTCTTAACTCCATCCTTATCGTTGTCATGACAACAAAGACGCTATCTGCAACCATCTCGATTATTCGGTACCGGTATATTTGTGAGCATTCACATCTGAAGAACCGACACCCTTGGCAACCTAAAGTCTTCCCTATACCTCCCGGAAGGTGTCGATTCGTCGAGAGAGAGGGACGTATCTCCATCTACGAACGAACGAATGCGTTACGATGAATTCTTGGGAGAGAACAATAGAAGAGCGTAAAGGGTCAGCGGTCCATCGGAGGAAAACAAAACGGGATGCTGGATGAAGAAAGAGGAGAGACCGATCGGTGTGAAGTGAAGCGAGAAATAGACACGGAAGAAGGGGAGTTCCCGCAATAAAAGGGGAAAAATGAGCAAAATCGAATGGAAGATGAAAGAAAGGGGAGGGGACTACTATAAGACGATAAGAAGATCTGCTTCGCGACTGACAGCGTCTTGCCAACGGAAAATAGGGGGAATTTTTCATGACGGGGAAAACGAATTAGTTCCCGGATGAGAAACTAAGATGGGAAAGAATTGTGCGTAAAGAGAGAATAATGGGAAGGCATTTCATCACGGCCTGAGGGGGAAAAGATTTCGAGAGTTCGCTAAGGAAAGCAAACATGGCATAATAAGCTACTTTTGGGTCGTACAAATTACATGCCTTTAGAAAGTGTGCGAGTATTTTAGGGGGCGTATACGATGTGTAACGACACAGATGAGTGATTTTTAATTTCTCCAGATTGTATGCCACTTGAGAATTCAGCACGATGTACGGTATTAATCTCGAAGCCATTGCATTAGCAAACAAAAGTAATTGAAAACAAGGCATTTACAAGAAGAGGAGTTAGACTCCCTCCAGCCACCCTCTATTATCACGATTTTCTAAGAAAATAATGCTAACATTTATATTTATGCATGAACAGATGTTATATGCACTTTAACGAATAAAGCTATGTCCTTTTCGTATGTTAAGGTACAACAAGACCAGTTAAGAAGAATGGAGTAATTCAATCCTCATTTTCAATTAATTAAATCAAGTGTATGGGATAATAAAATGAATCAACTTTATGATTAATGCAAGTGGAACTCAAAAGGGGGAAGTCACGATATCCTTATCTTGGCTTTAAAAATCTATTATGCAAATTCATATATCATAAATGTATGAGTAAAAAGGGACTCTCGCTAACCCTACGAAACGTACTCCCTCAAAACAATCCACGAAATTATACGAATGACTATTATAATTTTCAGCTATGGAGTTATTCTCAGAAAACGAATTAATGAATATTTTGGAAAAGCTAATGTAACACCCCCCTCGTCCTCATAATAATAACGAACGAATATAATGACAGCAATAACCATTAATTTAAGAAACTAATAAACAAATATAAGGGATTCTCAACGCTGAAACAGAAAATGATACTGAAATGCGAGAACTTCGGAATGAAACACGAGCGAGTCTACGAGAAAATAAATCGCGAAAAACCAAATTAAAACGCCGCGTTCATAACGGCGATTCCGGAAAAACTAATAGCCGAAAACAGTCTAGACTTATTATTCAAAACCGTTCCCTTATAAAACCACGACCGCAAGATTTCGTACGTAATTTTCCCGCTGTTGGTGGAGCCCTACCCTCCGTAATGGCGCAATTATTCAACGGATATTTCCATTAAAAGGACATTTTAGACCGCGTGAGCCAGAAACTCGTATTAAATATTACGTATTTAGAAAAACACCATTGACCGCGCTGAACGGTACCAAACTACCTATAGGTGGCCATTACCTGCGGAAGTATCGCAAGGGCTACGGGGACAGGGCGACCCATACCGATACACCGCGTACTGAAAGGACGAAATTCCACGGACGCGATTGATAGCACCTGCGTCGCGCCTTTAACAGAGATGAAACGTTGTGAACGAGGGGATGCGTGGATTGATGTACGTCTTGGGAAGGGCTCCAGAAAGAAAGGGGAATTCTGGAGTGAGGAAAGATGAAAGAAGAATGGGAGCGCATTATGGATTGCACTGAGGAGGCAAGGAGAAAAAAAGATGAGCTTGGAACTCCGATATCGGGTAGGAAGGGCGGACAAAGAAAAACGATTGAAGACGCTGTGAGAGATGAAGGAGTGGAAAAGAGAGAGAGCTGTTTCTCTTCTTGAAAAAACGCTACTTGTTTCAGAGGGTTCGTGTCCTTTGCCAAGATACCTGAATGCAGTTGGAGTAACGGTTTACGAGACAACATACGCACTCGAGTACGTCTATATTGGGAAAAATTGAGACTACCAAGCCTTTCATTCTATTTTAGTATAACTCTTTAAAAGAGAAAGTATTAAAAATATATTAAAGGAAATTGAAAATATACGAGAGAAGAAAGAATGATTTAGTAGGAAACATACATTGATTTTGATAACTCAAAAATACTTAAAAACTGTAAAGTTTCAATAAATATACTTGATGCGAACAACACAAGATCGAAAATTTATGAAAAATGAGGCCTCTAAATAGTAATTAACACCTATAAAAGTCAACCCATTCTTGACAAGACTATCACTGGATAAAACCTGGACAGAATGAAATAGTTCGTCTTAAACAGGAGTCTCAGTAAGAAATCACCAGTGTAAAGGAACCAAAGAGAGTAGGTTAAAAATGACGATTCGAGGAATTTGATGATCATTAGAGTATCAATAGATAATTTAAAATTCCATTAAATAAAGTTATTGATAATGTCTCAGAAACTGAAAAGATACGATAAAGATACTGATAAGATAAAGATATAAGAAATATTGAAAATTGTTCGACTTAATTAACTAACACATTAAAGATATTCACCTAAAAGAAATATAAATCTGATCAGCAAATTCTAATAATGAAAATATATGATGAATTTTATTATATCGATAAAATATTTGGAAATAAATACTTTCAATAGTCAAATGTCTCTTCTCTAGCTGATAATGTGGATAAAACTGCACATTAAAACATACGCATCGACGAGAATTTAAAGGCGATGGAGTAGAACATAAACGCAAAGGAAAGATAATTTCAACATTCGTATAACACAGAACATACGTCCCTAATTTCCCTTGAGATAATCATATTCAACCGCTGGGTAATAATGTCTGAGCTAGGGTAACAGACGCAGCTATGGCTTAACGCTGCTACCGAAACATGGTAAACAATCGATAACTAGTAACGATAATCTAGAATCGTGAAATTTGGAATTGTTAACCTGATAATGAGAGAAATTCACCTTTAAAAAATAGTTTTAAAACCTAAAAAAGTTTGGAAATCTAGAAATGTAGAATTTAGTTAGTATTTATAATAACTTATATTAAATCATAAGGCAGTCAATTTTGAGATTAAGCTTTACCTTTACGTTGCGAATGTTGCGAAAAATCGACCTGGTTAAGCTCCCTATCATATATCCCAATCGGAACATCCCAAATTTAAGAAAATGAAGAGGTCCAAAAACTGTACATTGAGGCACACATCGCGCAAGGAACAAAATCAATGTACCCCAAAAATTTTCCCTGCTTTACGACCTTGCGGAAAAGAGAGCAACGCAATGGGGAGAAAGAAGCTGGGAAACCCAAAAACGACGGAATAGATCTTCAAGAAGGCGAGAAGATTGAATGCAGGAAGGGAGTGTGCCTATAGAGGACCTCTGGAGAAGGAAGATTGGGGCAAAGGCGTGGGAGAAAGGAAAAAAAAGGCCTAAATCGAAATGGAATGAGAAAAAACGAGGAGCCCTTAGAAAGATTCTGGCGAGGTACGAAGAGAGAGTGCGATACAGTGATAGGGAAAGAGGGAGAGAGAGGGGGGCATGGGATGAGGTCGTATTGATCTCCAGCATCCAGAGGAACCCCTCTCCCTTCGCATCCCCGCCCACTCGCTACTCCTACGCCCTCTCTCATGTTCTCTCTTACGATTGCCCCCGCCTCAAATGGAAGGAAAACTACTCCCTCGCACTTATCTCCATTCTCGGATAAATGATCAGCCAATGGCGTCGTTGTTCTAATGATGGCGGTTGAAGCCTTGATGCTCTGTTTAAACGCATACGACACCGTTTGACTTTAGGTACATTGCGATGAGTGTGGGTAATTCAATTAAGGAGTTCGTATTGCAATAGCTCGTGCACCATACTATAAATAATTAGAACACCATTCTTTAGATATATGACGTATTACTGACGAAGACCAAAGACACATTTTCCTAAGAAACGAACCATTACTGTATGGATTAATCTGATACAATACGATATTAAATTTAAAAGAGTAAAAAGAGCCTTCAACGTAAAAAGAAGGTTTCCAAGCCTACGCTGTTTTAATTATCGTAATTCTTTTAAAATTTTGATTAAATCTGGTAGCTTAATATATAGAACTATCCATTAAAGACTATTTAAGTCCGTTTAATTTAAGTCTGTTCAGTTCTTTAAATCATAAATCAATATTAACTCGAAGATGGGAACTTTTTTCACATGAGGTTCGTAATAAATGTTCTATAGACTAATACCTTGAACAGAAAATCATTGGCCTAAATTTAGACAGCAATTTTTGCTGTCGATAAATAACTAACGTCTGAAACTCTAGACGATATCGAAAGAGGACAATGCCTTCCAAACCCATAAAACACCACATCCTTATCACTACAGGAGGAGGACACCAAAAAAAATACGAGAGCTACATCGGCAAATAAAACGCTTCCATTTAAGAGCCCCCCAAAACGCTGTCAGTACGGTGCTTCGGAGGTCATATCCCTAAATAATTCCACCCCGATAACGAATAATTACTCCACAGACCCATTCACTTAAGCGGTCCAATAAAACTCCCCTTCTTCAGCCACGTAAACGCCCTTAACCCAACTATGGCAACCCTCGATAAACCAGCCTTGATTCATCAAAAACCACACCCCCTCGACGTTCGAACCTCGATGGGGGAATTCTACCATTTCGCAAAAAGATAGAGGAAGGACTCCTATCCCAGGGGAGGTATTCTCATTTCTTTTCGTCCCTTTTATATACACGAGGCCTCAGCACCTATTCCTTAGACCCGTTCCGAGGAGGCAGTGGTGGGATAGCGCAGTAAGATTCGGGGGCGCGGTGAGGAGCTCCGTCTCTCCCATGGAAACGAGAATTGCATCTCGGCGACAATAATTAGAATCGATCCGCACGAGATGTTTTCGTTCGCACCTGCAGCACTCGAAAGCGAGAGTAATGAGCAGAGGGATCCGAATGGGAACGGGGCGTCGCATTTAACGAGAATTTAAGACTTTTTAATGGGACCCACCTATGAGGGGAAGGGACGAGACGAGCGAATGGATACGGATTTCGTCGGGATGCGTTATTCATTCCGAATCTGCATTTAAACCGAAATGCTACCGCTGTGATGATTACGCGCGTGAATGAACAATGAACATCCGTGGGACGCAGGTGTGGGAGGTGTAACTCTGGGGACTGGTACCAAAGCGTAATTATAAACCGAGTATACTTTAACTATAACAAGTAAGGAAACATCTGAAAACAAACTGATATTTGTTCTACGCATTCATATATATACACACACGCAAAAAAATACAGAACCCTATTTGAACCCTTTCAGACGAATATAAATACAATGCATTATAAAAATAAATATAAATTACCTTCTTAACCGAAAGGTGATTTGGAATTTATTGAATATTATGAACCTCAAACCAAGTAAAAACCACAACTTTACATTCTAACTGCATAGTACATGATATAACTAGAACATATAGACTCTGAATGTAGCCAAAATCGAGATATATTATATATTATTAAACACATAATATGAAGAACAATTTCGGCTTTAATAACTCTGCTTAAGACTTGATAACCCGATCTTGGGTATGAATAATGTACTAGAATTGATATAGTTCATCAAGAAATAGATTCAGAAAAAAGCACTGACTTCATGAGTAAAAACATGATATACATAAATAATACGATAACGTATTTCTAGATTTTTTACCAGTAAAAACCCTTCATAAGTACAATTTTAAAGCTAAAACGTAATTTTACATGAATAAGCTTCTGTTATACATACAAAAAGAATTCGAAATTCGTAGAGTACAATGAAAAAGTAGTCACTCCGAGATAAAAATCACGAAAACAGAATAATTCGAGCGCGAACACCGGGGGGTAAAAAGACCCAGAATGTAATATAAAGGATGCGGGAGCTGTATTTTATATCTGCGCGCTTGATGGAGAATTTTTATCGCGAAATTACGTCGTGGAAACCCTTTTAAAGAGGAAACGTCGTTCATCCATCGAGAGACGAGGTGGACCTATAAGTACGTTACTTCGGAGAGACAAAAAAATCTTTTTAATTATCCGCAAGGCCGACTACGTTCGCCGCACTAATAAGTTTTGAATTTGATTTATTCTTCAGAATTTGAATTAAAATTCGAATAAAGAGTTGGAACGTAATTAAAAATGAGAGCAGGATGATGAAGCTGAATTCCCGGAATTGAAACCCAGATGCGAAATTACTCGAATTTCGCGATTTAAGCGCAAATATTTCGAGTTGGCTCGAAATATGAAAATCTTTAAAAGATACTTTTTAAATCGTATAGTTACGCTGAATCGTAAGTGAGTAAGCAACCAAGAGACTATCACCACCATAGCAAACTTTTTAATATCTTTAGATTGCTAAGAATTAAATATTTAAAAACTAAAAGAAAGGAAATTTGTAGACCAGAGAGAAAAATGTCCTCCAAGCAAAATACGTAAATGATGAAACGGAAATCAAGAACTACTGCACGAGAAATCACAACCCAAATTCCGGAATGAAAATAAAATAACCGTACCTTGGATACTTCCGTAACTATGGATACGTATATTTCGATAAAATGAAGTCTCCTATACTTGACACACTTAACTGAAAGTAGCTCTTACATATATCCCATCTACCAGGTTTGAAGAACGAAACCGTAACTTTTATCCATTAAAAGCTTTTCTACCAATTCCATTCGACGTCAATATCGAAAATTTAAACAATTTCTTGGAAAAATACTCTCGAAATCGGAATTCAATTTCCCGAAGAGCATACGGCAACGGTTCAATATCATTCGCTCTCAAAAATGTTTAGTACTCCCATATTTGAACTCGCGATTTCCCACGGGAAGGACGAGCTTCCTGGAAGGCACGTATATGATCAACTAGCTACGTTTGATGCAGTTTATTCCGCTGCAGGGAAGCAATCTAGGGAACATCTTCGGGGACCCTCTTCCGAAGATTGCGGGAAGATCGAATCTGCCCCTTGAAGATATGACGTTCTCTCCCTTGATAAAGCCTCGCCCACGGAGACAATCACAGCGGCCTAAATATCGCACCCATCCCGTTCTTTCCGCCATTAACTGTATGATTGAATCCACGCAGTGTTCTATTCGATTTAATCTATGAAACAAAAAACAATGCGTTTAAAACCTAAACCACGAATAGCAATAAACACATCAGACATTGCACATGATAACTATCTTTCTTCATCTTCTGATTAAAAATACATTGCTACTTATTTCTGGCGAGCTATAAACTATGAATTCTCTACTCCCATTAAAATCTTGATTGTTAATCATAAGGTGAAAGAAACTGGAAGATATATAATTAAAATCATTTTTATACGCGAATTTCAGAAGATTAATTTCAACTTTAAATGTTTTTGAAATCATTTTACGTAATCTATTGTGGTTATATAAATGGTACTCTGATGAAAGCTAATCGCTTCACAAAATGTGTATTTTAGGTAAAAATATCATTTTACTTCCGCTAAAAATAGCACTCAACCCAGTTTCATTTTAACCATACTTTCAGAGTGAAAGACTATTTAGCAGTACATGTTACAATCTAAACGAAATTAAATATAATCGTGAGAAGCAAAAAAAATTTAAATGTAACCAAAAAATTTCAAACTAATAGGGCCCAATACGAGACCGTGCGGAACACCTCCGAGCTATACACCAGAGAACTCCGGGACACGCTGTATTCGGAGGGAAAATGCTGCCTGAATGCCCTCACCTGATTGCGGAAAGATCTACGGCATGCGGGAGAAAGGACCGCTTTCCCGAACTCGCATAAAAGGTCGGAGGAGAGCGGGAGGGAAAAAAAACCGAGGAAAATTACGGAAGACTCGCGAAAGCCTCGAGCGACCTTGAGAGCGTAATGTCAAGGTCGGTTGAAAAAGTGACCCAAATACGCGGATAAGGAATTAGAAATCCGTGGCGCGAGGCGGAATTTTAATAATTTAAAGGCTGCGAGCGCAGATCGATCCGGGGAAATTCGCGACCACCTTGCGGGGAAAATGGGATGAAGCGCTCGTAAATTCGCTTTAAACGTCCCATCGACCGTTTCTCTAACGTAAATAGCGAAGGAAACATTTTGCGAAAAATGGCCGACGCTCCGCGCGCTTGCGGAGGGTTACGTACTATGCGTATGGTGGGCGGTATCAATTCAGGGGTCATTAAAATGCCGGTTATGGCCATTGAAGAGGTGAATTTTAAACCGCGATGGGTTAAGTGTGGTCCATTATGGTGAGGAAGGGTATGGTGCGTGGAGCAGTTTCATAAATCAAGCAGAAAATGAGTATAAAAAGGCTTGGAAAATTTTCATCGTATACATATGTATACTTTATGTGAGAAAAAGCGTACTGAAAATTATTCCATGCTCATGATTCATCGTTTTCTCCAGTCTGTATTCCTTTATAAAGGTTAAAGCTGAAATCTCGATGGAACAACAATGTATTGAAGAAAGATATTATTTAAACAGTACCAAAAATCGTTATACAATTAGATCGTGCATCGAAAATAAGGTATATTTAGCAATATTCTTCTTCTTAATATTTCAACAGAAAAGCTATCAGTTTTACTGTTAATAGATGAGTATTATTCCCATAAGATACCTGAAAAGTTAACTGCATTCTACAAAAGAACTAAATTATTTAATACGTCTTCGTGAATATTAACTTCTGATTCGTCTAAATCATACATTAAAGTTTACTTTCTTCTTTGATCTTTAATTAAATTAATCATTCCTTTAGGAATTCTATATCTTAATATAGAAGTATATAACGCGTTATGACTCATTTATGTCTTAGGTTCAAGCATATCTCTCCATATAATCCGAGACAATTTTTTTACATTACTTACGACAGTACACAGAAAATCCTTCGTGATCGATACTCATTTACAAGTGTTACGACGTATCATCGCAAACAACATACACCTCTGAGCATTAGCGCGTACGTACATATCTCTCTCATCTGACGTCATTAACCCACAAGTTGCGTTATGAAGAACGAGCCGCCATTTATAACGGAAGAGAACAACGAGGAGGGAATACGCAAAAAAATGGTCCTGGAAAGAAACAAATTCGCATCGGGCGTCAAATCGAGCGAAATACCTCCGGCTGAAATAGTGCAGCCGATCCATACTCCGTCCCATTAGGAATAATATCCAACCTCTCTCGCGGAAACAAAAAAAGGAAGGAAAAAAAGAGTAATTCCATAAATCTATGGCTGAGCGTGACAGGGTGAATAACCGGTTGGGATTCAAAATCGATTCCACTAATACAATCCCCATTTCGCAGCCGTCAAAGCCCGCACCCCGCGAGGGTGTTTGAGTGGCCCCCTACACCTTCCCAGACGACAAATTGTGGCCCTTTCTATGCTAACTCCTGTCGCCACTGAAACCGCAGCCACGTGAATAATTGGCCATGGGATGAGCTATGCCCCCGAGACGACGGCCTAGGGCGACCAACTGGTGGGAGGATGATTCCACCGAAAGTACAGGGCACTTACCTGTAAAGAGAGAGAAATTATGGGTTAGAATTGAACAAAAATAAACGATACACTCTAATAGTTATAAATAATTATATATAATTACGATAATAATTATATACGATATATAATTATATACGATATATAATTATATATAATTACGATTATTGAAAGAAAAAAACATCGCATTTACTCTATAATAACCAATTTTCATAAACCAAGACATTTTTAAAAATCAAATTTACATCACATTTAAAGGGTGCATACCAAAAAATGATATACTATAAAAACGAAACATCTAATTACACATATTATCCTTATTAATTTATTCTTTTTTTGTATTAAAGCTCATTGTGTGAGAGACTTTTTCTAATATGTACAATTTACCTTGAATCACTATACCAATTCTATGCTCAATTTTAAACATGTTTAAGGATATCTAACTTCGAATTTCCTAATCTTTAAGATTAAAACAAATAATATCGAGAATTTAATACCATTAGGCCAAATTTTAAAACTGAATTAGCTCGTTGCTACAGTAAGATAACGTAATTCGTACCTAACTTTTGTAAAACTTTTTTGGCATAATGTCAAAGAAGTACTGCAGCGTCTTTACCAGCAGTCCTGCAGCTATTTTTGTATAACTTCACCAAGTCATTTAGTACTATTAACTGAATTTTTTCTTTCCTATATATATACGTGACTGAAAATTTAGATAGCTAAAGTCTTACAAGTTAAAGTACAAGGTATGAATAAGACTATCAATAAGACCAACACGATTCTAACCACTATTAATAACAAAATTAATCTGCCTCAAATAATCGACATAAGCCTCGTGCATAGAATTTATTTCATAAATATATGTAGAAGTGTTGTTTTAATACTAAAATATTATTATTTATCGTCTCATAGAAAAGGAAAAAACGCTGCTATTCATAATTTGAAACTGGGATAAATGTATCAAAAACAATTATAAAGACCAAAAAAAAAATTTCTCATTGTTGTATGAGAAACTTCAACAAAAGTATCGATCATAAAACATCTAAAAAAATATATAAAATTAACGAGAAAATACGACAATACATCTAAAAAGAAAAAATGAACAAGTTAATACTTCAAAATACGCACGAAAAGGTATGTAGGACGCATTCATTAAGAACACTAACCCGACTGGTGATTTGAATCGAAATAAATTACGCTTAGCGAAGAAAAGACGAAAATCCGCGACACAAAAACTTACTCGAGAGTGAACTACGTTCATCAAGGGCGGTAAGAGATGAAGGCACATACAAAAGTTCGGTGAACCGTGTAGTAAAACAAGGATCTCTTGAAGTGGCTGCACTGCGAACTCGAGGTTTTTCAGACGCTAATTGGCATTACCGAGGAAAAAAATACACGACTTCGTAGCCGTGAACGAAGGAAAACTAAAGGAACTTTCAGTTTCTCACTCAAGCTATGAGAAGGACGCGCAATTCATAGCAAGTCTTGGGTGCGGTTTTATAATTAACGCAAAAAAGTAAGCTGGAAGTACTCGTTTATTCGAATACTCTCATCTACAAGGTAGATTTTCAGAGAATTACGGAGTTTAAAATAATTAAAGCCACAGGTAGGGTGATAATTAAAACATTCGTTCCCCTGAAAACTTAATCCCTTCGCTGTAACGATATACAATGATGATGATGAAAAAAAATTTAAATATACCCAGCTAAATGCATACCCTAACGTATGCGATATATAAAGAATACAGAGAAAATTAAACAGATATACAAAATGGGTAAAATACAAAATATTAAACGTAAATATTACGTAGAATATATCAAAAAGACTAACGAAATGATAGGGTATACCAAAAAAACGCTACGTATTTTAAATTACGGAAAATGTATTTTAAAACGAATCTGTTATATATACTGATTCTCCAAGGACGTACTTCTAATTTTTCTTTCATAATATCTTCAGATAACCAACAAAAAGAACGAAAACAAAAAAGACAATACAGATCACGATCTGAAGGTCCACGCTCACTTTATTTCGCAATTCCTTAATGATCACATTAACGCTAACGCCATAATTCTTAATGTCGTCCGCGAAACCTAAATGCGAGTCGCAATACTAATCCATCGGAACCGAATTACCGCGATCTCGAATCTAGAGGACTTTTTCACGTCCGGAGAAAATAATACGCTCCATTATCGGCTACGTTACGTGCATATCGATGGAAAATGACGCCAAATGTCTCCTGCGAAGCGATACGTTAACTCGGGAAAAATAATGGGGTCTGGCTGAAATGGGTTTGCCCTGAAAAATAAAAAGAAAGCTATATATCACGAAAACCTCGTCGGAACTTGAAATGAGGACGTTTTGGGTCGCGAATTTCGCAATCTCCCACTCTAAGAGAGCTTCGAAGGAAAGCTAGGAGACTTAAAACGGCGAATATATATAAAAAAATGATTGATTGGTCTCGTTGGACCGCTAATCCCTTTTCCCTCCTCATTTGGGTCGAAGAAAGGATGGAAAAAATGGGAAACGTGAGAGCCGCGTTCGAGTGGGGGAAAGTATATCGGTGGAGAAACGTACTCCTGATTACCACTGTTTGTGGTCTTAATTACGATACTTAAGGAAAGAGAGATGTTTTAGCTAATAACTCAGGATTCAGAAACTTCAATGGAGGAATGATTTCTATTTCCACAGCACGAATTGAATATGGTGTCCTCTTTCCCAAAAGTTCGCCCAATAACCGTATTACAAATGACAGAGGAAAATTATACGTTCTATCGCAACTGTAAACATATTACGTGTAAAATTCGTTAATTATAAAAAAAATTCATCTTATTATACTACTCATATAACTCATAAAATGGGTTTGTAAATGATTTATTGCACTCATACTTGCTCTTGTGATACAATACAGTTTTCAAAGGTAATCAAGCGTGATTTATATCGTAGCTCGTATAGCCTTTTGCTCTTAAAGAAAAAATGGACGAAATAAAATCGAACTTGCATATGACAATTCAATAGAGAATTCAATATCGTAAGAAGAATTGTCATTCAAGGCAGAGTGAAAAATAATAATCACGATATAGTAACTTTTAAATGATTAAAAATGAATTTATTTTATAAAATTAAAAGGTATTTCTATCAATAGAACGTTAAGTGAAGCGAAGTAATAATTCAACCTTGACACATTAAGCTTACGAAGCACAAGAAAAAATGAAATATCTTTTTTCCTTTTCACTAACTGGTTGAAATTATGTCAAAATTAACTCAATAAGCGACCGGAACGAATTGAAAGATATTAAAAAAGGCTCATACACCTCGGTAATTCCAAAAAAGTTTACATGTTTACTTTTAGTCATGACTTAATAACTACATTTTAAATTATAAATACAGAAAAAAATATTAAATTCATCCATTCGTTTCAACAAACGTCGTATTCATCATACAAAAACTTAAATATTTATAAATCTAAACCAAGCAGAATTAGGTCACAGCATTTGTGGACTATATGATCCATCTACCCTTGAGGGAATAAAATTAAGCTTTTATGCAAGAATTACGTATTGTGGAACCTATAGTGATTATTACTGCAATTATATCAAATATGAAGAATTTATTGCCACAAAGTATAAATTAAATTCAGCCATCCTTTTCAGATCTAGAATTGATACAGTTTACTAACTCACTCTTTAAGAACCACCCATAAACTTATTTTTATCTATGTATTAAAGAAAAAGTAAACGAAGAAGAAAAACAAATAAGAATCGTAAACATTCAGCATCTATATCCGAACCAAACACGAAAGATTCGTTCGGAAACAACTCCCATGTGACGAAGCCACCTGAATGAAACCGAGCCGAGTTGACAGACGATAATCGCTGTGACATTACTGCGACATGATAGAGGGTTGCGCATTTCCCACCTCTCATATAAGAATCCATCGGAGTGATCACATCGAGTCGATTCTAATCAGATGAGACGGAAATGGAGTAGCTAGTGCCATCCATCCAATCACTCAGATGGAGTAAGTTGCCCCATCTCCACTTCCTGTCCCTGTCTATTTCTGTCACCTTCGCGACGTAGTCTCGCCGACTATTTATGCTGCCTAAAAATGATCCCCTCTAAACCCCATTGGGTCCCTGCAAATTAATCCCTCTTACTTAGATTCGCTCTATTGGATAGACTGATGCGGAATTCAAATTGGCAAATTAATCGCACACTCATTACTACTACACTAAGATTATAATATAATGGAATGAATGATCGAGAGATAGAAAGCGAGAACATTATATATTAATAATAATTACGCTCTGCATAAAATATAACTTGCGTCTTAAAACACGTTATTAAGTCATTCCTCAGACAATCAATAACCGAGTGAAAGTTTATCCGAAAATTTAAGGAACTTGAGATAATAATTACCTCCCCCAATAATAATACGAAAACAGAAAAACAACGACAAAATTATAGGGTGCCAACAACTTGAACCATCACAAAATGCATAGCAGTAAGATCATTATTAATTAGTGGAATACTTTCCATGAAAGATGACGTAGTTCTCAGCAATACATCACCGTAAAATCGTTCCGCTCTCACTATTATATTCATTTCGTGTTCTAATAAACTAAAAAATGTTAAAATTAATGATGATACTGGAAGATCCAGGATATCACGACTGAAACTAAAAACACACTCGGAAATAAACACTCATTTTATCACGAAAAAATACTTTCCTTCTTGAGACAGTAAGATTAATCTAACAATTATTATAAGAAATCAAGACTTCAAGTTTTTACTTCAATTCACCCTTAAGCTATCACGACCCAATAATGTTTCATATTTCCTTAAAAATAATGACGCTAAAAAAAACGCCATTTATGTTTCGAAAATACCTCTTTCGGACACATCCTCGCACTTAAGCCATCCTCGATCTATTACGCAAAAACCTCTGGAAATATCATTAAATCGAAAACTTTTAAACACTCGAATTTCCAGGCCTTTCTCCTGAACCTTATTCTGGAGTTAAAAACGATGAAAAAGACCAGCAGTAAGTTACGATCGAATTTGGGATCATCGATCACGACTTACGAAAAAAAAGCTCGATCCCCTCTTCCACGAAACAGGGAGAGAAACAATCGCAAAAAAATCGAAGTAATATTCCTACCATCTCGTGGCTTGAGATAGGAAAACCCAGAGACCGCTGTGGAGAGAGATATGCGAATCGATCGTTCCTCAATGAGTAATTGGCTCTCCTCTAGCTACCATCAATCCCCGCCTACACACCCATTTCCCTCGGGAGGGAGTCGCCAAGCGAAGCATAAAAGCTGAAGTCATTGAGCTAGTACTAGAATCCACCACGGATACGTATACCCCATTTGTACGTTTCCGGCAAAAATTAAACGAGTATTCTTTTACCGCGATTGGTGATTCGCGGATGACGAAATTGCTACGTAATTTAAGCGGGGATCAGACGATGCTAAAAATAAGATCTATTACTTCCGAATAGATCGCAAACCAGACGGCGGGGATTTTCCCGTGAACGGCGTACTTTCCTGCGATTTGCGGGAAATTGGAAAATGATTCCTAGCACTCGTTCAATTTCAGAATTGTGATTGCCGAACCCGAATTGGATTTTTTATCCACGAGAAGATTACATTTGAAAGGTACGGACGCTATTGGCATTTCACGGAAAAGTCAAGGCGATTAAATGAAGACATTTTACCTTAAAATGACAATAATAACTAAACCTACATTTATATAAACTCAACATTAAAAGTGATGATTGCTAACATAAGCTATTGAAGGAAGTTACAGATTTCATGTGTTGTATTACTATAATTATTACTGAATTTCGCTCGAATCTAATAACTATATTATCATATAATAAAGGCACCCTGATGTTATTATTATTATTATTAATATCTATCTTCATTTCAGTATTTTGATTGAAATATAATCTACTGAAGAATGAGACAGCTGAATAAATTCTCCTTAGTATCATCATCGGCATTATTTAACTTTAGGCCTGCATAGATACTTAACTGTAACCTGTAATCAACAATAGAGGTAGTGTTCGTTTTGGTTACCTCATAATAAGATAGAAAAAAATCTAAATTGTCACATCAGTAATAACGAATACATTACGTCTCATAGACATAATAGGACGAACTTCTTTTCAATCCGAGATTAAAAATGACTATTTCATTAAATTTTTAAAGAAGCTCATTTACAGCTAATCCTGATCTGCAATCAACTCCATAAAAAAACCAAAAATACTCATTTGAACCTGCAACCAATAATCCAACCAATGACGACACCCTTCAACCTCATAACGTTACGTCCACTTTCCGAACAATCCCAAACTTTCGTGGAGATGATTCCCTTGCGCAAATCGAAAAATAAAACTTCGGAGATTCACGGAGAAGAGAGAAATTTAAGGATCGTGAAAAGAAAGTCTGGAGAATTTTCGGGCATCCGCCGATGATGGCGTTAAACCCACTCGAGTCGACGGATCCCGAAACCACTCGATTCCTTCCTTCTAGAGGTCATGACCTCCGATCCACCCACGCCTAGGCAACCCCTTCCCTCCCTAGCGACCACCATCCCTCCCCTATTAACCTCATCTCCCCGAACTTCATCCCTTTGAGGAGGAGACACCGTGGGAGGGGACGAAAATCCATCGCACGCAGACTCGGCGAAAGTTCGCAATTTCTAAGAAAACGCTTTGGCTAAGCCGAAATTAATTAATCGCCGAATAAAACCGGATTATGCCGTTGTCGGAGATGAAAGGACGTACGAGAGGGACGATCCGTAACAAGCACCCGGGGTTTTGTGGTGCTGTGGTGATTTCGACAGCGTGTTTATGAACCACGAAAGAATGCTCGATTCTGCACAGACTGCTGCCATTGTTGGCATAGGTAGTCCCATAGAAAAGCATATTAGACTACATATTCCAGTGGGATGCATGTAGCATATATAATTCTGTCCGTACAAAATCAGTTAGATAATGAATTAAAGAATCAAATTCTCTGCAGATTATTTATTAAGAAAAAAGATAACATTTTAATTATCCAAAAATTTTCATTAAAATGACATTCAGAAATTTTCCACAACATCACTATGTACGTAAATTGCAAACACTATCGAAAAATTAGAAAATTATGACTATTTCTACTAGCATCAGCACCTCTACTTTCCTTGATTACTTTGAACTAAGTAAGATCGAATTTCAGACTTATGCTTCTATTCCAAAAGAACAAAATATTCTACGATACTCAAAATAAAAGGAAATGGGAAAATTAATTGGTAATAGAATAGATTGTAGCGTTTGTCGTCTTTTCTTTCTTTCTTCTCTTTCAATCCAATAAAATTAAAAATGGAAGAATTATTTATTTACTTTATTGTAACCAAGATAAGGTTGTACAGATCTACCGGATAAACTTTCTTTTACGAAGTATTATGATTCAAAGAAACAAGGAAAGATGGATAACAATTACGGAAACATGTATGTTTTTAAACTTCAAGGATTTGTACAGGAAGTTTTGATAACCAGTTTATTTCAAAGCCGGAAGTTTTTGTTTTTGCATACTTCTTATCTTAATCTGCAATTCATGGAATATTCCGCTCTAGCCGTCTGCAACACTCATAAATGTGTTATGAATACGATGCTAAACGCTGCGATTGAACACATAAAGAGAGAAACTGCATACGAGGGCTACAAACTTCAGAGTTAGCTTATGTAAAATAAAATGGAATAAAGCTACTGGTAGCAAAATGCAAGTGGAATAATTCACTTTTCGCAACTTTTACATATTTATAGATATATCTATATAAATATTATTTTGAATAAGTTACTCAAACATAATTACACATCAAAGTAAAATTAAATGAAATGAAGCAGCTAAAATGATTCACAATCAGTTTCATAAATAATAAACTATCGAATATAATTAGTAAATTCTCTAAGAACTGATAACAAAAGGTACAACTTCGACATCATCTACGCATTGGTTTCCGAACGAGAAATATAGATCGTACAGTCCAAGCTTTACATTATGTATGATTATGAAACACTGATTCTTTGAAGGCCGACTAAAATAACGTGTATTTTACGAAGGCTATCATGGATGCACTTCCTGTTGCCGGGGAAATCTCCGCTAAAAAACCGCATTTCCACAACAGGAAGCTTCATATCATCTCGTCGTACAAAACTCAGTCGCCTTTCTTACGCTGGCAATGAGAAATGACTTAAGAAACAACGAGGAGTCGGTAAAACGATTAAGCTTGCGAACAGAACGTGTGAGATACATACGCATGGATATTGGGATAGCACTCGAAGAATCATAACCAAAGTGAACTTCGATTAAAATGACTGGTTAAGAGAATTATGACGTGTGAGTACGAGATATTCACTTGACTCACTATAAAACCATGACCTAGTATTAGTTTGAAATCATTCATTCATTTAAGAGTATCAAAGAAAGATAATGATCTTACTAGGGAAACAAAACGAAACCAAAAACAGTTAATAATAGAGTATAATAGAAATTAAGTACTTAAAATTATAAAATATATCTATAAAAAATTTCTTAAAAATTAACATCGATACGCAAAGAGATTTAAGGTATTTTTATAATCATAAACAGGGTAACATAAAAGATAAAATTGCGAAATAAAAAATGTAAGTTAATCATATGAACAAAAATAATCTTCCAATAAACTATGATCAGAAAAATAATCAAAATACTTCCTAAAACAGAATTAATTCTGCAGTGAAAAGAAAATTTTAGTACTTAAAGAAGAATACTAAAGAATTTACAATAGAAATTTAAGGCAATAAAAGACGACTGTCAAATGAAAACGGATGTATAAAATTACTACATTTCCTCTAGGAAATGAAACTATAAACGTCTATATAAACGTCTACAGGCAATGAAAAAAGGAACCAATGCGGTAAAGAAACTCGCCCGCTAGTCGATTCGAAGACATCAAATTTCCCATTCATGTCGGACAACTGAGGAGCACAGAGAAATGCCAAGTTCAATTTATCAGCGAACTGCGAAGAGAAAAATGCAAGCCTCTCGAACGTCGACACAAACGCAGATAAGACGACGTGCACAGAGAGAAGCAGATGGAAAAATCGCTACTCTTAAAAGATCGTGACGGGACTTTTTCCTCACTTTTCCAACAGCCCAAACGTTACCAAGCAATTCAAACGTAACGTAAACCCGTTCGAAAAATATATTTTTCGTAAGAAGTGCTCCTAAATTTTTGAGAAACGAAATAAACATATATATGGGATAGTCTCTGTGTGTGTATCTTTTTCTGGAATTCTGGGGGGTTTACCATTAATCACCCGCTGTCCAACTTTTATTACGAGGTGCACTCGAAGTTTTGACGGGAGTGGCGGACTGATTGATTTATCCTCTTACGGAGGCGGTGGGAAAAAACTCTCCGGAGAGGAGATGGGGGTCCATCTTGCGAGGAGACGGATTTACTCCCACACCTACTGTGAGAAAATAAAAGTGAAGGATCGCGTTGAGTTGCCATAGGGACAACAATAAATTCCCGAGAACACTAGACGAAAAGTAATCTTTCTAATCCTTGAACATAGCTCTTTTACGATAAAAATAAATATGAATGTTTGATCATGGCTAGAAAAATATATTTGGAATTGAGATATAAATTACAAAATATGCTCAAAAATGAATGAATTTAGATAGAGAAAATTCCTAGTTTTTCTTCTTCAACAAATTTTTCTTCGTGAAAATATCAGTAAGAGCTCAGAATTTCAAAATACATACAGAATTAGTTCAGAATTCATTTACTGTCACTTAATGGGAAATTTACAATTTAAGTTGGAAATTAAAGTTTCATATATAAATCTTATACACAAATGATGGAGCATTTAGTTTACAAATTTACAAGAAAAGTATTTTTTATAATCCACAATTTCGTATCTAAGTGTGAAGACTGTTTCATAGTAACTATAAAAGAAATATTTTAACTGGTACGTAGAACAATATTCCAAGGCCTGAACTACAATATTACACTTTTACTTGCGTAAAAATATCATATAAATATTCATCAAAAAAACTTTAACAATAAAGCTAATGAATGAATGAATTATAAAAATAAATATTAAGCTCTTACAATCATAAACAGCAAATTTTAATCACATAAATCGCGAATTCGATTCAACTCATCTCTCAATTCAATTTAACTAAAACTCTTCATCACTACTACTTATTCCCTCTAGCAGAAAACTTTCCAATTTTACGGAAAACATTCTTGAGATCCATCGTTGAGCGTGCGCGAAATAAATTTAATCGGCTTCCAGCAGAAAATACATTCCTAATACGCTTAAAAAAGGTTTACTACTGCAGGTGCTTATTGAATCGAAAACTGTCGCATCATTCATCGGAAAATTTTCCTTCACGTCCGTCTATACTTCTTAGTTGGATTGAGATACTTCCTATTGAAGCAGTCCAGTTAAACTGCGTGCAAAAAACGGAAGAATACTTCCAGTCCTTGATCGCGACAATGAAGAATTAAACTCATCAAACATCGCCACAGAATAAAACCTTCCGGTTGCGAAAGAACCCTTCCTGGAGAGACTTGCTTCTTTCCTGTGGCTCTCCTCAGTCCGCCCAACAGAAGTACTCCGATTTGTTAGGGGTTTTTGTTTACGCGCACCGAGGCGGACGGACTGAAAAATGGACCGAGACGGGATGCTGCAGAGCAGGGATAAGATGAGTATCGACGATGGATGAAGACAGTCATGGAGACTGAATGCAGATAGAAGATGAGAAAGAGAAAAAGAGCAAAGAAAAGGATGCAACTGAGAAATCGATGAGCGGAATCCGGGGTAAATGCCGTTAAAGAGAGATATTTCGCTGGGCGTTCAAGAGGAAAATTCGCGTTGTGCGATAATATTTATTCCAGCAGAACGGTTTTAATGATTGGAAGAGTGGAGTAATCTCCTTGTGGGATTAAAAACTACGTTCGTGCGAATCCCTGAAATGAATGATTTTTACCCCTTTCATGTTCTTGGAGGTCAACAAACCGAGGCCCGCGACCAGATGCGGTACTCTACACGGAAGCGGGATGAGATTGCTTTCATCATTCCTAAACAGGATAATAGATTACTTCTTTTACCCATCCAGCTAATGGAATTGACTCTAATAGATCGTATTTCGATTGATTTGAGGATAAATGGAATATCCACGAACACTCATTTCTCGGTGCATATGAGAAGTTATAGGATATGTTTTAGGAAATAGTTATAGGAAATATTAAACATCGAAATTATCAATAATCCTGAACGCTTAACAAGAAATTCTTATATTATTATCTTATCCATTTTTTATTACTTTATACACTAGTACAATATCTCATAAAGCAATGCAGAGCTACTAAAACTTCTAATTAACAACCATCGATTTCAATATCATTCAATCAACGAAAAACAGTAACAGAACACTCTTCTACAAATTACAGAAACATTACAATCACCCACACTCATAATTGGACACAGAGAGAGATAAAAACGAAAGAAAAACTGAGACAAAAACTGATTACAAAACTGCATTTGAAGGCGACCCCGCGTTCCTCCTTGACTCTCAATCTTTCATCTCTGAACACGTGACGTATTTAAATGGAGGAAGAAGGTTTACTAGCATCGCATTGAACGAATGGGAAGCTCTTGAAAGACCTTGTTCGAGGATTTGACGCACTCTTTGGCAAAGAGAGGCACCGCAGGTCGATAGACGCGCACAGTCGGGTTTGCGGAAGACACAAAGACAGCAAAGAATGGAGATAAAAGAGCTAAAAAATTAGAAATCTACCGAAGAGGATGCTGAAAAGATGAAAAGGACGCCGACTCCGTGGAATGAATAAACAAAAAGGATTTGAGAAGGATGAAAGAGAGTGGCTGGGATTCGAGATGTATGCAATCTTGAGCTAATACTCGTTTTATGGAATATTTGATGATTAAAATGAGGGAAGAAATATCAATAACCCTAATAAAATAGCTTCATTACATAATGAAATAGTAGTAAAGTCATTCTGAATTACATCTCATAGGTATTCCGGACAAAAATCTGTTTAACATCAACGCGAAATATTGAAGGAAAAATGTTTGATTTCCATTATAAATAAAGATAAGGAGACAAATACATAAAATAGGTAAATAAAAGGTATTTGAATGTTTATAACGTTATAATTCATCAAAATGGGTAGTTAATCATTGATTAAAGATATATTCAAATTACTCTCCGCTCATTACATGAATGAACATGTACTTTAAATTTGCGAATAACTGATACTTTTTTAAATAATCGACGAAAGTTTCCATAGAAAAGCCAATGGTATTCTTGAGCAGATCATAGCTATAGTATAAAACAAAAATTAAACAAAATACTATACCTTTTTTACGGTCAATATTCATTTATATCATGTGTGCTCAATAATTCGCGAAGTTTTTACGTAACGAAATAAAAAACAGATGCAATTCCGTACACTCCTTTCAAACAATCTCATAACCAAAATTTAAATTTAACCACATCTCACTAAATTTAAATTCAAGATAAACACAACGTAAATTAACATAATTTTCCCAAATATATAAAAAAAAAGTGCTGTCCACTATCATCTTTATCGCGCGAATCCGTGCTTTGTGAGGAATTTCCCAGAGACGAGTGCAGCTTCAACTCCGAAATGGAGAGAGAGAGAGAGCTTATCTTGGTCACGTCCGTTTTGGTAGCGAATGGTGCACGTGGCGAAGTCGCGTTGCACCTACAGAATGCGCACGCGATTTCACGCTTCCAATGGGTGAATCACGCTTCCCTTTCCGTCAAGAGGGGAAACAGGAGGAGTAAAAAGAGAATTGCACTGGTCGACGAGGCCAATTTCTATTTCGACTTCGCGAGGTGATGACCCCGAAGTGGACGGGTTCACTCAGAAGACCGGAGAGACAGATGCGACGACGTGTTTCAGCAAAGGCACAAGGGGAAGATGGTACGGTCCGGGAGCATAAATAAAACGAATCCCTTTAAATAACGATTCAAAGAGGAAATTGCAGAGACAAGACGATGCATCCACTCTTCAACGGACACAAATAAATCGGTCTGTGCACCGAGTAGGTGCAAAACAACCTGTTTACTTGTAAAGATATGAGCCAAAACTGTTCCTATTCCAAATATTCTATTTTTACTAATTATTTGTCGCTTTGTACGAAAATAAAAAGACCTTTTTCATTTTAAAAATAGCACCATCGGATTTCAATTCAACGTGATTCGAAATCGAAACTTTGAAAAAAAGAAACCTTTAAAAAATTTAACAAAAGAAAACGTATTCCACTAAGTTTTATCAACAGATACAGGAAGAATATAATTAATTTATTTCTTGAACTAACGTACGTATTCTTCCGCAATTTCCTGTTAAATAAATCTAATGAACCACGTACTATTGATTGATGTATAATATTAATCATAAGTAAAGAATAAAATTTTGCATGAAAAAATGGCTATTTGGAAACGAAAATGAAACGAAATAGACTCTGCGAAATAGTAAAGATGTATTTTCCTTATCATTGATTCGCGATGTATTTACATCCTTAAACTCTCATTAGGATCGATCTAGTATGTAGACACGTACGAGGGTTATTATTGTAATTACAAACCAACTTTTAATGTCACACTTGTAAACAAGCGCCGTGGCACATAAAACGTCTCTCGTCCGTCTGGGGATGGGATTACTTACAAAATACAAAAGAAGTAATGGAGGGTGATTAAACAACAAAAGAAAGAAAGTCTCGAAGAGTTTCCAAAAGCTTCTGCAACTCCCTTTAACTCCATTTCTTCGCGCACTGCTAAGGAGGAGGAGGAGGAGGGTGGAGGTGACTCCGAGAATTTGGACCTCTTAACTAAGGCAAACAATTCGAAATAACCCTTTCTCTTTCCCTCGTCTTCGCCGTGAGCTAAAAGATAAGTCGCCGAGTTTACTCGAGTACGATTCGTCCTGAATTTTCAAACCTTTTATTCCTTCATCTCACAAACCCTTTTTGGTCTCCGAGAAGAAGCAACGCCTGGGTTTTAATTGACTTCGCATATCTGGATCCTTTATTTGTCGATCTCTGACTCATTTTCAGATGATAAATATAGTCTGTGATTAATCTTGAGATACGAACACGTTGAACAGAAGGGGATGGACTTACGTTAGTTACCTGAGCGATGTGTGTAATATACTACTTTCTTGTAAATTAGATGGCACACGTAAAAGAACGATGAATAAGGCTATGAAAGGTTTGGCTGATTAGGAAAAAAAACATCTGTTGAGCATTAATCTGAATGATTTTATTTTATTCCCCTCTATCTTTCGCGATGAGTAACGAAACATCTGGACAAGGAATATGGCACGTATTCTGCAGGAAAGTGTCTTAACCGGAAGCTATTTCCTTTTGATTGATTGAAGACATTATTATTCCTTTCGTAAAAATCTCATTGAAAATAATTAATCAAATTCAAGTTGATTTCGTAAAATCTAAAGTATAGTACAGTATTACATTCATTCAGGAGTAACATACACCTGGAATAATGCATGCAATTCAGCGATTACTTATGTATGTTGAATTGGTTTCTAACACAAGTTTAAGGAGAGGGGAAGGTAAATATACAAAATGAGCTTGTGAAACTTAAATACAAAGTTAAAACGGAACTGAAATGTGAAAGGGACTCTGGAATCGAACCCAGGTCCCACACGCGCCTGGTAAGTATATTACCCGTAACATTACTATCATGCGTCAGTTCCGATATTCATTCCAAACATTGATAAGTCATTCTAGTGATGAAATCGATAAAATTTACTCTTTTACACTACATTGTTTTCGCCAAAAAAAAAAAAAACAAATTTCTACCTAACACACCTGAATAACATTTCCACCAAAAACAAGCAGAAAATCGTGAAAATCAAATCCGGAAAGAGACATTATCACCAATGAGAGACGGAGACGTAACATCATCCCAATGTACCCGCAAATCATCAGCTCTGCAATTAAAAGCGAGTACGCCAGTTGCCTTTCCGTGGGAGCAATGAATAAGTGCAACACTGAGGCAACCCACGCCATTCCTCGGCGTAAATGACCACTGCAGCTGACGCCCGTAAAACAGCCTTTCCCTCTTTTTTTTACACCTTCGGCTTCACACGCCATCCGCCGTAATCGGTGGAGAGGAATAAAAACATCTCCTCTCCGTTCCAGGAAGCCTCCGAGTAAAATTGGGGCGCCGAATATATTTTTTATTGCCGAGCGAGCGAAAATAAAGAGCGCGAACTATGATAGGCGGTCGGACCTAAGTATAGATCGGCATCTGGGTCGCTTTTGTGCAACGCCTATAAAATGAATGGGGCTCCGGAGTCGCGATCCAAAGATACGTGCGATTAAGACCAACTCGCGCAATTACAAGTGACATATATATTTTCGCTTGAACTTTTTCGTTCGCGAAAAGCGATTTGAAATAAGATGAGAAGTGGCTCGATATAAATCGTGAATATGGATGTGGAACGTGGAAAACTGTATGCAGCTTTCGAAATGGATTGGGTGCAATGAAAATCACAGTAATCTACGAATATAAAATATACAAACTTACTTTTCATCTCTCATGACAGGATACATGATGCTGAGGAATACTAATGAATATAAATAACTTAAGTAGCACTTCTGATCAAGGTAAAACATTATATACAAATGAACACATCTATTTACTTGTTATATATACACTCATAGAGACGGCAGACTAAATAAAACGATATAACACGGATAAACTCGATGTATGTAAATAATCAATGTAGAATCAGAATCAAAAAAATATCAATAATAAATCAACCACTATTCAATCGACCATATCCTATCGCTATAAATTGGATCCTCTTATCTCCTTCAATATAACCTTGCGTCGGAAATAAAATATATCATAGTAACAAATAGGCCTTGACTATTAAAGAAGTTATAGTAGGTTTTATTGATACTTGAGAGAAGTCCTTTAAACTGTAGCTGTTTATAACACAGTTCACGATATACCTGCATTTAAAAATCAATAATTTACGTTCAAATTTCAAGCAATGGACGATAGATAAATAATTCATTAACACTTCAGAGCGAACGTAACCAATAAAATAAAGTAATAAATTGACATAAAAGTACTTCCACTCACGACTAAATCGAACACACCGAAAACATCGAGAGAAAAAACCAAACCGTAAAAAACTTCAACGCTGGAACTTATCCGAACGAAAGTGAAGAGTGAAAGCAAACTTTATTGCCGTAATATTTCACCGCTTGACGGGACAAACAGTACTTCACCGCTCCGAGAGACCTTATAAATAGCTACGGGTGCCTCCCGCATTTTACTCCTGTACTGACAGATGCTCTGCCAACATACGTCGTTTCCCCCGGCACCCCTTTTGTCGCTTATCCTATGGACTGCGCAGCACCTGGACCCTTCGACAGCACCGATCATTGGGACAATTTTCGGATCCTCGATGGTACGACCGCACAATGGGGACCCCCTCCCGAACATCTTTGTTCCGTAAAAAGCATAACTATCCGCCCATTACGATAAGTAGGATGAACGACGGGGCGCTACTTACACGCGCTCTTCTGTTTGCTCTCAATTGGCCACTCCGGTCGAGATTCAAAGCGGCCACACTCAGCGTGAGAGAGGCCCTCTAGTCCGCCCATTCACGTACCGCTAGAGGGTGAGAGGGATATCGAGCCTAGATTCACACAGGACCCGATGGAAATCTCGTGTATGCTATGATTGAGACTAACACTCGCTACTTTGATTCGTCGATGTATTCAATGCGGTTGGGGTAGGACAGGGGCAGAGGTTGTTTACTATCATGAATCACAATTCAAAGATATTATAATCACAATTCCGACTGTCTAAAGATATAGTGTGAGTGATTGAAAGAACTTTTACATGTATATTTTGCTACTTTGATACACCGATGTATGGAATCTAGTAGAGGTTGGATTACAGTACAGAAGATCAAATCTGCGATGTAGTTTAAAATAATGATATGTAATTCAGTGACCTTTTGATAACAATGTTCAACTGTAATTAACGTGATATGATGAAAGCGAATGATAAAAGGGATGTTAAAACGTCAACTGCTGGATGAAAATCAAAAGAAAATATATTAATTCATGAATGAGACTTTTTACCTATATCATTTTAATCAATGAACGTACTAATATAATGAACTTTGACTCGCCTACTTCAAACATCACCTTAACCCCAGTAAATAACAATTTATGGAATAAAAACTATTCGCACACACACACACTAAATGAATGATTGGATTAGAACACCTAAACTTTACAGAAATATACTCATTAAAAAGAGATTTAAAAACTGGGATTACGCATGAAACAACTGCAACCAAAAGAGACTGACACAGGAACTTGTTTTCAACCAACAGCTCTAGGTACAGATGTAGTAGGTTTAATCCTCTACATCATTTGTATCCCACAGGGCTTCGGGTTTTGAAAACGTGCCTCCCAAATACCAAGTGAACCAATATATACTTCCAAGACAGAAATCGTAAAAATCCAATCGGGGTAACCAATCAAACAACTATCTTTTGGCCCAAAAAAGCCAAAAACATTCAAATTTGTCTTCGATAACGAGTAACAGAAATACCAAACCACCGAACCCGTCCTCCCAACTAACGCCCACCGCTTCCTCTTCTGTAGCCGAATTCCTTGTCTCCATCCCCACGCCCACGACTATATCTCCCCCATAGGATCTACTATAGCTTTTACACTCCACCTCCACCCTTGGACGTGAGTGGCTCCCACAGTCCACTCTCTGGCATATTAATCAATTCCCTCTCTGCATCTCCAATCGCCTCCTTCGCCATTCAACCCAACAGCCCCTCCCGCACGCCCACGCAACCGCTTCCGAGCTTTATAAACACCGCGATGGAATCGGATGCATCACCTAATTAGAGACCCCTTCTTCCACGGAGAACCCTCTTAACTCCTCTTGTTCTTCCATCAAAGGGTGTCTTGTCTTCGCCGTTGATAGCGCGTGACATATGCTGGGTCCAGATTGGTCGGGGGTTTGGATTAAAGGTTCCACGCAGCGAGAATCCCTGTCATTAGTATTTCTGGATGAATGAGGCTTCGGTACCCAAATATGCTGCTGATAACCGTGACGGGATGCTGACAGTGAAAAAGGGTTATCAGGGGTCGTTGATAATTTTACCACTTTCATCACTTTAGGATCAGTATGATAGAAACTGGTATCTCTTCGCTACTGAAAATCTCAGAATAGTGAAGTTTGCAAAATTCATACACACAATTGAGAGCGATTTTCATATTTTGAATATATTTCCCATCGCCTAAAAACGAACAGGAAACAAGAAATCTCTCGAGGATTTAAAGAATCAATTTTTTCACTTAATACATAACTTACCACCTTTATAAGCAATCAAAATATAGTATAGATTGAAGAGAGACTTACTGACAAATATTAGGAGTAAATTATCGATATTCAGTCCATAAATTGTTGTCTCAAAATGATAATACCATAATATTGTAAGAGTAAATGGCTACTAAAGAATAACGAGAAGAATATATCACATCAATTCCTGTTCAGTAGTACCCCTCTTAACATCTCTATATCAGATAGAGACAAAGTGAATGAAATAAAAGTATTAAATCTAAATAAAGCGAGACAATAGCTTTTTGGCAGAGAAGTTTTTAGTTCGAACAATCGTAATTTCTTACATTTTTATCTGATAGCTAAACAATTCCACAGCATCCTTAGCTCCTTCACCATCCTTAAAAGAGGCGATAAATATCGGATAAGGGAAGGGTGGATGAGACGGGACATATAACAGCTCGACTGTGAGATATGGAAAATATAAATATGGACCTCGATTTTTTTATCCCGATAAACTGTCCGACGCAATCTTCCCGACACTCCGTAGCTGGCAGTTTTCCTCTTTCAGGAAACCCATCCGTTGCGATCATTATGGCTCGGATAACGCTCTAAACAAACTTTTATTTAAACTGTGACATTTAAAACCGCGAAGTATTCCTAGAAGATTAAGTCTCGTAATATCTTACTTTCGAACGACCGAGTTTTACGATTCAGTGAAATTTAGGGCCGAATGAAATATCTTCGGGGTTTTCTGGCATAAGATATCTCCTTGAAGTGTCAAATAGGACCACCGAGAAGACTGGCCTAGTTCTCTCGATGCCCTGATATGAGGAAAAGTTCCTGAAAATCGCGTCTGCTTTGGGGCCAACGAACTCTATGAAAATACCGGAATTTATAGTTATAAAAGTCAACATTTGAAGACGAATTTTCTCTGCATAAGATATACCTGATTTAGGAAAAAACATGGCGTATCCTTCTCTATCAAAACGAAGAAAATAACTGAATTATTATTAAAATAATCAGAAGAATTAGTTATTGGATGAAACACTTTAGATAATATCAAAACACCAGAAACTAGGAGACGTTACACCTGCCAAAGACATCTTAATGTATAGTTTCCACCCAGCATCCTTGCATTGAAATAAACAAAATAACGATTCAATTGAATGATTTAAGTTTCAATTAAGTCAATATAAAAATCCCTTAGGATTCCCAGCAACTGTTATCGTCGACATTTAAAACACTAAAGCTAAGATATGTGATGCCTACGTTGGAGAAAACTTTTAAAGAGGTTAACTCCTCTCTAAATCGATAAGGGACAAGTGTCTAGTTAAAAAGATGAGGCCGTTGGCAAGGGTCGGGTCATAAAAACGGTAGAATTTTTTATCAGCACACTCAGAATGAGACCCGAGACGAGAGGTTCTAAAAATAGCTCGCCGTGGAAATAAAAGATAGGGGTGAAAATGGGATCGCCTATAAATTCAGAGGTTCGTTAATTTTTAATAATTTTCCCTTCTCGCTTGACAGCGAAAGCTGCGCCCGTGCATCGAAAAGAAAATTTCAGTTATGACATCCTCATAATCAACATTAAACGGAAATAACAATTAGTATTAATAAATTATTAAATCCATTACATAGAATTGGAACAAATTTAAATGAATTCTCAAAATAAAAAGGTGAACTGGTAAGCAAAAATAATACATTAAAATGTGAGCAGAAGTGAGAAGAGTTATTGAAATATATGATTATATTTTCTAATAAAATTAGTAAGACGTAAAATTGATGCTTGTACTTAGATGAATATCTAATACGATAAAATAATTACATGTTATGTGATAATAGCGTCCTTAGCAACTGACGTCTCCCTTGAGACCAAACTCACAATAAATCATTCTTAGATATGAAACGTCTATGTTTTTATCAAGATTTATATCAGGTACGTCAATATAGCAAGGAACGATAATTATAATGTTATAATGAAGCTATGTAACTAATTATCCCTTTCTCTACCTTAATTCGATCGGAGAGATAGCTATTACACTGTAATATTTTATCGTATTACATTATTACTGGAATTATTAAAACTCGCAGTATGATAAATAGCTGAATTTCAAAGTTATGGAATCAGAGTACTTAAAAACAAACAATGCATTTCAAGCCGCTCTTAGAGCCTACTCTCAGAAACCTTCCACTGAAGTCCTTTTCCAAACAGTTGAATAACTCGAGACCTTTAAAAAATTAAAGTAAATAACAACAATGGGGGGAAAAACAAACATCTCCACTCGTTCCTCTACATTTAACAAGCCCCGGAATGCGGGAAAGTATCCCATTCATACACTTTCTCCGCAGTTTTTAATTGAGGCCAAAAATAAACTCTACCTTGCCGGTAGAGAAACGAGAAGGACTTCAGCATCGTCTTCGGATTTTTTATTCACTTCCTCGGGAACCGAGCAGCGAGGAGTGCTGAGAAAATGAAGCCGTGGAAGGGGTAGAAATAAGGACGTGGCGAGTGTGGTTCTTACAACCACCTTTGCACACACAACCCCGTTTCCTTGCCCCGAAATAAAAAAAAGATCTACTGCCCCTTCTTTCACGGATGACACTCCAGAATAACTCTCCAGACACGAGTCCCACAGGGGATGCACCTAGGTCCCACCGATTTTTTACCCGCCATCTCCACCCACGTCGACAAAAAACGTTCTCCATCGACGATCTCCGTCGGCTTACGGTCGCTCTCTCACACCACCGCTTTCATCGCCCTCATTCTGCCCTCTCTCGTGCATCAAAGAAAGTGAAAGGAAGGTTCGTTCGCCCCGTCCCCCTCTGTGACATCTCTGCATCGGAAAGCAGCAATTAGCGAGAAAAATATCTGAACGCGTTCTCATCGCGGGATTCGATCGATAGATATGCTGAGAGAATAGGAAATAAGCTTACAGTGAGAGAGAGAGAATGAACCCCTAAAGTTATGCAACTCACATATGTCGTCGGAAGTGTTCATATTGTACAGCGCTTATGTTTCATAAATAGTTATGGAAGTGGATAATGGCAGGAAACCATTAATTCAATAATTCTAAATCACATGTATTAATCATATTAGAATCGGTACAAAATAAAAAACGAGAAAACAAATAAGAGATGGGATGAGAACTATTTCCTCATACATTTAAAGTAAAAGATATGAATCACATAGATATCTTCTCGTAAACTATTTCCACGGTCTTCATGAAAATGCAGCTCGTAACGAAAGACTTGAAAAATTCTTCTTAAGATATTTTTAGAAATCTATAAACAGAATGATGATCGATAGAAATTTTATGAGAGATGTTACGACAATTAACGTCAATCAGGACCGCATATCCTACAGGAATCGTGTAATGAAACTATTTGAAAGAAATCCACACCAACATGGTTATCAGGATATCAAGGTGAAGAAGCCCTGTGCTATTTTATAACACACAGATATTAACATTATTTCTATTAATCTTTGTTAGGAACAATTCATCTAAAATGACTCTCTTTAAGGAATGATAAATGAATCTACATCGAATGCTGAACTTAAATTCTAATACTTCGACGTGAACTGGTAAGAGCACCAATAACCGTAATAAGAATCAATTCATACCCATACTAGGGGAACAATTTATTACTTTCGAAGGATGGTTCCAGCTGGAATTGGTAGCAACTTACTTCCATCATCATCGAAACAACGCAGAATTCAGAATCTCCAAATCCATTTCCACCCTCAACGGCACACACTCCTGAACTAGAGTACCCTTTGTTACATCTTCTCCTCCATTCGTGACAGTCGGATAAATCACTTGGACGAATGCCTCCTTGTGAAGAGATCCCCTCACGAGTACTCCGCACGCCGCCTTTAATTACATCGAGCCTCAAAGGCCAATTCCGAACTGCCGCCGTGAACATCAAAAAATGCTGAAAAGGAGCGGCAGACGTACTCATCAGACTGTACCAGATACACCCACAGACGAAAAGGGAACGTAAAAAAGAAACGGCGGGTTCAGAAAGTGCAGAAAGACGCCCACGTGAGGCATTGCTTTTGTACATCCGAGTGTTGGAGGCAAGTTAACGAAAAAGGATGACACCCATCGGATTCTCCCGCTGTCTCCACTCGAGCGGCACGTGCCTCTCAACATCTGCACCCGGGCAGAAAGGAAGGAAGCCTCGTCGCTTCCTCTTCTTGTCCAACCCTTCCACCACGCCTGTCATCGCCCTCCCACGCTTCGCAGACGGGGTACTAATCGTAAAGCATGTAACGCTTTATTAGGGGGGAATAATTAAATAAAACCCCCGATTTTTACGGCCGCTCGTTGCATATCTGTTTACCCAGCTCGTTTCCAAAGCCGTATACCTCCTTCGCACCGTTTTGAGGAACGTTTCTTTCTAATGGCTTACGAGGGAATGAGGGTGTAAACAAACTGTTATTGTAAGCGTTGGATTAAAGCTTGTGAAAAATCGATGTATCGTTTCTGTTCAAAGCTTCCATCACTAATACTCACACTACGTACTGATTGCTGGAATACGTCTTTTCATTCTTGCGTTATTATACTATTGTTTCATAACCGTACCTAATAGCTATTTCTAAAGAATATTACGTTAAAATCTACTTCAATAGTACGAATAATATAAGTTGTGAGGTCTCGGTGTTTCCTTCATTAGAAGAAACTATTATTATGGGATTGGATAGCAAAAACAATTAAAAATACATAAATTTTCAATTTTGAATTGAATTGCACTGACATTAAAATCTAGAATTATAGCTGACAGACTTTTAAGATAGAACCTAATAAGGACAGAAACATAAGACGGATGCAGTTAATATAACGGAACGTGTATTAAGGAGCCCCAGGGTGATTCCACTACAAAAGATGGAAAAAACTTCAATGATACCTACAAGCGGAAGAGAACACTTAAAAAATTTAATTAAAAAAGACTTAAGAAGATTATTGTTCCCCGGTGAACGAAATATAATCGTAATTTTGGGCGAATGCATCCTCAATTATTATGTACGCCATTGTATTATGAAACCTCTCCACATCAAAGGTTCACCAGGGAAAAGTACTTAATAATGAATAAAGCAAAAATCATGAAAAGGTTATAGTAGAAAATTCTTCAGAGTTTTACCAAATATAATATTTATGTTCGAGTAACAATAACCAAGAGAATGATGACCAGCGTCTACCACTGTTAAGCTTTCTTTGTCAATATTTTATCACTATCTATAATAAACATTGATTAATCATATAAAAAGAAAACTTTTTAAATCCCAATCACAATTATAAACGGTCATCACCTACTAAACAAGCTATTCTGAAATCACCTTCAAGAGACTACATCTAAAATTCATATCACACTCAGTGCAGGTTTCCGAAGCTACAACTTTCCAATGCACTTGAATCTGTCTCGAATACAAATGGACGGATGCAATAATTACGACCTGATAAATGAAAAACAAAACAAATTCAGCTGATTTATTAGTTCTCCGTGAGAAAAACAAAGGGGAAAACTAGGCCGATACTTTCACCATCGTTCAGGGTCAGACAACACGGCCACAGTCCGGTCTAATGATAGAGAAATTACTGAAAGCAAAGATTCAAACACGAAAGGTTTCTGGACCGATTGGAAAAGAGGTGAGACATTCATCTTCAATATACGTATACGAATATGAAGACGTAGCTTTTGCATTAAGATTCCTCACACCAAATTTTAAAAAGGACAATTTTTTTACGTCCTAAACAAACGATACCATGTTATGAAACGTCTCGTAACCAGTAGAACATCTTTAAAAACGCAACGAGACTCTAAATGAAATTCGCGAACTCGCGTAAATCTACATCTCCGTAACAAAAACTCGAAACTTCTCGAAGAACTGTGACGTAGCCCTCCGGACGACGTAAACGGGTTATAAAAACGAACATTCGAAGGAAACGAGAGGAAACGGCATCAAAGAGAGGGACATTAAACACGAGATAGAGAGACAAAAGCCCTTTTCTGCTTCTCTAAGGAGGAAAAACTTAAACAGAGGAGAGAGGGAAACGTATCCTACGTGATCAGAAATAGAAGCATCTTCGATATCGAGCAGAACTGAAGGATGCGGCGCAGAGGGGAAAAAGGAACGATCTCCGAGTCCATTTCGCAAGCTTGGGTGAGGACAAAAGGGATAAAGAAGAACATCTGCTCCGTGTAAATGGTCCCTAAAAAAGAATGCCTATTTGAGGAAGTTGCTTCGAACCAATAAGGATTTGAACGCCGTTTCGTACGATGCAGTTGTATGAACGATTGTATAGCCATCGTGCGATGATAATAAAAATACGAAGAATGGAATGATGGAACGACGATGTTTCGGAAGAATTTAAGATTGGATTGTATGATAAAATCATTCATATCTACGATAAACGGATCCTTAGGGGGGTACAAATGACAGAATACAAAATATAATAACACGTAAACTGTTACGAAAGTGCTCAGTAGAATGGAAAGATAAGCCGACAGAGGGGACACAAAAATAAAGAACAGGAATATACTCATAAAAATGCTTTTCCTGACTACAATAGGATTTGAACAGACAAACATTAAGAGATGAAAACATCGATTTATTAGAGAATTATAAAATTATACACGAGAAATATATCACCGCCAGAGCGTAACATATGATCCAACAATCCTTCTACAGCATAGCTCCAACCTGGTGATACAAGCTGGAGGCACATATGCTCCAATTTAATACCCAAAAGACTCTCGAAAGGGGATTCATGGCTCACCACACACGATGTCCTTCCCATAAACATTTCGCAACATTCTGCCTAAGCAGTACAGATGACCAAAAATGAGAGCACGTAAAAGGGGGGACTAAGAAGGGTAAAATAAAAGAGGCGCGTCCTGCCAGGAAATATAGCCAAAACCTTTTAAAGTGACCCCACGTCTATTGACCCCGGGGTTAATTTCTCCGGAGAGTAAGGGGCGGGTAAGAAGGAAAGAGGGCAGGAGCGAGGGAGGGTGAAAAACCTGGGGAAAAGAGAGAGATCCCTTGTATGATCGGATTAAGCATGATAATCAATTTATCGCCCTCGAGCGTTGATTGCGTGTCGGCAGGAGAGAGAGATTTTTTCGGAAAGGTGGAGACGTTTTCATTGAAAAGATAAATTTCCAGGTGCTTATTATTTTTTAGCAGCGGCGGCTACTGGGAACCACATGCTGGGATTTAACTGAAGAGAACTTTGAACTTTAAATCATATTACAACGCTAGTCACATACGTAGCACTGTAGCAAGTAAGTTTATATGTCGAAAATAAATATCTAAAAATAGCTCCTGAACTTTAACCAATAACGATTTTTAACGCGATAATATTAATTAAATCAGTCGTGTATTTTTAATTGATTATGTTTTCCTACTAATCATGAATTTCTAAATTAGAGATCGAGGATGATAAACATAATCGATTACTAAAATATAAGAATAATAAAAATATCAATTTTACTACCATTTAACAGATGAGTAATATCGAATCCAAATTAAGAAACACCTTCACAAAATAACTCAAAATCGGTTTTGAATATATTTTTATACAAAATGCAGCTCAATAAAATAAAATCTACTGCCTATTTACTGAAATAAATTGAATAACGTGCAGTTAATGATCTTGCGTATAATATTTATTGCTTGAGCGACATACGAACAAGTTTCTAAGCCAGAAAACAAGTATAAACACAGAAAAATTTTATACCTCCGCATAAATAATAGAATACATGTTAACTTCTAAAAAAGAATATTATAATATTTTTCGAATTATTCGCGTAAATAAATAAAACTTACTGAAAATTATCGATTAACATAAAAGATGACGATGTTTTACTTAATTGCATATCAAGCCTATCCATATTCTCACCCCTTTAACCATCCCTTATAATTCTCGTGCCAACTTTAATTACCTCGATAAATTATTTGGAAAGTAATTCAAACTCCGCTAAAAATTTTAAGAAGGGGGGGGCGGTCATAAAAAAATGCTCTCAGGGCGAAGTAGATCGATCTTCGAGCGTGCATTTATATAATCACATTATTCTCGAAGGAGGAAAGACAAGGGGGGGTGTAGGATATGAAATATATATTACTGAGGGAAAAATAGGATAGATTCGTGAGCGTAGGCTGGGGGAATGAGTAAGTGGCATGGATGTGGGATGCAGAGCAGAAAAAAGGGGAAAAGATAAGATTAAGAAGACATTCAGTGCCAGATTGAGACTTACAAGTTTCCCACCAAACAATCGAGAGTCAGACATTGGATTTTATGATCGAGATAAAGAAGAAGTGATTTCATGGAAAAATCGTACAATATCTTGGAGTTGAGATTTTATGGGGAAAGGTTAAAAAAATAACTTAGATAAGTAAAAAGCTCTGACTCCTTAAATGATTTATGATGTTGGAACGAGTGTTGAATACGACCAAACAGAAGAACTAGAGAATTTAAATCAGAAACAAGAGTCCTAATAAATACGTTTAATTGATAAATTAACTGGAATATTTAACAAAAACTTTTGGATGAAGAACTGTAGCCCCTTATCATAAAATAATAACAACATAATATTAACAATAAAAACAAAAAAAATCGTCTATAAATTAGTTTCTCTTCAGCAACAAAATCCTTAATAAAACACTGATTCAAACACTGGTCTATGAGATAGGACTGAATGAAACTGGTCTGAATACGTACGTAAACATACGTACGATACGAGATGAGTACGAGGATATACGAACGAATCCACAAAAAAGTGAATTTCGGTATCCGTAAACGCTACAAATATCTCATACAACTTTACGACACTTATTTACGAACGTATCCAAAATATTTCAGGGCCCATGGTGCATTAAAAAAACCCTTCCAAAACAACCCTAAGTGATTCGGGACGCAAACCTCTCACAGCGGGGATATACAGATACTTCACGTCTACAACAGCTGGAGGAAACCGTATGTTCTACCAAGATAAGCCGGGAGTGAAGTAAATTTATAAACTAATATCGCCTTCGTAAAATAAAAAGCTGGTGGTGGGATATATGAAGTGTATAACTGCGGAGGGAAGGTCGAGAGAGAGCGATAATGGAGACATCTTTCGGTGCGGGAGCGAATAAAAAAAGACGACCGGAAAAAAATGGAAACAAAACAATGTCGGCAGATGAGAGTTTGTGGGAGACTTAGCTAAGGAGAGGGATGGGTTGAAGGGTTAGAAAGAAGACCACCTACTCGCTTCCGCCTACAGCCCACGCACTCCGTTGACCCCCTCCTCCTTCTCCTACCACACTCCCGAATCTATGGAAACACCCGACCCACGGACACCCAAAACTTCCTCTTCGTGCGACACGCACCGTAAGAGCAACACGCTACTTGAACGTAAACAGGGACGGGAAATATCTGCTCGACAAGTCCTTAAGACGGGATATTTACGTTTCGGAAGATGAAACACCGTCAAGTGCGTGTAATGATGGAAAATATCCAATCTAACTGATCTGGGATAGACTCCTCTTCTTTCCTAACGTCATTAAAGAGTTAAATTCAGCTATGTATTACTGAATTTCATAGAGAAAGACTATATTTAACTAGCTACATTTTGTAAGTTATAACGGGGATTTTTGGGAAAATATTTCAACCGCTCTCATAGAAAAACATTCTGTGAAAAAGGAAATATTCCTAGATAAAGAATTCATCTATCTAAATTGAATACTAATGGGCAATACTTGGAACTTCACGATCTATGTCTGTGTTGTACGATCTAACTGTCCATATTTTGTAAAGTTTTCTGGTTATTAAAATATTCTTCCATTATGAGCTATCCCTTAACATTAAGCTTTAACTAGCAAAAACTGACGTAACCCAATTTGCCTCCTTACAATGGTTTAAAGAGAGGCTTGTGAAAAGAGCAAAACAAGAAAAATAAAAAGAGCTTATGGGCTTCTACGAAGTGCTGATCCAGCTTTAAGACGAGGGCATCATTGATGTCACAACTAGTAAGAGGAGAGCGTCCCTTAACGACTGCACTTCTACATGTAGAACGAGCTGTCACCACGCAAACATACTTTTCACGGAATGGTCGAGAATGTCAGGTTGAGAAAAAAGTTACCCACCATAAAATTACGCAATAGTACTTTTAAGACTTTAAATCGTTGTCTTGAGAGTAACTGCTTCAATTTCCTTAACTTACCAGTAAAGAATAAAAAATTAGCTTTGAAACAAAGTAACGTATGGATTTATCCACTATTTTTGACACGGTATTATTTATATCATGGAGTCTATGATATTTTCTTCCTCAGACAAGGAGAGCTTTTTGCCTCCATTTTTACCTGATTGAAAGTTTGATCTTAAGCATAAATCGCAGAATTTTAGACGTAAATGTATATGAAATGGCGATGAGAAAATAAATACCCTACTTCCATGAACAATCTTTCCATAACCCTTTTGTCAAAGAAAATAAATGAAATGATTAAAGGAATACTTAAACGTTCAACTACGAAAGATTGATTTATAGACTCAAACGCAAACAACTAGAAGGACATGTCCATGGCGGGACATAAAACCATAGTACGTCAACCCATAAGTCATGGCTAGATACGAAAGTTATTTTCCCAGGCCGACATGATTGGGTTCTCGAGTAATAAGAAACAGCAGCGGAGCAAACTCTCAACCCCAATGAGTAGCATCGCATTATGCCCTTAAATGGCACGAGTTTGAGCGCCGTGCTGCATTGTTAAAACCTCGGATACATTGCGCCATTGTCACGGAGAGAGAGGGTTGCGCGCGCCGCCATGATTGTTTCCCGTCCCGTCTCGAAAATTAGAACAATAAAATCGCGCAATTATGTCAAGTGCATCGCAAAGCTCTTTCTTCCGAACAATAGCACTCGCACAGCAGGGAAAAACACAAGGTGAGAGCGCGGTAGAGCACCTCCTCCTTCAGCCCTCCACTTGAAAAAATATCCGGCTCAAAACAAAACACGCCCTTTCGCGCGCTTGCCAAATGCTACGGCTCCGCTCGATTAGTCACCGTTTTTTAAACTTATCCCATTGTTCGCGGCCAGGATTGCGAAACCTACGTCTTTTAATAAACGCGCGGAAAAATAATGAAGCGGACTCACCTTCCGGCAAAAAGGATGTCTACGTGAGTACTAGATGGAGCATTGTTCCCAAATCATATTCCGATTCACCGGAAACGCTTCCTCGCGAAGAAAAAATCTTTCGCTTAAGAATCGGGTAATTTCGGAGATAATATCAGCGGAAGACCCCCTTATAAATGTTGCAGTACTTCCATTGTATTGAAATTAAACGTAAGTTACCTCAAGCATACAAAAATATTAAAAACGTTTAATTATAATATTCCTATGATGTACATGTAAACATTCAGTACGCAATTCTGGGGTGAATAATTACATTAATACGAAGACTCTCACGGACGTTGAATACTAAATAGCTTAATGCTGAGCCTTTTCAATGAGAATTCATTTTGATAACGACGTATTTGAATTCACGATACTGATCATAATATTCAAATAATACTTGCTTGTTACGTTTGTAGTGGTACTAACATAAATTAATAGTGCTAAATTGCTATTTGACAGAAAAATTATAGTATAATAGGAAAATGAAGAGATGACAATATTATAATTCACCGTATTTTATTTTGGGTATAAATAAAATTCCATAATAATCACATAACTTAAAAACATATCGAGGAAACTATTAAATTTCCTTTTACGATTTCAAACAACGATTTCAATAACGTGAGATAGAAACTGAAACAATGTTTAGATCTACAGCATCCGTAACAAATACGGCAGAAACCAATTTATGATACATTCTCCTCTTCAATTCCGTTATGCTAATAATTCTAGTCTAACATGAGGGGGATAAGCTATAGAGATACTCGTTCTAGACCCATTCCAAGTCCATAACCCTTACGTTTGGAGGCGAACGTAGCAGGTAATCAACGAGCAATTCTTCTCTAAATATGACAAATGGGGGATTCAGTAGGGGTGCGAGGGCAATGACAAAGGAGGGATATTTGTACAAGTCTAGGGTCCCACCACCTGATCACACCCATTTTTTACGACTGCCTATCCGGAAGCAGTATTGCACAGCATCCTGTCGACATGAAATATCGCATCCTTGGCCGACAAGGGTTATTGAGGCTCACACAATCACGCAAATCCAAAGAGATGAATTAACGAGGCCAGAAGTCTTCGGAACGGAACGATCCGTGTGACGTTCATTTCGCCACAATGGCCCAATCACATCGGTAATAAATTTGACTTCGTGAAAAAATGTTTTTGAGAGAGAGAGGGTTAAAGCGAGTAATATAGGAAATCGGTTCTGCAACAAATAAAAACGCGTTCGCGTAAATAAAACAGTGTCACTGACAACAGAAGGGCACTCAGGATTAGAAGGGAGGACATTGACGAATGAAAGCACGTACTTAATTCGTATTATTTTTCTTAAGCTCGAGACATGGTGTTAAGGATTATTTAAGGGAGGATATTGTGTACGTAAAATTCACCTTTAGATCCTAAACTTAGCTACAGTTAATTGCATGTAATGCTTTGAACACGAAACGTCAACAACCAATTTAAATTTCAAATGTTTAGGATGATTATTAAGATCGTATAATTCGGTAATGTACAATATGTTAAAGGTACTCTAAGACGTGTATGAAATACATTACCATAAGAAGAAAATTTTCTTGATGTGGACATTAATTAAAGGAGATGAGACTTAAGGAAATCAAAAAATTGTAGTTCCTCTATACGATTAATCCATTTAAAGCCTTTCACTCAATAAAACACAAACATTTGCGTACGTATAATACCAAGAATGATAGGAAAGCGATATAATAAGAGTATAATTCATAATAAAGAAGCTTAACCTGGGAGATAATTTAGAAATATACATCTAAAGTAAATAGTCAAGTATGATAAAATTTTAAGCGAGGAGAAAAAAAATTCTCCCCGGCGGGGAATCGAACCCCGGTCTCCCGCGTGACAGGCGGGGATACTGACCACTATACTACCGAGGACAGCTATTCAAAGATGTTCAAGTTAAGAAGAGATTATTCCGAATAATACAGCTACTAAGGGTATTAACAGTTCGAGAAACCCAACGCTAGAGCAATTAAAGACTTGGACAGATCTCAATATTTTCCTTGGCAACCAATCACGTAGCACAACTCAGCCTCGAGACGTATTTTCACCTTTCACCCGAACCATAAATAATTAGCTCGTACGTCAGTGGAACCCCATTTCGTCACACGAACAACAACCCATCCACTACCCACACCGCCAGCTACGAACAACGCAATCTGTTTCCACGCATACCTCTCGTACATCAATCGATATTCGAACGGGTTTAATAGACCCCTACGGCTAAATCCTCCACCAGACTTTGGAGAGAGAGAGAGGGGACGCGTGCTCTATGTTGTACGCACGTCTGGCTTTCTATTCCACCCATCTTTTTTCTCTTTTAATCCATCATCCCGCCATACACTACCACCTGCCCTCCCACACCACCAACACAACCGGAGGCTGGGGGCATCTCGTGGGCGGTTGACCCCGGCTTCCACCGCGATCTATCGAATCCCGCACTATCGATGAATCGAAGTCAAGGATCGAGATGACAAGACCTGACTTTTGTGTGGCGGCGCGGGAGGTACGTCCCGGGAAATGATTGATGGAGCGACCGTGACGGTAGGAAACCCACGCGTGTGTCGGTGCTGTATGAAAGGAATATGGACTACTGAGAAGAAATGACTCTTAATCGGGCCCCATTTATGGAATCGGAATGGGGCGATGCGGAGGCATTTGCGGGTTGTTTGAGGGCGACCTCCCAGGGCGATAAAAGCTCCTTGATTTTAGGCGCCGATGAATCCGGTCTCGATACGGAGCACGTAGAGAGATAAAGGTGACCCGTGGAGAGTTCCAAGGCAGCGTCCTTATAAAATGACAGAACAGACTTCTCGGAAATTCAAGGTGGTCCGACACGACGATGAGTATCGAAAATTATACACTACTCAGGAAAAGAGACACTTCAGAACATATATGGTAGGCTTTACTAGCCTCTCACAATAAAAAATCAACCCCTGGTTCATCTACGAGTTTATTGTAAAACATCGATTAGCAAACTACCTTTTTCGTAATTTTAGTATCAATGTAATTGCAATAAAATTTAATTTTGCATCTGCTTTAGGGCACTCCGACAATTATAATTTCGACAGGAAGCTTAGGATTATCTCCGTGAGTCATTTCTTAAGTTTTAGTGAATGCGTGGGCGTACCGTGGGCGATATTATGTTAGGAAGCGCGTAGGAAGAGCAAGGCCCGCTATCTAGCGTTGATATCGTCGCAAAAACGATAAGAAGTATGATTTTTCGTAGCGCAATTTTAAATTAAACTGCTTGTATGATCAAAATAAGACCTGCTTACATATAAAATGAAGTGCTTCAAGTTCGAGAAGTTTACGAATAATGATATACCCTTCACTTGCATTTCGGTGAATTCATACTCTACTCCGCTAATAAAGCATAGACGAGTTGTAAAAAAGAACTTGTACTTAAAAGAAGGTTGTTACAGTTGGTTATTTACTATTTATGAGGATATGAATTTTCATCTTTAACGAACATATCGGTATAAGCCAATTTGACGACAGGTTGCCGTCCATATTCTGAATCGATTTCGCTATAAGATCATTCATGTAAGAAACATGTTCAAAACACTCTAAAATAACACGATGGTTTAAGATGCATCACATTACCATAAATCCAGTTCTTAATCCCTCAAGTAGAGGTATAGGTCTAAATCTTAATTCGAATGAAACATCGCTCTGCTTACCTGAAAGTAAAAAGAAAACATAATTAGTTATGAATATGATTCTAGATTAAATAACAAATCAATCAGTAACAATAACAATCATCAGTAACATCTAAATTCATCAAAATATATTTCTTTTAGTTTACTGAACAGTTACATTTGATTCCATCATTCAAATTACCCTTCAGCACCCTAAATTTATAGCCTAAAAATTTAAAGTTAAGCTGATAAGATCTATTTGGAATAACATACAATAAAATATGCAAATCTGACATCTCTCAACGCCATCATTAATCCTTTCCCATAAACATCATACATCTTTACGACCCCTACAATAAAACCATGATTCGAAGGAACCAGGAAACACAAGCATCCGAAAGTGTGACTTAAACACATGTACGCGAAATTGTTCGGATTCAGTTTTCGGGCGTCGGACAAGGAAGTGTGACCCGCCTCCTATTTAAGCCATTAAAAAAGCTGACCCATTTCCTCATCCGTCCAACGACTGCGGCGGGAAACGGGATACATTATACCTTCATTGGGAGAGATTGAAGCCATAAAATGTTTCTTCTGGGGTAGGAAGGAAAGAGGACTCACGTCCCCAAACAGAAGCTTTGAGTTATGCGACGATTATGTGAAGAAATTAAGCTGTTGAGAAACTAAGGCCTTTCGGCTGAAATTACAGAATATCCTCTATGGACATGTACCATCATGGGAACCGATTCTCTGCAAGAACAGATACAGGAACGTGAGCAGGGTATAGTATAAGTTCTTTAGCTAAAATTACGTATTTGGCTTCATTTTCATTATAAATTTAATGGAGACAAATTAGTTAAAAACTTCTGTACGATTATGGCTCTCTGTGAATTATTTTCCTGCTGTACTTATTATTTTATGATTAATGAACGTACGTATACTTAGAAAAAAACGTATAAACTCGTTCGTTGCATCATATTACAACGTACAAGGATCTTTAGGAAAGCAAATGTAGTAGAATTTGTACAGAATTCTCCAAAAAAATGGGGAAAACTCTACAAAAAGCAGTTGGACAACACAGAAACTGAATGAATAATGCAGCTCTTCAATATTGTCTTCATGACACCGCGGAAAAACTGCATCATTCATCATCTTAGAAATCAAATCACTCCCCTTAAACCTTTCGTAAAGTCGATGGAGTACTGTAAGGAAAACCAAGAAGCCTTCGTGCTATAAATATCACCCCGAACTATCAATCGTCAATATACGTACTCATAAATTCAACAAATGACTTCCGATTCCCGTACTTCCACCTAATCTCACTGATTACCCGCACCTTAGAGAGAGGGGGACGTTACGTATAGAACCCAAAGAAGGAGCTGAATCGAACGCGTACACGAGACTATGTTATGAGAAGCGTTCGGGTAAAGGTTTACGGAAGACATCTGTCGTGGGGAAAGGGGTTCTGGACGAGAGAAAGGGGTGTGTAGGAAGTGGGAGGAGGAAGTGGGCGACCGAGTCCACGAGGCGGAAGAGCGCCTCTCTAGTTCGACGTGTACGCAGACTAAAAATGCATCTCCGATTCATAAATATTTAGGTTGATAGAGAGAGAGAGGATGTGCTCCTTGGCGCGGAGGGACGTGTAACTGGTGACTTAACAATGAAGCGTGACAAGGTAACTTCCGCTCTGGACCATGAGGCCTTAACGCAACGCAAAAAGATCCTTCTTGAAAGCATCATGAAGGGTAAGGAGTACCGGGGGGCGGGGATGCTTAGCTCGCAAAAAGCGGCCACCCGAGTAAAAGGGGCGACGTAGGGAGTTCTGCAGAGAGGCTGCATTGTAAACAGAGACGCCCGTCATGTGGTCAGACCAGTATCCACGAGGAAGCGGCAAGGTCTTCCCTTCATTGGCAGAGAATTGGAAAATTAGTGCCCACTCATTAATGAGTAAGGCTACCTTCGGAGAGTTGCTTTGGAATCTACGACTGCGTGGGAGTAAGAAGAGAGCACGATTACGAAATTGGAATTGTAGTGTTTCATTCGGACGAACCCACTGGGATGTGGAAAACTCCTACGCACGAAAGTAGGCGATATAACATAAAAGGACACGCGTCTTTTATAAGCTCCTTATAAGGAAAATTAAAAAGCACGAATGTTACAACTTAGAGTAGTGTTTGAAAACCAGCGACATTAAAACCCAACAACGCATAGCTACTTTTCTAATAGCCATAAGGCACGAGTTGAAGAGGGACAGCGATGGGTGTCGAGCACTGTTATGAAATCATTGAGTCACAGGTTAAATAGACACATCGAAGGATAATGGTCAAAGATAAGGATCGGACGCTGTCAGTTGATAACGTCCAAAAATTGATTCATTATGTCACGATAAAGAAGCTTTTGCAACGTACCAGATTCAGTGGGAAATAGATATAAAACGGAGCACGTATTTTCTAATTGATAAATAGTAACATTCTGAATGCATATGAATTTTAAACACTTCAGAGTATATACTCCGAACTTAGAAAAGAACATTATAATTTCTTATGCTGGACAAAGACACACTTAGTCTAACAAATGAGGAATGATATTTATGCAATGTAAAATATGATGCAATCGTTTGTTATTAGAATGAAGAAGTTAAACTGAAAATTTCAATATTAAAAGAACGTATTTATTAGAGAAAAATCTATATTTTATATTATATTATAGGTCATAGGCGGACCGTTATAAAATCACCCATTAGATAAACGTGAGAAGCAATTTAATGGCCAACCATATAACAACACCAAGATAAATAGTGGAGAGCATAAAATAATATCACTGATCTCTGATCCGATTACAATTTCACCCTTGACGGAAATAAGGTATAAGCGATGAAATCTTAAATCACAGAGGCGAAGAAATGAATGATTACCCTTTCAAAAAATGAGACATCTCGTTCGATAGGTTAGAATCAATGAGATAAATCCACAAACGCCACGGCTATCACGTAAGGTCACGCGACTAACACATCAAGCTATCGTTTTATCTGCCAAGAAAACCTCTTGCGACGCTTGAATCTTTCATTCAGAGCTTAGAATCACGTGACCTATCGTACGCTTCCATCCGTGACTGGGAAGAATCCGGGCTTTTGTAGCATCCAATCTCGCATTGCGAGAAGGATTCTCGGAATCCTATACCTACGTCTCCTCGTACATCATCTTGAGATGTGCACAATGGAAGAAGCAGCTCCCTCCTTCTCCCGTACGCTAATGTGCGATTAAAGGAAGACATTATTCTTTCTTAGCTTTGATGGATTCGTACGTTATCGAGACATTGGAAGATCATAAATCTACCCGAATATGAAGATGAATGGAGAAGAGTGGAGAAACATTAAGACGTCAAAGAGCATCGCAAAATAACAGCAGTGGGTGGAGAGGACGATATGGTACATTTAGGAAAATTCTATACGCTTTAGGAAAGAATAGAAAACTTCATATCTTCAAAGGTTACGCAGAAATTAAAACATCATTCGCATTCTCAACTACGACTTAAGATCCAAAAATTATTAAGCCATATATTCAAAATAAGTGTGATTATATTCGTAGAAAATGTTGTTGCACAACTCAGCACTAAATTTTTTAATTGAAACCCTGGAAGTTTACCGTCAGCATATTTAAGACTATCAGAAATTATTGCTACTAATTCAATATACTAGAAATTTGTACATATAGAGAAAAAAGCAATTTGACAACGAGTTGCGACTTCATTCTTTAGGTAATTCTCCAGTAGCTATCTTTCTTGCAGAAATGTCCATTGCACCATTTGAACAGGAGAGTTGCTCGTAGCATTTAAAGGGACAATGCAGTACACATTAGTTAAAAATTTAATCCTACTTAATATTAAGAACTAGAAAATCGTTAAGAAGTTAATGAAAAGATGACAGCACAGTTCTAATCCAAAATTCCAACGAAAGTAAATTAATACGTCAACTCTCATATGCAACGCTTAAAGCAACAAAAAATATCCACTTCTTATTACGCGATGACTTCATCACGTGGAACGCAGCCATTCGTAAATAAGCAAATAAATCACCCGCAACCGCAGATGAAAGAAAGCGACCGTATAAATCTTTATTACTTCAGCTGCACTCGTTATGGGATGAAACTGACTCCTTGAAACTTTCCCCTTGTATGGGAAACGGCGGGCATCGCGAACGCAGGACCTGTATTTCCATTTCCTTTGGACGATACACTCTGTCTGCAGAGTGAAAATACGGGGCTGAAAAATGAGTAAGATGAAGGGAGCGGAGAAAACGGAAATGAGAAAATGGGATAGCGGATATAAGGCAAGGAGGAAGCTCAGGATCGCGTTGATAGATGAGGGTTAACATTGGACGTGTCGGGGAAATCCTTGGACGTTCGGATTTAGTGTAAATGAGTTAGAAAAGGGTCTTCTCTACCAGCAGATGATGCATTTTCTTCCAGATTCTCCGCTCTTCTCCCTCGCCCATGAATCGGTGCATAAATATTTCGATGAGTAGGGGGGAGTGAGCCTTTAGAAAAAGGTTTCCTGTCTTCTGCTAATTGAAAAGCGATGCGGGTTGATTAAAAATCTTGAAAGAATGCAAACAGATTCGAAACGGTGACGAAAGGGATTCTGTAAGTAAGCTGCCGGTTAATTGAAAATGGGTTCAAAAGATCCAAGTAAGTGTCGCCTTTAATTAAAGCCCGGACAAAATATTCAAAGAGGTAATTAAAATTACGAAGCGAATGTGTAAAGTACAAAATAAACTGTAATGAAAACAAGCGAAAGAATTCTCTGTCTAATCATTCTATGAGAACTCCTTTTAAGACAGATTTTTTTCTTAGAAGTTGAAAACTTGAGAGTATTAAGGTCGAATAAAAGACATCACCAAAGGACCTGTGGAAGGAATCCGAATAAAAATATGATCGACTTCCTTTAAAGTAAAGTACTTCCTTTTAATTAAAAATTCTAAACTCGGAATTCATTTACTTAAATGTAAAATGAGGAAAGGAAGCTGAATCCATTAAATCTTATATCCTTCAAACAGCTTAAAGTTCACATTCTAAAGTCACGGAATAAATTCAATAGCCTTAAGTCATTAAAAATTTAAAAATACTAATTAAAACTCAATCCTGAATTTTTAAAAAAGCAAATTACTGAGAATTTATCCCAAAAGACAGGACATAGCAATATTTAGCACAAAACATTAAAACTCAATTTAAATTTAAACAAAGAAAATACGGTGGGAGACGATTTAATTGAGGATAAAATTACATTATCATCGAATTCTCTCACGCAGAAAGCTAATGACTTGAAAATTACGTTTTCTGGATAATGGTCTTTAACATATCTCTGTCTGTCTCTATCTATCTTTAACACCATAATTTCTGAGGATTTCACTCCGTACAGTACGTATTATTACTTCTTATGAATCCACATATAATAATAGACTAAATATTAGACTAAAATAGAGTGCCATCATCCTCATCAGTAAATGATAATGAATCGGTTTAGAAAACGTTAAGTCATCACGAGCTTTTAGCTCAAGTAAAGAGAAGATCTCTTCCTTGAATAACAAACAGAAAAGCATCCATCCTAGTGAAAGATGATCTTGTAACCGAGCGCATAACCAACGAAGGAACAACATCATTCCGTTTATACACGATAGACTTCACTTCACGACTTCACCCATATCATTCCGCGGAATCCGCGGAAACGTAAGCACACCGCGAGTATGTTATCTCTCCATATAGGTCGCTGCGAGACATGCCTGAGATCGCGGCTTTTTCAGGGCTACCGCTGATGAAGAGATTTCCAGATGCTGTTGCAAAACACGCCTCTGCTCTACATTCCTTGTGTGAGCGTATTTCATTCGCACCTTGTTCACGTCGAGTTGGGATCATTGTTCGAGTGATTGCGGGAGAAAACAGAAGCCATAGTAAGAGAGAGAGCTTATGAACCCAAGGTTGGAAGAGATCGCGTTTTTGATCGCCGAATCGGCACGAGCGTGTTTCCAGGCGCCGATCGGCTTCTTATCGATGGATAGTGGTTGATATACGTCGCCCTCCTTTTTCGCCGTTCCTAAATATATATCCTTGAGCTTGTTAAGGAAGGAAGCGATGTTCTCGGACGTTGATTATCCTCACGTCTATCGCAAGGTTCGCCGTGTTCTAAAACGCGAATATCTTAAGCTGATATCTCTAGAAGAGATGTCCGTATGTTATGAATAGAATTAAGGATCCCGATCAATGTTCTTGAGAATCTATGAGGTATCAACTGTTTTGGGATGAGAAATCAGAAAATTTATTCTGCGCTGTGAGAGAAAAGGCTGGTTAAAAAAGCCAGAACTTTCTCATATTGAGTTTCACCTCAGTAATATATGACCTGAATTTATTCATTAGTTAATCTTCAAAAAGCATAATTATTAAGTATCGGAAGTAAGAAAAAGAAAATCAAATCCCTTTAAAATAATAAAATATAAAGGCTGATATTATTAATGAGAAGTGATCTATACATATTTACGTTACGAAAGAGAAGCAAATTTTGAAAATTATTTTGAATCAGATTTTTATTTAATGCACTAAGCTCTTCCAAAAAGCAATTTTCGTACTTAACGTGAGGATTATACCTCCTAAAATACATTCATAGGGTAATACTTGGCATGACATACTTGGAGCTGATAAACTTCATACCTTCCTGTTCAAGAATTCCTAAGTACAAGCTTTTCCTTTAGTTCATAATTTTATAATTCATTATATTATAATTTAAAAAAATACAAATTATATCCATTTATCTGTAAGGACTATGAATATTTCTCGTGATATATAAACATCAAAAAATATTCCATGACACAGAGACTGATAAAAAAAGTATAAGACACAACAGATTCAAACAAGCAAAAGAAGAAGAACATGATGACAAAAGAAATAACAAATCATAAACGTTGAAGAAAGAAAGAAAAAAACTACCACTGAAAGAATAGATGATATATGATAAGTATATAAATATTCATTGTAAGAGAGATAGATGCAAGGAAACAGCACTTGCAAAAAAAGGTCAGGGAATATATACATCATGTGAATGAGTATAAAGGACAGACAGCAAGAATGTATACGCATTAGGGCCTTCTGAATTAAAGGGAAATTCACTCGACGTCGGTTTAGGAATGATAAAGCGATTTATCGATCGGTGTGTCCCGAGGATATATTCCAGATAAAGTTATACCCGGCGTTTGAAGGTCACGATTTCGGTTCGTAAATGGAAATGCGGTGGATAATTTATTCGCTTCGAACCGAGATTAAAGGACTCTGAAAGGACGTATGGAACGCTCTGAAGCCAACATCTAAGTTCATTACACAGAGCGTTTGCCTGCATAAAAGGAACATCCTCATTTCCGGACTGCTAACTCGGCGAAAATTTCCACTGTTAAGTAATGAACCCATGGAACGAAGGCTGAACTTTTGGTTAGAGAACTTGAGGGTTATTCTTTATGCAAGTTTCAAGTCTGAAAAGGTCTATATTATTTCGTCACAATTGTAACTCGTTATACAATGAAATGTTAAAAAATATATTTCTGCTATAAATAATACACATATAAAATAAATTAAACTGCTTAGAAACATGATTATAATTAAATATATTCTTTCCAAATGAAGCGTAACAGTCAGATGTAATCAATCATTAGAGCACACTTGGTGTTCATTAGTAATCAGGTACATAAAAGACATCACGAATTTGAAAGGACGACTAATATACGATAGATAAAACATTTAGCTTTCATGATATAATATCTGAAAGAATGAATAGATTTTCAATAACAAACTAATTTAAATATACATTTTACTAGATGATTAAAATTGAGAACCTCCTTATTACTATAACAAAGATTCGTGAGGATCAATCAAAAAAGGGAGTGAAGTAATTCATGTCTGAAATTAACATCGTTATAAAGTCACTAGAGAGAGACAAAAATTCTAAATAGGGCTAACACAATCTTGAACGGACTATAAGACAATGAAACACATGAATAATGTTTAAGAACAACAATTATATAGCCTTATGTATGAAATGTCCATTATCGGAAATAAGTTTAATTTACTATCTCATAATAAGCACATTCCCCAATTATAATCTCGTACACCCTCAAACCTCGCTTTAGCTCTATATAGTACAGTATACTATAGCGAGTTAATCTCGGCAACGGAAACCCTGGCTGTTTACGAACCTTCGAAACCATTGATCGAACCTGTCATCGAGAAGGTTGCACTGCGCGAGTTACGCCTATTACTAATCCAATTTCGGAAGGCCGATGCACATCGTTGTGCTGACGGTGCGGAAGAAAACTAGAGCACAACCCCTATAGAGAGAGAGAGAATACGTCAACTGACGCGGGATGCATGTGGAACATCTCTTTCCCACACGCATCCATTAAATACGATCTAATTTCATACGCCCGCCGTAACGCGCACCCTTCTCGCGCGACTACAAAACAAAAGCAGTTTTTTTCCATCCACCCCCGCCTGAGAAGGCGGCTATTTCGAGACACGCACCCCCGGACGTTGAATAATAAAAAAACCGCGACTCTTTATTCACGAAGATTTTCTCATAATCGAGGCAGGAAGCTCCCACTCCTCCCCCGCGGACACCGCAGGAATAAGGAAGAAAATTAATTCAGCGGCAAACCGCACTGTTCACCCGGCGACGCTTTAATATCCGGTTACGTTGCCTCCGTCCATCCTCTCATCTTCTGCCCTCTCGATACCGCTTTACCTCCATTTAATTTCCTCTTCCAAGCGCTGATTTCCTCCGCTAATTTCCTTAAGGTCTATCTTGATCTCTTCGTTGAGAGAGTACTCGGCTGGATAAAGCTCGAGGATCGATCTCTCCGACTCGATTATCTCCGATCGGTAACTATAAACGACGAGTTAATACGCGAGATTTTGCGTGTACGGACTGACGTTGATGAGATTTACTCCCTATACGAGATGGAAAATGCGCCCATTTGCGGTTATTAAAAGTATTGTGAGTCGTGTTCATTCTTTGGAGGCGTGCGCCATCGGATTTACGAAAGGAAAATCCATTCCATTAGCACTGCAAGAAGTGAGACCTCGACAATAAAAAATGATTGATAAGTTTCACATCAGATTACATTAAAATAAAAACATAGATAAATTATGCAACGCGGGTAACGAAATAAAGATCATGAACCGATTATTGAGAAAAAGTTTTCATATTCGAATGTTTTATCAAATAAAGAACATTAAAAGTTAAAAAACAGAATTCGATACATTATAACAAATGTAGATTAATCACTTCCCTTTCTTTAAAAAATTGGTTGCCACTATCAATTTAGTTTAGTTGAGCAGGTTTATCACTCACCCTTTCTTTTCGTGGATGTTTTCCTGATGGGTCACATTTTTTTCCTAAGAGAAATGTTTTCTTAAAGCCCATATTGCATCCCATCTTTCCCATTATTTTGTATTTACATTGCATATGATTCTCGGTACGTATTTCATGTCGAAAAAGAATAAGAGACTAATTAGTCTAAATGACGCCTTAATAATAAATATTTTTACTTTTATTTATATTTTGAGGAAAAAATAAATCTAACCTATTTGAGAAAACTACCAAATTAACGTTAATAATTAATAAACGTCAATAATTAACGTCTTCCATCTGAGGTTCAATCTCTCACAAAGAAAAATAATTAGTTGTTAGCAGCTTTCGGACTAAAAAACTACCTTCAACGGTATAGCTTAAGATACAGTAAAAATTGCCCTTATCAACATTTAAATATTTACGTGCTTCTTTCCACTTAATTTAGATACGTTCCACTTCCAAACAACCATGAATTTACATTATTGAATACAATGTAAGATTTAAAGGCGAACTACTAAATAATGCAAATAAAAAATTTTTGAGCAACATAAAAAAGAAATGCTCAAACATCGATCGAAAATTTCTCTGAATAGAAAGCCATTCTTCAGCAAAGGTTTCATCACCACCGAGTCCAGTAATTTTTTTGGACGTCATTCCTCAGAAAAAAACGCACAAAAATCACAAAGGTCATCACACCGTAACGTTGGTATTAACGTGCGGAAAGAGACTCAGCATGTAATAATTGGGATACATTTGAATATCGCGTCTGAGAACATCGCGTCTCACACGTGCATCGGGGAACAAAAGGGGTTGAAAATTACACTTTGATATTATAAAGGAATGAGCGGAAAGGAAACGCGTGTGAAAAGCCCTACGTTACGATGCGCTTTCTTTGCCTCCACAACTAAGAGATTTCGCGCTTCGAGTACGATGGCATAATATTTTAATGACGGAGGGGGAGTGCTGCCATTTCGGGAAGATGCCTCGCAAATGAGGACGAATGTGTGTACGCTCGCCCGAATAAAATCCCATGCTTTGTTGCGGAACATACGACAAAAACTTCCCACGTTTTTTTAAACTCTATTGAAGTCTTTATAAAAATAGAACGATTGATGCTTTGGTTGATAATAAATCGAGTGTCTATAATAGACGTGTACACAGGAGAATTTAATGAACAAATAGACGAAAGCAGGAATAGGTTTTAATAAGATGAAAGAACACTTTGTCCCTTTAAATATCTATCTTGCTTGGAAAATGAATATGCATCGTTACTACGGAATATATCACGATAATCATAATATCTCAATTATTACCTGGAGCAAAAAACATACTGCTATTTTATTCTAGCTGATACGTAAGTTTACTTTTAAACAGTTTCTTTTCCTATCATCAATCAGTATCATCTTAGAAGATAATTCTAGCTTCTTCTGAAAATCAGATCGGTAATATTATTGGAATTAAAATGCGGTTAATGGAAACCTATCACTACATTACATACTTTTGGAGACTAATTAACGAGCTAACAATTCAAATTACACCGGAAAAAGCATATTTAACTTTATAATCTTTCAAAATTATAGGCTTTTATTGAAAATCCTGTGCTCTACGTATATATATGAAGACAATTTCAACCGATAAATTTAATTTCTAAAAATAGTCGGACATCCAAGAGTTAAATGATAATAGACTAAACATCATAGATAGAATCACAACGATTTCCATAAGGAGGAACCTAGTTTGCAACATTTTCTTTACGAAAAAAACAACACATTTAATTACGTAACTTATGAATAGACTTCAAACGCTTTTAATGTATCCCTTTTTTAGCACGCATTAAAAACTTCCTCCGCACAAAATCAGGGCACCTTTGATACCGCGCGAAGGCCCATCCTCTATTCCAGAGAGAATCCCTCACCATCGGATAAACACCTCCCCGTCTGGACTTTGAACACGCCCAAATATTACTCCAGAAGTCGCGGTCAGATTAAAACTGCACCTCGCTTTCACGGATCCTTTAAACTCGCTCACTCTCAACAATATCCTCAAACGCCCGAAGTAGTAAATTCAACAAACCGATAAAAATGGGACGCATTAAAGCTGCTCGATCCTTCAAACATCGCGACGCGGCATCTCGTTCTTTCCGCGCCCTTTCGACATATCTGGGTCACATTCGTACTGAGAGACGACGTCCGAACGTGTGCTTTTATAGATTTCCTTCGAGATGCGAATACACGCTTTCGATCCTCGGATTGCGTTGAGAATATCGCTAGGCAACGAAAGGGCTGAAATAGTTCTGAAGAGTGCGATGACGGCCGGCATCACGATTCCGTGCACGACGAGAGATGACTTATGACATAATGGAGTTCAATCTATAGTAGGTGTCCCTTAGCGGCGAGAAATCTCTTGGACTGAGCTCGACAAACGACGGGCCTAGTTTTCTCGTTTAACCTTTGGCATTAGAGCGGTCTTCTAAAGAAAGGGCGTCCGGGAAAAAGTACGTTGCAATACGGTTCGAGAAATATGACGGAGTTGAGCGATCTATAAGAGTGACTGCACGAGAGTAAGGAACACATGTCAGCGTATTATGATCGAAACTGGAGGATGACTACGCGGAGTATAATATCCTTAAGTCATACTTTAAATTACGAAGAAAAAAGTAAGATTTAGCAGGTTCCATTCCAGTAGAGTGAGTGTGGATCATAAAATCAGTGATGAGAATACAACTGATTTTATAATTAAGGAAGTATAGCAAAATTTACGATAATTTTTAGATTCTTATCATTTATTCAATTCAATATTTTTAGAGATCTGTTAAAGCGTTTTTTAAGGATTTTAAAGTACACTTATTACACTTTGTTCTATTACTATTTCACTTGGTCAGACTTATGGCTAAGAAAACCTACGTAACTGGTCTATCACGAATCAAATAAATATTTTTCTGATTGCATATCTCATACCAACATCCGACCTGCTATGTTAATCAAAAAAGTAAAACTAAGAGGAATATTCTTTCTGTAAAAATATACCTTCAAGAATCTCATCAGATTAAAAATGACTTTTTAAAAATAATTTTATTCTTGGTATAACAAGGGTTGAACCCCCGAAATTCAGTTTCAGACATGAAATCAACAATTCGAAAGGCAACTATAATTTTTTCACTCATCATATTCCTTCATAATAGCAAACAAACACACCGATTTTCCGTACACCAACTAGAACTAAAACGCGCGTTAGATCTAACAGTACGCAATCAACTCCAATTGTTTGAATTTCCATAGAATAGGCAATAGAAACACGAGAACAAATTACCCGCACATGTACGCGTAAGCATTTGCATACGTGCGCCATAAACTTTCGGATGAGTGCGCGAACAAATAGAATGGATAAGAGTTGACGGCAATAAAACAAAACCTCGCAACGGATACAAACAAGATGCTGAGTGGCATATCTATAGGAGAGGATAAGAAGTGCACTGGCACTGCCCTTGCAAGAAGGGGCCTTCTGCAAATGATTTATGGGCTCTTTTCAATTACGCCATGGTCGCATCCTTGTCTCTGCTACATGACTACCGCTGAAGAGGGCTTACACATCCACTCTCCTGCGACCAATTGCGGATCTCAACCCGTTCCCCACCCCGAATTTCCTACTCCTCGGCTCACCCCTTTACTCGCATCGCCATAATCAATTGCAGACCTTCCCGGTCCGTCCTTCTGAGATCTGTATTCAATTCGAGAGCATCAGATAGCCTTTAAAATCTTCTCGTATTGTACGCATCGGCTCCAAGACTAACTTACGCACCAGTAAAAAGAAAAAAACCCATTCGATAGAGGGCGTTCAAATACGTCATCAAAGAAGCGTTCCTTTCCAAGCATATCATGTGGTTGGTTGAGTTTATTTTTCAAGAACTAGAACGTTTCAATAGACTGTTTAATAAGGGATATCTTAATTATAAACTGAGACTGAGCGACCTATCAAATAATTTACAAATATATTATTATTAGTGACTATACCTCCTTGACAAATCAAGAACTCTCAATAGATATGATTACACGAAACGAAGATTTAAGTACACGATCAATTTGATTTAAGTGCATCTTGCGACTAAATAGGAAGTGAGTACCTATAAATCATTTAATGATAACTTTTTCTATGGGCACAGGATGGCACGAATTGAAACCCTGAATACATATTATAAAAATTGTAATATTAATAATAATAATACGATCGCTCAGTCAGAATGAAAATGGGAAAATTAAATTTCCTTCAAGTAATACTACCAAATAGTAGAAAACTAAGATATACACTCTTTCAAAATCAATAGAAACACCGTGCAGACAAAATAACAACTTAAACAAAACTTAAGGAATAAAAGGTGCTAAAAAAACGTCGGCCCTGAGTCTCTGAGAATCGCCAGAGAACGTAAATAATTTACGTGAAATAAAAAAGCGTTTATTTGGTTAGCCTTGGAAACATAACACGTTTTATTGCTATAATTCCGGGACCATAAAATTCCAAAGCTACCGACTTCTAACTTTCCAACTTCGACTTCCTCACAGACTTTCAAACATTTGAATTCTTTTTCCTGGTTCTCAGGAAGAAACTCAGTGATTCCGTGACTCATTGCGAGAGAAATTTTTGTATAAATTTACCAAAATCCATCAATCCTAATACTACTTGATGTCTGCATTAACTCGAAATTAATCTATGACGTTTAGTCCTTTGATTCGTAGACCAAATGCTCATCATCTGGAACAGATGTCTGGAAACCAGGGCATCCGGTGGTAATATCAATACAGCTGTTTCCGAAGACGCGCAGATGATGTGATCTACTCAAATTACAGGCAATTAAATGGGATTCCGTATTATTGATACAAATAGTTTCGGAATATACATCCATCATCACTGGTTACGTTGCTTACATCATCAGGAAATTTCCAAAACTGGAATTATAGCTAGACGCTTTCTTGATGCGAGCATAATAATAGGGTTTGAATAAAACCGAGCAAAAACTATGGATGACGTACGTTATCTAATTTCGGCGTTCTATCCTATTTCCTTTCCTTATATCTTGAGTTAATTATGAATAGATTTGCAGCAACACCCATCGTGATTATCTTCGGAATTCGATTAAACAGTGAAGGTCCAATAACGAGACCTTGAGGAATCTCCGTTTTATTTTTTAATTTAATCTATCAATTATTTTAGAATCAATAGATTTTAGAAGGTCCATATTGCATTTAACTGCATTATAAAGAAACTCAGTTATTCCAATTTCCACAAAATGGGCCTTATAATTTTAAGATTTATTATTACTTATTTTCATGACCAAGCGCCTTAAAGATAAAGAACAACGATATTATACTTTATTATTCCTTCGGTCAAACAGCTTTTAGCTTTACCGAAAAGTATACAAAACATTTAGACAACCAACATCACTCCACCTCAACCAAAAAAAGTTAAATTAAAAACACGCATCGCGGCACGATATACATATCAATCCACGAGGGTCCCATCGCTCCCCTCCCAATTATCTCGATCCGATGCGAGATAACTTGTTTCTCTAATGCGCTCTGATCTCGTTAAAGCCACTTCAGATTCGGGATTTTTTTTACGGAGCCCTAATGCGATGAGACGAGCTTCGTGCGGAGTGCATGAAGGGAGTTCATGGGAAAATCCGACCGATCCCTTTGATCGATAACACCAACAGGTTCCATCGAAGCGATCTTCCCGAGAACGACACGTGATATACCGATAGATCGATCGATGCTATCTGAATCTTTCGGATCCCCGCAACTTCCATCCGATGGAGCCCGCGATCGCGTCCCATTACGGTGGACCGACTTCAGAGCTGAGCCCACCCTGAAGCGAAGATCGCTTCCTGTTTGCTCATCGTACTCGATACTAATTTCCCATTCGCGGATGGCGCGTGACGAGCTTCGATTATCATCGGAAGGTTATTGCGAAGCGTTAGAACCGAGAGAAGAAATCGATGAATAAATTTGCGAATGATATATCCTCGGAGACGGTAGAGGATATTTTCCCACGCTGCGTAAAACAACCAGATGGAGAAAAAATTAAATTTAAATAACCGGCGCGACGACATTCTGATCCAAAAAGTTCATCTTCTTCCGAACATTGTAATGTAACGTGTAATTAAACTGAGAGCAGTATCTACTCAGCGTTATATACTGATAGACTCCCAGCGGAATACCCATGAGCATCAAGGCTAAGTAAATTTCGACTTATAGAGCGTATTGGATTACGATGCCGTAAGTTATTAACTTACTTAATGCTTCATACAAATAAAATAATGCCGTATATTGATATAATAATGCCTTATAAAATAAAAGGTTTTTTAATTCTTCTGGTTATTATAAATACTTCGTAATTTTTACTTTTACGAGAAATATTTATAAAGGCAACATTCAGCAGAACCATGATGTTTATTAAACTTAATATTCGGAAAAGTAAAATAATCAGTCTTCAACATTTGTCGATAAATATTTTGATAACGCGAAATGTATCGTTATACATCAATGAAGAGTACAAATAAAGTATGTAAATATACCTCTGAAGCTGAATATTTCAGTAGAAGTTTTGAAAATTAGTTCCATCGTTTCTCCTTCATCTGTATATATTTACCACTAATTTCTGCTTCACTGAATCGTCACCTGATGACACTAGCGAGTAGCATCGTTACAAAACCGTCGTGTTTTCCACCCTTCTCCCCACCTCAGCGGTATATCCATCTATCTATACACTCATCAGTGGCTAAATAAGCGCCGAGACTCGTCCCTTTGGGGAATCTGTCGCGGACATTCGGACCATCGCAAGGGGGGAAAATAATTAATCCGGAAAATTTGAGAGAAAACTCATCCGGCGTAAAAGGGTCGGGAATTAAAAGCGGAGAGTATTTGGAGAAAAAAAGCCACCCTTCAAACCACAATGCCACTGAATCTCCGAGTTGGAGATAGCGATGGGTTGGTATAAAAACCTCTTAAGCCCACCCACCGCCCACATACTCCATCCCCATCACCTTTTCGGAGAGAGATAGCATCTATAAAACCCAGACGCCCTCCCCCGCACCTTCCGGCCCTCATCCCACGACGCGGAGCACGTGCCTAGCATTCGCACACGACTCCTATGGGACTCCTTCCTTCAAGGCCTCCTCGGCTTCCCTCCTGAAACACACACTCCTACCGCTATGTCCCCTTTCCCTATAGATGTTGTCTCGTTAAGGATAGATGGGGTTATTATCTTGAGGAAGTTTTTTTATCTTTTTTATATGGTGATTTAAATGGAGACGCGTGCCCAAATACCTTTCTTCGCACGAATGGGATTTGCCTAAAGCCTTGAATTAAGATAGACCTACGGTTCTATCTCTAAAAGATTAGACAGCGTGCTGTTTTGGATCAAAAGGGAAATTAGGCTTTAAATCTTACTGCGCTGATAAAGGGGATGGAATTGCAAATCTTCAAACCTTTATGTCCTAGAGATAATAATATAGATACGAGCACAACTACGTCTAACGTGTATCCAAGAGGGTTTTACTATGTAACCACCTCAAGAAAAAAATAGAATTCCACTCTGGCTGAAAGAAAACTACATGTACCTAAGTCCCACAAAGCAAAATAAATAATATTACCGGTATTTATCTCTAATTATAACCTACTTAATGAACTCACAATCCATAGTAACAACTTTAAACTTCCTTATTGGAAAAATGGTTTCGGAAATTTGGAATAAAATCACAATTATGCCATCAACATAAAAAATATAAAATCTTATCACATTTTCGCCTCCAAATCCTAGATCAGTTTACTTGCTTTTATAATGCACTTCAACTTTATGCGAGCGGCTAAAGTACTTCACTTCATTATATTCACATTTCAATAACAATTCTTTCACTTCTTTATTCTTAATTTCGTTTTTCCTTCTGAAAATATTAGAACTAACTATTCGACAAATATTGAAGTCTCTACTCTGTAATTTCACATGGTTATTCTTATTATATTTTAAAATCTATATCGATGAGTTTAGCCACTGAGCAATTGTATTTGTAGATTCATTCTCCACTAACAGATTGCCCAGTAGGTCATTCTCGCTTTTATTGTAATTAAACATCAAAGAAATCTACTTGAACTCGGGCACATAATTCCATCACTTCACCGTGAGAAAATTAAAACTTACGTCCGGGAATTGGTACGCTTCTTCTTAAAGGACTCCACACCAATTTCTTCAGACAAACTGACGTAAGTTGGGGGAGAACGTGTTCTACGCTTGAATCCACCGGAAAACCTATCACTTCCTTGATCTTGTAGTACTTCGCTTTAACCTAAACAACCCGTGTGAACTGAGGCTTAAATAGGGATGCGAGTCCACTGGCGTCCGTCAGTTGTTCCTTCACGGATCCTCCCACGACCGGGGGATTGACGTGGAGTAGATGAAACGAGGGTGGGCTTTCATTTCGGGGAGTCGTGGTTATCCGTAATCCAAAGTCCGTTATGACCCCACGGGAATTTTTATTCTCTCTACAAGAAGCTTACGGACCGTGTCGGTAAGAGATTTGAGTGCGTTCTCCGAGGGTGATTATAAATCTATTAGCACTCTCTTAATTAAAAGGCGCGCGCTATAGTTATTACCTCTTAATTCGGAAACGAGGGAGAGGGGAAGATGGCTGGCCCCACATTTTCACCAAGGTAGTAATTCGTTTTTGTATTATTGTTTCCTTCGAGAAAATACGTAAGTGTGAACTAACATTGAATGTCGTCTATAGTGACGTTATTCGTATTCTGAAAGTGAAGTTGATCCCTTTTTAAGGAATAATATATAGAAATGAGGCATTTACGTATTAGCAGTTATTTCCGTCAATGCCAAGTAAATTAAATTTAAGATAATTTTTGGGAGGTTCTGCTCGAAATATTTATAAGAGGAGAAAAAGGTTATAGTAAATGTAAAGCATTGATAACGGATTATCCGTATAAAGGTGAAAATTACAGTCATATTGACTACAGCAATTCACTCTTTTACTCCCGTAGCTAGATCCACTACCAATTTAGAATAAAACCTTCAAATATAAATGAGAAAAATTATTCCAGATAAAAAGAGAATGACTAAAAATACGATGAGGAAACTTTAAAAAATTCTATACGTTAAACGCTTTCTTCCAAAAACAGTCCCTACGTATGAACCTTAAAATACAGGTATAATTTGAGACGTGGGCTTGACGAGCATTATAATACGAGAATTTAAATGCGAGGTTCCGCAAAGAAAAGCAAATTGTAGGGTACGGCGCGGGAGGAAAGGGTTCTTTGAATGAGAAAATAAAAGGGAGAAGAACTACGCAGTGGAGGAATGAGTTGCTGAACTGAATATCAAAAGCTGTGACGTGAAAGGGTAAGAAGGAAACGAAGGCAAGTTCGGCAATGAAAAATTGCAAGTTGTCAAGAAGGTCAGGGGAAGGTTATGAGAGTTTGAAACTAATTTTATAGCACAAGAACGAGTTATGATACAGGAGGAACACCAATGTACACAAAAAGATAAAACAACCATAAATTCGACACGGAATAAGGACAATTTCCACACATCCGCTGCATCATATCCTCATACATAAAAAAAATAGTAGCCATTGACCAAGGATTATATAAAAAGGCCTGTAAGAACAGGAAAAATTACGAAAACCAACTTGGTACCATCCCCTGAAAAGACTTTTAATCTCATCTGTTTCAACTAATAGCTACCATTGGCTATAATACATTTCTATTGATAATTGCATGTAGCTAAAACGTTTAGTATTTAAACCTTTCTTCATGGACTTAAGTCTAAGTCTTTACAGTCATTTTAAAAGTCAATCCACGAAGTACATTAAAGAAATTTAATTAAAAAGAAGGGGTACTAATAAAAAAACAATTAATAACTCTAAGCGATACACTGAAACAGTACAGTAGAGACTATAATTCTAAGTAGACCAAAGAATTGACTCTAATTTATTAGATCCATTTATTTAAGTTCATTACCGACATCAAACGAATATAGCTCTCAGTAAAACAAAACTCGATAAAAATGCATGAATACGGGCCCCTTTAACAGCTAATAAATTCTTTCCCGAACTCGCGCTAATAAATTAAATTACATCCCTTGGATAACACGAATCGGCAGCCTAAATTTGCTATCCCTCGAGCATCGCTCTCCTTGACTACATAAATTCGAATTCTTCGTCCTCGCGTAGGCACCAGTTGACACACTTACCCCGTCATTTGTTATCGAGCGGCTAATGGAAGTGCGAAAACGAATTTGGAGTCGTAAGTAACCTCTAATTCACGCGAAGGTGAATGTGATCAGAAGAAAGCTAATATACGATGCGACCAAGGTCTCCAAAGAGAGATATAGGGAATAAGAATTATGAGCCCCGCCCGAATTTCGATTCCGCGAGGTTAGTATGAGGTTGTGTATCCAAGGTTGTGTTTGCATTTAAAAAACATTAAGCGAAACACAGCCCTTAGCAGCTGTCGCTGTAGCTGTAATGTCCGTACTGATTTATTCGAATCGGGGCGGGTGAGGACGAAAGAATAAAATGACTCGTAAGAATTTGGAGCCTCGTATTTTGGAGGGTACCAGACATCCTTGAAGGAATGTCTCCGAGGAATTTAAAATCGGAATGAGAACGTTGGAGAACTTCAAACGGAGCAATGAGTTTGTTCGCGATGGAAGATGTTTTTGAACACGAGCAACTTTGGTCTAACTTTGATCGAGTTTTAAAATAAAGTTTCCGGAGACTTCTCTCAGGAAATGTCTCTGGTTCAGTAAAATAAGTCCTGCGATTTAAATTTAGTAAGTACTTCCCCACAGACTGTTGGGGAAATAGATTTTCAAAACAAGTTTCGGAAGAACAAGTGATCTTAAATGAATCACAACCTAAACTACATTTCCAACACAAACAGTACCTAACATAACAATATAAAAAAATTAACAACTCCAAAACTCGTATTAATTTCATTATTATTATTTACAAAGTATTTCAATCGTAGAATAAATAACGAAGTAAGTTGATAAAATCTGGGCATAATAAATATCAAAGATAATTTAAAACACTCAATAAGACTATAAAATCGTAATTTACTCCATGAAAATTCTCCGCTTAAAAATTTAATAAAAGATAAATTTGACAATTCAAAAAATATTATATATAGATACTTACACACTTCAACAAGCTACAATCACTTTAAAAATTACATTATCATCTTCCCGAGAATAAAACTCAAGGAACAGAACCATCATCATCACATTAACCAGAAGAAATTGCGATTCCCTTGAACATAAAGCCCTAATTCCAAGCGGAATAACACGGAGGGGTAAACCTCATCATGCGACTCAATCTCGACAAACTTAAGAACTTCCAGAACTGTTATCAACACCCTACCATAATAAAACGCTCCTAAACCCTCCTCAATCGGTATTTAACTATTCATAAACGTTATCCATTGACGCGGAAACATTAATCGCGCAGCCTCTGGCGACGGCTATTGAACCCGAACCAAAAAAGGACGGAAATCTAACCTATCGCCTTGGAGGAAATAAACAAAAATAAACACATGCGCGCATATCAAACTCGAGAGAGAGAGAGAACCCCTTATCCGTGCCCTCGCATACCCTTACCAACTTCACGCGCGATTTCAACCCCGCATTCCGCCCCGAGAACCTTTTCCGATTCCTTCATCCGTGCCATCCTAACAACCCTTTCGCTGGGGGAGAATCTTAAGTGAATAAGGGAGGAAATGGGGTGGGAGATCCGGTCTTATGAATAAACGAGGGATGAATGCGTGTCTCGCCCCCTGTGCATCTCCCGCCCTCCGGCGATGCCGTGCTTAAACAAACCCCACACCCAAACCGAATCATTGCGACTCCGTTGGGTATTGCTGAAAGGGAGAGGCTTTTTGCTTTTCAGAGGAAATATTTCGTATGAAAGGAGGAGGCGAGACCTGGGGCGGAGGGGTTCGTGAAGAATTGAAAATAACACGTACGAAAGGAGCCACCGAGAGATATTTCCATGCATTCCGGAACGAGCGAATCTGAAAATGTTTTCCCCTCCGCTTATTCGCAAAAGCCATCTTCGTGTGGGGTAAATAAATCAAACTTTGAATCGCGAGTGTTTGAGCTAATACGAGAGGATTTCTTCTGCCTCTTGTGAAAGCCAGATGAATAAATTTCGTTCAACCATTCGAGAATTCCAGTGATGCTTTATTCAACACGGTCGTCTCCACTGTAAACATAGATTATAGCTTAGTATAGACTAAAATTATTTAAAATCACCATACCGAGTGAAACTTAAGAAAGATTATTTGTGTGATTACAGTAAAAACCAGATTAAATAAAATATAGTTAAAAATTAATGAATAAAAATAGTAAATTAAGTTTGTCTTAAGAATTGTAGAGTAGAAAAAGACGTAGATATAAATTTTCTGTTATTTCCGGTAACAATAATTGATAATGACCATGCATTTCGAGGTATGAATTCGAAATATATTGAGTTAAAATTATATTAATAATTTTCTGTTTAAATTCGCTTTTGAAAGAAAAAGTAATTTCTATACATTTTATGAGTACGATTTACATTAAAAAATCGGGCAAGAATCATTTGATTAGGCGAATAATTCTAAGATAATTTTTATATGTAACAAATATTATTTATTAACTCATCAATATCAATAATAGTTCTTTATCAAAATAATTCTCAGGCAAAAATGGAACTTCGAACTTATTTCATTCAACACATCACGTAAAACATATCGCGAAATTAAAGACAACACGGACACGACAACGGATGGACACGATATTTTTGCATAAAAGACGCGGTCGATAATAACATAAAAACCTCAAACAAAAAAATGCATCTCGTAATCCTAAAAAAAGAGCTTTACGAGAGGGCGTTGGAGGAATACAAACGGAAGTAAAAGGTGACGAAGCGTACAGACGGGATAAAAAAGGAATGCAGATAAAATGGAGGTGACGAGACGTACGATGGGCAGTAAACGGGGGGATTATGGGATTATGGAAAGGCGGAGAATGGTAGAATTTACGATGCATCAAAACGCGCCTTTTTGTTCCAAACAACTCTATGACGAAGCGCGAACTTCCGGCGAAGATTTCGTGTTGAAAAAAGGATAATCCCTGAAGACCGTAACGTTGACCGGAAATGGAAGTGGAATTATGGATGTGAAAGATTATAAGAGTGAAGAAGACGAATAATTCCGACGTATTCTACTAAAAGAACAATATACAACAATATGAATACGGTATATAATACGGTAATGTAGAAGTACGAGTGCATATGATGCAGAAGGTATTGTAGAAGGTTTACATATGAAAATGTCTGTTTATCGATGAGATATAATATATTACATCTTCTAATCATCCAAAATGAACTATACCTCGAACTATTTCCTATGATACCAAAATATCGAATTGGAAAAGTCGATAATTAAATCTTACGACGTTCTTACAAAAATAACCTTACCGATTGAGCCCGTTAAGCTTGAACTAATGTGCTACATCTTAAATCACCTTAGAGAAATTGAAGTCTTGAGGAGAAAACTTACCTGTAAAGAAAGAAAAGAAAATATTAGAAATCGCTTCTAAAAAATTAAGCCTAGATATTTAATCTATCAAATAACTTTCTATTTATTAAACCTAAACATTTAATCTATAAATATTTATATTACAAGTAACACCCGGTAAAAAATACGCAAAAAAGAAACACGAAAATAAATTTTAATATCAATATTAATATTAAAGAATACACATATAAGAAAATGCTATAATAAATAAATATACAATAATTTTACCCGAAAAAATGAACCTATTGAAATATATCACTCTCAACCCCACACACCTTGCCTAGACCTCCTTCCCTACCCAAGATTATGGTTACTAACATTAGAAACTTCCACGTTCCAACACAATGCTGGGACTGATGAAAATAACCTCAATACAAAATGGTAGATTGCTATGCATATAAAATGACATCAAGGACATTCTTGTATATAGTAATGACTTTTAGTTCATGTCAAAAAGGTCCAAAACAGGAAACTTGAATACTTCTACAAAAGCCTGGCTGCTCAAAAATTCACGGCGAACTCAACCGCCACAATTCCGCAATCTGAATGAAACTTTCAATGCGCGGCGACAATGCTTTACGTAAAATACGGACCCCGCGAAGAGACGGGAGGAAGATTAAGGTACGTAAGCAAAATAAATCGACGACTTACTCCTCCCGCAGTCGAAGGAAATGTTTGCTCTAGTGCTCGAGCACAAAGGATTTCCAGAGGAGACCGTGGAGACGTATTAGCGGAGAATAAAAATCGCGCAGCTACAAAGTGAGGGGACGAAGAAGTTAAAGAATGATTTAATGGAGTTTAGCTACGACCTCGCGGCGTCTTTGGACTTAAAGCGGGACCTCCAGAAGCGAAAAAAGAGTCTCAGAGGGTAAAATATAAAAGGAGTTTTTGCCCCGGAGACGGTGAAAAGCCCAGAAAAGTAAATAGTGCCAGGAAGACGAAACCAAATACGGAATGAGAATTCACATTAATTAAGATTCGCTGAGGACAATTTTGAGCACTGGTCTTCCTTATATTCGCCGAATAAAGACATGTATGTATGTATGTATATCATGCACGCAGCAAGAACAGCTTTCAGGTAGGAGAAAATTTCGAGAAATATTCAAGAAAATATCACCTTCTATTTAATGCAGATTTTGCAACAGTAGGATTAGATCCGTAATGATAGATTATACGTACACTTCATTCAAGTTACGAAACTAATGACAAAGCGATCATAAGCGGAAATCCATAATAGGAAAGGAAACTAAGAATAACATCGCAAGAATGTTAATTGGAAAAGTACAATTCAATCTTTCATTACACTTATCATTCACTCTCAATACGTTCAAGAGTTTCTACTTATAATTCTCTCTTAAGTAGATTTCACTTCCGTACCACTTACATTAAGTAGACTACACTGCCGTAAATCTCATTATTCTCGATTATTAAAGGGAATGAAATCATCAGTTTCAGCTTTTAGAAACTTTTAATTTAAATTTAAAATAAAACTCAAGGATCTGAGGAAGAAATTACCATTAATTGCGAAATTTATTGTTACTAATTATCACTATTAATTACAAACTTAGTACATACAGTATATATAAGTACAGTAGAAACTCTTTAAAGACGCTTCCGAAAGACGGAGAGGGCGTTCTTTCGTTCAATCACTTTCAATACAAACCTCGATCAATTTCTCGAAACAAATCAATATGGGGATATAAGATGAGATAAAAACATGCTTCGGGGGTTGTGGGAGAAAGCTTGTATTAATACGGAACATGGATGAAGAAACAAGTTAGATGGAGGGGTAGAGATATGAGCGTTCGAACAGAGGTTTTGAGTTAGTTATATAGAAAATCCTTCCCAAATCGATAAAGCCCTTGTAAGGGGGAGAAAAATGCCGAATTTTGGGAGAGAGCAGTTTTTTCAACGAGAGTTTTATTAAAAAACTCCGAATAATGAGTGGAAATTGGAAGCGGTGAGGAGGGAATAATCGCGTCATTAAGAGGCGATGGAGACGAAGCAGCCATTTCGAGAGAATAACTGAATTAAGAAATGGAATAAAAATAAAAAAGGAACATGCGCCAAATTTGGATAATGAAAGCAATGAAATAATTCGAAGATGATGAAGATCAAATTTAGCTCTGAACAAACTCAAAATATATAAGACAATATGCATTTGTTTTTAATCAATTCGAATGTTCCCTTTCTACAATATTATTCAGTAGCATAACATTAGAAAATGAAATATCCATTCTTTATACGAGAAAGAAGAAAATAAGGAATTAAAACTTTATTAAATTGAAAAGTAGATTTGGTAAAAGTTTTAATCCTTCACAAAACAAAAATGGGAATCTTGATTGAAACGGGAATAAACCGCACAATGTATACTAGAATAAGCAGGTGAAAGTTGGAAAAAACCTTGAACCACTGAGATACGTAAATTAGAGTCAAAGATTAAAAATTATTTCTTAAATTGCACCCATTTACAATTGGCTTTTCATCATTAATATATACAAATTCTACACCAACACAAACAAAAGAGACTTCAAATTATCATAACTAACAAATGAATCTATCCAAAGTCTTCAATATAGTCTTATGAACAAAGGGAACAAGTGATCGACCTAACAAGTTACATTCCGCAATCCGTTAAACTTCTCTACTTCGGAACAAATCCACACGAAACTTGTGACTCATTGGGGGATGTATATTTAAACAAAGCGTGACTCAGTTGCAACTCGTTTATTACTGGAACGGTAGCTATGGCAGCCGGAGTAACATGCACGCATCAGCAATTACTGACACGTGCTAGTAACTATCACTTGGGTCGATTCCGGGTTGCGAATTCTGGTGAATGCCATAGTTCAGCCTTTATCTTTCCCTCTCACTAGAATATCCAAAATGTCACCACGAAAAATGGAAATTTATTAAGCGATAAAATACAATTAAGGAAAGGTTTATACTTGACTTATGGCACGAATCACTTCGCAAAATCAGCCGTGAATCGTCTCGTTCGACGCGGAATTTTTATGGCGATTTGGCACGAAAGGGCTGTGGGAATGAGTCACACAAATATCCAAAAAGTTACGATGAAATCATATCTTAAGGGCTCCACACGAATGAATTCGGAATAAAATTGCGGCAAATTATCTTAATGGAGTTCCTAACTTATATTGTATAAAATATTGGAAAGGAATTGAGATATCATGTTTTGAAACGAAAATATCGAAGGATTTACAGGAAATATTCTTATCATTGTCCTTTCAAGTTGCTAAATTACCAACGACATACAAATCGCTACGGTTAAAAAACATCATTAAGCATTTATTTATTATATCGGATAAATTTTCCTTTCTGGCAATAATGTATACTTCACGAATTTACTGTGATAGCAGAGAAGCATGTACGAAAGTTTTTATCCTAGATAAATCATTCTCTCAATAATATATAAATATAAAATATCAATATACAATTGGAAACTGTAAATTAATTAAATATCAGGTATAAAAGTAGTAAATGCATAATGTTCCATAAATTCTATGTAATTAACCTAAATTCAATTACGAAACTCAAAAAACACTTAGAATACTGCAAATACAAACATCTCTTGCGGCTAAGCATGAATTAGCTCCATTTAAATACATTCGTAAATTCAAGCAGCTTGAGGAAGTATTTATTACGCGAAAATAATCTAAATATTCCATACGTTAGTATCACCGCACTACTATATATGTCTCCAATACCAACTCAGTCTAGCATAATAAATACCGAATGGCACCCTTAAAATCAATTAGCACATCTCGCCACTGCAAATGAACTTCATTAGTGATCCATCGCGCTCTTGATTGGAACACAAAGGCTCCTGCGATTGCGAGGCTTTCGCATCCTTTTCCTAACGGTATATTTCCGAACGTAGCGAGATATGACAATTGTGAAACCGGAATAGCGCGCTTGCATGTCACGGGGTAACCTTGAAGGCAGCATCCGATTCTCGCTTCTTGAGTTACGCTCGCAACCTTGATGCAATCAAAGGAGACTCGAAAAGGGAAGAATTTCAACGCCTTCAGGTTATTAACGACTAGACGTCTAATTGATTCCGTTCACGATGACTTTTTCTGTGATAGACGTCCAGAGAGAGATCTTTCCTCCTTGGAACAATGAATAGAGTCAATTCGAAGAAGCATACTGACCCCTCTTCCATACGACCCACGATAAATCCAGTGACTGCACAATAGAAGTACTCCGAAAACTTTAAAATGTAATTTTGTGATCGGATTTAACATACACATCGTTTTCCAACCCTAAAATGATAATTATATACATTCTAATTCCATCAACAGTAAATTCACCATCTGTAGATTGGGATGATATATACAGTGAAAACTTGCCGATACTTTAAGAGAGAAATAGATTCCATAAAGTAAAAAATCGTCAATTAATAATTCATTTCATTGATAATTTGTATTCCAAACTCTTTTCAGATAAAAACGATTTAATAAGTTATTTTCGCAATATTAGATAAAACTATTCCAAATTTTTCTATCCTTAAATTTAAATAAACGCTAAGATTAAATTAAACTTTCAGCCAAAATTTCAGACGGTTTTTTGTCTAAACGCGAATTTCACGTATAAAAAAGAACTTACGAAAACCCAGTCAAGTATGAACAAATACAACACCGTAAACAACTCCCTAACACCATCATACCGAAACCTGAATACCTCGCTGGTGAATAAATAATTGGAATACCATATCACCATTCGCAAACACCCAAAATAAATTAATATACCCCTTTAAATTAAACACACAGACAATGAATTATATGAGAATTTTTATAATCAATCAATTTCCTTTTTTAATCAAGTTTCGAGACGCGACGAAAATCGCCTTTAATATCAATGACCAATCGCGAATTATAAATTATTACGCGCTCGTGGATCGTAAATATTTATTCTCATCAGCGATGTCAAATAACGATGCGTAATCATTCAGCAAACAATTCCAGCAGCAACGAACAACAACAAAAGCTAAAGGCCATCCGTAACATAGCTGCAACTGAACAGCGTATCTGCGAAAGCACACTTCCATAGCGAACCACTGAAGAGGTTAAGGGAAGCTTCCCGCGCAAGAGGCAGGCGAAAAGGGAAACAAGAAGAGTTAAGGAGCTCGACTTCTTACATAAGCACATCCCTCGCTTCTCACCTCACTCGGGGAGAGAGGGCAAAAACTCCCCCAGTGCATACACACACACGTCCAAGGGTCGAGAGGGCAAAAGAGATGAGTGGGCACGCGGAGTTTCGGGGACCTTGCAGCAAAATAATGCAAGACCTCGCACGGATGAGAGGTGCAAAGGGCGGGAGGTTAAAACGCAAACACTTAACCCGATCAAAAGTAATTAGTTATCGTGCGACTGGAAGGTGAAAAAAAGGAAAGAACGCTAAATCCTCTGGGAAATCGCGGGCCTTTGGGGTGCTCTTTTCATATTTGAGAGGAGTTTCAGAATTCTCCCCCAACGTCATTTTTTTGAAGGGAAGGCTCTTAAGAGATATTTGTTGGATCCGCCTTCGGCGAACCTTCCACTCTCGAAATTCTGAATGCAGTAAAGGAAAAACGAGTGTGTGAGAAAGATACTCTTATAACGTGCGTGATTATTCTTGATACTTTTGGAATTCGATGGAGAAATGGAATTCAAAATCTATTTCTGACAGACTCGCTCAGAAAATACAATATAATAAAATCAACCGATACTCAAAGGAAGCATAAACTTACGTTTATTCTCATTTAATAAAAGTAAATTTTCTTAGCAACAACAAGCAACAATAACCTATGATCAGTAATAATAGTGCTACTCGAAAGACCATAATACAAGTGTATACCTTAAAATATGTACGTACTTCAGAAACATAATTACGATAAATATAGTGTTTTGTTCATAATTATAAGCCTTACGAAGGTAAGTCATGCCAAACCAAAGAATAGCACGGGGGCGTTTCCTATTAGAAAACAGCAAACAATGACCCATTGTGCAGAGAGGCTCTTTCAACCGCGAGGTAACAATGACCTGCAGAATATTCTTCCGTTACAGTAGAGGAAAGTACAGTTACTGTTATCAGCGAACGAGATCATCGTGAGCTATGGACAGAGTGCATTAATTGATGGTTTTGTAAATGCGCACGATTACATCTACGATCGGGTCTGACTGCGTGATTTCCGTAAGATAAAACCACATACAATGGCAAAAGGTGGGGTTAATACATGGTTAGGAATAGAAATAGGTACTTAGCGAACTACTACAGTATGAGTGTGAACTCGATAAAAATACATCAACCAAGGAATGAGCTTTATACACTTACGTGAATCAAAACAAAATGCAGGATCTGTTTCAAGGACACTTACTGCCCACCTTTACCTGATGGAAACGTCGATTTTAATCATAAAGCATGACAAGGGATGTGTGTAACGTCGTGCTCATTTATAACGGCGGGATCTGGACTAGAGACGCAATGTCCTTCCCACGACTTAATGTCATTTTCATCGCAATAAAAGTCATGTTTGCGGTCTGCCAACCTCGGTGGAGGAGGAAATGGTGAGCTCGTCTACCGACGCTGAGGTTCCGGGTACGTACCCCAGCGATGGTGTAGATGTCTACATTCACCCCTTGTTAATTAAAAACTTAGTCATCTTCACCATGGGAAAATTAGGATTGCTCCACTTGAAAGCATCCAGCTAATGCCAATGATTCCATTCAAAAAGAGCGAGTGCAAAATAGACTGGTGTGCCAATTGTTGACTTTTCCGTACTGTTTCAACATCTGCGTTGATAAAGTAGCTCACGAATGAAGAAACTGAAGACGAGGCATTACGAAGCATCTTGTGGAAGAGGTGGGGTAAAATATGATCTAGATATTGTGAATGCATACATAAGTATGACACCTGGCGTAATTATGATTAAAGGTTCATTAAAGCTAAAAATTTTGTACGCAAGAAAAGCTACTTGAAATTTTATATTTCACATAAATAACGATTTATTCTTTATAATAAATTCTTTGAATAATATTTAACCTTCTCAGAATATTAACATTAGCTTTAAGAAAGAGTATATTACTTTCAAAAAGGAGATCATAACTCATAATATAACACGTAGGGAAATATTATAGAAAACTAACGAATAAGAAATTTAAGGCAGAGAAAAGTAGTTCAAGTTTAGCACATACTGCTAAAAACTATAAGGCTAAGGTAACTGAGAACTATGTCTTACTAAAACTAAAGCCAACTAAACAAAATCAAATAATTATTCTGTCACGTTATTTATGAACATTCTACTTATAGATTCATTGATATTGTACCAATGTCATGATTCGTCATTGAATTAGAAAATAAATAATTCGTTAATACTCTTGAATTTACGCCATAAGAGTATCAAACTATAAATAAATTAACATAGGGAATAAGAAGAATAACTCCCTAATAAATTACGCACTGCAACTTTAGACAGAGAACTGATCGTATATTTAAACAGATAGCTATTAAAAACTACAGTAAGAAAAATATCAATCATAATCAAGCACTTCAAAGAATAATCAAATAAACTACCAACCAAGAAAAATCCTCAAACAAATGAGCATCCATTCCCTCATCTACGTACACACAGTACGCGAATCTCTAGCCCACGTAAAAGGAATGTACCAGCACATCGCAACATAATAAAACCAAGTACTTCGCGAAGCGAAACATAGAGCAGTAGACACGTTCCACCGCCGTACTCCATCCAGCACTCGTACCACCATTCCTTGCCTCCGAGACACGGAAGAACATTTACAAATCCCTGCAAACCTCACCCTACACAAAACATCCTCCCCCAAAGAGAAGAAGAACCCACACGGAGAGAAAACCTTGGGGAGGAGGATAGGAAAACTTCGCGAAAGTCACATCTTTCCGTAAATAGTAACGATGCGGGCTGAAGAGGCAAGGAAAGAGTACTGGCAAGAGAGAACATGCATAGGGATTCAATGAGATGGACCTACACAAAGGAGACGCAATGGTAGGGATGACGCACGAGAGGAAATGGTTGGAAACTTAATGAAAGAGAAATGAGAGGGAAAGAAGAGAGACTACGGATGGAAGACGGCGGCGTATAAAAAAATATTAATGATGCGCACGAATGCGTTGGGGATGTAATCTTTCCCCGAGATTCCGCAGCGATGGATTCTCATAACCGGAGAGAGAAAGAGGGAGAGACCTCGTAAAAGTGACTATTTTCCGACGGGAATTAGTTTTTCCTCCCGTTATTTCTTTCTGATTTTGGGACGTTTCGTCAAACGGTTTTATGATTATTTATAGATGACGGAAACTCGTTCTGAAATGACGAAAAAAGGTATATTCGTTTTTGTATTATTTCCGTGTGCCTTCCTGGAATTCTAATTTTAGGTTCGGAAACATTTCTCGATGGGAAAGAATTGAAATACACAAATATATGCGAACGAATTAAAGTTAAAGAGTATATCGGTAGGTGAAGAACATTAAAGCGAAAGAATACGACTGCACTACAATCAAAGTACAATAAACTAATTAGATGGAGTACTAAGAATAGAGCATTACACATTACGTCACGTATTAATTTCTCTAAACCTTTTAATCTATATAATTATTTCAGATACGAAATAAAGAGGGAAATATAATAGTACATGATTTTTTGAATAAAGAAAAATCATCAGATCTTAAGTATCCTAGCAATTCTCAACAATTCAACATATTTGATTGAATAAGAATCTACGTTACAGTTAAAAAATCACTTGAATTGTCTTAGGAGACGATAAATATTTGAAACCTAAATGCATTCATGTCTTGCATTAATATACTACTGGTTGAAGTTGAAAGCCGGATTGACATCCAATTTCAAATTAGCCTTAGGAAACTTAAAAAGTAGAGACGAAATCAAATTAACAAGTTTATTTAAAAAAATCCTTGAAGGCATGAAACCATAACCAATAATGGTTTTCCAATGGTAATACGAACTGAACAAGACTAATCACTCAACTCAGCACTCAACAAACTCGTAACTTCCAATCCATTATTCACCATCGAGACAAATAAATAAACACTCTACTCAAATCCACCTTGGACGGAATCGAAACACATTCCACCGAAAGATACGCGGTAACACTAACATAACCCCAGAGTAAGTCATTTTTCAGATCAAAACGTACGGAAAAAATCATTACTCAAACGCTAGGCCAACCACGGAAAACGGCCGTTAGGCCAAAGAGGAAAAAGGGGGATAAAAAAAAATCCTCGAGCGCTACGAAATTTCCATCTCGCCGCGGTCTAACATGACATATCCTTCCCGAGTCTTCATTGAACCGAGGGGTGGTCAGAGGAATCCGCTACGCGCGGCGGACATGTGGCAACTCCAATGCTAGAGTACGCAACCATTCTTTTGTCCGCCGCGGCCAACAGTTTCCAGCAACTTCCTCCTTCTCCGAGAGCCCGGTAACGAACGGAGAAACTGGCAGATAAAAACCTCTTTTCCTGTACAGAGAGAGAGATCTCGCCTATTCATGCACTCCAAACCCCGCACCGACTTCCTCTGATTTATTCCGGGAATTCTTCTCCTCTTCCATACGCTTTCGCCCCACTCCATACGGCCCTTAAATAAATCTTCCCTCAAAACGGCTTGCAATCTTTTATCGATCCGTGCCCTTTTCCGGTCTATAAACAAAAGAGATCCGTAAAACTGCCGCGTATATATTCCTGTCAAAGGATGCCGAGTTCAAAAGAAGGAGTAAAAGTGATTTACTTTTTGTTCCGCCCAACGAATGAGATCAATTAAAACGCGGTCGATTCTCGACGTCGAAGCTTCTTTTCGGAGAGAGCACTTCTTTTGTTCGGCCTCTCGTCCATAACGGTTGAAGCGAAAGAATCTTTGCATCCGATGTTTTTCAAGTTTACTCCGTACAAAGGGGAGTTTTTATTCCAGTATTCCAATATTATTTTGGAGTAATTCATTACGTGATCGTCTTATAATAACCAAGAAATAACGCTTATTCAGAAAATACTCCGAAAATTTATTCGAAGTATTAGAATAGATTATCTCTATTCTTTAATTTTTATCAAAAACCGAAATTTAAATGATATTTCATCCTGCTCCTATTAACATACATTTAAAGCGCAGATAATAGACAGAAAAAACCTTAATTAAAAAGGAGTTGCTCAATACAAATCCTCTTCGACATACTACAAATTACATGCAACAAAAATATATTTAAAAAACTTACATATAATATATCCTGTTGTAACCAGTGACAAATTAGTACTTCTAGTTTGCTACTTTACTAAAATCCTTAAATCCTAAGATTTCCTTCATGTACAAAAAAACAGGAAAAGAAACCCTTAAATTTTTTAATTTTTAGAATTTGTATGTTTTTCATTTCTTTCAAAATTAAAAAAGAAGTGAAAAAGCAACTATAATTTATTTAAAACAAATAACTTATTAAATAGATATGCTGCATAGCTGTCGGTAAGAAATCTATTTAACCAAACAATTCTTAACGATAAAATCAATTTAAAATTCCAATACATAACGCATCAATTTAAAAGTCTAACTATCATAAAACAAGCTAAATATTTCTCCAGCTAAATCTGAATAACGTACGTCAAAACACAAAGCGAGATGGGTTGAATGCATCACACCAATCATCCAGAATTTAAATATATATATGAACAAACAACACAGACTAAGGTGCGTCAAAACACGACGCTAGAGGGGTTGAATTTACCATATCAATCACCCCGAATTTAAATATATATCTGGACAAACAAACACGCGAGCCCATCTCCAATTCAATTTTGGTGAATTAAATGACGACCTTTGGATGTATTTCCCATGAGTGTTTGATTGAAGACATGCATAATGCTTATGGATGGACGGATGAGCATATTTGAAGTGACTCCCCTGCAGCAAAGGGTTTTGTGAACATCGACTGCGTAATATTTTAACGAAGGGAGGACTCGATCGCCGACGTTTTCATGAATCGTAAATAAATCGACGTGCATGCCCATGCGCTCATTAAAACTTCAACGGCCACTGGACGCTTGCGTAGAAGCATCCGTGGGAAATTGCACAATTGCCCCTTTGAATAAGAGATGAACAAGGAGCGCACCGGCAATCAAGATCAAGCGCCTATGAGACTGAATAAGTGTTACGTGTCCGACTAAGAGATTGTCGCGCTAAAAATCCAAACGAAAATCGAAAAAAAATCGGAGAGGGAAGTAAAATTCAGCTTCATTTTATTTCCGGATGTTTAAAGTGCCAATACCCAATAGGTGAGGATATTACAAAGTATTTCATGGATACTCGCTTAAAAATAAATGTTATTACATTTCCGTAAACAATAAATGAATAACTAAAACGAAAAAAGATCCGGCTTTGATTGATATAATGGATGGAAAATAAAGTTACCTAAATTAAAAGAATATAAATATTTGTACAATTCAAACTCCAAAAAATTTCATCGCATCGCAAATAAGAATTACAATTTGAATTAACTTTAATTCAACCAGGATTATACATGTTGAAAGATTTATACGAATTTTGCGCATCAACTGTAAAGAGGTAAGGAATGCATGGCTGATATAAAACAAGGAATCAGTAAAAGCATAAAGATATAAATTACGCTCAAAGAACAATACGTCAGCTTTAATTTAAAGCGCCTGAACATACTGCTCCATAAAACTACTGACAATAAAGGCAATCAGCAAGGGTAGGTTAAGGTTAAAAGCAATTACCTCTACGGGTAAGCATCCCAGATGAAACCGTATACTTTTGTACAGGAGCCGCGAGGTATAATAATGAGTTCAGAGCATTTAATTGGATCGTATACGTATCTACCCTGAATGCTGCTCATTATAATTTAAGCTCGTGAAACTTTAGTACCATCGTCAAACCAAAGGAAACGATCAGTTTCCTCGAAAATTATGCGGAATAAATTGGGTATCGAAACCTATCCGCAGCTTAAATCGCATGATTTAATAAATTATATCGTGACGACAGAAAACAAATTGTGCCTAAATTACTACACAACGAATCTATTCAAAAGGAACTTAACACGTACCGAACAAGACACCAACTACGCGTGAAAATTAACGATTCAGGGGCATAAAACAAAACACATCCCTGATGCGACCAACACGTTACATAAGCTCAATCAGTTCCTAATAAACACCGAACGGACATAAAAATCCCCTCCCATCCATAAAACTCCATCCCTGGGATCCTTCCGAGAAAATTGACGACTCCATCAAACCAATTAATGACCCACACGTGTACACGGTGGACTCTTGAGCGACAAAACATAACATCTTAAACCGGGAGCTTAAGCCGACATCCCTGACGTATCTAAATTTAATATACTCCGGGGGGAAGATACGTTAAAATGGGTCAAGGCTTCCGTGTGGATGGGCAGGGAAAGACCACCAGTGGGTCGCCGGAGAGCCTCAGGTGGGAGCGGCAGATTACTCTGTCATGCTTTCACCCTGTCTGCACGGCCATATGAATGAATGCCAACCCGTCCGACGCCCATCGGAAAAAAGCGTTTGTTTTTTTTTCGGGCGGGTCATTCATTGACGATGCTCCGATGAACCGAAACGGCAATCGTCACGGAATTCACACAAGGGTGCACACGTGACATACTTTTCCTCGATTCGAATTAAGGACGGGAGCGAATGGAGGCGGTTTTCCTCTCCGTCGTGGAAATTCCAGGAAAGGCGGTTTCCTTTAATCTGGGCGTTGAAAGTGGAGAGGATAAGTAGCTCTCTCTACCGTGACGGCTTATTGAGTTAATTATTACCGCAGACGAAGCGTGTTTCATAAAGGCTTAGAGAGGAAAGTGAACGCTGTTAGATATATGAAGCGGGGGAGTCCACTTTGTTTTGCGATGATTAGGTGCACATCCAGCCGTCTTGATGGAATAAAGAGCAAGGTAAAATTCAATGTGATGATGATGGGATTTGATCAATAGAATATTGTGCTGCAAAACTGATAATTATGAAAGAGGAAACTCTCAGAGCAGAAGAGAGAATACATAAAAGTCTATACAGGCTACTAAATAATATGAATAGTGGATCATTACGTACTTATTTCATTAAAAATAAGGAGACATGAATATATGATTAATATATATAACAATATTATTATAAAAGACGATTTAGGAATAATATTGACAACTTCAAGTAATTCTAATTAAAAACAAAATACGGAGAAACCTTTTCTCGGATAAAAAGAATCGAGTTATAAATTCATTTGTGTGCCTATGTAGATACCCTGCGAGCCAACGTTCGGTGTGTAGCAGAGGGTTTATTTTCGGGTTCATTTTATTCACTAAAAATGATTACCGATTGACATCATCGAGTGGAAATATAAAAATCTCAGCAATTAACGCTGAATCAAAACCATTAACCTCAAAGAAATCCATAATTCATAAAGAAAGTAGTAAGGTCTTTATGAAGACACCCCCTCCGGAAAAAAGTAAGTTTTCTAATTAATTTCCTTTCGTAAGTTTTGCACAACTTTCAGAATTCCAAACTTTTATCACCAACTTCTTAAGTAATTAAGATACTTATTTGAGGGAATTTCAATCAAAATACCGAGATTAGGAACACATAAGTATAATTTCAACTTTGATATACAAATTTAAGATCAAATAACACTCCATGCTCGAAACGAATTCCGTTCCTAACCCTTCTCAAGAGAAAATAAGGGAGAGCGTCTTAAATTAAAACATAAAATACATCTAAGGGGTTGAAAAATGTATGACGGAATACGATTTTAAGTAAAAGCTTTGGACTTTCAATATTGTAATTATTAAAACCAAATATCGTTATTAATTAGAAACTAAAATAGAAAATTAAAATCAGGTAGAAATTTCATCAGGCGGCGACTTCGATAGCATATATGAAAAGAAAACATTCTGCAATACTATGAAAACAAAACATTCTGCAAAACAAGCTCATTACCGGGTCGTAATCACGTATGTTCCTCACATATTACCGCCGTTATGTCACTGATAACATCCACATCTAACGTTTAGCCACGCAGCACGTCTTCAAATTAACCAAATACAACCATTCACCGACAATACACGCGCATCACCACCATTTAATCACCCATGTAACTCGTAAGCTCTGAAAGACAATAACATCCCGTTGACGACGGCGGCACTTAAACGCGAAAGGAACGCCGAAAATCAAACAGGACGAAAAAGCCATCTTTTGGGCCTTTCTCGGCAAACCTCCACAAAGCGACCGCCCGCTACCAAAAAGGGGAAAAAATCCCGAAAACCCCCTTCTGAATCCCGTAAAACCAACCCTCTCGAACCCGAAGAATTAATCGGCGGAAAGTGGTATACGAGAGCGACTGAGCAAAATCAATTTCGAGATAGACTGCGTCACAAAGAGCCGATTTGGGAATCTGCGGACGAGCGGTCTTCTGTGGGGAAAAAAGGGGAAGAAACGGAGTTGCAGAAAGGCCCTTTCCCTCCGAAGAGAGAAAGGATGAGTGGAAGCGTGGTTGCCAACTCGATGCTCTTTGTATTCCTTTCTAGGTATTCCTGCACGCGAGATCTCTCTTCTGGCTCGAGGGGTAAACAGTGGGCGAATTCGCAAAAACGAAAAGGAAGAGGGCGTTGGGACGAAAAACACGCGAAAAATTCGTAAATGGCCACGTGCGGAAAATTAGTGATCCTCCGTGAAGGCGTTCTTCGAATATCTACTCGCGAAGCTTGGATAATTCGCAGGAAAACGACCCGAGGGGAATGTTTGAGAGACGTGGGTATCTCGATTAGGGTGAGGGCTGCTCCAGAGATTCATTTCCGACTCTCTCTCTTTCATTGTGTGGGAAATTCCTCTCATTGCATTGCGATATGATTTCGTCGCGAATTTCCTTAAACGAATGACTGAACTCGATTACCATTACCAAGCATCTATTATTACAATTTTTAAAACGTAGAAATAATCTCCACAAGAATTATATCCCATGATCGTCAAAGTTCCTTTCACTGAATCAGAAACAGGTTTAATTAATTTAGCTTGAAAGGTTCGGATAATTTTGAAATATTGGTTAACCAGAAGTGAAAAATAGAGACTAGACTGGGACTCGAACCCAGGTACCCCAACCCTCTTGCAGCAAGTTACCTGCCCGGCAAGTGCAGCTCTGAGTTTGGGTACTAGTCATGTTGCCATTTTTCACTTCTGTTTCACCTTTCTTTTCACCGAGACATTTTTTCGCTTTAAAGTTAAACATATTCAATTAATTTAGCTGTATAGCAGATGCAATACTTATACCCGAACATTTATAAAAAGGTACTGCAGAACTTATTAATAAAAAGACTAATTTTTTTATTATTAAATACTAAACTAAACTAAATCCCGGCTGAGGAGGAAATTTTCCTCTCAGGGTCTGGATGTCTGTGACGTCCGTTATTGAGTTTGAAATCTCACTGTAATTGTCCCGTAATAGGATGTTTGTGAGGTATTTGTTAATAAATAAATTAATAAATAAACAAGAAGAAAGGAAGAAAAAGAAACACAGTGAAGCAAAGAAAAGAAAAAAACAAGTTAATGGATATTCCTAAAAGCTTTGACGCAAAGACCTGCAGATAATCATGTCGGTCAAAAATATCTTTCCCTTCGTGCAGTTGCCGGCAGTAAAGTGAAGAACCAACAGCAGATACGGGATTTCCTGAGGAACCAAGATAGTCAAGGCGTTTTCCAAGTCCCTCGGCGGAAACTCATGTAACCCTAACCATCCAATCTCGGAACCAAAGCACATTTAAATTAGACGGAACGAATTTTTGAAGACTTCATTTCATTCCTCGGGACGTTTATTATCGACGGAACGAGCCGTAGAACGGAATCGTATCACCTCGAGAGTTTCACATATGCGTGCAACATGGTCGTAAACTAGAAACGAGTTCGGAAGGACCGGAATTTCCTGAAAGGTTCCTTTTAAAAACTGGGACGTAGGAGATGTCGAGGGCTATCACCGCCATTGAGGACCCTTTTGGGAACGAAACAAACGATCGGGTAATTCGAGACCTGCAGTTGCCCTCGCAAAATGTACCTGCGAGTTCGGGTAAGGTACGAGGAGGGAGCAGGTGCTTCTGTTACCGCGGAGGATTATGGCCATCCTCCGGTGTCGCCCAGGGAGACCGGACCGCATTCCGTAAAACCCCTCCGTTCTCGAAAACCTTTTATGGACCGAGCGAGAGAGATGCCTTTTTCCGCTGATGTGGAATACGACCCGATGGATGTTGGGCATTCATTAAAATATCAGAGGGCTACATCTCCTAACCTGCTCGGGGAAGAAATTAATGAACGCCTCCCGAGTCCCGTCTTATCTTCCACTCACTCCACACAAGAAACCGAGCCTTTTTGACGAAGGTTCCGAAAGAAAAAAGCGTGCGCCTAATTAAATTTACGACGAAAGAAGTATTTTCGAGCATTTCTGGGCGTAAAACATACGTGGACGACTCTAACTAATTAGAAGGAACCCGCTGAAGTTACCCTAAAGTTCGAAAGAACTGCTGCACGACTTATTAACTATTCATTGTATAAAGAACGGAGGAGTGCGACGTCTTGATGCATCTAAAAGAGAACGCTAACGATTCATTACGTCACGGTTATTAAACGACCCGTGATAAAAACGTTCCGCTGCGAGTTTCGAAAGAGAAATGAGTTGATTTATCAGATCGAAAAGCTCTGGTGAATAATTTAACGGCTTTCGAGGCAAGGACTGCAATTTAGAGGAAGGATAAATGAAGCAGTTTCATAATTCAGCACAACATGAACTCGGAATGTTACTCTCGGATTCAATGAACGTGAATCATTTTCCTTTCGTTCATTTCCTTACATTCCGTTATGAAATATGAGGTTTCCTCACGCGAGGGACAAGGCGAATGTACGAAAACTCCGAGTGTAAAATCTATGTTATTAATTCGACCGATATTATATTATCCTGAGTTATAGCAAGAGCCTCAGCCCACAAATCAAGTAAAATCGTTCCTCCATGGACTTTTATTACGGGTGAATACAACTCTTACGACCTGTACATCATTCAAACATTAATTACACAAAATATTATGGTTAATGAGATTTTTACATCCATTAATTTATCACTGTCATTAAAAAAAGCATTCATCGCTCATATTATTCATATAATACAGTAGATAATTAAGTAAAATAAAATATTAGATGTATATTCAGTATTTCTTTCCAATAAATATCCAAAATAGCGGACGATAAATACAAACAAATAATATCTAAGAGATTTTTTAAACCAAAAAGATCAAATCGATTTTAGAGTAAATAAGTCACAAAGTACGAAAATAAACATTCATAACCATGCATGATATTCGTCATGAAATTCGCATGAAATCGTGAAAACAAAACTTTTTTACGACGCCCTTCGAATAACCGAGTTTTTTAGTAAAATCTAGCACGAAAAACTTAGGATGCATTTTAATACGAAGAGAGAAGGAACTGAAGAAAAATAAACTGTACTAATAATGAGACTTTTTATGATTGACTCTCCATAAATTACGCATTCTATCGAATTTCTTTCAACGTCAACAATAGATAATCACGGATAAACACGGTAAAACCCTTTTTCTCTTAATTCGGGAACATCCACTTGCTACGTAGCACGTCTACCTCCCTCGTTATTTAGACATTCGAATTCCACAGGGCGAGCCTGTCCTAAAGATAAAGGTATTTCGGACATCCTATCGAAGGAACACAAAAGAATTTCACAATGACACTAACGCCTTCCCTAGTCTACTCCCAAATTCTGCAGTAAGGACGATTTATATCATTGTCCCCACTAAAGATATTACCTGCCGAAAACCTGGATGTCCAATCTATCTTCGCCGGCAAAAATCAATTCGCTAGAAGTTTCCATTCATAACAAACCGTCCAACATCTCTACTACCGTGGCATAGAGCCAGGGCCAGGATGAACGTGAAGAGTGTGGATACGACGCATAAATAGATAGAAGGGGAAAATGTGAGAAAACTCCACGCTTGTTTCCGATACGAGAATGAAACATGACAAGCTGTTGACGTTAGCTTCTGTTGTACATGACCAGGTAACAGTATCATCACAAATACTAGTCATTTCACTCTTTCTAAATGAAATTTACGATTAAGATGCTCGTGTAAACATGTTTCCATGGATAGGTTCGCATCTATTATCCTGATTATCTTCTGGCACTCTGCTTTTAAAGGAAACGGAACCACTATGCTTTCTTAGTTCTTTATCTTCAAAATTTAAGGCATCCCTTAAACTCCGAGCAACATCGTTTCTCTCCTTTCATTTCAGTCCGAAATGACTTTACCGAGAAAACATACGTTAGAACTAAATGAAGATAAAAAATTTACTCCATTTGAAGAAAGATGGACTTTCCCATCAATCCATAAGACCAGATCATCAAAATACACTTTCATATTGCTGTTACAGAGAGTAAACATAAGGTGAATAAAAAAGCTAAATAAATTACAGAGTATTATAAGACGAATCATTTAAAAATTAATGGTATTTATGATATAATTCATCCAGGGAGATATATAAGGTCTATTTTCATCTGTATAAATATCCTACGAGCTATTTTCTGTAAGTTCATCGGAACTTTAAATATCATATTCTCAGCTGAATATCTGCGTGATAGAGATTAATTTGCTGATACAATGAATGCTTATAAGATGTAACTCATTCGATAAAACAATTTTCTTCCTATCAAATAAAATCTTCCGAAATCTTTAAAAAGTTTCGATCTTAAGACTGCAATGTATAACTTAACATATTCTATAATAATTTATTTACTTGACAAAGACGACACAAACATCCACTTACTGGAAAATTACAGCGTGCTTTACAACTGAACAATGGAAATTCACAAACATCCACACTCAAAGAGCTAAATTTTCTCCTCAGCTGGGATTTGAACCCGGGACCTCGGCATTGGATTAGCATTCTAACCACTTATTAAATTAAATGATAACATTAAATTCCGGGTGCAAAACAAAAAATTAAAGGAAAACTTCATCAATCCTGTTCCTAATATCTACACTCCTTCCTCAGTATCTATTCCTCTAAGAAAAGGACGGATTCCACCTTCTGCATTAATACTAACCTGATATATAACTCTAGCAGTCAAACTCTAATTCAACTGGTCATTTTACGTGATAGTAGAACATTAATTGATGGATAAAGAACGTAAAAGGAATCATTCGAGTTAGGGGATAAGGGGAGGAAGGAACTTTGAGGCGACAGACAAACGGAAAAGAGTATTCGAATTCCGCATCGTGATCTTCCTTTTCGAAGCACGGCATCTCTGTACCCTTCCCACCCTCGGCACGTCTCCATTCTTTCGTTCACGGCAGAGCGACCTCTTTGATGGCAAAAAGACGAGTGCATGGGGAAGATAACGGAGGAGACAAATGCAGAACCGGTCTGCGGCCACCGAACAAATACGTGGAGAGGCGCACTCGGGGAAGAAGGCAAAGAATATTTCATAAAGGAAAGCGCCTTGGTGTGAGCTCGGCTGCCTATTTTCCAGATTTAATGCGGACTCTTCGTGGCTAATTGCTCTCGAAACCGTGAGCTGCGATTCAAAGGAATATCTCGTTCTTCGCTCAAGAGAATGTTGAACTCGACAAAGTGTTTCGGCGCGCACACTTAATTAAGGAAAAGATACTCTTAGCTACAGTTGAGAAAAAAATATAGCACAAACCTAATTTATTCTCACAAAAACATTTAAATATATTTCTTGAACGCCTTAATAAGAAATTTGAAGTATCCTACGTCTGTAAAGACTGATCTTTCAAGGAAATTGAATTATATTCACCGAAACCAAACATTATCTTATTATCTATTATTATGCATTTTATATATTCGTTATTTTATTATATAATGAATGATATTTTTCATTTTATATAAAATAAATATTAGTGAAGGAAAATTCGTAAAAATACGAACGATATAGGGCGTCATTTAACAAGAATTCCATTTTCAACTTTAGGAAAAAATAATAGGTCACGAAATGTTTTATAAAGATATAAAATTATCATATGATTGTCTCTAAAAGTACGATTACAAAATTATTATCTTTTTTGTGCAATATTAGTAAAGGAACCTACTGAACATTTACCTAATGCCAATGAAAAAACATAAGCTTTCGATAAGTTTAAGGATACATCAAAAACGACTACACTGCAGCAGGAAAAGATATAAAACATCCCTCGTATAAAAAGGTAGTTTCAATTTCCTTAAAACGTTCCGCCGTTCCTGAAAGTGTCGGAAGAAAGTCGATTCGCCTTCGGAAAAAGGCGTCGTTCTCCGATAGCGGCCTCCCTGGAGAATTATGATGCTCGAAATACAGCGCCTTGCGACTTTATCCGGAAGATGCGAGTGGTTGGATGGGAATAGGTTAAAAACCGCGGTCGAAATTCTGCGGTCACTTCGATTCGCTGCACGTGAGGGAACCGGTTACTCGAGATGAAGTGAGAAAGGAAGAAAGCACTTCAAAGATGGGTTTGGTTTGTACGGATTCGGAACAGGTTGAGTGAAGGGAAGCATGCGGAGGAAATACCCCGCGGGGTTCAGTTATAGGTCCCAAGAATTAAGACGCCACTGTGGCGGGGCGATATTATTTCAGTTGCACGAATGACGCGATGGGGGGCTACGTATGATTTGATTCCTCCTTATACAGAAGAGAGATATATATAGTAATCCTCGTTAGCAACATGGCTAATCATCGTTCATCTTTTCTTTTACTTCAGGTTTCTAATGGTATTTTTAAATTTCAACCATCTCATAAATAACGAAGTGACACTCAAAACTATGCATTTGAATAAAATTATGTTTAAGTAAACATCTATCTTATCATAGCTTAAAAGTACTCATTATACTTAGACAAAGGATGTAAGCATCTGGTAGAACCTTTTTGAGCGTATTCAGAAGTAAGGTGAGTTGGACTGTGGTGACTTACCTATAAAGAAAGAAAAAAACAACGTAAGTAAAGAGAAATATTACAGATAACGATTAATTAAACATTAAAGAATTCTGTTACAATTATAGTAATCTATTTTTACTTTAAGGTCTATCTAGCGTATATTTACGATTTGTTTCTAAATAAATCGTAAACATACGCTGGATACGTACTCTAAACATACCATAATAAAATAAGTATCCACAATGATGTCAAAATTCGGGTGCATAGCGATTCCTAAAGAGTAGCTAACATAAATCTCTCTGAAAGATGCTAGAAAAAAATTCAAGCTCCCCTTTCACAAACCTTCGAGACCACCCTCAGTGGCGGGAAACGCAGGTAGCTGCACCAAATTCGAGGAGATGAAAAATATAGAATTTACGATGCTTTCGAATCTTATTTGAAGCCTTAAAGGATACTTGACTTGAACAGAATAAACTTACTATCCACGAATTTGGCGTAATGCAACCGTTCCTTAACTTTCAGATATACGTCAATAAATGGGAAATTTTGAGTATTGTTATTGATACATATTTTACAACAAAAACATCCATAACCAGAAATGATCAAAATGCAATTAACTTGCTAATTATTTCATCACATGAGCCCTTGAGTTCGTAGAACATATTGAATAAAAAACCTCGTTAAACATCCACAGGTTCGTGGGAAAAGCGATCCAGTAACGAGCCATTTCCTTGTTAACGATCAAATAGAGAAATAGCCAATGATTTCGAGGGATTGATGCTGAGATGGCTATCTGGCCTCCTATCGCAATTAATCGTAAACTGAGTCAGCAATTAACTTCTTTCTCCCACACCCTCGAAAAGGAGTGGGGATGGAGAGGTGGCAATTTCAGCAGATATGCGGGCTTCTGGTAAAAAGAGGGGCGAGATGAGAAGCAAAAAAGAGATTGGAAGATATGAAGGATTAGCAGAGAAGAAGGAGAGGATTGCACGGAGAGGACATAATGGATGGAGAGTTTCGCCAGAACGAAATTCTGAAACGTAAAACTACAACATATTCATAAGGTTTACAATGTATCGACAGAAAAGTAAAAAGCGAATGTGAAACAAAAAGAGACAAATAAACGAGCCATCAATGTATAACAACTGCTACAGTATTTTGTAACAAATTGTCAGCTTTAGCGTAAATGTAACCTGACCTTACGTTGCGTGGCATAGGACAGGGTAAGGCTAGCATAGGACCGAATTTTCATCAAAGAAAGGTTATTTTTTCATACTATTACTTCAAATTATATACATTAATTATTATTATACACTTATAAATATAGGTATATTACATTATCATGGTATAATTAGTTCTGTACTTTTTAAAATCGACTTCGTACAATGATAGCTTCAGAGAGAAAATTGAATGATTAGAAATGATTGAATGTTTATTGAAAAAAAATAATAATGGTAAAATAATTTCTTATGAATTAATTAGTAAATCATAGTAAAATCGGGTGTGATATCTAAGCGAAAAATTTCCGATGCTTCAATTTTATTAGCCAGTTTTTCCTCACTCTTCAAGCCTAAACTCTTCCTATGACGAGAATTATCTTCCACACATTTTCAAATAAGTTGCATCTTAAATGCGCCCCTTATTTGAATAAATCGATTCATCTAATCTTACGTAATTTCAGTTACATGTTTACAACAACAAGGCATCATATGCTTCCCTCACAACATAGATTCGGTGTTAGGGATCCCATTATCCCAAACCCCGTGGTAGTAATGATGCAATAACGATGCTCTTCGCACGCAGTGGGAGTGATTTCTGCTATTGGATGCTGAGATTTGCGAGCGTGGCCCCTCGTGAAAAGACGTATTTGTGAGTGCACACGTGTGGTGGGCATGCGGGCGTAGAGAGGGGGTTTTCAACGCGGCCGTAATGACTGCCTGTGAAAGCACCGAGTCCATTCATGCGAGAGGTGTTCTGGTGGGGAAAGGAATCAATTGAAACTCGATTTAGAGGATGCCACGGGTAGATAAGGGTATCCTTGTTCGCCTACAATTCCCAAGCGAACGGGAGAAGAAATCGCGACTTCTGCTACTCCGTAATTGCGATGGAACAAAGAGCAGACGTTAATGCCTGAAATCGTTAATTGATTCGCAAAATAAAGACGCGATGGAGGTACTCGGCAGTGCGGATAATTAATCGAGCTGCTTCGATCGATATTTCGTCAAAATTCGAAATGAGAGTATCATGAGACTTGCATTCATTCCATCTATGAATGAAATGTAAATACAGGGTTCATTATAAAAGTAATGCGCATGATTTCATTGTGACGTAACTATCTATTGTTGCGTACTCGGATTGGTTGGAAAATGAGGTTTGAAGTCTGCTCTTTCAAACGCGCCCAATTTCAGCTCGATCCGAGCAGTGAGAGCTGAGGAACGTGTCTTTGCGTAAAATGTGTTTTTTGTCTTTGTAACACGGCGTGATGGACAGTTCGCTTGAACAGCGGTACATCAAGTTTTGCGTGCGACTTGGAAAGAATGCGACCAAAATATTCCAGATGCTTCAAGAGGCCTTTAAAGAGGATTGCATTTCAAGATCACAATCCGGGAGGAGGCACAAGGCGTTCAAGGAAGGCCGGGAGATGGTCGTTGACGAACGCCGCTCTGGAAGACCAACAACGGTCAGAGCCGATGAAAATGTGACACGCGTGAGCCAAGTTCTGCGTTCTAACCGTCGATTGAGCATCCAGCAAATCGCTGACACCTTAAACTTGTCCACACTTGCGGTTCATGGAATTTTTACCGAGGATCTGCAAATGCAGAAGGTCTGCGCGTGAGGGCTGACATCGAAGACACGGTCAAACTCCACCACGACAACGCGCCCAGCCACACGGCCTTCATCCTCACCAACTTCCTGGCCAGAAGCAGGACCCCAGTGGTCCTCCAGCCACCTTACAGCCCCGGTGTAGCTCCGTGTGACCTTTTTTTGTTCCCTCGATTGAAGAGAGAATTGAAAGGAAAACATTGGGAGTCCGCGGAAAACATCGAAACGCATGTGACATCGTTTTTGAAAGGCATTCCTGTGGAGGAGTTTTATGGTGCCTTCCAGGTCTGACAGATACGTCTCCGCAGGTGCATAGATGCAGGAAGGGACTATTTTGGAAATTATCATGCTTTTGCGACGATAGGATCAATAAAAATATTTTTCCCAGAAAATGCGCATTACTTTCATACTGTCCATCACGCCGTGTTACAAAGACAAAAAACACATTTTACGCAAAGACACGTTCCTCAGCTCTCACTGCTCGGATCGAGCTGAAATTGGGCGCGTTTGAAAGAGCAGACTTCAAACCTCATTTTCCAACCAATCCGAGTACGCAACAATAGATAGTTACGTCACAATGAAATCATGCGCATTACTTTTATAATGGACCCTGTATAGTCGTAGGAGCAAATATGCTGACATTCAGGTCGGTCAGTAGATACTCCAATTAAGTAAGATCCCTGGAATAACGCTATGAATGTCAACAAGAATAACTGGAGCAAAATAATCAACCGAATACATCGTTCTTTACAAGCTTCTTTACTTATTTACGAAGCTACAGATAGAAGCCTCACCCAAGGGAGAAACCAAAGAAGCAGGGATATAAGTTCGAGAGCTTTAATTTATTTGAGTATATGTACAATGATTGCATAACCTTTGAAGTGCCTATTAATTCTAAACGCCTTTTCTCTTCACACAGTTCAATTCATTATACACTGAGATCTATAAATTTCCACGGGTAGTTAGTAACAAGCGCAACATGTCTATTTTATTTCAAGGATGAGGCCAAATTAAAGCGTTCAAAGGCATTTCAATAAATTTCTAAGATTTCTACATTGACAAGTGTAAATGCGTTGGTAATAAAGTAATAAGAATAACGTAGGAAATGATAAACACGAAATATTACACACATCAATTTAATTGATAGTAAACTTTAACCATATGCAAGAGTGGACAGAACTAATTAATCATCGTTATTCATACTCTTACGTCCCTTTTTCTTGTTATTAATTGATAATAATGAAATTAATTAATAAACCTAAAAGGAGTTTAGTCCAATCTGTAAAATACGCGCGAAAAAAAAACGATCAAAACAATTGAAAATTACGCTGCAAACTTTAAAAAATATGAATTCACGATCTCTTAACCTTTCCACATAAAATCTCCAGACCTTCATCCAAAGTAGGAGTGTACTACGAGCAACAAAATCTGAAGAACATAAACGAGAGAGGTCCGCTACAAAAATTTCCCGCTCGCTCCCCTTCCAAACGATCGCAAATGAACTTTTTTCAATAATAGCAGTCCCCTATAGTCTCTCCGAAAGATAGCCGCTTCCAACTTCAAAAACACAGTCGTTTCCTGCCATTACGCGTTCCTCCGAATGATACCCGCCATGAAAAAAAAAACAGACGAGCATCGGAGGCAGCTTAGGGGAACAATTACCTACTCCAGACACAACCGACTCTCTGTATTTGCGTACGGAGGACGGTGGTGGCGCTGTGACAATTGACTGGGATTCGAAAAGGGGAAAAAAACCCGCTCGGCCGGAGGGATTTCCAAGGAGACGACAATAGAAAGTCGATTCTCTCGAAATCAAATGGTTCGACGAACTCTTTGGATACGCCTAACAATCACAGAAGGAAAATGTTTATCGATGGGAGCACCTGACTGTGTGCACGCTATAACCGATTGGACGGAAGGTCAATAGCAAATACAATCAATCATTCGCTAGGTTCGCATGTAAGTGTAATGACATCCATCCAATATTACGAACATGAAATCGCGAGATAAAAAAATAAGTGGATAAAGCAAATGATGTTTCATTTATGTAAACACGTGAAAAAGAATAATTGTTATTATAAATAGAGCCCTTACAGAAAACCATGACAATCTAATTGAACTAATAAACTAATTAACCCGATAAATAACTCAAAAATTATTAAAACGAATCAATCAAAAAATACGTTCTGTAGATGACATCTACTTCCAAATATAAATACAAAACAGTTAAAATAATACGTAAATTCTGCTCAGAAATACTTCAGAAACCAATAATTACCTTAAGTACAGAACGTAGAAATAATCCCGTCAATTGAATTTAAGGTAATTTTGACAATAAATAAATAACAATGATAGCCACTAAATCAAAATCAATACAATGCATAGCTGGAATTCCATAGTGACGCGATCTTTACATCTTGTCTACATCTCAGAACATATTTGCAGTCTCTTTCAACTGACTCATAAGAAAACATCGCAAACGTCAATATCTAAACAACTTAGGAATCAACAAAGGAGCTCCTTAGATCCATTCAGACGCGCTCCGAACAGCAGCAGCCCGTCGGGTAGAAGGGCAAAAAGCGGCCGCTTTTTACCACAATCGTCGATACGCTATCGTTTATGCGAAGCGAACAATGACCCCGGAGAGACTTCCTTTCTTTATCCGTCTTTTCGAAAGCGTCTTTCATGCCTCCATCCCTGGCCACGTGGAAGTGGGTTGCAACTACGAATTTTCCGTAATGGTAACGGAACCACCACCAGTGCAAAAAATTATGTATAGAACTGCTGATTTTCTTGACTTCTTTCCACGATCATCGTGCAGTCCATCTCAAAGGCGATCTATTCCCGAAAGATGCCATTACCGCAGAATTCTCGAACTCTATATTTTCATTCTGAACTGTAAATTCGGTTCACCTAGTTCTAAATCATCGTACTCAATTACGGGGATTATCGGTTGGGTGGTCGCAGTCATTGGGGAACTATTAAGGTAATACTAGGCAAAGAACGCAAGCTAAGGATAAATTAGTCCCAGTGATGTTAATGAATTGAATTTTTTTGCCGTTTCACGCAAGGTTTAGTTTCAATTTGGCAAATGTAGAACGTGCCAGAGGTTCAAGTCACGTAATTTTCGATTTTTTCCATTTACGGGACCGTGAATTCATTTTTTGTCTAATTCAACGCTTCAAACTGCCACCAAAACTTTACACAATAAAAAATAAATAAAATAGAAAGGATAATATTTAAATGCTACTTACTTTATACGATGAACAGGTTAAATTTTATGTATCGCATAACGAATTATCCTTTCTAGAAAGCGACTAAGATTTTAAACACAACAGTAAAACTTAACGCATTCTATAAAATTATTGTTAAAAACTTATTACATTAAACTTTCTAAAATTAATTAAGAAGTAGGTGAAAAGGCTTAAAAGGTTATTTCATGGGATACGTATATTCTTTACCAGCAAAAAAACCCTTAGAAAAGTAGAAAAACACTTAATTCCTTTCCCTTCCATTCTTCGTACAGATAAATAAGTGGCTACTTCCGTTAGAAACTACAATTATGTTTAAGTTTTAATGAATCTATGGCTTGCTTACAGTTAAAATTTCTTGGCCATTAAATGAAGATTCCAAGAAAGTAAAGTTCATTAGGATTGAATACACTAGCCACCTTCATGCTAATGAATTTCTGGGTCTTTACAGCGGAAAGGATGACTTGATGTGATTACACGTACGAAGATAAATGACCATGCGCTGTACTTAGAGCAGTGAGAAAGGGCTTAGACACAAATCTAAAATGGGAGGAATTTTCCCACACTTATATTACTTTACTGAAAGCTCAGAAAACTTTGCTTCATATTGTTAAGAAAACAAAGTCTTTAGATAAATCAACATGGAAATAAGAACGTTCACTTATTAATTCTTCCTTATAGGGGAGATTAATTAACGAAAATTAATAATGACATAGAAGATGTCTGTAGTCCTTTGGAAATTTGTCCATTAATTCTAAGATAATCACAGGCAATAATTAAATAAATAAGCTAATCGCACCTCAGGGTTCAATATTCCAGGAACTAGTAAGATTCTATCGATAATCTGCATTAGAATTAATTTATGCATTAATACGTACTAAATGATACGATTGAAACCATAGTTTACTCTCTTTAACCACCAATACTACTTTTTTTAAACTATCAACTACACGTATTCAAAAAGGAAAAATTCGTATCCTCAATAATAAAACTATATCTTCCAAAACAATGAGAGTATTACAATGAATAAATAACTTGAATTTTATAACTATCCACAGAGATTTTTATGCTACAACCGGTTTCGTTAGCGATCTATTGTCTTCAGGTGACGTACCAAGTTATTCATTCATTACGTTACCATTTCACCAAGTAACACTTAACCATAATAACTTTACACAGAGATTACTTATAGTTACAATTATCTACTACAATCACAACATAACTTTTTAGCCCTCATTCCCTCCTAATAGACACACACAGGTATCGCTGAGAAAACGTCTCCAGCTATTGGATAAGCATTCGGCTCGCAATGGGCAATTACGGCAGATGGGACGACAGGATGCGCCCCAAATCCTTTTAAGGGGTCTTTCGGTACACCACCGCTCTTTCCCTCGATCGAGCTTTACATCCACTTAGCGACGTTAGCCTAGGACCTAATCGAGACGATGAGTAAACGTCTGATGGAAGTAGACCGTGTGTAGACAAAGGGAAGTTTGCGGATTCAGGGCTTTCGGAGAGACGTCGGAAGCGGCCTAGATTGGCAGAGGAAAGAAGGTGCTTAACTACCGAAACTAATCTTCTTCCGGAGATCTTCATGTGAAAGACTTTTTCCACTCTTTGGCAATCCTCGTAATGGGTGATACATCTCCCTTAGTGTCTAATTGCACGAAACTGATAACCGAAAGTAATCTGATTCAATACTCGCATCTTACAATTATAGTAGAAACAGATCCGATATAGTCAAGCTAAAGAGAGCGGGAAGGAATTACACAGAATAAACTACAAACACAACTTCCACAGTATTTTCTTTGAATGTTAATTACTATATGTGTTTGTAAATTAATTTTTACGGATATATATGAAATAGAATGTCAAGAAAATGATAGAGAAAATCAATCATCATAGTAAGAATCGTCTTGAAATTTGGAAGAATATATTAACAAGCACGATTCATCATCATCCGATAACGTGGGAGATTTAACAACAAGAAGAGGTAGATGAAAGTAATCTACGCATATTAGCCATTGCCACATAAAATGATAAAAAACGCATTATTTAACAATAGAAGAATCACAAAAGTTTGCATATATTCTAGAATACCAATATCAAAATACATCAACAACCTAACAAAATAGATAATGGACAAACAAACCCTACAATCAACAAACTCAGCCAGTGACAACACAACAGTTGGACGTAAACGTACCTAAATACATCAAACTACATTGTAGGACGCAAACTGGATGGAAATGTGGACAGCTAACCATTTGGCTGCGGTTCGAAGGGAGAATAGACACGTTACGAGGAGAGGGCAGTAGTAGTTTCTACGTCTCGCTGTGACCACGGTCATGGTTGACACTGTACTTTCTTGCCCCTCCCTTAATTTCCTACCGTTCTACTCCCTGACCCTCCACCGAAGGCACGTCCGACGACCCTTCCCGTTTCACTTGATTGCCCTCTGACCCCCCTTTTACCCTAAATCACACTCAACCTCTAAAATGAGATCCCGTTGGCGTCAGGATGGGTGAGATATTGGACAGGGGAAGAAGTATAGTCAAACAGACCCCACCTTTGTTTGCTAGGGTCTGGACGCAACCGAGGCAAAAGATTAGCAAACAAGAGACAGGAAAGTATTCTGACTTAGCTCGTATTCACCTTTTAAAAACAGATTCGATACTATCGTTGGGGAAATGAGCTTACCTGTTAGGTGGGAATAAAGAGAGAAAGACCGGTTTATATGAGCTTACGTTGGATACACCGAAGCAAACAAGAATGAAGGCACAGGCGACCGAACTGCCCAGTTACGCAAATAAAGGGATGTGTCATATAAAGAGGCAATTTCGTGATTAGCATCATTTGTTTGAATGCTCAGATCAATATACTACAGAGTTTACGCTAAAAAGTATTAACAGGAAAAATATAAGCATTTCGTAGAAGACATAAACGAAATTTGGTATACTCTTTTTATATCAATCGAAAATAATGACATTCCTTGATAAAAAACACTATATCTTTCATTCATTTTTATTTTGTCCCTCTTCCAAGTTTGCAATGTTACGTGACTCAATATGCAATAACAGAGTTAAAATAAGATCAACGGACTAGATTACTTCGAATACAATGTGCAGAGCTTAAAAATATTAAGACTTCACCACAATTTTGATACTATATACATTACCCATTTCATCTCTATAAACATGATTAATTTCCGGAAATGTACGCATAAGAATATCATATTAAAATAGATGAATATACCTTTACGCAAATTCTTTTCGTCGTATACAATCCAATAGCAAACAAATACATAACATCCTAAACAACGTTCAAATCAACAGATTTCCAGGGCCCAATCTCTCCCTTAGAACACAACTCTCCCAACGACAACGACAACGCTCTCACGTGTTCAGAACCCTCCGCGGTCGCACCTGAGTACGTCCTATCCAAAAACCACCTTCACTTCTAACCGACTTCCTCCAGCGAGATTCCTCCACAATCCTATTCCGCGAACTCACGCTAATCGTAACTCGCACAGCGTTGATACGACTCGTGATCGGAGATGCATCGCAGATTGAAACATCGCGATGAAAAAGCGAGATCAAACGAGACCGAGGGAAGTTCAATCGAAGCACGCCCGATGTAATCACGTGACTTGAGGGGGTGGGGTGGGGGTGGGAGCGACAACACCGCAACACAGCGCACCTGTGGGTGTACGTGAGAGAAGGAAATGGGTGCGGGTGGGGAAGTAGATGGCTGATAGAGGGTGTGTGTGTGTGTGTGAGACTGCTTCCGGGTGCAGCCGCCTAAGAAGAAAAAAAAAGCAGTGCATCGTTGCCGGATTTATCGCTCCTCTTCTACAGACCAGATTCGCGCGATATTGGAGTGATCTAATCCATTGAGGAAATGGATTAAGGAGGCTCTGCAAATAAGCAAGATGGATGGGAGAACATCTGCGAGTGGAAATAAATAAGGATGAGTTGATGGATAAATAGAGGATTAAAGCACACATCAACAGCAAACAGAAGACTTTAATTAGAGATGTTTTAAATTGAGAATTTTTTTCGTAGCAATCATTTAATTCATATTCAAATCATACTTTAGAGTAAAATGATTTTACTATATTTTATCTATCTTGCCTAAAACATTGAACTTGAAGAGAGAATTAAATACGTGGATTGTTTAACATTTACATCCCATGATATTATTATCTGTACACCATATCTGGTCATAATATAAAACTCTATCTAGAATTATAATAATATATAATAAAAATTCATGCAGAGAAAGTACGTATCGCATTATTATAGTCTATAAAGCAACCTATTACTTATCAGTAACCTGCTACTCAAGTACACTATCAAATAATTTAGAACCATTTTATAACAAATATACTTGTTTTTAGGATGCTTCTAATGAGAAAGGCTACAACATTTTTATATTTCATCAAGTTTCTTTCGAAACCAAAGCTTTTACTTCAAAGATGATAGCTACGAATTTTTTGAATTTGAATCGAGTTGATTACGAAAGGATAAATCAAAATGAAGTTATAATTAACACGTGTAATATCAGCGCGAGATAGAAGCTTACTATAATCACAATGCTTTAACGACTTCTTATCATCCCAGTCAAGATACCACCTTCAGTTCATCATCCAAAATTAACCCAATCTCTAAAATTTCCATACACAACAAATTCCTCACACTCCCTCATTTCACTACGACAAAAAGGACAAAAATCGCGACCGGAGAAGCAGCAAAAACCCACGGGGATACCGCCCTGAAAAATACGCAAACCGTAAAATCAGATCCCTTCGCAACCTCATCGCGTAGACCGCAAAATATCCCCATCGTTTCACACCCTCTCCTTACCTCGCATACGATATTCTACAGCGAGTATCGAAGCGATCATGAGACACCGATTCGATACATCGATACTTCCTGCGATCCATAAGCGAGCCTAAAGAAACGGCTTCCGGTCGGACTGGCATTCCACAAACCTTCTCGAAGACGCGGCAACGTCGTAAAGGGAGTGTTCTTCCCTAATGACATCGTGATAATGCAAACCAATTATAAAAGAGGGCAAAACCCTTGGGCGCACTCTTTCCACGCCTTTTTAATCGAATCCCTTGACGGTTTCGAGATACCATTGTCGCCCACGGTGGCGAATTCTCTTCAAAGTGAAAAACATCGAAAAGAATTCCCGAGAATTCAAATTACGTTTCTGGAAGTTCGGGGTCCTTTTTATGCGGAATTTTTTCCACAAAGGGACGGAAATCTGTGGAGTGAAATAATGAACCATCCTTACGCATGGTTAAAAAAGGGGGAATTTTAAAGCGCGGAAGTTTTGTTTATCCCCACGGAAACCTCCGAGACGAACTCGAAACAATTCGAGTGATTAGACTTGCAAAAGCTCAGGCTGAGAAATTAAGGGGGCGCTGTTGGGATGGAAACGGTAATCCCGCTGCAGTCTCCTTGATTGGGGATTTATTTATGGACCATTTTTTCTGTGAGACGCCGGTTTCGAAAAATCTTCGCCGACGATGCTAATTTTCCTTTTTCGCTCAGAGCAACGTGTTGAATGAGACGCTTTAAATATTTATTAGAAATGTACCTCTGAGTTAATGTCGAACGGCAACTTTATGAAATGAATCCACACACACTGCGGCGATGATGATCAACGGTTGCTTTGTTAGCGGGGCGAAGTCTATTAGACCTGCAATTACTTAGTTCGGCTCCTTTCAAAATACTCGAATGAGGTCCGTGCTGAAATATTCATGAGCAAACTTCGGCATACGGAATCAATTATGACGTCTGCGAATAGATGTATGCGCTTTTAATTAAATTATCCCTCTGGTTTCGTAATGAAATTAGAAAAGGTTGGTGCTTACTTTTAAGTGATAATTAGTCTAGTGTTTCCAACACTTCGTAGTGAAGCTAAGCTTGAATGGTTTGCTTAACTGGATGTTATTTCATTATGAACTCGAAGAATAGATAAGATATATGTGAAAACTGTAAGATAACCCGAGCATTTATACTCAAAATCGTCCTTTTAATACAATTTCAAACACATCTGTAAATAAATCAAAGTCAGAAGTAATCGTAGTGAACTAAATACAAACTATATCATTAGGAAAAAGATAATCGTAATATAAAGATAATAAGTAAGATTTTCAAATGCAGATTAAAAGAAATGCAGGTGTTATCTTGAACAACCTCAACCTTAAAAGAAATAATAAAGTCATAAATTATGAACGATTCGAATTAATTCCTTCCTTTTTCGTACTAAACCAACCAATGGAGAGAATTCCACCCATCCTTTTTCCGCAGAGATCAAAACAAAATCTGAAAACCGAACGAGACGACTTCTCATAAATATCTCGAGTTCGGCCTAACCTGTCAGAGCTCCTTTTCCGTCAAAACCCTCCGTCACGGTAAAATATTCTAAACAGCCGAAAAATGAACATATACGGCACGAACTGCGGACGATCTATCGAATAACCCTTTTCCTTTAAAGGATCCATCGAACGGAGACAATGGGTGCCCACGTTGTATCCGTATCCATCTTTAGGAGAAATGACAAAGGAATGGGTTGGTATGTCACAATTTACCATAAACGGAACGGACTTGAGGCATGGTCTTCTCACGCCCCGATGGCTTTTCCATAATATGAGAAAGCTGACGGCCGCAAAAAAAAACGTGAAAGAAAATATATTCGAAGGACAACGTTAAAAAGGAGACGATTCTGAAGAGGCCAGCTAAGTGTAAAGAATGCTCTTTTTTCGTTTAACAAAGCGGTAAAAATTTGAGACGAAACGAAAACTGAAAATTTCCGGTCCGGACTAAAAAAGGTGAATGAAATTTTTGTACTTAGGCTCGAAAGGTTGAATCTTTCTAGAAGGTTATAACCCTCCTGTACTTAATCTTTACGACCAAAACGATCCAAATTTTATGGCTCGATACTCCTGTATCGTAAAATGAAGATTTTATCATCGCTAATTTCATCAAATTTCCCAACTTAAGAAAAGAAACATACCTGAATCCAAGAGGTTATTAATGAAAAATACAAAGATTTTCACTTAGTATTTTTTTCCCCTTAAACTATAGAGAACCTTCTAGACAGCAAATTAACTTAAGTGTAAAAAATGCTGTTTGACATCTGACAATACTAACAATATTTCAAACCTTAATGACAATAAAATTTACCTTTTTTCAGAAGATATATTTACGTAATTATTAGGCACCAATATAACGAACTGTTGTTTTTCTTACATATATTAGAGAATAAATGAACGTTAATATATTTCTCTGATATGAATGCACAAAATAAATGGAGAGAGAGACGAAAACTAACAAGAATTACATAACATTTATAATAAAAGGAATATAAATTGAACACAAGCGATGATAACAATAAACCATTCGTAATGTTCATATCCAAACGTAAATAATTCAATTAATCCGGGCATGCATCCTGGTTGTTTCACAGTATCTTTCATCCACTCTTCCTCCTCCACTTTTAGGGAACGAAATACTTGAAACCTCAAACCTTTCCCCTCATCCATGCACACACTTTTAACACAGTCAGACAACACTTCCAAAATAAAAAATACATGCGTAGGAACACGAAAACGCCCGAGTGCACACATGGATACTACGAAAGGGAGCGACCTAATACTGCCGTTGGATAAAATGAGGAAGCTTTTTAGAACTTAATTTTTCGGGACGAAATTTCGACACTTCTTTCCCAGCTGGAACACTCCGTTTCGCTTCATTCGGCAAAAAAGACTTCGCCATCGCATTCACTGACAACGAAACCTTCTCTCGAAAGGTGTCGGTCGCACTTTTTTTATCGAATTCTTCATTACACGCTCTTTTAGAGCGGCGAGAGGGAAGTTGGGCAAAGAGGATGTGAAGAGTGGATGGCCTTGGCGTCGGAGCAGGTGAAAGAGGGAAGAAGACACAACGTTGGAACAAAGGGAATGCGGGGGAGGGAAAGATACGTACACGAATCCAGACTAACTGGTTGGCATGAGAAATAATGCCGTCAAGGCTCGGGACTATCATTTCTCACTTCGTTCTGAAGAGGAGCCACTGAAATTGGAGAATTAAAACGACCGTATATGCTTACGGAGGACTGTACAAATCTTAGGCTCCGACGTTTATAGTGGGTTGAAACTGGGAAACTTCAACGCGTAATAAAGTTAAATCAACACATGTTCAATTTATTGGGGTAATTAAAAAGAAAATACAAACATCAAGTGGAGAAAGAAGAATGAGAATGAGATTTCATGATATCATGGTTAAAAGAGTAAAAAATACAGACACAACACTTCATTGGGAAATACGCAACAACTCAATTTTCTTATGCAAGAAAATAAGAAGACAAAGATACAAAAGAAAACTAACTCTTAGTAAATATTTAACTCTTAGTTAAAGACTAATTTACGAAATGCAACTAAATAAATGTCATGACATGATTACTCCCAGTTTATTTAAAAAAGTAATTACGTAAAAACGACACTCCGGCTTTGAATTAATTTATTTTTGAAGATACGAAAACATGAGAAAATTTTGAAAGTAAATAAAAAGAATTTAAAAGTAAAAGGCAAATTGTACGGATAATTATTAAAAAACATAGGTAAATACTCTAATTTTCGAATTTCATATTGATTAGCCATAGAGAGTATTAGAAACAAAATCGATAAACTAGCTACGTAGTAAACGAGCGATAAAAATTGATACCTATGAGTTGATCAAAACTTCCCAATTCAGATCACCGATTTCGAACATGACGTTACATCCTTGTACTCCAAAACCGATTTGCAATTCAGTCTAGCCCCACCTGACACTCAATGCGCGAAAAGAAAGAAATCCACCTCCCGATCAATCCGAATGACAACGCGTGTGAAGTGACATCCCTCGCGGACACATCCGTACGTGGACAATCGTCCAATAGGGGGTGTTTTCCATTCAAAGGGTACAGACGAGAGATGAATAGTCATAGCGTTGGCGGAAGGAGATGTGGGAGATATGACAAGTGGAAGTGACGAAGAAGAAGTGATGGAAGTTAATGCGGAGATGGGTTTAGGCAAAAGCAGACAGGACGGTAATTCCTATTCGGCTTAGGAGTTGGACAGGAAGGCAGAGGGTTAAAATGTAGACGGGGCGGAAGGTGAGTAGTGGAGGAAGGAAAGTATCAGGTGGCGTAGAGGACTTTTGCACACCGTAGAAGCTCGCTAAAAAGGAAAATGTAAAAGGAAGATTCGCTACAAAATACATGGATTCCTTGAGCTTACTTGGTGAATTTTCAACCTTAATTTAGACTCGTTGAAAGCAATAGCAGGCACTTATTTTAAAATTGCAGAATGGATTAAACCTTGCATTTCAAAACTATCATAAATGTAGCGTATGATATAAGCAAAAAAGATGTTACAGCCCTTTTCACAGTTAGGAATCACATTATTAAATACGATCATTCTAAGTAAGCACTATTTATATTCAATTTCCTCCCAACTATTTCCAACATCTGTAATGCCCCTAAAACAGGGAGAGTACTCGGAAAAACCGTTGCACATTACACTCTACAACTCATAAACGCTACAATTATAAACAGCTAACTAGAGTATCCACTGGGAAAACTGCAAGAATAACTCATGCACTCGATCGAGGTATTTCGCAATCCCTAGAGATATGTGACTATTCCACCGCGACGAACCCATTATTTCCCGAGATAATTCTGCAAAACATATCCGTGGAGATATCGCGACCGCAACGTAACCCTGAGAACGGCTTCTGCAAACCAATTATAAAAGCGTTGGGGACGCGCAAATTGTCTCATCCCTTTAACGCAGACGAGATTTCCATGCAAAACTTTCCGCTAAAAATGCATTAAAATTTCCCTCGAAACGAGAACACGGACGGAATGCAAATCATCGGCTTCATACGTTCCGATACGGTTTGAAAAATACACCTCTGCAAAGGGAAACTCATCCCAAGGAAAGGATTCACACGATATGGTAATTTGCGTACCTTGAAGATGATACCGTTCGCTTTTTAATAAGCGAGGCTTTCGTAGCGAAACTTTCCTTCCTATAGTTCTCTTATCGTGGACTTGGAAACTGCGGGATTAGCGGGCGTAATCGGCAGACGTTCCTCAGAAAATCCGTTAATTTATTCGAGGTTACGAACGGATTTCGTCTTTAGTATTCAAATACGATGCGATAAACTTTACCGCTTTCTCGTGATAGGATACAACTTCTTAATCAAAATGATGGCACCTACAGATCAACATGATACGAGTATTAATAGATTTTCAATAGAACGAAATGATAAATATACTTACGTTACAGCTTTCATCGATTACTAATAGTATTCCATCAAATATAATAATCATATTCGTCATCATAACGGATGCTATTTTTAAATAAAAATGAAAAATTCACTCGATCAAAACAAAAATGTACTTCAGCATCCATCTCTGATTCTTATAAGGGAACCGATATTTAACCTAGATAGTTAAATCAAAATTAACGAGAACCTACCAAATAAAACCACGATTAGATAATCTCAATCCAACACATATATCCCTATCATTTTAAATTAATTACTATTTACTTCTATGATATATATATATATATATATCCTATGATAAAAACAATCTTGCTTCATGAAATTTCTCTCAGAATTTAGAAAATTCCACAAAAATTCGGAGAATTCTCATCAAAAATAGAATGAACGTGAGGAGAGAAAGAGAGAGATCCATAATGACGAATTCAACCGACCATCCTCTTTAGTCGGAAAAGTTTCCTCCGAGCTGAAAATCCGTGGGGAGTCGGTGAATCAAATCCCCGTACGTCATGAATGTCCCTCCCTCTGAGGAGCCCTCTTCCGGTAAAAAATGAAACCCGAATTCCGGCAGCGCATCCCCAGAAGCTGGGGGCCTGTGGTTTTGCGGCAGTGCTGGAAGAATGTGAAGAAGCGATCGACCGTGTAAAAAAAGGAAGAATGTCTCTGAAGGGTGCAAGTGCTGGGGAGAGATGAGTACGAGGACTCTAAATGCTCGGATAAATGAACGCATTCATACTTGTGCCCGCTGCACGCGTAACAAGCACGAAAAGATGCTATTAAAATGAGGACCGGCTTATTTGGTTAATAAAAAATACTATTAAGGGATAAAAATATAATTTTAGAAAAATTCGCAAATTAAAGGACCTGAATTAATTATTTCTTCATAAGTTTCGGGTTTGGTGGGATTTCCCTCCGACTAGGGTAAATACCAAGCAGGTAATAGCATTTTATTTTCCAATTAGAAAGAATAAACACCAATCGCCTTGTGCCAATGTGTAATCAAATATAATATAAAATAAATATTTTACCAAACGTAACAATGATTGGTATACAATCGATTCTAACATTGAGACAAAATTTGAAATGCTGCATCTTGTGTGGTGTGTGTGAAATAGGAAAGTTCAAGTTCAACCTTCAATTCATTAACATTAACGTTGATTATTTAAAACCGTAATATCTAATATACGACTGTAAATTACAGGAAAACTTGCCCGCTTATTATTTTGCTGAATAAAGTTATTATCGCTCACATATGAACAAATAAACTGATAAATCTTCAGGTTCAACCCATTGTGCTAAATAATGCAAGCAAGACCACTCTTCAATTCATAGATAGACCAATTCATAAATAGCAATAAAATCGTTTAATATCACTTTAAGTTCAGTCCTTTCGGAATACCATCTTCCACATCGAAAATATGTAAAAAATTATAATACCCTTCTACAAAAATTCATTACCTACAGAACACCACGTAGGTATTCGAACCCATTCCATTCCACCGAGGAATTGGAACCTCCGCTGGGAGAATCCTCAGGCAAATCAATGCCACGGAGAAAGCAAGATTCCTTCCTTGAAAAGCACAAGCCCGCGGCTGAGGGATCACGAATTCCCACCGCGTGTTCCGCAAATCCTTCACCCGAAGAAAAGCCGACGTTTAGAGCAAGACGCAAAAAAAACTGAACCTCTGTCTCTAAGAACGTAGCGACAAATAAAGAGCGCAGTACAGAAACGTTTGCATCGCGTCCGAAGGATGTACCAGGAGAAACTCACGGGGATAGAGAACAAGCTTAAGTACTGCCTCTTCGTGGATTCCATGAGAAATTCTACGGGATAACATAAAACAGAGAACCGGACGATTGATCCGGCGGAGTTTCGCGCCGGATCCTATCGCTCACCATCGTAAAAGAATTGCTTTGGGACCTGGCAGGAAGCCCGCTGACCAGCACGCCACAGCCGATTCAAAATCGAACGTCACGTGGGGTAATTGCCCACGCAAATTGTCTGCGGAACCAATTTCCTCCTCAAAATTGACGTCGAAAGCGAATTTCCAACGCGACGGAATACACCCAACCTCTCCTACAGTACGGACGATTAAAAAAATACGCGATCTAACCACGATAACCCCCTCTAGAAAACTCAGCTATTCAGAGGTCTGAGACAATTCATAGACCCGTGATACGAATTTGAATCCCTTTGTCGCCGCCGTGGGGAATAAATTCTACCGAATTTGACAGGATAATTAGTCGGGCTGTCGACGACCTGTAGTCGGCGGAACCTGAAGATCCGCCCGTCCTTCGTAACGCGGGAATATAAATTCTGCGCAGTCAAATCGCTAAGTGCATTTCGAGATGAATCGATGTTTGCGAGTGGCTAAAAAGCGAGCGGTAAAGGGAATGCTAAACGACCTGGAGACCGAGTACATCACTCTCGTTCCTCTCTTGGTGGGACGGAGGCGTGGGGTGGATGGGAGAGTGAAGGATAAGTGGTTTATTGAGATGACCTGGAGCTGGGGAAGGAGACGAGATTAGAATAAACGTTTCAGAGGAGGGTTCTTCGACCCCGAGGATAGTCAGCGAGGGAGAGAGCGTTTACGTAAATGTGCGTTAATTAACTAAATTTGGTAATGCGCGCACAAATTGCTTCCTCTGTTATTCGTAAATAAATCTGTGACGCGTATGATAAGCGAACAATACGAATGAAATAATTTCGAGGTCAAAACCTTTATTTCTCGTTGACTAAAATTTTCAGAGAATTAAAAACAGCTGCACGTAATATTTTTTGGTACTTGTGACAAGGGATTTCTATGGACTGAAATATTATTTCGTCTAATTCATAGTGCTTAATTTTGAAGCTCGGGTTTGAAATGACATTCCAAGATAGATGTGAGAGAAATAAAGTAAACTCAAGTTTTACGTAAATCTCAGAATATAAAAGATTATGAGCTTTAAATTAGCTCGAGATTTATCATACTCTTTTAAATTCAACAGAGCTTTCAAAACAACGGAAACGTATCGGGTTTTGTTTGACAACAATGAATAAAAATATTCCTAAAATAATAATGCTCTCAGAGACTTCCAAATCCAAACTAGTCACAATTCATACTTTAGTCCTTAAAAACATCAAAAACATAAGAAATAAAGCTTCTTCAAGACTGAATTCAAGAAATCAATCAATAAAACCAACCAAAAAAACAACAAAATTCCGTTTTATCCGATAAAAGCATATCTTTGATTAAAAGAAGGAAAAAGAAATAAGCACACACATCTTACGGATATCAAGAACGGAATTTCAAAAAAAAACAAAAAGATCAATAAAGCAGGGCCTTATTTAGGTAAAACTGAAAAATCTCCCTAGAGTTTCAACTCTCATCTCAATCAGTCCCGATACGCAAACACGAGAGGAAAACTGATTTAAAAATATCTCCGAACTTTAATAGGAGTCTTGACCCCCTTATCCGAACGGGAAACCGGATGAAGTTGTTTTTTTCCGAACGAATCCAAAGGAGATGCTGAGAGGAATATTTTTATTATTGTGGAGTTTATTGCCGTTGCGGGGGAAAAAAACACTGAGCTTCTTTTATCTCCGTGATTTGGAGTGAAACCATTGAACTATAACCTGAAAAGCTCCTATTGAGATTACAAGTCCCTCGTTGAAGCTATCGGAAGACAAAAGATGGGAAATGAACGAGTGGAGAGAATATCTGGAATCTCTATGCTATCGAAACGCCTTTGAGCCTTCGCGTTCAGTTTGTTTAATCGATCAGATATCGGGCACGCGTTAATTCCATTAGAGTAATGGACGAGGAATGTGGGGAATGAAAAAAAAGGAAAAACCTGGATTTTACACGGCAAGCCACTCCTGTGTGCAGAGAAGGGAGAGGAGGATATTTTTTCTTGATGTGAGAAGCGGATTGGAGGGGAATACGCTTTTTTCTACGGAAGATCATAAACTTTAGATAAGCTTATAAATAAAAACTTTACCATTCACCCCAGTATCCATCCAAAGTTTATCCATGAGGACAACCAAAAGCACATTAATATTTATTTTAATAGTAAAGTTACGAAAAAACTATAAGGTAGCAATTTACAGTAATCATGATTCAAATTACGAATGGTTTAGTTATTTAGAATAGGAGAAGTGTATTAAATCAAAACGAAAAGTGATAAAAAATAGGAATAAATCAATGAAGTATAATTTCAAAGAAATATAGATAGAAAATAAATAGATATAAATTGAAAGAGATATTGAAAGACAGCGGATATCAAATTCTTGAATTAACGAATTTCTTAATGGCTAATTTCATTTTTTAATAACACCTTCAACTGTATGGCATTTTAACTCTGATCATTACATATAGCTCAGAACACTAATAGCTTAGTAATGTCCGGTAAACAACCAACGACAATCACCAACAACACTACTTCAAACCTCTGACCTTGCATCTGATGAAACTTCTCCTCTCATATACTAAAAGGTGACCAAAACAACAATCTACGCGAAAAAAACATCTCAGGATGGCCACTTAAAAAAAGCTGACAAATTCCATTAAATATGGGCAGGATACAAAAATCCAAGCAAGGATAACTTATTCTGACATTCCCATCATCGGCTCCGTATTAGCTCCGGTACAAAAAAAAATCCTTCTTTATATCCCATCGACTTAAAAATACGACAAAAGTCAACCCGTTGGGTATGCAAATTTCATCCCCGATTCCGCACGACACGAGGTAGTATCCGGCCAGCTTCTTCGCTGACCGGAAGCCTGTCACCTGCCGTTACTCGCACAGACCCCCGAAATTTCGCCACCCAATTCCGAATTAGAGAGAGAACATCTGCTTGTCCGAACAGGGACGAAACGAATGGACGAACATCGGCGCCTAACCCGTTCGTAGAGAAAAGCTCCGCAAGAAAAAAAACAGGGGAATTTCCACAAATTATCAATCCACAGATATTCTCCGACGCGGGTGCTCCGTAAAAAAAAAAAAAAAAAAAAAAAAAACAAATCTTGGAGGTCAACCGGATGCTGCCCCGAGCCATCGTGCGGGTTGAGTAATTACGAACTGAAAAAAATGGATAAGGAACAAATAGGAGAGCCCGCGATATCTTCCACTTACCATATAAAAAAGCACCCGGATTCGGATAAAGGGGAAACGTCCTTTATCAACGCCCATCTCCAACGCGAACGAATGAATTACGGGCGATGAGCATGAAAGATCGCGAAATGCGTTCACCGGACGTTCGCAGATTGATGCTGATAACCCATTTGGAGGGCAGCGTTGCTTGGGTTCCTTTTTTGAAAATCTCTGGCACGCTCTTATGTTAGGGCGTGAAGGTCAACGGAGGATCACCTTTAACTTGGCTGCGTCAAATATTAATGGCGAACGCAAAAAATACGAAAATGTATTATGTGGCTCTTAAAAAATTACGATCGTCTCGAAAGAAGTTGATATCCACGCGCTGTAAAACGCCATCCCTGCTCGACGCCGATAGCGGGGAATAATAATAAAGAAGGACGTATAAAGAAATATATTAAATGCTTCGAGATATTAAAGGGCAAGTGAGAAAAAAGTAGTCCTTCTTGTTTTCAAGGTTTTCAGCGACGCAAAATGTTCAGTTTCTTTTACTTTTTATAACACCCCAACAACAAGGGACAGAAGTGATTATGATAATCATTTTTTCTCCCCAGACCTTACATGTAACAGTCAACACTCAAAATATTTTGACGCCAAACTTATGTAACGCGATGAAATCACGATTTTGACTGAATGAAAAACAGAATCAAGATTTTTAAGAAAAACCACAACCGTTTACGTACTTAATGACGGGACCAAATACGGAAATGAAAATAAGATACGAATAAACTTTTTGAACGAAAGAAACGAGCGGACCAGATGTTCGAGTTCGGTGAAAGCGGTACCGGATTCGATTCCCTTTAGGGGCTAACGTGTCGAGGCACTTTCAAAAAATGTAGACGCTACTTCTGGAGGGAAACCAGGAGAGCTTAAAATTAAGACTTCGGTAACTGACTTTGAAAAACTAAGAAATCGCTATTGCCTTGTTTCTAGGCATAACATAAACACATCCCAAATAAATTACAAATACCAAAAACATAAAACTTCTGAACAGAACGAATTCATTGGTTCGATTCGCCACGAGAAGAGACAATTATGCTCCATAAACAGAATCTGGACGGAGAAACTCGATGCGTAGAGTTTTCCTCTTCCTGTTTACGTCTATTATTTGATAAAGAGCCTCTGGGATTAGTAGGGGCATCACACGACGACAGCCACAGAAGAATCCAACGCCGTCAAAGGTCCAGACGCCAAGCATTAATTGAATCCATCGAGCTCTCCGTCATCAGAACATAATTCCAATCAATCAAGGGCAAGATTAAGAGCGCGGTTTAAGAGAGCGAACGCCCTACATCCAGAGGAACAAGATCGCCTGAGGAGGAAATCTAATCTTCAGCGCATCTTGCATTGGACGCATCACGCGATAGGATACTCGTAGATGGACGGACGCGAGAGTAAATGGTGCTGCATCACTTAGAATCCGTCGTTCTCAAAAATTTAGAGATGAAAGATTCGACGTAAATGATGCCTCACATATAATATAAAGAAATTAACTTGATCGGTATCAATCGATCTTTAAGCTCCCACTTATATTTGAGCGTACGACGTTAACTCGATAGAAGATGGGAAGAGACTTGATTCGAAACAGACAAGGGAAACGAAGGCCATAGCATCTTCATGGTAGTAAAGCTTTCGTCTAAACAGTAAAAGTATGTAAAAGAATAAAAGAGATACAAAATTTCAATCTTGATTCAAACACAAGTTCTCCAAATAATTACAGCTGACTCTTCAAGTAATTTATTTACGTTAAAAACATTTTATTAACTTACGTAATTGAAGTTTAAATCCTTTTATCTCCAAGTCTAACTTACGCAATAATAAAAATATCATTGTACGAATAATACTAATGCAGTCAACTCAAAGATTAGCTCATTATTTTGAGCAAATCTTAAAATTTACGAAGGTAAGAACAAAATTATAACATGTTTACGTAAATAATACACTCACTTTGGAATTCCTTAAAAATATAAAACAAATCTCACGTAAAATTCGTCGCGTAAGTAACTCACACACTATGCAACGCTAATGAATACGAAGAAGCAAAACAAACGTCTATCCTTGAAAAAAACATCACCCTCATCCACAAACGACCCAAAAAACACCCAATTCACCTCGATGAACAGCAAACACCCAAAATCTTCATCTCGCGATCAATAAACAAGCACCGTTGAAATGAAAGAAGCTGAAAAAGAATCATTCCGCGGGATAAATCCACAACGAGCGCAGAATCACGAAAAAGTACTGGGAAAGAGAATTCTCCGAATGAGTCTGCAGAAAAAGAGACCATCAAGAAGGAAAACTACCTGTAGCGCACTTAGCGTGGCCTCGTCATTACGGCCGAGGAATATATAATTCCAGCGAGTACTTAACGCCCGTCCACTACCCTCCTGAGGGCGATCGTGAATGGCGGATTCTCACGGAGTAAAATTGGAGAGCTATCCTCTGGAAGAATTGCGTGCAAGTAATGGGGTTGGGACGATGAGGGACCAGCCAAGGCCGGTTCGCTAGGGCCATTCCCCCGAGCTTTTGCCTTCAGGGACCCTCATTCGCCCGTCGCCATTCCTACTTCTCCTCAGGGGGCAATCTTAAAACGTCCTACGTTCTTCAATTCCGTCGAATCTTTTCTACGATAAACATCGAGATGTTGCGTTACGAAACTGAATTGGACAACGAAAGAGGGCGCAGGATACGTATACGGCGAATGATTACTAAGTGCGAAATATGTGAGTAAATACACACTTCTGATAAGATGAAAATCTGGCGTTGGAGTAATAAGAGGGCTCAAACACTGAGCCATACTTACAAACCAGAATATACACAAGAATCCCTTTTGGAGATGAGCAATCAGATGTTGTATCAGACAGTGTCATCACATAAAAGAACAGTATACGACTCGCTAACACGCATGGGATGCCTCTGAATATGTGAGTAGCGAATAAAATTATTCTTCTTGTTATGGCAATATAGCTCTTTGAAATATTAAATAATCGAAAAATTCGTCGATAACTTATAATACTTTTGGTTCTACTGAAAGAAGGGAGGAATTGTCTTACGTCAATTACATTCACTGAGTACGTCTCAATTAGCAGATATATGAAATGTCAACTCAAATTTACACCAGTTAAACAGAGAGTAAATAGCTCATTCTGTGAGGGCACTTCAACAACACTCATAAAATTTTAACGTATTTTTAAAGACGATACCTCATATGACTCTAACTTCAGGAATAGGAAAGAAAAAACCATTAATTTGGATACTAACCAAACTTATTGGTAATTACAAAGTACTCTCATAATTCATTTTAGATGTCTGTCCACAACATCAAGCCAGAATATGCAGTGTTTAAATATATTGGATATAATTACAAGGCTTCAATCAAATCCAAAAATCGTGATTTTTTCAACTTAATCACTCATCATTTAACAACTTTATTCCATCCTTTAAACACACAAAAACAAGCAAAAATTAACACCAAACAGAATCGGAACACGAAACTAAAATCGCAAGCCCAAATCTCTACCCAATTCCCCAGCAATCGTGTTAATAAAATCCAATAGAAATATTAGCAATCAGATAGTCTGACATTCATCCTAACTCATTCCATCCATACCACTGTGGGCCTCGTACCGAAAAAGGTTCATCCACCTCCGATCCTATCAATTCTACGGCAATTTCCGAACGCATTAAAAAATCTAACCATTCCCATTTACATCGAATCCCGTATCTGATTGTACCCGCAGTCGGAAAGAAAATTTAGGCAGAGTTCAAATCTTCTTGAGGACCATTCGAAAAGATTAATCTGAGACAAGTTTCGCACGGCTGTTGCAAGGCATGTTGAGTTTAATGAATTCCTTTTTTTCTATAAGAACATACGACGATTCCAATGTCTTCTTTGCTGTAAACACGGGTGACTTTTCTCTCGCAATTACCTTTCGGACATCTTCCCTCTCCACGAGAACCGGAATTCCCGATTCAGCTGATGGAAGCAATTAGGAGACGAGGCGGTAAAAAATTTAAGGAATGCTCGTATGCGTGTTTGAATGGAAGAGGGGCGAATCGTTCGGGGAAATTTCGAGGCTGTAAGAAATAACACCTCTTATCTTGATGGGATCGAAAATTAGGGAGATTTATTGAGTGAAAAGCCAACAACACTCCGTCGCTACATCACCCTCGAATAAAATACGTACTTCGGTAAGCTCTGAGGAAAGCGTCATTGAAAAAAATCTGGATACACGTATAAAAATGACCCTTTAGAGTAAGAACTTCTCAAACCTGTTCTCCAAAATGTTCTTTCGTATGTTTTACGTTGATTCTCCTGAATTCGAATCGGAAAAACCGTACTGATCGATCCAAAAAATTATCAATCTTCCTCCAAAATCACCTATTGTCTAGCAGAAAATATTTATTGAATGACTAAAGTACTTTTACATTTACTTTCCTATAATTTCTTATAATTTTCACGGAACTACCACGATTAATTCCATTCTTAATCCTTAAAGATAACAGATGATAAGCACAAAACAAAATGTTGATTTAGCGAAGAAAAATTTGATGTAATTACTTACATAAAACTGCAAGTAGCAACGAGCTACCAACAAAACTATATACAAACGATTTTTTAAAATAAGAATCCAAACAATCCAACAACAAAGCAAAACTAAACCACCATAACCACTAAACCGAAACAAACCCTACTAATCAATATTTTCACGCGAAACACCGTCATAAAAATTCTAATGAACTCATGAAACTTAAACAGGAAACAATCCTAGAATTGACAAAATTTGAATTGTGCAATCCCATTCTTCAGCACCATAATACAATCCCTGAAAATCCCTCGCGTTGTGAAACATTCAACACACGAACATCAAAAACATTCCGCACAAAAATTCGTGCCTCTTTGTGACGAATCCCTCGAATGATGAACGTCCTAGCGCAATCAATCACAATGAATCGTACAAAAGAGACTGCGAGAGAAGAAGACAGAAAAGCCGCTCCGAGAAAAAAGAAACTATTTTATTCATGAGAATCAATTGACGTCCCTTCTATGCCACTCAATCCCCCCTTCAAGGTGTTTCGATGGGAATCAAATTGGACGTAAAAGATGAGGGAGAAGTGATGGAAATGGGGGGAGGCGAACACTTTGAGAGGGAGAAGAAGATGATAAGATGGATGCTAAACAGGCCTTCTGACCTTCGCATCGTGGATTGCATCCGTAACGACACTTCCACGAGAAAGCGTGATCCAATTCGTCTAAATGGAAGGAAAAGTTTCCGTTCCGTCCGAATAAGGAGTCTCTGAGGTTATTTTTTGAGGGGAAAGTTTTACGATCGGATATCCTGAAGCTCTCCGACACATATTCGGTTGGGAAATTATTACTCTATTATCAATTGAGTGTGTCAATAAAAAGGCAATTGCTTTTGATCCATATCATTACTAAGAAGAACTATTAATTACGTGTTAGGTGTGAAAGAGGACTATTAAGTTCCAATATTGTCATCAACAAATAGAAATGCTATTGTTAAATAGCCTCCATAAAAACAGTCTGCAAGATTTACGAAATACGTCTTTATAGAAGAGGAATATACATAGAACGACTTTTTTCTTTACTTCATGGACCACAGGAAAAGTCTATATGTTGTGCCTTTAGATTTAGCTTTCGTAAAAATATTCCAAATTAATTTTCTCGGATTCGTTTCATTAAAACAACCTCTATTCAAAAGCAGTACTAAATTTATTCCAAGCTATATCAATTGCTAAAGCAATAAAATATAGCGCAAAAACACGTCATTTCAGTGCACGAATATCTCGAATAAAATAAACACTATAATTTTTCCACACCAAGATATGAAGATCAGAAAGTAGCACATAAATGAGAAAATACGAAAATTGATTCAAGATTCGCAAAGTAAACAGACCGATTCAATTCTCCTTCAACGAAATACACCTAATCAAGCGAGATATTTGAAGCATCTTCCTCTAGAATAACGGAATCAAAACCATAATGAGCTATCAAAGATACTCCCAAACGGGAAATTGAGGTACGTATCCAACGTTACGGGAGGGTCATTATAGCTGCAAGGAAAATGTAATCGAATTCTTCCTACTTGACTTCGTTTTCCAATTTCACAAAGTCTCATCAGTAGACCGTTATGAATCGTACCTATTAAAAGGAAATGAGTTCTCGTAATAGTATTCAGGAAGATAACATACGTTTGAGACTAAACATTGCCCCTTTCTACAGACATAAAGAGGATAGTACCAGGTGTTTATGAGTCACTTACTCCATAACATGAAATAATGACGCGTACGTACGGTCATCAACCTCTTTTCGCAGAAGGATAACAATTAATACTTCGATAAAATTGCGCTTGGTTCTTCTCATTAATATAAAAGGAACTCGTACGCAATCTAATTTCCCGTTATGAAAGCACCATTCGAAAAACTGTAAATTAACCTGGTGAATTGGTTACCGGAATTACGAAGATCGAATTGAAGATTCGCCTACAAAGCAAAATACCAATAAATTTACAGCTTACCACCCGCGATGATTGGGAAAGAAAGAAGCTCTTAGAATCTTCTGAATGGGCATATATTATAGGAACTTTATATATACTAAGAAAATTCCATCCCATAAAACTGCTACGACCTAGGCGGGGAAATCATATATATTACACTTTATAATGAAAAGGACGGAGATACAATGAAGATAAGAGATGAAATATATTACATTCTGGAGCTTTAGACGGCCAAACTTTATCAATAAATTACCCTTAATAACTTATTCTTTAACGAGTCAAAACTAAACTACGAAATGGTGCCATATATTTTAAAAGGATCTGACGCCAATAGAAGTCTCACTTGAGGCAAACCGAGAAGTCAAAATATAATTCAAAAGAGCAACGTAACTGCCACATGGTTCTTTAATCAAAAGAAAGATATTTAAAACTACAACATACCGACAATTAAGAACAAGAGACGATATAGTAGTATAAAGTATACGTGAAAATTATAGGTATAATTATAAATAACACGTAACTCTACCACTAAATATCAAAAAGGATAAGAAATTATGGTAAAATATTTCTTATGAACTTGCTGAATGCATTCCTCACTACTATACACCTCCAAATGATCTGAATGCGAATATTTAGAGCACCAGCTGATCAACTGCATCGTACTCGCGGTAGTAAGACGGAAATATTTCCCTTCGAAACCGGTCTTACGGAAGAGTGGGCAGAAGAGAAATTGAGTAACTGTAGAAAGTTTGAAAAGACGAGGAATGGCAAAGGATTTGATGAAAATAGGCGAATGAGTGGGTGTCGAAAAACACCGATAAAGCAAACAGAGGAAATAGCCTCGTGCGAGATGCGAATACGAGATTATAAGACGCGAGTGGAATGGGCTTATAAAGATACGTCCAGAGGGACTTCTCGAAGTAGGTGGGAGAAAGGAGGCTAAAAACAAGGAAAAGTCTAGGCGTTCCCTGATTTTTCAAAACCGATGAAAATGCCAAACGCTTTCAAATTCTATCTCTCTATTGTTTTAGGGCCAGGCTTATTGAGAAAGAGTGAAATATCATTCGTGACTTGAAAAGTGGAGGCTCCTCTAGCATAGCCTTATATGGTAACCACAACGCTATCGTAAATGAAGAGAATGTAGTTACTGCAATTAGCATCCAAATAGAAGTCAGACAAGCTCAAATAGAGAGAAAAACTATAGGAAAAATAACATCTGATTCATCGTGAACAATTCTCCTTGACAGAAGAAAATTATTTAAGATAGCAGAAAACAAAAAATATACCATCCTATAATGTCACTAAACAGTTTCTGTATATGTAATTTAGAAATAAACTCGATGGAAGAATCATTGATAAAAAATCATAGTATTCGATAAGTAATTAATTATATAGTAATTATGCCACATATTTTTTCATATTATGGCAAGATACTACAATCCTTCTTTCTAAGAATTCTTATACTTTCAAACCCTAAAAAAACTCAATTTTGAAGAGTATCAAACTTAAAATATTCCAACCCAATACACGAATACGTTTCCGAATTCCACACCCATTAATCAATCCTTAACATATTAAATTAAACCTCCTTTAATCGTACGATTGAAAAAAAAACCTTTATAAAAAGAACAAACCAAAGCAATCCCATCATAAACGTCACATCCTTGATTAAACCGAGCTGTAATAAAAAAGAACGACGAGTAGTCGACGGGATTCCTTGTGCAACCTCCGGACAACCTGCCGAAGATAAGAGCGTAGCAAAATTGACACGTTAACCGCGAGTAACAGGGAGGGCGATGGGAAAAAAAAGGGATCAACGTCCCTCTTCTATAACCTTGCTCCCCCATCAATTTCGTCCGAATTTCCTGACAGCCGAAACAAAAAAAAAAGGATGGACTCATCGCGCCGCTGGAGAAGCGTTGTTTTCGATCAGAACCCGCATCGTCCTTTTACGAGTGCGGAAAACTCGTAAATAGGAAGGGAGCAAAAATGCGTCCTTCGACACAGAGAGTATACGCAGCGATAGAAATACAATCTCTACTTTGAATAGTTTCGAACGGACGTTTCACCAACGTATTACAGAACGGTGCCTATATGTGCGGAGATGTTATACGACTATATTCCAAAAATTACGGAGTTGAGCAAGTTTCTATTAGAGCGAGTATGCTATCCAACCTAAGAAATAACCAACCTATTAGAACTTTCGATATTTCCACTATTTCGTCATACAATTAGTTAAGATAGAGTGCAAAAGCATTTCATATCGATTACTTGTTCGGCTTACGAACAAATCAATACGCTGAAACTACCTTAATAGCAGCAAAAAATCAATCATAATAATATTTATAAAATATGATATGATAACGTTCAAATTTACGAAAGGAGGTTTAAAATAAATAAACTAAGAATAAAATCTGTTATTTTCGCGTAGATTTTTTTAAATAATTCAATCAATAACATACTCATATTATTGAAGACATGCCTAATGACGTCTATTTATCCACGTAACTAAAAGTCGTGATTTAAATAAATTTCTATGATAATTATTCATTATTTTTCGCTTAATTAGTATCTAAGAAAAGCTTAAATCGGATAGTTAGAGCTTCTACAGTAAAAAATAAAGGTAAATTGAACGTGAGAAATAGACACCACGAAAAACCGCCAGCATAACAAATCGCATGAACAATAAAAATACCTTAATAGCTACATACATCCTAAGTGAAATATGTAAAGAAAGTATATGAAGAAATACATGGAGTAAATCATATCCTTAAACCGACACAATCGAACGTATCGAGACAAGTACCGTAATCTAGAAAATAAATCGCTCCCCATTACAATTAGAAGATATTCCTGATAAAGACTGAACCACTTAATCTTCGCTCGCATGATTTATTCTCCCTTACGTATCTGAACTAATTAGATTTCGGTAGCAAAACCCGACTTTCATTAATTACCGTCCGCCTCAACAGATCGAGAAAGAACGATACGCAAGACTAAGAAAGAATTCGGCCTCGATCTCCGCTGATAAATGAGCTTATAAATCAATTCCAACCTAATTCGTGCTTATGTCTTTATCAAAGCGACCCCTAGGATGAGGAACCCCGTCGTGACTCTGAATAAAAAACACCAGCGTGCTTGAGGCAATCAAAAAAAACCCCTGCGACGAAAAACGCCCGCACGGCTGTACCCGAATATCACGCGCCATTTCCCATTCTCGCGAACGTCATACGCATCTCACGTCAACGAGAGAAAAGGCTGTGGAAAAAGGGAAAAAAATGCGAGGACGTTTCCAGGGGGAAACAAAGGGAAAACAGAGTGATTCCAGCCTCTTTGGAACGGGATGTATAAAAAACAAAAGCCGTACGAAAAGAGGGAGAATTCTTCCCTTTCGTGGACCGCCATTAGGCATTGGCCAGAAGAATCTGGATGAATCTCGTGAAAGAATTCCGTGCGCTTCAAAGAGCGGTTTTGTTCGGGCGATGTACTGCCAGTGCGCGAAAACATTTCGGGTTTTCGAGCATCAGTGGAAAAATATTCGTAGAATTTGGTCTTTCGAACGTAGTGGGGATTAATCTTGCTGGAGGCTAATTACGAGATAAGAGAACAGATAGGGCATTACTTCAAATGAACACACAGCAATCTGTGACCATAATATTTATCTAAAAGGAAGCGATTCACCTGCCATACTGGAATATTCCCCTCAATGTAAATAACATACAAAGGTCTCTTTTATCCTAAACTGGCTTCACGATAAGGTTACACAACAGCAGGTGAAAACATATACAATCCTACCAAAGTTTCGTAGAAAAGCAACAACTTTAAGGTCATCTGAAGACATACGTATAAGGTATCATATCTACATTTTCCAATGAAAGAAGACAATTTTCCAGCGAATAATAGCTTTTCTTTATAATACCTTGCTGAAAAACAAAAATGAGTTACTAAAACAGTTTAAAGGTATTTTTGAAGAGTCCTTACAACCTTATGATACATAACCCCAGGCTTCTTCCAACCAGTAAAATTGCAAGTATCTTAAAACATTAAACCATATGTAAAAAACCATTGTTCGTAAATCAACTTCGTATATACCATGATGATTATTAATCTTTAACGTGCAAACTATACCAAGGCAAAAAAAATAAAAGGATTAATTCCCACATAATTAAACTAGGGAAAACCATAATAAAATCATAGCCAGCACGACTAACAAAAGTAACACCATGAAATCATCAAAAAAGAACAGTATCAAGACCGGATAAACTCTCGAATTCTCGGAAACAGAGAAAAACTCAAAAATCGATACACGTAGAGCGCCTGGAGAGTGGGAAAAAACAGGAAATCACTATCCCCAATAGCATCGCCAGTTCATTGAGGCGTAGTTACCAAACTCTACTTATCTCCTCCCACACTTTCCCCAGGGACATTTTTTTTCAGTTACCACTCTCCCCGACAAAACCCATCTCCCTTTCCATTTTCTTCCGTAAATCTCTCCCTCTCCTCCCGCGTCGAATCTACCCATCCCCTTAAAAAAGGAAAGAGTGGCTTTGTGAGGGGAAAATAATGCGCTCGAGGTTTTCCGGACCACTGACAGCTTGGGAAACCCCTTTACTCCATTCTTTGGCCATCCTCAGCCCGCAGGACGGTGAAAGCACCGCTGCCGAAGATCAGCGAGCTTTCATAACGGAAAGATCAGTCTCCGTTGACTGAATTTTACTTAATCTTTTTCGCCGGGGGAATAGAACGAGCTGAAGACACGAAGAGATTTTCCTTCGTCCTCGGACAGAAATCACGACGGACTTATGTCACCAAGGCAGAAATGTAGTCTATTATTACCCTAATGATGAGGGAATTCGGCTCTGAATGTATCTAGTCCTTCGGAATAAGATTTTCTAAAAGGCGAAAGTGTATTTAGCAATGGATTATTTGAAAAATGTAACGTTCTATCGTTGAGCTTATTCTATCTATTACTGAAAAGCGATTCCCCAAAATTCACGAGAAAATTACACTCCAAAATTTGTCCATCTACTTCAGAAAGAAATTTCTTATTGGTGAAATGGTATTTCCAGAAGATCAACTCATAAATTTAACCTTTTATCGTTGAGCAAACTCACTGTGTTACTTTGAAGCTATTTAAAATAATAAGAGAACAAAATACCGTTTAATAAAAATCACTCTTCCTCCTAATCTAAGGCAATATGACTACGCTATTACCTACTTTACCCATCAGATACTGTCAAGACTCTTACATTTCTATGGCAACAATTAATTCAAACACCAATAAAATTTTCTTCGATAATCGAAACTAAGTAAAACAGATCCTTCGCCAAATAAATTAAACATCTTCAGTATCTGAATCCCTTAAAGTCGCATTTCGGGGTTTGGGAGGGGATTGATACTGGGGCCGGGATATATCGATTGGTGTGGTTTAATTCAACCCATTTTTATTCAGATGAATCAATAATTCACTTTGAGACTTGGAAATATCGATATATATCGGAACGAGTCGACCTTTTGTCGTAAAAAATAAAAATTCAAATCGATATTTTCATTTATATAAAAATTCGTTCTATTTTGCTTCACGTCAATAGAAATTTCGTGCAATTTTTAGATTAACGTCACATCGCGTCGTAAGAAAATGCGAATAACAATTCAAAAGAAATATCTCTATGCTCCCTGTCTTATTAGAAAAATAACAATTCTATAAAAACAGCATAACATCCTTATATAAACCAGCACACAGAACTCAAAAATAATCTATTAACATCCCATAAAATCTTCACATATGACAAAGTTAAACAGAAGTGAAAAACCATCTATGACTAAATCGAACAGTATTCAGTACAGTAAACAACGCGTCAAAGCACCAAACTGAGTCAATACGAAGTAACGTATTTACCTGCGGAATACCATAAAAGACCACTTGTGCGAGACAAAAAAAGACAGAGACTACACCTTCCGTAATTACTCGTCAGCCAAAGGGAGTGAAATACGGGGAAAAACAAAACGCATCGCCGCCATAAAAACACCCCGACGGCGGCGGCGTCGTCGCCTGTTGCCTAGGTGACCGCCAAAGCAACGGCAGACACGCGAAAGAGCTGCCGAAAAAGGTCACGTGATCTCGCGGGTCGAAAGAGCACGGGATTTTAATGGGCGTGCAGGTACGGCGAATATGGAGACAAAATGGGATACGCCCTTGCAGCACGAGAACATGATATTTTGCACCTTCTCTTTGAACAGAATTCCACTCGCTTCTGGTGAAAATATTCAGCCGCCTTCGCTGACGGTTTCCACTATTCGTTTGTACTCGGCTCTGATTTACGCGAAGTTTTTCTGGCGGATTTTTACCTTTTAATTCAATTTTTCCTCGTAGTGAATTTGAAATTTTAGGGTTTCAACAGAGCTAAGAATATGAAGCAAGGAATATCAACATGTCTATGTCTATCTATTTATCTCCCTCGTGTAAATAATATGCTGAAAATCAAAATTTAAGGATTTAAAAATCCTTCTTTTAGGTCTTCTCATAACCTTTACGTACTTAATAACTTAAGAATGGAAATTTAAACGTAAAATCATCGAAACAGAGGAGTTCACGCTTAAAATTACGAAAGAAGAGTAAGCAACGCTAATACTAATGCGTGTTTTATAATAATGGAAAATAAAAATAAACAAAAAATAATACTCTTTCAGAAAAGAACGATAAGCAATAAACTAAGTAATTTTTCCTCACCATAAATACGAAGTATTTTCAACTAATATTTAAAGAATATTAACTTTTACGTATAACTATAATTATCATAAATTAAAATTTTCTCTCTCGACATTTCTTCCAAACGGGAATGAAAAACTAAATCATGAGAGAAGGATTTCTAATATGTAAGCTTATTTATCATAACATTCCGAATTCAATACTCAATCAATCCATCCCCTAAGTTAAAAATTCAAGTTATTAATCACGCTCTGATGAATAATCAAGGTAAAAACTAAACAACCTCGATTAAGAATCCATTACACTATTTTGCCTGAAAATCTAAGGTCACAATCTGAACTTCTACTGGTCGATTAAATCGAAACTAAACATCCTCTATCGAAAACGCAGGACACGTACGTATGTTTGATGCCGTATTTCCGTAGCTCGAGATGCGATCAGCACGCTGGAAATCAAGGATCATCACGCACCGAATGAAATTACAGGAATGAAGAGGAGTGAAAAGGCACTTTGGTCACGCGTTTCGCACATTTGCAACCCGCCCAAGGCAATTCATCTAAACCTTTGATAAGCATCAACCCTTGGAGTTATGCAAACAACGAACCTCCTAACAACCGCTCCGTACCCTCCCATTTCCACGAATTACTGAAATGAAAGTTGCCATTAGAACATTTAATGAATTCACTTTTCGTTTCGTTTGTGTGGCGGCGTAGATATACCTTGTGAAAAGCGATACGAGATTCCTCTGAGCTGTCTACATCTTACTACTACTTGGGACATGTTTACGAGGAAACCAACAGAATGCGTTTACTATTAGCATCCAAGGAAACTGTGTGTGGCTTCGATTGTCAAGGCTGCTAAGTTCTCTTGTACAACATCGTTGTATAAGATAAAACACCTATCTGTCAGAACTTATAATCGATTAAATAAAGTATCTTGAGAAAAAAATGACAAAGATAAACTCACTTAAATAACGATTATTACATAAGGAACAGTAATCGACAAATTTACTATCATTTAATGGATAACTATGATGTCATAATGCTTTAGGAATGCAGTTCTAAAGAAAACATACTTTATGACAAACATTTCATTTCTGGTAAACAAAGTTAAATAAAATTCCAAATGTAAAATCGATTTAAGTTATATTTATGATTAATAGTCCCATACTGTTGAAAGAATGCGAGTCTACCATCAGACTCATAAATATATTCGAGAAAAATTTAAGACGATTTTTATATCTACTTAATATTTCTATTCGTTTGAGTAAACAAATCAAAATGCTTACAGACAAAAACAACTGTATAAAATCAAACTGAAACCGATACGTAATAACGATCGCATATCTTCCTCCCACCTTACATTTATCACGGATATTACCAAACACCTACACACCCTATCATAAACACGACATCCAATTATGTTTGAAGAGAGTATAACGTAGGATCATAACACACGGGGACAAATAGCCGAGACGTCTTGCGTGTTCTCAAACAAAGATTCCGCTTCACTGCATAAGAGAAAGAGTGAGTGAGCGCGTCTAATTCGAAAACAATCAATCATAGTCGACATCGAATCGTATGCATTACGCGCCAGTCACTTATTTATTAAACATCCCGTTTCTTCTACGGCTTCCCTGGCATTTCATCACGCCGATCGCGGCGTGGATACCGCCTTTGATAATTGAATCAACAAGCCATATCGCTCGTGACGGGATTCGAAGGAGGCATTTACTCAAAAGGCCATCAATCACGCGTGCGTCTGAGGCTCATAAATGCGGGGACGATGCAATCCGCGGAGATATGTAAACAACCGACTGAATGCGCGTTCTTGGGAGGAAAACGCGTCACGCGAGTGGGAAAAATGTTATGAGATCACGACGGGAATTAAAAAGCGTCCGTACCGATTCTCTATTTTTTTATTCTTTACGTGCTCTTTCGTTCCGTCAAGGGGTCGACCACGCCCCTCTTTTCGTGCGGAAGTCAAATTGGCGGCGAGACGAATGTGGCTTCTGCGGAGATGGGCGGGAGATAGGAGTTCGAGAATTGATGGAACGGGATGCGAGATGAGGAGTGAAAAAGTACGGTCGAGAGATAGGTGAAAGGTTGAAGAATGAAGACGATTTTTCCCAGTAATGCTACTCTCTCTCTCTTATTGCATTGAGGGGTGGGATGATGGTGTGAACATTTTGCCTAGGTGAGTAAAGTTCCGAGTACAACTTTATTCCAATTTTTCATATTATAAAATTCAAAGATTAGGTGATAACGAAAAATATAACTAACATTCTTTCGTAATGTCTCTTCGTTAAAATACTTTCTCTCAGCTCATTTAGGATAGAGAGGTATAAAAGCAAAGTTAACGAGTTCGTATTGCGGGAAACTTAATTGAACAATATCGATTTTTTAATATAAATTTCACTAAACTATAAGTGTACAAACAATATGTATAAATATAAAATTGAGAAACCAATTTTTAAAAAGCAAGAGACTAAATACATTGAATACTGTAAATATTTTATTATTCTTAGAGTGTTGTCATTTCTGAGCATATAAACAATAGAGAAAAAAATATGGTAATATAATAAATCCACGAAATAATCAGTATGAGATTTGGTCTACATATAATAATATACAAAAGCTTCGAAAACCGCATTTTAATTTAATATGAAAGAAAAGTTCTTATATCTGATTAATTCAAAACTGTAAGTAAAAAGATTGCGTGTCTAAATGTCAAAATCTACTATCAGAGAATAACCCCTTAAAAGCTTCCAGCATGCAAAAATACTAATTACAATAAAGCCGGATGTATAAAATGCAGCAATTAAGCCTACATCATAACCATCTCGTGGATTTTAAAATGCAATATAGAAAAAAACCGAATCTCAAACTTAAGTAGGCGTAAACGCATTCAATCTCGACTCGTTAGTGTACGTAAGAGTCATAACTATTTCCGTGAGTGATGCATATTCATCAACTTAAGTAGCGTGCGAATATATTCAAACTTAATTAATTTTCACGAGATAGATTAAAAAACACCCAAGGACCCTACTAGCGTGACACATTAAAACCTATCAGGAAATTTTACGAACCACAAATAAAAGATTGCAAAAACCAAGGTTTTTTCCCCTCTGTTATTAAACGACATAAATCAACCCGTACTCGCAACGAGTTTGACGACGTATCGAAGGTGTTAATTTGAAGGCATCGAAACTTTAAGTACTACCTTCGATGAGTGAAATAATCTCGCGCCTTTGAACGAAGCATTCGTTATCACCTTATAATAAAGGGATTGCGACGGGTCGCTAGATAGAAACTTCGACACTTAATTTTACATTAATACGGATTTGTTTTACCTTACGAATGAAGAATGGTGTGGAGCAAAAATTGTAGTTAAACCAAGACACTTACCTAGAAAGAAAGAATATAGTACGTTAGAATAAAATATAATTGTCCATAAGATTAAAATGAAATTATCTTAAAAATCTATCTAAAACCTTGACACTATACACAACGAAAATTTGAAATGAAAGTACGTTAGATAAAATATATAATCACACCTAACTATACGAAACTACTAAAAACATATGCTGAACTATTATAATATAATTCAAATTTTAAAAATTCTGCATTACAGAAAACAACAAGTTACAGGATAAAGAGTAAAAATTTTACACAACCCAAAATAAATAATATTACTTCTTGCTAAAATTAAGTCAATTTGTAAATGGGGAAAAGATTTAATATTAAATAACAATGATAAAGTTTGCAAATTCACAACCTCTCATACTAAAACTTTGCCGTAAGTGACATAAATCCTTATTTAAAATAGCATAGAAAAAGAAAGATTAATAAAAACAATTATGATACTGTGAATACTTCAGCGTTAATAAATAACCAAGAAAATGATTCAAAGCAAAAAAGAAGGAAATTTTGAATCATTCAACTAAATTCACCCCAAAAATTCACCATAAAAACGTACAGTATTAATCAAGAGAAATATCCGGAAACGACTGAGTAATACACCGATAAACGACCAAGATAACCACAATATTGGCCCATTTATTGCACCGAGCATAAATTACTCTTCCTGAATCCACGGAATACAATCGTCACGACCCCCACACACCTGCCAAGACAACCCCAACTAGAGAGAGCGAGATGACGCACCTTTATGATAGTTATCCGCTACTTCCACCCTTACGTGACCGTCTATCGAATGCCTGTATCGATGCAGACTTTCCTGTCCGCAAACGCCCTCTTTCACGAACGAGCCAATTAAAGGTGAATGTCTCGTCCCCCCGCAATATTTATAAGCCGGAAACTGCTCGCTGGGGGGGTTCGCGGAGTGTGTGCAAGACGGAAGTTCCCCCCAAAAAATATGTCTCCGACAAAAGTACCGCACGGGGATGGCGGAATCAAAGGGGGCGAAAATGCATCACTCCTCCAGCGTAAACAAGACTCCCCTCATTTTTTTAAGCGGGTATTTGCACACTATGGCTCGTACCGCCCCGATAGGATGAAAAGGGGGGAGTCTTTGCCGTGAGGGGGAGGGTGGTAATCCAGATGATATATATAAAAAGAGATGAATTGGGGACTAAAAGAGGAGAGTAATGGGGCTGAAATCTTTGAGATTCGAGTGAATCTAAGAGGAGAGTATTTGAACAGGTGATGGCGGGTTGAATAGAATAATAGTACTAGGACATTAGCGGATTTCCTACTTCGCTAGAACAATAGAACGGGATGTCACGAATATTTTTCCTTTTTACGTCTTTCGGGAACCCCCGACCTATTTCCTTTTACCAGCTCCTACCGGTTGAAAGGATAACATGAGCACATGATGGTGAGTTCAGCGGTTGCGTGGTGAAGATATGCCCAAATGAGGAGAAATTAAGGAAACTATGGAGGGTTTGACGTGGAGAAAACAATGATGCTGTGTCGACGAGTCCCTGAGTGTTTATGATAATGTCCACAGCCAAGGATCACATCCTCTTATCGCCCTACCCAATTGACATTAGTCGAGTAATTGGTTAGCAGAAAATACGAACGACTTTTATTCATTATGGTCAACTTCCCTAGTAAAATAATATAATCAATTCTGTAGCAATATCTTATGGAACTCATCCATAGTTATAGGAATAAAAACACAACATGAACAGATACGTTTAATGTATATGTATCGAGCTTTAATTCCTTCGACTTGCGAATCCAATTTCTCAGCTATGAATGTTTCAGAAATACTGCTATGTATTTCTCTGCTAAATATATCTGTATTTATACGATGAATAGTTCCTCCGACTACATGAAGTTGATGGAAATTATACGGGTAAAAGTACAAAAATCTGCGGACAGAATACTTAGAGAAATTAAATCATACACCGCTGAACAAACTTAATATCAACTGCGATCATCTGCAACACTTATCTAATAATGGCACCATTTATAAGCGACGGAGAGCTACAACAAGATACAAGCATAGCTCTAGCAATATTCCCACAATGAATTTAACACCAATATTACGAAAAGGTCGAGAGCAAACTCCAGGAAACAGAACATTCTGGTTCGAGTACCAGTTGCAAACGATAACTTTTCGTACCAAATGATCCTAAGCTGCCCCCATTCTGGCCTCATCTAAAACGCTACGCTGAGTGGGTTCATAGAGAGAGTCATCCCGCTGCACTTAGGTGCACTCGAAGCTTTCTAGCTCAGCTTGGAGAGCCAATAACCTCCCTCTTCATCTTCTGCCTGTTAATCCCCATTTCCTCTCCGCATCTAATGATAGTGGGAGGGGTGGGAGGTGCAGAGAGCCTTGGGGCTGAATACTTAAAACGGACATGTAATACATAGATTAGTCCTGAACGAAAGCGGTCATGCACATTCTTATACCGCGAGCACGAGGGTCCTTGACGACTCGAGTGTGCTAGCGGACGAGCAAACAGCACCTGTGTTTTTACGAAAGGAGGAGATACCGAAGAAGAAAGAGTAGGGAATTAAATATTTAATGCTGATGATGATTAGGGGTGAGCAAACACGGGAACGGAGGACGCAGAGACGTCGTGAGGAATTCATTTAAAATTTCCCTGCACTTTTGCGCTATCGCGTGCCTTTGAAAAGTGCCCGGAATTATGCAAACAGCGGAGGGAAATTGGCAGGTAAACGCTTTAAATGGGGCCTCGGAAACTGGATGAGCCTTTGTGAGACCTTTTCGAGGGAGAGGAATAGGATGGACGCATGAATGCAATCGCGGAACCGGAAGCTGTTATCTTTGGAAAAAATCCGTGCAGATGATAGGAATGAATACATAAGTGTCATCGCGGCTGATTGAAACCTTGAGGAAATCCGAATTAACTTCTTTGAAAGGAAGAGATATGTACTTAAGGTTATAAATACGACTTCATAAGGGAAAAAAATAATATTTACGATGAAACATTGAGAAAAGTGAACGTATATTACACAAGAAAGAAAAGAAAAAATAAAAAAGAAAAAGTCATAAAATATACTCCAAGGCGAAAGTATATTCGAGGTTTCAGAGAGTTTTTCGTATTTAATTTCTCGACTAATCAAAAAATTCAATTAACTTTCTATCGACCATCACATACTCCCAGTCCCATTTACCCACCTTCCTGATTTTCTTTGCATGATTCATATGGTTTGTCGATTCAGTAAGCTATAGCTAAAACATTCGTAGAGAAACCAGTATTGCGGAAGCAATACTGGTAGAATGCGCAATATATGCTGAAATATTCATTCGCTTTTATGACGAAAATTCGATTAAAATTTACTAAACCTCATCTGCATTTCCTTCCTACATCAGTCCATAAACCTAGAGATAGAGAGTTAATACAATCAATGGAATTATAATGAAGAATTTATTCATTTAACTTATAATAAACTTCGATAAACTATGCTTTTCGTAATCCTGTATATACTATAGACTGTATGATCGAGCTTTCACTTTAAATAGTGACAAACAAAAAGTTCTTACAACGATAGCAAAATAACGGAATATACTCATAAAGGATTACTCCCTTGAGTGAACAGGAAAAAAATCCCCCAGAATAAAAATTTATGATATGTTATAGAAATCAGAATAAGACAGGAACCTAAACAGACGACACTTTAGGGATCTATAAGTAAGCTTCACACACACGCAGCAAAAATCCTCCCATTTGGAGACAAGATAGCAATAAACAGGAAGATGCATGGCTTGGCCTTCCCTGACCATCTGTCGCAAAGGGGAAAGGGTCAGACATAAATAGACCAAATAGAGCACGCGTAGATAAGAAACGCATCCTATTCCACAGACTATCAGGAGGCTTAACCACAAATCTAACAAGAAACTCCTTCGACAAACACACAACCAGGAGATACCACTAAGAACGAATCCTCAATGGTACAAATTCGCGTAAAGGTACCACCCTAAAGACACGATCATTAATCAGCCACATAAGACGGTATACGTACAAAAGTAGGATAGGATAAAGGGCCTTTTTCAGGCAGAAAAATATCGCGGTTTCGCCTTAGGTCAGCAACGCATCCGACCCGAAAAAGGCTACGTCCGAACCCTATGCAAAACGATGGGTTACGGTGAAAAAAGGGCACGTCCTCTCATAATGGATGGCGTCGATGTAACTTGGAAATGAGGGAATAAAGCATGAGAGGGTTCGCACGGCACGTCTCCTGTTTGTGGAAGGAGGGCGCACGGTGGGGTCCTCTGCAGACGGTCTTGTGGGGAGGAAGGGGGGGCGTGGTCCACGGAAGACGGAAGGGGAGGCGGCCTTCCGCAAACCTGGACGGTATGGGGCTATCGCGCCCTATGGTGAGTAACCTAGCCATCTTTCCTCCCCATAGTTCGATGACTCACCGAGATTATTGGGGAAAAAGGAAGCTTTTCGGAGGGGCACGGGAGTATATCGAAGGGGGTTGAAAGCACCACCGCAAGTGCACGTTCACGTGTTTTAACACGAGAGCGGCATTTGTTTTCCCTCCCCCGACACCTACGGGGGCCCAGCAACAAGGGGTCTTTGAGCGAGATGGGGAAAAAATGGACCTCTTAAGAGATATGAGGAATTTAAAAGGGTGGGTATTACTCGCGTACGTAGAAATTCATTCTCAAGATGGAATTCTCTTAGGGGGTCGCTGACACTTATTATACGAGCGTCTTTATCAGTGGGATTAATATCTTTTCAATTATTCATTCCGAGAACGACCCTACTTCCTTGTGGTGATTCGTAGGAAAAGAGAAAAAAAGAACGTGTTCAACTAGTCGTACTCCTGAAGAACCCAGTACGCATTTCAGTGTGAAGAGAGAAATACGAGAAAATATAATCCTTTCCGTTACACATTCCAATATAAAGCATCAAAATACAATATAAGTCGAAAGAAATGCACATGCTATCAGCAACTTGCTACACATCGGTTTAATTGCAGGAATTCGGAGAATACGACGGCACCGCATTAAAAGAGAACGGGGTTCGCATCCGGTTCGAACTCACGCATGACCTAAAATTGGAACAATGACTTTTTAAATGTACGTTTAGTCGAAAAACTCGAGAAGAACATCGACCAGTTACGGCCGTTGTTCGTCGACGAAACCCATTATCTACAGAAAAGCGTCGACTCATTTCTGAATTATTTTTCGGAGAAAATACGCCTTTCGATTCAGTCATTGTTCATTAAAGAAGCTTTACAAACTCTTGAGTATTCGAGTCTCCGAATTCTTTTCTAGAGATATAATGGAACATTAACAGCGCTCGAGAGATTAGTTCTTTTTTTTTCTCGAAACACAAATGAGCTGAGCATGTCAAATGACCATAGAAATGTAAAAATATCATATTACAATTAAAATATACAATTTATACGATTATCCACTACATGGAGACAAGTGAAGCAACTTCCTTGACAGGAAAATTAATTACGTTATCAGAGTCGAATTCAATACGTTACCATAGAGCTAAGAAACATAAAGAAAATGAGATATATAAATATTTAACGTGCAGTGAGATCTTCGTCCATATTAAAGAATTATTATACATATTATACATTCTAAAAGAATAGATAACTAACATAAAAACTAGCGTAAGAAAATACCAGTGGGGGAGTCGGTAGATGAACCATTTAGAGAACTTTTATAAAGTTTTCTATAATAATATTTATAAGTTTTAGGACGTCAGGTATTTTTCTCTGAAGCTAATCACAATCTATTTATCAGATGTTGTTCATACTATGCAATTCTTATCCGTAAATATTGTCGAAACAAAAACAAAGAAGTTTCCTTTAATCTTGATTATTGAACGAACATTCCGAGTTCATCCTCACCTCTTACTGAGCGAAATACAAAACGAAGGCGACTGTTACATTACTTCACACCACCACCGTGATCGTACATCTCTACAATTTACGCCTCGCACCGTCTGCATGTTTTAATACCCTAAAAGCCCTCCGATAACCGTTTCCTTCCTACCGCAATTACGAATCCGTTCCTGCACCCGTTCAAATTACACGGCTAAAAAAGCACTAGAGAGAGAGACACGCTGGAATCCCGAGGGGACCTTTATTGCAACGTTAATTCATCGATTTATTTACTCGTAAAACCCAGCCGTTGAAGACGTACCGGAGGGGGGGAGAAGAACCTGGGAAGACGATATGGCCCGAGCCATTAAAGAGAGCGAGTGGTAATATCGAATATGAGAGAGGGTATCCCTGATAAGGACAATGCATTTCCTCGGAATGGGCCCAACGATTCGGGAGGAAAAAAAATAAATGAACCGTACGAAACGGGGATGGCAAAGGGCGCCAGGGATGCCCTCAGGGTTGAGATACGAGGGTGATGAAAGGACTCTCGCGTTACACTAAAGGAAATATGCGGGGGGAGAATGGGGATATTGTACGGAGTCTTACGGATGTCAAGGTGGGGAGATTAAGGGTGTGACGAATTGGAGAGCTCCTCCGAGTGGATATATTGTGAAGAGCTGAGACGTGTATCACCGGAGAGAAAAAGTAATAGGAGACGCGATGGTGAGATGATGAGAAATGAAAGTGCACTCTTCATTCCGCGACGTAAAGGATGGGGTGGTGGGGAAAGCGTCGCTTGATATGCACATCTTCGCACCGGGAGGAAGTTGCCCTCCGTTGGGGTTGGATGACGGACGGGAATAAGACTGATGACTGGAGAGTGAAATGTAAAAAATAATGAATAAGTTGACACGTGAGAGGGTTACGTATAGATTTACGCGACATCACCGGTTCTCAGACAAGCCAACCCCCGCATTTAGAAACACCTGAACAAAGGATTCTCACGATAGAACTACCAATAATCCTAGTCGATAAGCCACCTATAAGCGTGTAATATCGCAAGAAAATAGCGAATTCAAATCCTCATACAGAAAATCGCTCATAATCCAAGTCCGCCGACAAGTTTTCCTAAATCCTTTCTCCAAATGGCTAGGTATTTTCTATACACACATTTTGCAAGGTTATCGTTCTATTATCAATAAATCGGCACTCGTAGATAATATATACAAAAATTTGGGATATGATAGAATGAATTTTCAAAAAAAGATTAATTATTTATTACGTAACCGATGCTTCGTTGTATAATTAACACAATTCCCACTCAGAAAATAGGTTACATAAAAAGCTCTTTAGTTTTCAGTCATAACGGAAAAAATTGTCTTAAAGCTCAGCAGTAAATTAATTTTTAAGCTAAAAATACTTGTTATAATTCTGCAGCATCCAATTAACTGTGAAAGTTACACGCCAAACTAATTCTTGCGAAACATTATATAACAAACAGAAATAATTCATTTGAATTCTGCCAGTATTTTAGTAATGAATATCTTCTTTGAGCTAAGTCTGGAAATATATACAATTCTGCATTAAATAGGATCAATATTCAAATAAAAAGCCTATAGAAGAAGCATGAAGTACTAGAATCAAAAGCAAGGTTATGCAAACACTCTGATCCAACGATAGACTACATCAAATACCTTATAACATATTACGTAACACATTGGAGAGCTCTACAAAAAATACACCAATATTAGCCTTCGATTTATAGAGAAATTTAGAAGAACCACGGACCAAGGACGTTCACGTGGTGTACACTTCTCCCGTGATAATTATATTGAAGTAAAAATAGCTTATATTCTCATCACCGATACTGAAAACACCCAAATTGTGATTATATAAAAAAGAGATACGACTGAAACAGTCAACAAAAAATTCATTCTGATAAGTACATTTCCAACTCGTGATGCTTTTACGTAAACAAAACTTTAGCACGAATAAATTCAGCAGTCCAAACTAGACCAGTTTTGCAAAGGAAGGTGAAGGTAGTCACTTCAGTATTCGTCCCAAATGTAAGCTAGGAATTAGCGAAGAAGAGAGAGAGAGACCACTCCGGAGTTCCATGGCGCTTCGGAAGCTTTCTCAGGCGAATCGCTTAAGAGGCATGTTCGTGTTTTGAGTCAATAAAGCCTTCCTCTCTATCCCAAAGTCAAAAGCCATGCACTCGAAGGGACACTCACAAGAGATGAGAGTGGAGAGATAGCTAAGAGACTAGAGATTCCTATCTTGGCTCGATTACCTACGCTGCAAAGCTACTGTTATGGGGCTATAACTTTTTACCACAGAGATGAACTACGGGGCTACTTACATGTCAAAGGGAGTATTTCTAGACACAGATACCTGCGAAAGGGAGACTTTGTGGACTACTGAATCTACAAGTCGACATGGTAAACGCTTTTCCGAAGCAAAAAGAACTTCTAATAACTATTTGAACTAAATCAAAGCTTCCAACATAAATAATAATATTATGATTTCTTTTAATATCATTTACAGATATGCAATATATATTTAGCGGGATAAAAGGTACAGTTTATAGATTAAAAATATTAAAAATGTGATTTAGACTGAACTGAATAAAGACACTATATCCTGATACCACACACAAATATGTGCTTATTCATATTAAATTCAAGCAATTCTCTAAATAATAAAACCCGACTGTTTAGGAGAATAAAAATTTACCGTGATTATCAGCACCTATTCAATTTCATCATTAAATTTATCAATCAAAAAATCCAAGACATTTATACTTTCCAATACTTCCCGAAATTACGTAATTCCTCCACAGAAAAAAAAACGCAACGCAATTCACATAGACAAGCGGAGAAATACCTTCATGACTCATTTACGTACGCAGAAATAACGCGTCACAATGGGAGCATAACCAAGCGACGCATTCGCATCTCTTGGAAAAAGAAAAACCGCGCGACAAAAGAGAGCAGCGGCTGTCCAATTTTTCTCTCGGGAGAAATTCGTGGAGAGGGAGCGAATGCACAACAACGCCTACGAGACGAGAGATGGAAGAGCTGGTTGGGCGTACCGCGCGTGAGAATTTGATGGGGAAAGTAAATTACGTCGGTAGCGTGGGGCGTGGGCGATCTCTGGAAAGAGCGTGAAATGGAACGCGTTGTGAAAGGCGAATGCTTATAGGCTCCTTTGTGGGCGAAAAAGGGTGCATCTCGGAATGCATTTACGTTCGCCCACGTGTGGAAAAAAATTCCGCGGACGGCAGACGGGTCAACTACGGTGTGAGCGCGTGCATATTCGTCGCGAATGGAACCCACTTTGGTACGTCATAGCGGGAGGGAGTAAATAGCACGAGAGATAAAATAGAACTGGTGTTAACGAGTCAATTTTTGATGCGAGCGACTTTTAATTGAGCTTTCTCCTCGCTGTACCACCACCTCGCAGGAGGATTCCACGACGCGATTTTTTCGAAAATTTTGAAAGGATTTGAGGGAATTTTTAATTTTTTTTAATGCGTGAAAAGAAGCATTTTCCTCGCGTCTCGCGGAAGATTTGCTTCTTTTCCCGACCGTATTGTGAAAGGAAATGTTTTATCTCCGTTGAAATTGCGAGACGATGTTTTTTTACGTACTTTCATTTTTTTGCAATGCGCCCCCTGAAGGTTGAATAGATTCTCTTCAATTACGTCCCAAAGGAAATTTAAGTCGTTTCGTTAAGATGAAAATTTTGCATTTATTTCAAAGTCTTAAAGACTGTCTCATATCTTAATTATATCTGAATCATTCGAAGAAAGATTGGTTTCCATTTACATATATTAATTAGATTTGTGCATTCTCAATCCTTTTAAATTCAGATATACTAAAATATGGGATATCGATTAAAAATATTGACTCCTTTCGAAAGGAAATAGAAAGCAAGTCAGCTCCTGCTTAACTATTCACGAGTATTTCTATAGATTTTAGTAATCAACTCCTCCGATGATTATTCATAAAGAAAATAATATAAATTGTCACTAACATTATTATTAAAAACAATAAGCCTTGTAATCAATTACAATAAAAACACTTTTATTTACTAATTGTAAGACTGGTGGAGATCATTAGATGAACTGTTATACCTGAACCCAATATCAAAGAGCAGTACTCAAGGATTTAAATATTAAATATTTGATTTTAGTTATAGAAAACTAAGATGTCGGATTGAAGAAAATGAATCTTAAGATTCTCTTATCCGCTAGCAACACTGAACTTCTCATTTAAGAATAATAAAATATATTGCTTAATAATAGGTATAATGCGAAAATTTATTAAAATTCCCATTAAAAATAATTATTCATTGGACCCAATATTTCAAATCAGAATACACAAATAAGCAGCTCGTGTACCGCTACACAGTTAACCACCACGATAAAACGACGCCACCAACGCCCATCACGGCATCTCATTCTAGCGGAGAAAACAGCCCATTACTACCACCCGCATCTGCGCGACAATCAACCTCTCCAGCGAATCCCAACTTCACCTAACGAGACAATCGAACTCAACCCACCGTTAAAGCGTGAATCCCTCCGATTCGAAAACCTTACTGGGGGCCACAGCACTTTTCGGGTACATTAGCGAAGCGGACCCAAAACTCGCCCCTGGGAAACACCTCGAGACAAACAACAGACCTCTCGACTTCCAAGACGTGACGGAGACGAAGAAAAAACATCGCCCCTGGAGACGGAAGCAATGGGAATTACGATTCGGAGACACTCGCGGCGGATCGTTACGGAAAAGGGCGGATTTTTTTTCGGAATTTGAGATTAGAAATCACCGCGAAAGACGCGGCAGCACCTTCGGGATGAAGGGGTGAGAACGCGGGGGATGATGGGTAGCAGGAAGTTTGAGTGGTGCCGGGGAAGCCATGATTGATTCGGGAGGTGGATGCTGCATCGCCTCCGTAATCAACACCCACGTTCCCTTCAAAAACCCCTTCGAAACCCCTCTTTATCCACTTTCAGGGAGCGCTCCTATCTCCCTAACCCACGCCCGCTTCCTCCAATTACGCCTTTCTGAAAAATATCTTCCCTCCCCTTTCACAATGCTCTATTCTCCCCCGGACTCTCATCACGTGCGAATCATCGCGCTACTGCTAAAAACTTCCATTTTTGTATGGGGTTGTGCGTGCCACAGCCTCTCTCTGATGCCCATGCGTCCAGAGTGCTTCTCAAGGATAGGGAATGGTGTGACTTAAGGCTATACAACTACTGAAATGACACCCTCCAAAGTCACTCGGATTGAAGTGCATGAGCCATTAAAAGTCTGGTTTTTCATCAAAGCAGACCTACGACAGAGAAAATGGGCATGGAGAATGGACAATAATAAGTAATGATTCTGGAGACTGGTAAATTTCCCTGGATTATGTTTCGGTTAAACAATACAATACAATATAATTTTAAATCAACTTAATTCGTCCTATACTACCTAAATAATAAATTAAAAAAGAAGTAAGAGAGCTAATGAAAATGCATGTTAATTTCGAAAAAAAATACGAAAACTAAACTATTGATACCTATACAAAGAAAAGCTACGTATCTATCATAATTGTGATAGCGTGTTATGATATAACATCACTCGTTAAGACGAATGCAACTATCGATTCTAAATCAATTTGAAGGAACATGATAAAGGAAATGATTAACAGTATAAACAGAACATTTCATAAACTTTGATTCTACATATCGGAAGAGAGAATGGTTAAGATACGATAAAAATATCATAAACGAACACTGTAAACTTCATCGCACCAGACAAACAATATACTTCACAAACTTCTTTACTCTGAACACGGAAAATATACATCAGAGACTCATTACAGGATTCGTTTGCGACGTAAAACGAAGGGAGGACCTTTTAAAGAGGAAATTAATATTTACTTTACGGAGGACTATTTACTTGATGAAATGACTTACTGCAGCCTATGAGGAAACGCGAATTTTCGTCAGGGGTATGCGATGAATCAACAGGCATCCTAATAAAGGGTCTGCAGAACAAAAGACTTGATTGCCTGGCGCACACGGTTGCACGATAGGATGGCAGATTAGCCCTTATAATACGAAATCATTACCGGGGACGGGGAAGTGGATAAAGACATGCAAGACCGCAATTTCGAGTATGACAATCCAGTCTTTTATGCCGATGTAATCCCTTTCGTGCAACGAGCGTTAAACTTTAAATGCCGATCCGCGATATTGTAGCAATTACTTGCTGAGGTAAGGAAGGCAAATGCACCCGTATTTAGAGAGGCAAAACGGAAGAGAATAGGTTGTTTCAGCATCGCTTGCAATTCCAATATCGCGTTTTGGAGAGAAAGCAGTTGAGTGGGAAGTTTATTCCTAGTAGACATAGTTTCAATCGTTATCAATGAAAACAAAAGGGTATTGGAATCCCAAGAGTTATCTTAAAAGTCATTACATCTTCCATTTTAATAATATAGGCCCATATGAAGATTAAATCGTCTTTTAAAATTTGTAATTAAACTAACGAATCTGGAAATATAACAAGTAAAAATTCTCAAAATGCCAACATTCTTCCGTCAATATAATGCCAAATCATATTACCATAAGTTTATTGAACTATAATAAAACAAATAAAATAGCTTCTGAGAGCTGTAATTAAAAAAATAATCTTGGAATTATAATACGTAAAAATCCTCCATGCATTACATCTAGTACATAAAAAAACATCAAACATATTTACGTAAATATTTATGAGTCACATACTCATAGAAAAAACTATAAGTAGATCCCAAATAGCTGAGGAACGTTTATTAAGCAAAACTCATTCAACAGTATCTATTGATAAAAAGTTCCAGGAAAGTGTACAGCATCCTTCACTACAAGCTCCAATTGGCATTTCAAAGAGAGCGAGATACGACATCCCAGATGGACGAAGATAAACCCGATCTGAGACCAAAATAGATTCATTCAACACGGCGCAGTATTCAGCGAAGAAATAGACATAGAAAGGGAGATGTACGATAGCAACAGACGTGAGGGTGAATGGAGTCCAACCGCTGAGGGTATTCCCAAGCTCAGATACCCTTGACAACAACGAATTGACCGCCGATCTCCAAACTGGTTCCACAACACCCACACGAATCTCAGCTTGATCCTCCTGGTTGAAGCCCGCAGGATTAAAAACCCTCCTTTTCTTCAAATTATAGATCAAACCCAGGCGGTGCGCCCCTTCACGTTTGTCGCCATTTATCCTTCCATCTCTGCAGGGCGTGGCAACGGCAACCGTCACAACAATGAGCGTAAAAATGCTTTCCCGGGGGAAGGGCGGGGTGGTGCGGGAGCCACCCGACTCCTGGACCCTCCTAAAAATCCCTTCCCAATTTTTCCCCACCTCAAGCGGGCACTCCCCCGGCGACGGGGGCCTAGCAATCCGATATCCATTCCCGACAACCCTAGGACCATTTTCCGCAGGGCTGCCACCATCATTTCCACGGACGTGATGGATTATCTCGCATCTCCGGGATCCGCGGAGGGGAGGGCATTCAATTAGCCGCGATCGATCCCTCCAATGGCATTCATTAGAGGATACTTCCCGAAACGGATTCGCTATCTGGAGCGCCGCCTGAGAAACGCAGGAGGATGTGCTAATGGGGGTTATTAAGATGAACGAGCCCGATGGCTGTTGGAGAGGTGGTTGAAGTCTGCGAGAGTAGTAACGTTTGCGCCGAGAGCGTAGGGTAAAATCCTACGCGGAAAATCAAACACACCGCCTCGTTATTGACTTCAACCATAAACACGGATTGTTTACGAAGCTAGGATTTACCGTAATTCCTCAAAGGCGAAGATTCTTTAGCAGGAAACCTATGGCGAAGCCTTTAAAGAGCCTTAAATCTCGGCTGAGATTGCTGAACGAGGAAGTACCTTCGTGAAAGACGTATAACGTATCGTGGAAGGTTCTCAATGAACTCAAAGTATTTCTCTATATCTCATAACATCGTAAACTAATTTCAATAATACGTTATTTGAATAAACTCAAATAAATTCGCAATAAATTTAACGAAAAGAATAATGCGTAATATTAATTTTAGAAGTTTCTTCTCCAGAAAGAGATATTCGTATCATTATTCTTTATCATTTTTATCACTTTTTAGCCGTAATATTACTATTTGTAGCCAAAAATAAACACAGGCCAGGAGATGTTCAATATCGTATTCATTCATCCATACCTGTGAGCGAGGTAAAAGCAGACTTCAAAATGAACAGGCGTACTGATGAAAGGTTTTATTAAAGGGTATAAGGAATTCATGGGCGAGATTAAAAGCAGACTCTTCTTGATCTATGAATAGCCGAGTTTACAAATTCTGGAGCTATAAAAAGGAGAGCGTATAAATAGGAAGTTACAGGAATAGGAGACCTTTAGAATGGCTGAATATTTGTAAAACGAGCTATTTTGAGCCGGGAAGGGATATGAAAGAGATTTCCAATTTTACGGATGGAATAGCAGGAGGATTTATCGTCATATTTTATCACCGACTAACTGATTATTATTTACTTTCTTGTACTCAAATAAAAGTCTCTCTCTTTCATACCATAACCTATAACCATATCTATATCATACAATAATATATTTCGGATCCTGGTGCGAAAAATCATTATCTCAATCCTCAGGTATACAATTATTCTATTCTTTTTTATTTCTTTTGAGCTACGAAATACGTAATACCTGCGCAGCCACAAAATGTACAAAGGAAAACAAAAAAATAACCAATTAACACTCTGAACACTGCTTTTCCACCAGGCACCGAAACATTTAATGAATTCGAGTCAATCTGAAGGATGAATTCGCAGACGGCAGCGCCACCGCCCGGACCGGGTGGGGCTGCCGGGAATGCAACCGGAGAGAGAGAGAGCCCAACTTGTTGCCACAGCGACAAGGGCAGTTTCAGCGGGGTGAGAGGCAGGGAGGAAGCCGGAATAAACACTCGAATACAGTTACTCGTCTGCTTCGTGACTGAACCACCCCCTTTTACCTTTCCCCGAATTAAGTATAGTGGATAAAGGATTAACTTATTAAGCTGCTCGAAAAACGACCACGCCCTGGAGCGAGATTGGTAAAAGCACTGTTCTCTCTCTCTTTTGGGATTTCCCAGGCGATAGGGAAGTGGAGACGGATTCCTAAAATGGAAGTGTGTGAAGGGTGGATATGAAAGGGGTAGGCAATGGGATGGATTAGTGGAGGAGGACGGACAAAAAAGCTGGATGAAGGGATTGGAAGGGGAGGAGAAACGACTTTATTCAGAAAGAAACGTGGGGGAGATTTGACTGGAATGGGTGAGACACAGAAATTCATTAAAGTGCCAAATTAAAACTTCGTGAGACCCCCGTTATATTTCAACCTCTGTCGAGGAGGAAAATTTTGAATATGAAATTGACTCGTAAAAGATGAACTTAACGGGCAGATATGGCTTGGACAACAGTAGGAGGCTTGTTTTAGAACCGAGGTTCAGAATTACGCAGAGAAAATGCAATTAAAGATTTTATCAAAAACCTATATCATAATATGAGCAGTATGAATTGATATATACAGAAGTGTAATTTTCCAAAAATCAAATACCATATACCAAATGTTGCTTGAAATGTATTATATGCACACTCTACCTAACTTGGATATAAATGCAAGCAAAGTTAAGAATGAACTTGAATTGGAGCTTATATATACGACTGAAAAAGACAACTAACCATAAGCATCATGAAATCAAACCTAAAAATACTATTCATAAAAGAGTTTCATCCTAATCTTCTAAGGAGATATCAAGTAAATTATACTGCAATACTGCACACAATCACTCACATATATATAAACAAAATCAGCTTATAAACAGCTCACTTCCCCATTCCCACCAAGGAAGGAAAACTACTTCACAACATTAATCAGACATAAAGCACGCTAATTCAGAACTTCGTAACGCAGAAAACATACTGACAATACACACAATAACAAAAGCCACAAAGAGCATCAATGGGACCATTATCAGAATCATTTTAACAGCAAATCCTAGCTCTCTATAGCTTTAAAAGGAATCCGAGCTGAAGGAAAAGAATCCACCCCTCCGACGAACGAATCGCGAACGAAAACCGAGCGATGCGCACGGAAAAGAAACCGTAACGAACGAGAATAATACATGAAGGGAACAAAAGCGACGCATAAATGGAAAATATGGGAACGCAGTACGTAAACTGGGTATGCTCTACAGAGAGAAAGAGAGAGAACGACGTATATACGAAGGCGGACGGGTCAAGGAAGTAAAAACGACGTATCGGGGCGACGTTAATGGACCCGAAGGATAAGCCGAGATGAGGAAAAAAGATGGGAATAAAGAAGGTTAGAAAAGTGGATGATGGGGAAGATGGAGAAAGACGAGTCCCGAAGAATAAGAGAAGATTTGGGAATAGGGCTTTTTTGAGGGTGAGCTAAGGAGTCTGGTGACAATAGGACGTCTTGGAGGGGGATATACACAGGAGTCTAGAAAGAGGAGATGCTGGATAAGGGCAAATTGGCAGGGATTGGGAAAAGGAAACGGGAGTACACCGAGAAAATAACAGTAGACACGCGGAGTTCTCTTTTAAGGAGAGTAACATGAGAAAACGGTATCTGATGGGAGACAAAGGCTGAAATTTGGAGGGAAGGAAGTCATTAACGAATGGCGGAACAAAATGCGAGACAAATTGGATTGGAGGACGAAGAAATTGTTCGCTATCCTTCTTCGAAATAAATGGCGTGAGATGGTGTCACAGAGGTTCTTGTTTCTTTCCAGAGACTTTCAAATATATCAGAAAGAACCTAACACTTCGAAATACAAAATAAACGAATCAAAAAGGAAGTAATCGGAAAAGGGAATTTTAAAATAATAAAATTAATGGAAAAATAATGACGAAAATTAAAACGTACATAAGCGAATGATTTTAATAATTAAGAAAGGAAATATTCCCATTAAAAATTTAAAAAAATGAAAAAACTGGTCTTTTACCAATTAGAATTCTTCACGACTGTATAGACTGAAACTATGCAACCAGAAAAATAACCTTACTTTAGCGCGTATTGAAGAAATGACAAACTTCCTTTACTTCCACACTATTTATATTGAATTCCACTATAATATATTTTAAATTCCACGCTATTTATATTTGTTTTAAATAGTGTTGAAGTAATTATAGTTTCTAATTTTTCAAATACGCTTTGAAATGTCCTTCCCCGAAGTAACTCCTGAACATACACATTTAATTTTAACCTTACTTTTATTCATAATCTGTAAAATAATACACTTCCTGGTTCCTTAGACAAACGACTTCGTTCCTAACACTCAAGGAATGAGCCCTTGAAACTCAACAGTCAATAAATCCCATGATTTACTCTCCTTCAAAAAAAAAGCCGCAAGGAAACCATTCGCATTAGCAACTCAGACTGAGCAGCGCCTGTTATGGCAGAAAGTACCACGAGTTTACAAAAGTAAGTCCTTACACAGGATCGAAAAATAAAATCAAACAAGATGTGTGTGACAGCCATAGATAGAAACTTCGGCTAATAAATCTGCGGCAATTTATATACTCGCTCGTGAGGGCGAGAAAAGTTCAGCACCAATGAAGACAGCCAATTTTTAGCTGCCATACTCATCTGAATTTATTGCGTCCACTTCTTCCGGCCACTTAACAGAATGAGAACAGATCTCATATGCTAACATATGCGCATCCTAAAAAATACTCTACACTTCCCTTCGACACGAATTCATCTGACATCTCCTTAACAGGCATACGCTTAACGCCATGGATTTATCATAATAAATAAGGCAAAATCAATTCTGCTAGAGTTTTACGTACACCTGAAGAACTATTCCACTCTTGGAAGAGGCAACTACTAAACAGACTTGAAGAGCACGGAAGTGGCTTACGTAGAAAAATATCACAAGTATCTTACCCGGATTGTAGAAAAATTATTACCACAAAACTTATAGTTTATACTAAATAGTAAAGCTGCAAAGCCACTAAGAGGGAGGTAAGATAAGGTAAAAGAGCAAATTTTTTGCGGCCTCTGTCAAAGATTTCGTACATAAATAGCCGAAATAAGTATTATAGCACCGGTTCTCAAAAAATCAGAACTTTATAGACTCGTTATCATTTTGTAATAATACTAATAAGAAGTTAATATATTGGTTAAAAACGCTGATGTACTCATAAAAACTTGCTGGAGATATTCTAAAGAGGTTGTTACCTTAAGAATAGTTAACATTTCTTGAGAATCTAACATTTTAAAAACGTACAGTACCAACAGGCGTTTCGGGAATTTTTATAAATTAAACTTCAAACATAATCAACGTTCTAGAGATATATCTATGCGCTACCATAATAATTTCACTCATAGAGCAAGTATACCGATACATACACTACTTCGAACAAACTACAAGAAACCTTCAGCTTATCCAGCACCATACCAATACCTTGTATCAAAGGAAATACAGACATCTACCAAGATATGGTAAAGGGACCACCCGTAACTTCCTCAAAAAATACTACAAAGCTATCGGTGGATATAAATACACACGCCTTACACGCCAGACGACGGATAAAGCTACGGGGGTGGCCGCTTACGGAAACCGTGCACCTCCAGATACCGGGGCGGATTCACCCTCGAGGGCGTAGCAACAGTGACCAGAAGGATGGATAGAGGGATTAAACAGGAGAGGATGTAACGGAAGGGGGTGGGTTTCCGCCTCGTGGGTGGGTGTATAGATGGGACCGACATGGAGGTTTTTAGGGTCTAACCTCCTTCACAAAAACACAGCACGCGATCGTTCGTTATCCCATTGTTGGGGGAGAGGGGACTTTTCATATTCTTCTTTACCCATCTTCAGCATCTCTTTTCCTCGGAGAGGGGGAGGGCGACAGCCTTTGATCCCATCCTGCACCGCAAACATCTCGTGAACACGTAGAGCACGTGATTTCTGATCGCATCCAGAGCTTTTGTGCGCCGGTTTGTGTGTGTGTGCGTCAATAACGAACCCTCTGTTGGTTTTCCATCCGTCGGCATTAACGAGTGATCGGAATGCGGCGAAAGAGATGGGTTTTGCAACTGTTCGATCCCTGCGATGTATAAACTGACGAATATTACGAACGTATGCCAATAAATGATATCGGTTCGTGACCGCAGGCAATTACGGACGGAAAAGTTGGGGAGAATGTACACACATGCATACGCTTTCATCATTCGACCAATGCGGTGGAAGTTTTAATGCGGGATAAAAGGAACTGGAAATGTAAATGAATCGACCCCTACTACTATGTGCTTTTTTCGAGGATTCCGTTCAAAAAAAGTCTCTTCGCTGGTATTATTACGTTTTTCAAATATATTCTGAGTTTATACGATCGACGTAGCTGGAGGGGTTTATCACAAGTTATTACAATGATTTTATAGAGATAAAAAATTTATTTTTAGCACGAGTAACCGGAAGATATGGAGACAATATGTTTAATACTTTCAAATTATTAAAAAACTGAAAGATGGTTTTAAACCTTACAAAGAACTCACATCTATTTCTTAACCCACAGAAATAACTGTATCCCAAATCAATCTTTTGTATTCTATTTATCTTATTTATCAATAACTCAGCCAAAAGGAATTTAAAATACATATTTTGCAGGGGATTTCTAATTACTCATTACATTCGTATTGCTACTAACTTTACATATTCAACAAAATACCAAATGACTAAAATTAGTAAGCTGTTAATACTACCCTTATTAAGATATTATCGATTGTAAATAAACATCAAAGGAATGGAAGAGTTTTCATCCTTGGGAATATGAAAAATTCCATACAAATATAGAAAACGAGTATATAAAGAAAGTGCACAATAAAATTGTGAAACGAGTGTACTTAACACCTAAGAAGCGGCAACACCTTAGCACCAATGAATGCTACATTCTAAGACGAGTCAACTCACCTGAAAAGACAAGAGAAAATCATTAGATATAAAGAAAAATAAAGAGTAAAAGATATTAAATGTCATATCAACACTTTAAATACAGGTAAATAAAAATACTGTTTACGTAAATTATTTTTGAATGAATAAAAATAATTTCACAAAATCCACTACTAAGGCCTCGACTTTGGAGTATCACAATAAAAACAAATAATTTTACGTAAAAATTGCAAGGAGAATAACTGAATAATATACACAAAAATAGGTAATTTTTTCATTGAAAAGTAAACGTAGGTAGAAACATAATCCAGCTCTAACGAAAAGAGATGATACCTCACAAAGAAGCTTCAGTACATTTTCGTGGCTTCGTAATAGCGAACTCCAAAAAAATTGCTTTGAATTACTTTCTCGTGTGCGCGTTCTACGTACGGAACTATGGGGAATTAGTTAACGAAAAGAGGGCGCAGTCGAACTTCCATGGTTACCGAATCAGCAACACAACGGTACTCCATCGCATTACGAATAGAGGATTAACAGAGCATATCTCCTTGTTCGCATCCAGGATTACAGAAACGTGCCATTTTACTTCCGTGCATTCACCCTTGGATTCCGAATTTAGCACCAAAACATGCACGGTATATCCCTCATTTACTTTGCATGGAAATGAACCTATTCCATAAATCCATTTGCAATGCCTGATACTATTTTTGGGAGAGGAACACAGAAACGTATCAAACAATCAAGGCAGAAATAATGGCTGAATTTTAATTTTACCAAGGTAAAGATCTGTATATTTTATACTTTTACGATCATTTCAGCAGAATATCACAAAGAAAAGCAATAAATATATCGATGTTATTTAAGGAAGGTAAGTACTTTATTTCGCATTGATTTGAACAATAAACCACAAACAGAGTTCACGGGTTCGAATCCCGGAAAACTTGAATATTTCTATTGGAGTTTGGACAAAAATTCCGTTGCTTGGATACACCAAAGTAATTTTTTTCATGACAGGATGTTTGACGGGGATGTATAAATAATAAAATTACGTAAATATTTGCAATTGAAAACTATTAGGGGAGAATGAAGTGCATCGGGAAAGATGAGGAAGAATGTATATTTATATCCACTGCGAGCTGATTGGAAAGTCAAACAAATGAATCCAAAAAAATCACCTTTTTAAGCATTCTAAACAAAGAGACCACAATGAATACCATAATCAATCGGCACACCTCATCAGTAGCCCTACATCATCAACGCAATAAACAGCACTCAGATAAGTAAATTAACGAGTACATTTAAATCCACCCCTTACGATGCATTCCCTTCGCCCGAGGAAATTCCAAAAGCGGACATATTGATTGAAAATCAAACAAGCCACCATTAAATTCTCCCTTTATTATGGCGTTCAAACATATATCTCCGGCTAAAATGGTTCGTGGGGAGCGAATCGATGGGCAGTCATTTGTCAAAACAACTTAGGGCACGTTTCTGCGTTTATACATTACTCCATAAGGCGACGTGGTTAAGCCGGTTGGCATATCCGAACCGAAAGCTCCCCAGACGTTTGACAGTCGGATGGGTGTATTACTTGCAATGATAACGATGGGAAAACACGCCGAGTATGGGATGCTAAGAGGTTTATGCCCCTCTTCAAATAATGAGAGAGCATGTGGAAGCAAAGTGCGGGGAAAACCTCAACGGTTAAGTCCTGTCGACTTGCGTACAGAACTGGAATTACGACCAATATTTCTTTCGTAAAGAGCAGGAGAACACACGTAAACGAGACGAGGAATATGCAGTTTCTGAAAGAAGAGTAAGTAATCGTTTGACTCTAGAAAATAGAATTTCTTAGATTTAAACGAGAATATGATTTGAATTAAAAGGATAATTAAAGTGGTTTTTATATTTTACCACTTCCAGGTCTATAAATGATTATTTTTACAAAATGATTAAATAACAAGTTTCACTTTCAACTAAATATTTTTAAGATTGTTTGTCGTCAAGTATCAAAGCTATTCAATTAAAACTTTTAGATTATAACGGAGCAATAATTTTGAGATTACTTAATATTTTTAACCTTAATTTCATTTTCGTGAAATTTTTAATTTAATTGCGTCTTTAATCTTCATATTACGAGTTATATTAATAAGAAATTAAAGTATCCATTATCATAAATATTTTTAAGGATGGAATTCTCTCTCTACAGCTTTTTATAACGAATAATTACACCAATAAATTCACGAACGAGTACTCAAATTCTCTGAATATTTACGTTGCTAAAAAAATTAAAAAACTAAAAACTCCTTTACAAAAACATTAAAACAACCGTTCTGGAATATCAAATTCACCACGTTACATTTTACCAAAGATATACATCGCATGTCTGCGACGCTTTCCACACAACTTCATTTCATCCGATTCTATTAAATATAACAGCTGCAGCTTGTAAATTGGAACCGACGGCAGTTCGAAACCAACTAAAAAAAAGAATAACGAAAAAAAAACATTCCGAAGACAAATCGATACGTGCAGACGGCAATAAAATTGCTGACGAATTCTTCTGCCATTCTGCCAGAGTATATTCGATTTATACGTTGACAATCGCGATTCGTTTGATAATAAACATCCCGCATAAACCCGACGGATTTCCACCAAACGGCACAAGTCATTTCCTTCTCGTCCGTCGACAATGACTCGAAAAATAAAAAAGATTAGTGGAGCGGCGGAGGAAATGCACAGCTCGCGTTTCCGGATGTGGTTTCCGCTTCTATGGCGGAGATCGCTTTGTCGCGTTTATGTTTTCTGACTTGTACATCCACTGAGCGTGCTACGGACTCGATTGGATGATGCGTTCAGTCCTTTCGTTACGTAAGATTGAATTAAAAGCGAGAGAAACTAAGCCGCTTAATATGTTTTAATGACTATAAGAAGGACGAGCTAGCGACGTACGGACTCTTAACGAAACTTTTCATTACGTACTCTTATACAATCATTCCTCGTGGAGACTTAAAAATGTATACCTAAAACAAAATACTGAAGGGTTTTATAAGATTACTAAAAGCAAGAGGACGAAAAGAAAATAACTCGCTGCGAAATTTTAAATTCAACAGAATAATATTTAATTTAAAAAATAATATATTTTGTAATATAGAGAACAAGACATTTAGCTCTGTGTTTAACCCAAGAATACTTCCGTTGTCAGATAAAGGATAAAAGGTCTATCAATTTCAAAATACGTTAAGGACTGAATATTTTCTAAAGAACAGAGTAGCTAATTCGCTTCTGCATAAAGGTACATAAACGCAAAACAGTAGTGAAAATAGCTAAATGACTGGGACTATAACCCGGGTATGCTACCATGGGTAAGCTTCCTACCCGACAATTTTGAATCCAGGGTTCGATTCCCGTTCATGTCGCTCTTTTCATATCTCTTTAAAGCTTATATAAACGTATGACCAGTATGGTTAAGGACAATCTTCACCTTTCCCTCTTTACGTAAATATCAAAAAAAGGAAAAAAATTTCCCAACGTTAACTTACTAAACTCAAAACCCACGTAAATTCACCAAACCCACTCATTTCCTAACATCGCGATATAACTTACAAAATGTCATCACCACGGTTACGCAACCTCCACTACGAAACACACTCTTTAAAGAAATAATTCCATCTTGGAAGTCGCTCGTACTGAGCAAGGTCTTGGGTAGCACAGGAAGAGATAATTTGCTGAAGGGGTCGGCGTAGGATGCACGCCAGGAAGCCTGGAGGGAATTGGCGTCGGAAAGGGAACGGAAGTCGTGCGCCGCGTTTATGTGCATAATTCACGCATCGCTCCTCGGGACACACGATGAAGGTCAGTGGAACACCGAGGCTCCACTGCCCGCCTACCAGAAGGCGCTCCTCAGGGAGCTGGTGTCCGTGCGAGATCGCGGGGCGATTAAGGCCTTCGCGGATGAATGGAAGGGATGAGAGATGAGTGCCCGGATAAGGTTTCCTTTTATCCCCGATGCAAGGAAGATGTTTGCCTCGAGAGGGTTTGGCTGCGGTTCGCAATTCGCAGCGATTTAGGGCAAGGTTTCCCGAAGAGCTGTTGCCGACGCACTTTTCAAGGTGCGATTCACCCTTTCACGCTGGAATACGACGGGAATAATTCCGGTTGCCTCTGGGATGACTCCGTTCCGCGAGAGGGAATTCTTGAGGGAGGGTAATTTAAAACTGCGCCATACTGCTTCAGCGATATAATTTCTCATACCGTACAGTTCGACGAAGATGAACTTTTGATTGCTATAATAATGTTTACCATATAAGAATGATTTTAAAGGGACAGAGTTAAACGTTTTGAAGTTAGTTGTTGAATTTAAATTTGCCATTTCAACTTTTGAATTCGATGTAACACTCAAAAACTTATGCTGAGAAATTTCATTTTCCGACAATTAAATCCTTGTTTACGTAAGGTCAAAGAAATGTGAAGATAATACAATAAATTAATGCAACTCAATTGCAAAGGTCACTTGCGCTGAAAGTTGAAGATCTGTTCGAATTCCAGTCATGTCGCATTTTCACTTCTGTTTCAAGTAAAGTATCTGCAATTGATGCTTTTTAGTAATCGAATGTCAACAGTTTGACTCTCTCTCTATTTTGGTGAATTTCATCACTATTTTTATAAATATTATGATTTCATTGATGCATAATAAAATTCTTTTTAACAAAAAGATTTGAACATTATATAAACAGCCCAAATGGAACGTAATGATGATTAAAAGATAAAAATTATAATCCAGGGATCATAAATACATACATCAGGTAATTGTAAAGGAACTATTTCTTCTCTAATGCTAATTAAGTATTGAATTAGTTGAACGGTATCCATAAAGAAAAGATCCCAATACCAAACGGTACTTGGACTCCATTCAATTACATAATAAACACCGGAGCATCGAGCACCCTAACGGAACGCATACTTGTTACCCCGAGACATTTACATAACCCTAAAAAAAACGAAAAAATCTCGACAACTTGCACCCGATGATAGAGCAGACAATATCCCAATCGTTCTCGACGCATGTTTACATGCATACCCACTCGCTTCCAGCATTACGCATCGCATTCGCGGCCTGTTCTCCAAACATCTGGAATGAGAAGGAACGCGAACCACTTCCTCCGTTCCGCAGAAACTCCCATGCATGATAACACGTCAGATTCCTACAGAATAAACCTTTTATCCTCTCGAAATCGAGTTCCACTAATTACGCAACTCTTCACGAAAACAGACCAGTCACTCTTCGACGGTTTGACGGGCCTAGACGCATCACTTCTCGGAATGATTTGCATCATCTTTCAGAAGGAAACTTCGAGCGATTAAACACACCGCGTGCCCGTTACGAAGAACCATAAACAAGGACCTCGTGATCGTGACAATTATATTCCCGCTCACGTATCAATGGAATTGACGGGATGAAAACAAGGCGCGGTCCTCGACGGGTTGAGGGCAGGAGAAGCGGTTTTAATTGACCGGGCGACTTCTTCCGACAGTGCCGAATTGGCAGAGATGCCTCTAATTTCGGTTGACGCCTCTTCATAACTCTTCCTCTCGTAAGAGTGCAAAAAAGGACGATAAAAAGTTCGCAGAACCATCTAGAGGCCTGTCCTTGGTCCCTTCGTAGTATTCGACCGCCGATGGCTGGTTTTCATCCTATCAGAATGCCATTAGCTACCAATACGGGTATCGACAGAACGACTTATAGTTAAAAATTAATGTCATACACTTCCTTTATGATCTATCTTCCACCACAAGCCTCATTCAAGACATTTTAATTTCCCAATAAAACAGCTGTCTAATAAATTAATATACTGGCTTCGATAATGGTAAAATGCTATCTTCTTTTATCTTTGTTCTATGCCATTTTTGTTGTTGGGGTTTTGCGGTTTGGGATATTAAATCCTACTAAAATTTATAACAAAACCGATAAATAAATTTAACGAGAAATAAAACCATCATACGGTATTAGGTATCACATCATAAAAACTGCTTTTCTGGTTGAGATATGAGATGTTATGAAGATAATTTGACATAAAAATCAATTTAAACAGGAGAATAAAAAGTACCATGACAATCAATACAAATCGATAAGATGATAACAAGATCAATCTATTCAGCCAGTAAACATCTTTTATGCGTTTATTACAGTCCAAAACATGGAAAATATCTTACTTATGAAATACCTGCCAATCCTGAGAAACAAAATCCTGGTCGAAAGAAATTATATTTCCATGTCTGACGACATACATGTTCCGTATATCAAACTTAAGTTCTTGTATATCAAACAACAGGATGCTGGTAATCAATACCGCCAACGCTTAAACAATTAATCGACTATGCGATTCAGACGAACAAATTTCCACAACCGCCTTAAGAAGCTGAGCCACGCTTATAATATCATCATGAACAAACGCCGAATGAGCGCAAATAATTTAATGGCTCGTTTTCCAGATATCCTCTCTCTGCAAATTTATAGAAAATAAAAATAAATACACCCCGAAGAAGACATTCAATTTGCTGATGAATACAGAAATGTAATCCTTTGTAAACATTCGTCAATAAATGGTAATTAGTGGTGGTCTTTATTCTTGCCTTTACAAACCAAGACACTGATGAAGTCGGGATAGTGAAGTAAAATAATCTGATGATGTAATTGACCAAACGGAATTGAGTTAGTTAAGTATTTCTAGCATTCTCGAGGAGAACATAGCCGCTCATGAATATCAAAAATTCTTCTAAATTAATTATCTATCTACCTTACGTAAATAAGACGCAACTACTTATGACTTTAGCAGTTGATGCTGTGTTAAAAATTTACACATGAAGTTTACGTATAAAAGTTCTATACTTCTAAAATTATATCGTGAAACTTCCTAACTTCCAATAATGATCCAAATAAGGAAAATAATGAAGAAAACCAAATTAGTTTACGAACATAAAGTAAATTACATTATAATCTATATACCAACTCCTTTACGTAAATATAAATTAATTCATGAATTAAATAAACAATAATTAAAAAATAAATCTTATCTCATGAAATATATTCCTCAAAATAATTCAACGAAAACAACCAAACTTGTCAATTTGTTAATTCCTCTAATCAATAAGAGAAAATAACAAGACGAAAAAAACAGATCCAACATGTTCAAACGAAACGTAATTTATTAGACGACGCATAATAAACCTCCTAGTAGAGGACGAAGAATAACATCAAAAAAACCTTCGTGTCAAACGCCAATCGACGTGGAATGAATCGAACCTTTCAGCGCAGGGGGGAATAAACAGCTACACTTACAACCGTTTAAGGGAAAGCATGAGAGTGTAGCTTAAAGGGAAGGATTGTGAGGAGAGACATTCCTTCAGAGGCATCAAACTCTACGGAAGCAGAAGACGGAGAAGTCTTGGAAAAACAAGAAACAGCGGCAAAGAGGGGAATCCGAGGCGGAACAAAAACTAACAAAAGAAGGAAGACTGGCGCCTCCTATACGGGTGTACACCTTTCCCCCACCCTCTCCTCCCTTTCCTTGGACCGGAACCCCATCCCCTTATCCCATCCCGGGGGTCAGCCGTGACGTCACTGCACATCCACGGAAGCTAGAGTTGAGAAAGAGCGCATTGCGCACGCAAAACGTGCATTCGGCGAGACGGCACTGGCTGATGCACGTTCATCCGAGGGGCTAACACGGCAAGGTCTCTTTTCCATGTGAGTGCCAAGGAAAAAAGGAACGTTGAAATATATGATGATTTCGGAGATGACTCAAAGAACACATTTGCGTAAAACTAAGTTGGATGATGAAACAACAATGGAGCCTTATAAATAGGAACTGATTTATTTCACAACTTAATACAAAATAATAAACACCGGCTACACCAAACAATGTCGATTTATACAAGCATATTTATATATATTTAAAGCTAAACGTCAAATCTTTAAAGCGGCCGTAATGATGGAAAAAATGAAGGAACGAGTTAACAGATTTATCATAGATCTAGATAAATGACATTATACAAATAACTCTTAAACGGTATAAGATCGACAGTGATATTTTAATTCTAATTTTAAGTCGTTCCTGTATTCGCTTATGATGGTCAGTAAACCTTAAACGCGATGCGTTAGGAAATAATTCAACTCGAAACATGACTGTGTTAAAAATCAAATCAGCTGTTATTAATATTTTAAATGTTGATGATCTATTCTAATTATTAATTTAAGACGATTTTAGTGTTGTGTAAAGCCACGTTTCTATTATCTAAAAAGATACTGTAATCAACGTAAGATAGAGGATTGTAAGATACATTCAATATCCGCTTAATAATGCTCTGAAAGAATAACGATACTCTGTGAATAAAATAAAAACAAGTAAATTTACTTTTAGCTGGATTACTTACTATGGATTGACGGCCCTTAATAATTCAACGAAAGATTAATTCCCGAAACACAAAATTTAAACCTCCTCAGACGCATTATGGAAATGGCCTTATCATTAAAATGTATTTTGGAGCGAAATTATGGATAGATTTGTGGAAATAAAGGAATCCCTCCCACAGCGGAGTAGCAGTCTGCAACCCCGCCGTAAAGGTCAGGGGTCAAGAGGGATCTTTATCCGCTAACCACGCGAAATTTTATCCTTCATATCTCTCGCAAAAATCTTCCTGAGCAGAATTAATGGAGAAACACCGAAATACCGTTCCCGGCCCAAAATATCTCAAATGGAACCGATATAACTACCAATTATTGATTGAGTGGGATCTATAAAAATAAAACTGGGATCGGCTTCTCGGTTATTGACTTCCCATCAAACGAGACGAGATTAATGATATTTTTGATGATCACCTGACATCGGCCTAATTCAGAGGGTGAGTACCTAAAGGTCAAGCATTACTTAGGGATATATTGCCCCAAAAGTTCTTCCACGTTGATTTATCCTTTCTTACGAACACGTATATACATCGAGCATTATAAGAGAAAATGTCAAGCATAAAAACAAATTAACAACCATAAGTAGTCATATACATCTTCATCATAAACGCCTTCGAGCATTAATAAACCATATTAATGACTTTCAAAGCATTAAAAAAGTTAATAAATATATATCGGAGCATATTCTATAAATTTTGAACAGATATAATCGTTAGTATATACGGTAATATAACCTATATTTATTCTTTCGGATTGAATTCAATATCCGCAACTATCCGGTCTTAATTACGCTTCTAAACAAAGATACACATATGAATAAATTATGCACCATAAATACAAAATTCATTTAAAACTTCAAGGTGCGGTAACCTGACACTAATTGATACTTTAAATCACCTATCATAAATCGCGCCTTCCCTTATTTTCGTCCGCGCCGATGCATCCCTCTGGAGAAAACTCCCTAAGCACCCTTTCCGTAAAAAAACCCACACACCACCCTCACCGGGTGCAGCAACCCTGACGGAACTCCACGCTGAATGAAATATCGCCCTTGATGAACAGCCTGGACCGTTCGTTGGACTGGACCCTCCCCGGACGGCAATTAATCTCTTCGAAAAGAGCACTGGTAGAGAGAGAGAGAGCTTCATGAACGAAAAAATTACCCGAAACCACCCCTTCTTGAAACCCAGACATCTGCCACGCGATAAAAAAACACGCGAATGCGTACCGGAAAACGAAAATGACACAACGAGACGGCGTAGATATCCGCGATCAATACGGGCGAATCCGCGAGGGAGGGAGGGAGTGAGTTTGTAGCAGCCGTGAAAAAGCAACACCGGCCGCACATTCCTTCGCGAGGTTCGAACACACGTACGCTTCTATACAGCTTTCCGGATATGAGTAGGGGAAGGTCGATAAAGCACCATGAGAGGATTCCAGACGAATGAAAACTTCATTGGGATGGAGGGATGGAGAAGAGGGCGTGAAATGGAGGTCTGAAAATAGCCGCTGGCCGCGAGCCGAGCCGCATAACTTTCCCACACGAATGACTAAAGCGGCTCTCGGAGGAGTGGCGAAAACAACGGAAAACCCTGCACTCGGCGGGGATTCGAAATAGTACGAGGAGGAGGAGGGGTTTTTTTGTGCTCTTAAGAGAGAGCCCGAGATTTCAGCGGGGAGTATACGGAGCACTGGGGGGTCCGCGCGACCCTAAAAGTACGAATAAAAAAAATACGCGGCAGCTTTTCTCGTGGATCAGTCGGAAGAGATCTAAAAGTCGCGCAGAGTCGATGCGGAAAAGCGTATCGAAAAGGGAAGCCAAACGTATTGGCATAATGTGATTTTCCGAAATTTGAGGATGACGCAAATGGGATGTATGCGATGAATCGTGGTTGTATTTTTGGGAACCCTAGTCCAATTATGGATTACGTTATTTCGCAAGCTTATTATTTAATATATTCCGTAACTGGAGGACCAATTTACCGTAACGTAAATACGAAAAAATAATAACATTTATAACAATCAGCAAAAACTGAAAATAAAACGAGTGCAGAAATTCTCTAACTTAAAATATATACTCGAAAAAATTCATGCAAAATGTTTACAATGTGGCAGTAAATTTTCAGAATGGAGTCTTAAAGCACCAATGCTAAATCTGCTCAGATTATTCTATTTTATTGTTTAAATCCTCTCTCAATTTTGCGTAAATATTCAATGAAAGGAAACTTGTGATCACATAATGCTCTCTAACAAGAAATTATAAGAATACTATCATAATGCGTAAGGTATCAGTAAACTCTAAGTCTACTTAAACGTATTTTACTTCTGTTTAAAATTTGCGATGAATCAAAAACATATTTAAATAAGGTCTAAAATACGACCCAAATATATAAGAACTTTTTTACGGAAACTTTTCGACAAAACGCTTTAAGACGACACACACAATATTCTACGTCTGGATATAATTTCACAGAAGTATTAAACCCCAAGATGATTATTCTAAATAGATATAAACCTTCATCAAAAAAAAAACCATCAAAGAGCATAATAAATTCAAAGATGCTGCATATAACGAGAAAACATAAACCCATAGAGTGCAGGACCACAGAATCATCATCCACAACATTCCCACTCATTCGATAAGTGATCATTAATTCAGTGGGCGGGGGCGGGGCACTTCTTCGTATCTCTCATCTCGGAAAGAAGAAGAGAAACTTTTTCCACCCCCATAAAACTTCGCGGCACGATTGAAATCGTACTTGGCTGCACGTTTGTTTCATCGTTCACGGAAGGGGACGGGGACGAACGCATTGACTTTCAAATTTCGCGTCGGTGAGGTCTTAATATTTAAGTATCAAAGTCGCTGGCACTTGGGGTCGAAAATAGAATAATCCCCACCCCCGCCGTATATAATTCCGAAAGCGGCATCTTTAACTCATAACTTATTCATCAGGCAACAAACTCAAAGCGGATTACGCTCCAACGAATTTCATCCGCCTCTCGGAGAAAGACCCTCTATCCTATGATAAAAACCATTCCGTCTCAAAAGAAAAAAAGGCCCAAATCGCTTAGTAATCCATTAGTTCCCGAAGAAAATAATCAACGAATGAATTAACCGATAGTTCTTCAAAGGCCCAGCACCATAAGGTGCGGATTTCCAAATAAGGAAAAGGATGGAAGGGTAAGCGAAACAGAGTTGCCAAGCTTGCAATTTTAGATCCGTCGAACGATAAGTATCAGCAACTTTTTACGAGCTTTGACAGCGCGAAATTTTTCGCGGAACGCCTCCTCTACCTCAAAATAAAATTCTTCGGATACTTTACGGCATGGGCCCAACGACTTCTCATAGGCATAAACATACACACTTCACGAATGGATATTTGAGATACCGTTCCTCTTCAGCACTTTATGTTTGTCTTTACTGACCATAAAAGAGCATAATGAATCTTAAACTAAGAAATAAAAACTAAACTTTGAAATACCAAACATAGTTCATTTTATGGATTCTTTTTATAGCTTGAGTATTTTCTGATTCAAAGTTTAAGCGATATAATGTCCTTACTTAAAATTCTACGATCTGCATAATAAGGTAATACTACTCTCAGTCAAATGATATAGGTCCTTCAAAAGCATTTACAATGCTGACATAAACAATAACAAAGAGGACACTTTGAGGAACTACTATGGCTAATAATTAGGAAGTAAATACTAAAAATATAAATAAATTTTTTTTTAATTAAGAACCACCGATCACACGGAAATATCCGAATACGTCTTATCAAACGAACTAACATTCCACATAGGTGAAAATTATTCCCAGTTAAAGAGAACATTCATAACTTCAACTTATACGGCAACTGGAACTCATCGACATGGCCCACAACAGCAGTCAGCGTTCCATGCGTATCCTTTAAATATCGCCACCGTATTTTTTGATTTAACAAACCATCTAATAATGTTCCGAGTTGTCTAACTTTGTATATCTCATAGTATATCTTTTAACACGTTTTAAAAGGAAGCACTTCTACATCAAACCAAAGAACCACCATCTGCATTTCAACTAATTAATAATAATTTTTTAATCTTCCGCAGCTACCTTTATCCGACATCTTTCTGTAATGCCGGAAATATCACTAAAATATTGGCAACACTGAGAGATAATCTCTCACATAAACCCATAAAAAACTACTATATTAATCCCAATTTATATCCTACATCTTTACGTATCGTTGTTGCTAAATACGAGCTTAATCTCCATAGAAACAATCCTAGCACTTTGAACGCCCAAAACTCAAAAATATCCCATTTGGCAACGCTGGTGGGAACGCAGCAGAGATGAGGATGCTGAAGAAGGGAGAGAGAGAGGAGATCTTCACGGTCATGGCGACGGCCATTCCCTCCCCGCTCCCCTAGGAATCCCACTCCTCCACCGATCAATGAAGGCGCAACTCTCCCGGTTCAAAACCCCCCTTCGCCTCCCTCGCCTTCAACAACCCTTTACCGCGGTGCCGCTAGCTCAACAAGTCGTGGTAGCCTACATAAACACACCCCTCGTCGCCCCCACCGCGGGGGCTGTCCTTCCGAGGGCGTCTGCAGGAGGGCTCCCAGACGATGGGCCATTTCGGTGGATTTGACGAGAGGTGATTGCGTTATTCGGGGGGCCCCACGTTAGCCCCCGGGCTTTTAAGGAGAGGAGGAGGGGGGATACTTAAACTGCCCCTCTTATAGTATCTCCGTTTAATTCTAATAAAATGCGCTACCGGACTGATGGTGTAACGCCGAATATGTCATCCCTCTGACGCTTGCTTATTCGTTATGGAAAGGTACTCTAGACACGCTTGAGAATGCACCATCTGGTCCCCTTTATGTATTCCGTGTCTCGTTCCCGTGGATTGAACGTGAAATGAGCCGCCCGACAGGATGAAGGACTTGTGTGCTACACCCACGCTATTGAATTGTGAGGCATGATCGTAGGAAATAGAGATGTTGACGGTTACCTGCGATAAAGTGCTATGCACCTCTTATACATATGGCGGTGTTACTACGCAGCAAAAAGAAGCAATAAATTAATTATCATCTAGTTCCGAGGTTACCATGATATACATAGACTTAAAGACATAGTTCTCGACTTCGATATAATTGGAGACTATTTCGACACCGGTATAATTAATCTAGCTCAGTTGTAGATATGAAATACAAATCCTCAATACACCAATTATTCTCCAACGAGCGACATTAAACGCACTGCACTCCAATATCACGAATCGATAACAGTCGACTTGCATACGCCGTGCAGCTTGCAGCGTATATAGGTAGATACCCGACAAAGAACACTTTATTCCTAAGGATGCAAAGGGAATAATGAAATTGATGATATAATTCTTTATTCGTCATAATTCTAGGTACCTGCAGTTTCTTACGCAACCATCAAAGCTACTGGATAATGGACCATACTATATTTGGAAAGGAATGCTTTTTGGCAGCATCTTTAAAACATCTAAATAGGTTCCTTGATCCCCTCATCGATATATCATCTGAACAAATCCTTCCAAAATGTACCTTTTAACGCACGGTTGCAACACGGCGCATATCGATGTGACCTAAAATTTGAATAACCTATCTGGACACGTTTTCCCAATACGGCGCATCGAGATGGAATTAAACACAGCGGATTAAATGATGAAACAAGTGACATTTGACGGGAACGAATTTCGGAAAATCAAGTTTGGACACTCGCTGACGTGGGGAAAGCTATAAAATGTCAGCTGACTGCGCGGAATTGGATTTTACATAGTAACTGTCCTATAGATATGACAGATGCATTAAAGAACGCAATAGAAAAAGAATGTTTAAGTAAAAGAAAGGATGCTGAAGTTTACAGGCTCTGGTATAATAAAATTTCAACGTTTTAATCTTGGACTAAAGTGTTTTTTAAATTATAGCATGAGAGCCCAAATTACATCGAAGAAAAATTGGGTGAATAACATATCGAAATATATATATATAGAAATAACACGAGGAAGGGTTGTGAAAGAAGATGAATGTGTATTCAAACGAGCTTAACATTCAGATAAAATGGATAAAATATAGTGTGTCGAAGGGTTATAAACGTAGAGAGCTTCTAGGTTAGTCTTCTGATATACTGTGTCCGTGGTTTTTCCGGGTTCGACTCCCGATACGACTTTATAAACACAACATAACATCAACTAGCGAAGCTTAATTACAGACGGGACGACAAATACAAAAACTACGATAAAAATAAATTATAAGAAAGACCGAAGCGTAAAATAAATAAAGAGCACAATACGAAGAAACGTAAATATAAGAAGAATTATGCAAGTCAATACATTCCGATGACGGGGAGGGGAATAAAGGAGTCTATATACGTAGGTGCGTACCGCGTGCTGGGGAGGGATGCACCGACAGGGCGGGGCTGCCTTCGACCCATGTAAATGTGGAAGCTGCAGCGGAGGCGTGTGCAGCAACGCAGATGATTCCACGGAGAAAATGATACGTCGCCGCGGGAGATAAAAGCGCGGGATTTTCGCCTCCGCATATGCATGAACAGCGGGTCTTTGTGACACACGCATGCCTAATGTACGATTTAATCGGATTTTCAAGAGGATGGACGACGAGATACGATCTGCACGGCTCTTCGGGATTTCGCTGGAATAGGCTAGTTGAGACATTATCATTTAAACCGCCAGTGGACCCGGTTTCCGCGCCGCATGTTAGCCCTAGGTAGAACAAAGATAATCCACGTCCCACTGGTGTGAATTGATGCGTTAGAATTTATGATGGGATACTTTATACGAGCTTTTAGCTTGATATTTCGTTAAATAAAACGTGGAGTTCATAAAGAAATATATTCTAAATTTGAATAATGATTGGCATGCTATTACGAAGACAGGATTTCGTTTTTTTACCTGATATTAAAATTATGTTACATGATACTTTTTTACGATACTATTTTCGCGTACTAATAGGTTCGAGGTAAGAATATATTTCGGAATTTTATTCGATTTATGAAAACGTTTTACTGCAACGAATTAATAACTCCTGTCCAAGATGACAAAAGACACGGAAAATTTTATAATTATATAAATACTCAACAAGGGAAGAGAACAACAGAAAACGAGTAAATATCAGTGCAGGCATTAATATTTTACGAACAAGACATAATACCGATACATACAGACAATGACAATCCAGTCCGTTGTTCTATTTCGGCAATAAAATACGAAAAGCGATAAATACAAACGTTGAATTTATGGGAATATTTGAGAAGGGTACTAAATTCGTTCGCCATTCCATCAAAAACGTCCCTTCCATCTCGTGCAATAAAAAGTTCGATTCAAGGCGAGCACAGGCCATAAAATGCAATGGCAATACGAACCGATCTTGAAGAATGTGAAAGCACTCTGCGGAAATTCCGTTCCAGGAAGAAGAACAATTAAATATTGAATTACTTTGGAATGGAATGCTGGCACTCGTTGGCGATGTATAACGAGGCAGCAAGAAAAGTTCCTGGAATCACGGATACCCAGGCAGCGTATGTCACGTAAGTTAGCTATGTCCGTGACAATATCCGCTAAGGATGATTCGTCAAAATATAATAAATGACGAACTAAATCATAGCAAAGCTGCAAAGCAACACTTCCGCAATACGATCATTCGAGAAAAGTTTGCCTTAAAAAGGAGTGAAAATTTAAAATAATTTAAAAGTGAAATATTCATACGACTGAATAATGAAGAAATCTCAGGTCATATTTCACAACAAACTGACGATAAAACTTTATTAAGAAACGGATAATTTAAGATTATAAAAACGTATCGTTGCACTGATTTGGAAGCATTTCAATAAAATAAAAAAACAAATCGCGGGAGTTTAATAAGAACGTCTCGAGTTTGTTGTTAAATTATAGTGCAACCTATATCTTGTACAATAATACATGGAATTAATAGGAAACTGGTACTTTAGTAAAATCGAAAAACATCGAATAAAATATATCAATAAATACAAGATGATTTCGCCAAAAAAACTGCCCATTTTATACGTATTTTGTAAATGGAACACGTATATATTGTACACGTAAGCAATCTAACTCTGTAACAAACATAACCACAGTTAATTATTTAATAAAACAATAACAATGCTGAAGAAACAAAAAATCTCCTTCCAATGCATTCATTCATTAACATAACCTTTACTCCAATACCAACCTCAATTAAGATAAGTTATAATCACACATCCCTCGCTTAGGGAACCCCACTATCCCGATAAGCAAACCCGTCCCTGGTTTCAGCTCAAAACTCTCCATTACCTAACAACCACCCACCTTAATATATTCCCCCGTATTCATAACTCTCCTAAACTGCGCAAAGCACTGAACTCCAGAGAGCCCCTCTTCGGAACAATACCGAATCGACATAATCCCGAGCGTTAATTCCGTGCGCGCGGAAACTGGAACCACCGCACGGGAACGACTATGCGTGACGGCGCACCACCCACAGACGACGATCGGATCGATCCTCACGAACGAGAGACACCCGACCTTACGCATTACAACCAATAAAAAGCGGGAATGACTGTACTCGGGCGGGGTTGCATCGCCTTATCTACGGACTGATTTTATTGGAGATTAATGGACTTAAGAGGTCCGCTTTATGGCGTACGGGAGTGCGGGAGATTAAAAGGATTCTGGACCGGAAGAATGGGAGAATACAAAGGGAGAGATGGATGGAAAGAGTCGAGAGTTCAAGGGGTTGGAACGTGGGGAAGGAGAGAATGAAAGATGAAAGGGGACGGAGAGAAATGGGAGACAATTAACGCCTAGATCGAGGCCCTTGGAAAGTGGATTCGCTACGAATTCGGCGAACGTAAGGCCTTTCTCTCGAAAAGCAGGATGGATTGCGGGAGTAATGCGCGACCAGAATTTCGTATCGACGGTGAGGTTGATCATGATCCACAAATCACATTATGCGGTTGTATCCTCTTTCATATTACCCTATTAATAGTCTCATTATAGGAGCTTTCGATGCATCTCCAACCATAGTTGAATTATGATAATGTATGAAATAAAATCAGCGTATATAGACGTACAAGGTGTTCTTATCGTTAAAAAAATATCACAGAAAATTAAAAAACAGATATTTTCCAATTCTATCATTTATATAGTCTCTATAATCGATAGTCACTTCTTTAAATACCGTTAGCTCCTCACCTTTTAGTGGATGGAGGTCTAAATACATGCATTACGGAATTACGTATAATAATATAAATACGATCAAGATTGCAAGTTAATCTAAAACGTATAAAAATAACACTGAATGACCTCTTCGTTATGTTGCGAAAATACGAAACGAAAGAATAATTCTCTTTGAAGAATTACGGTCCGTATTTAATGATGCATTCCTCCCACGCTGCGATTCATAACTCTATTTCGTATTCTAAATAATGCAATTCCCGAGTTTTTTCGACTCAAAAATGAAATTCCACGCCCTACGAGCATGAAATACTTCTTGCGGTGGAAAAAAAGTGTGACGACTTAGCGAGTCGTGGCACGAGCGAAAATTCGCGGTTTCCGGCTCAAAAGCTTTTGGGCGGAAAGAATATTTACAAAGTTCCAGCGGAAAAAAGACCCTCCGAAAAGCCAATCACTGTGAGGAATGTTTGGGGTGGAATTTGAGGAGAAAGGAAGGAGAAATAAACACCCCATAATGGGCGGGGTGCTGAAGAGATTGCAAGACTATGATATATTATAATTTATCGAAAATTTAACTTAAAAAGAATTATTTAAATTCGATTAAAAGTTCGAAACATTCGAAATTAAATTCGAATCCTTCAAATATCAGAAAGATTTGAAACCTCAAGAAATTCGAACACGAAAATGTAAAATAAGAATTTCTAAAGGACAAGGAAGAAATTAAACTTATACAAGTAATAAAGGAAACTTATGAATAATTAGTACAATGGGAACATACGCAGTTCCTATCTCCAGGAAATCACCACGGATTTGAGTATTTCCTAGTTTCGTCACAAAGCTAACAGTACTTTGCAACTCTGTCTCGAGGAAAATACGTTTAGCCGTAACTTATATGATCTAATTATATGTCTCTCAAAATTATGATTTTTTTCATTAGAAGATGTAATCAATGGAATAGAATATATTTTACATTTAATAGCTATCAGAAGAATACGTGAAAGCTTATAAGAGCGACTTCAGGTTAATGGACCAAGGGTAAAAATTTAACCTTGATGTACAAAATAATTATTACGATTTTAAATTTATACACCATTTTTTCGGAGAAACTCGACAAAATATGATTTTCTGTAATCGAGCTGAAAAATCAAACGACAACCTTCATTCAAGGACCTTACTACCAAACAACTTCGTAGCAAATAAAGAAACATTACGGTAGTATATTTCACGTGAAGCTTATCGCTGCTAGAAAATTTACGACTAATATCCGCGGAAGAATCCACAGCATGATGCAACGTACGATGCTGAAAGAGTAATAAGGAATATATCGCGTTATTTCAACCTTCTAATCGTATAAAAAACAACGGCTTCCGGCACAATTTCGTTTCAAAATCCATCATAATTTTCCGTAATGGGTTCCAACGTAAAGAGATTCGTCATGGTACTCCTGAGTCGTCCTACGAGTACTCTCAAACCATTGAGACGAATGGAGGCCGGGAAATTCTAAAAAGACGAGAGAGTTTTACAACATTTTCTTTTGAAAAGCCGCCTCGCCTGTAGAGAATGACTCCGTCTCTTTTCTCTTCGTTAATTCTGTGAGTTTTTCCTTGGATTCCGACCAAATGAGAGGCCTTCGAGTTTTTGCGCCTTTTCGCGAATAAGTCTTTGAATGGATCGCATACAACAGCGTCTCGAAAATCCTTCGCCGAGAGATGTTGACAAAAAGCCGTTCCTTATCGGAGAATCGAGTGCTTGTGGTATGACTGAAATTGTGACCGATTCAATTCTCACATGAGTTGGAATGTACAGGGTATTTCAAACGATTCTGTACCAGAAAGTATAGATAAAGATTGAGTCTTATAGTATTAGCCAGTAGGACACACTTGAAATTATTGAGAGAAGGTAAAATGTGCCTCATTAAGCTTAAAGCAAAGAGAAGTCGACAACTGGCTTAAGAATAATAGTTCACGGTCAACAGTTTATTTTTCACACATCTTATGAAGAAATGAACCGTCATCACTCCCTTTGAAATTGCTTTACAGGCAATTTTTAATTAAAATGTGTTCAACCTGAAGCGTTACTTGTACATTACTTTACATCATATAGCAGATTAGAACGGACTTTACACGATAAAGCTGAACGCCGAAACCTAAGCAGTTTTTATGAAACATTTAGTGGAAATACTACGAAGTACATTCTTACGCGTCAATAATTTTTTACGAAAAAACTTCTAATTAAAATCAGAACTACTATAATATTTTCTCAATTTTGCAGATATTAAAATGATTAGGAACATCTTAATTGATAAACACACAAAAAGGAAGAGTATTGAACCATGCCAATTTTACAAGAGCCTAATTTAGTACTTGCTATACTCAAGTACATTTCTAATCCATTCTTATCTTAATATCATCAGTTTCAGCCTCAGCTGTCATTTCAAAGGTTGTCGAAATAAATTTCTGATAATAAAGAACGATTGTACATCATTGTACCTTAAATAGGTTTTAATACAATATTAGAATTATAAATTGATTTTAACACCTCTAATGCAGACCCGTACTGCGATTCGCTCTTCCGAACACATCCCGCCTAAACAAACCTCTCCTACGCCAAGAGTCGCGCATAACAATGGAGAACATTTGATTCCCGAGAGAAACCCAACGACTTCATTAACGCGGCCGCAAAAATTCCTCCCGGCCAATCTGACAGCGGAAGGTCGCGAAGACCGTTCTGATAGATGGCTCTGGCGATTTTTTCCCGCCCCGCGGCCACACGAGAGACGCCACCCGAGCGACGTACAAAAGACGCCCACCGACCGAGAGGATGGAAAAAATCGCATCCTGATGAAGCGAGAGTCCTTTTTATGCCGTTTAAGCACTTGCGTTCGTCCGCTGGTTTAAAAAAAAAAATAATGCGCGAACAAATGAAGAGCGGCCCGCGCTCCGCGAATCGCTTCCCGCCAAGGGCCCCATTCAACCACAATTACGAGAGCGCCCTTTCGCTAAATCTCGAGTGATTGATGGACGCGATTTTGAAAGGGAGTTGGGATGCGGTGACGAGGAAGAAGACGCCATCAGGATGAAAAGGGCTTTCGAAGGCCAATTGAGCGTCCACCAGCGGTTCGCGGACACGGCGGCGTCTGATGAGGAAAGGGGTTTGCGACGGAGGTCATCCGCGGTCCTGCAATCGCTCATTGTCAATCGATTGTTTTCTCATATTCATTTTCGATGAGGATTTAGCTTGTTGAGGCAGACGACTTCCTTTCGCTGTTCACGTCTGCCTTGGAGTTCTCGCGTCAGCACTTAAAGGTGATGCAAACGTGAGTTCCCGAATCAGCAAAAACATTCTGATACAATCACCAATGAACTACTTACTACTTTGCAGTGTTAGAGCAAAAGTATACTTTTTCTTGCCCAAGGGGTTATTATTACAATAAAATGGAAATAATTCATCGTTCTATTGTACTGTTTCTGCCTTAAATTTTAATGAAACTAGTGTTAATTGGAACTTATATGAAATTTAAACTAATGTAAAAAATACATCTTCATCATTTGGGAATACATTAATCAAAGGTAGCATTGTACCTAAAGTTTACCTTCATGATTAATAGATTCAAATTTTCGTGAATATAAAACATCTAAAGACATTTTTACTAACGGAGATCTTAATTTCTTATAAGACTTTCTACTAGATAATTGATTCCTATAGTACACTTATATAACCCTCACTTTATCTAAAGTTGTACCCCATTTCAACACACTTCATTTAATAAATATTTTTGTAAAGAAACCTCTACAACATCAACTAATAAACACTGCAAACCTTCATGATTCATAACCGCGAGTACACCACAAAAATTTAATAAAAATCTAATGGTAGTCTTTCCCTCAAAGTTCTATTACACGAGGCCTGTTATCGGTAACAGATCTCCGTGTGATCCAGCCCTAATGAGCTGGAAATCTCATCTTCGGGCATCTCCCCATACAAAGTTGCGCGGAATGCTTCCCGTCCATCTATCATGTTTATCCATACGCGGACGCCTTTAACCGGATATTATAGAGAGGCCGGCCTTGGCGAACGATCGGCTAGAAAAACCTACCCAAAAGAACCGCAACGGTCATATAAAAACACTGCTTTACGACCACAAAAACGCTGAACGCGGAATGCGTTTACAAGTATCTGTATTCAGAGTCATACGATCTCCCGGAAATTGACGGCAAGGCGGGGGGAGATGGAGGAGGTTTGAAAAACAAAGAAGCAGCGGAATTCGCACGGTGAACGTGGATGAAATGCGAAATAACTCTGCTCTTTTTTTAAATAAACGGGGAGAACTGAATTTCGCGAAACGTCCTGTCGAGGTTGGGCAGCCTTATGTCATCCTTGACAGCATCAATTTATTCGATTAATGAATGGAAAGCCGTGCGAATAAAACCTGTATTGCTCGCATCTCGGCTGAGAGGAAAAAGTTGGTGTTATTGTTTTGAGGAATGCGATACAACGTGTCTTGGGAGGGGGTGGGGGCGTAGCATCTCAACCATGGGAAAATGCTGTTTGATTGACGAATGTTTTACCGCGGAATCTGGAGTGATACATTCCACCGCTCACTCGCAAAACCACAATTAAATCTTACAAGATGCACAGGTGGATTCTGCAGGAGGAAAAATGAATACGATATCTCATTTTCTTAGAAGTAAAGCTATGTTCTATCACTCTGGTGAGAAATTAAGAATTTCTTTGCTCGACTTCACAGATCATACGTCCGATTACATTCCACCGATAAAAGATGATTTCTATAATACAGCTAAAGGTTTATCACGAATAAAGATAATTTACGAAAAAATAATTAATTTTTAGAGCGAAAAGATCTTATCGTATCTTTAATCAAACATCATAGATGAACTACTACTACAAAAAGTAAAAACTTCAGTTTGGTGTGAACGCCGAAAATATTGATGGAAACAAGAATTCATTCTGATCAGTACGGGAGAGAAATAATACTATTAGGAGTTAAACTTAATAATATTGAAAATAGAAAGCGATACGCAACTATAAATGCTTGCAACTTATAATTGGACAGATACGTAAATAGAGGATTAAAGACAATCGTATTGATCTCGTACATCAAAAAATTTCAAGACAACAAAGCAAGGGCTGCAAAAATGTAATCTCTAATAATCACAAAATATTGAAAACCAAAATATATTCATTATATATATATTTATTCATTCATCATTTACACGGGAATAGCTATGTCACACGTGAAATTTTACTTTAATATGACGTAAATATCTCTCCCATTTCCACAACATGGCCACCATCCCTCAATTCGATAAAATCGATTCAACATTGTCTATTGAAGGACGAAGTTAAAACGGGAATAAATAGAGCTTTCATTCAAGAGATGAAGAGGGAGAATTAAAGAAAAAACTATGACGAAAAATTTTAAAAGACAGCATTAGATATATTTTAAAAAATCTAACATTTGAAACGCCGATAACTACCTTCACCTATTCCACTCACGATACAGGAAAAGGACGCAGAACGACTCCAATTCCTCATCATAAATCATAGCATCTTTTTTTTCATCTCCCGAGAGAATATGACGGCCATAAAGATGAGCTAACTTCCCTTATGACATTCCTCGTGTGAGAGAAGGACGAAATCGGGCGATTGCAAGATGCGAACGATGAGTTAATGAATTAACGATTCGTCGCTGCAGTCACTGACGTCACGGACCAGGAGCGCTACGATTGAAGCGTTGCTCGTGACCGTGAACTTTAAAACGCCGTCTCCGCCCACTTTTTAAGGATCGATGGATGTCCTTCAAAAACGGATACGTTCCTATTTTTAAGGATATGCGCCCTTATTTACCCACACCTCGTTTGAAAGCTTGGACGATGGACAACTACTATCTCGAGATTGCCTGCATTTCCCTTGATGAGGAAAAATTTTTCGTATATGAAACGGGAGAGATGCCTGAGTTACAAGCTTTAATGTAAACATTAAATAAACAACCCGAAAATACTAAATAAAATATACGTAATAAAAAATTAATAAAATAATGATAAACGAAAAAAGGATGACTGAATATCATCTTGAGATACTAAAATACTAGATCTATATCGACTATTAAATTACAAGAGAGACAATTAAAAATACCCTGAACTGAAAAATAGTGAATATATTATCAATATGAAGCTTTATTATATCCTTTTTCTTCAACCTTTAATACTGATAAATAATTTATTTTTTGATCCAAAATTTTCTAAGATACTTTATTATTATATTTAATATTTCGCGATATAAAACACGATTTTCTTCTTCTTTAACCCATAACGAGCCTCAGTTAAAAGCATAAGATCAAATAGTTACATCTCATCGTTAAAGAGAGAACATTATGTCGCTTTCGGTGGATACATACAATAATAATCCAACAACGAATGCCAATAGAAAGGACAAAATTTAAAAAAATATCGATTATTTGCCTTTAAAGGTGCTATGAGAACCGTCCGACATCTATCACATAAACATAACAGACGTTCGAGAGAGCGAGATAATAAAAAAATCACGTTTTGCAAACATTACGAATTCGCAATCGACCTATCACAACCGTCGCACATTACACGATCGAAGATACGATGGTTATTAGTCGTCCCATTCGGGAAAATTGCATCCACTTGGGCGAGATGAAAATTTAATAAACAAAAAAAATGCCAATATGTATGAAGAAACACGAGCTGCTTCAGACCCATTACTTCGTTTAATCCTCCAACCCTTGTTCATCTTTCATCTCTTCCTCCCTTTATCCCCTCGGGCACCCCTTTCCATAACTCAGTTTTCCCATCCGACTGCCAGCCAAAAACCCTCCCTCCACCCAGCCTCCGGCCTTGCGACGCAGTTTCCCTGGACCAGATCCCCGGGCTATCAAGCTGACTCCAACGACGACGCATCTCCGCTGTGCTTTATTCCCTTCTTCTTCACGATTACGAGGCGCAGCTACGGTTCAATCTCGTGTAATAAACGTTTTCGGCCTTTGAATATACTGGGATGCAATAAAGGCGCCTCTCCCTGATATGATATCTATTTATTAACAAATACCTCACAAACATCCTCTTACGGGACAATTACAGTGAGATTTCAAATCTCAACAACGGACGTCACAGACATCCAGACCCTGAGAGGAAAATTTCCTCCTCAGCCGGGATTTGAACCCGAGACCTCAGCATTAGAAGATTAGCATGCTAACCATTCCGCCAACGAGGCCGGCGAATATCCGTCCCATAATATATGTTCTCCGTTCAAACAACCATTTTTCGGGAGCAAAATGTAAATACGAATGTGGCAATGCATGCTATTCCTGGAATAATGTTATTCCCCGATAGCTTATTTCAGAAATTCATGCAGATGATAGGGAAAAATGGATTGCGACTGTAAATTTAAGCTATTCTTTAACGCCATGCGGGCCCATACAAATAAAATATACTTTAATGTATTTCCATTGGGAAAATTAAGGAAATATCAGAAAATAGAGAGACTAAACGCAATTTTTAACTCCGCAGTTTTCACGCAATTGAGGTACATTATACTATTTCTTCCTCATGCGATACCTTTAGTAACTAAATCGAATACTTAAGTAACTGCAGTTTCAGTATTATTGGGAAAATAAGGAAATAATTGATTATATTCAGCATCTATTCTCGTGATAGAGATTCTTATCGTTCTTTTCCAGTAATTCATTTGTCAAACATAGAGCATACAAATATTGCGCAACACAGATATTATTTTATATATTTTCCCGGAAAAACATTTCCTCTCTTATAGTAGAATACAGAATAAATTAACTTTTCTAATTTCAATAAACCAAACCATGCTTTTATGGATGAGATCTAAATTCAATACACCACAGGGTTCATAACTTGGACCCCTAAAATTTAAACATCGACCTTGTGGGATATATAAACAACATTCCCTACGATCGATTGAGAAAGTACAGAGGAAAATTATGAATCAATGCAATAAAAGTAAGATAATTTAAACCGTTCACAGAAAAATTTTACAAACAAATTTTGAAAGAACGATTCCACGTAACACTTTCTTAGGATCGTAGAATGAACGTAAGGGACGCTAGTGAAGGACTGGGAAGCTCTGGGCTGATGAAAGTTCGTACGTTCTTCCCTTCAATCTTCAAGTCTGGTGAACCACAGGGAATCCCTAACAACTCCTAATACACACGCGTAGAGCCCTCTTCGGTTCCCTGGAGACTTTCTAACAAATGGAAACTTCCGCCGAAGAAACTTATATTCGATAAGATGTGAATAAATCAACGTCGACTGTACCACTCTCTTTAAACTGCCACGAAATTCTAAAAACTAATTCCTTCCACGCCTTCCTTATCTCGAGAAATTTACGACCCTCTACTTCCGAAGTCGGTGTGACTCGTTTATCAGTCGACTCACAGATATTTCATTCTCACAGGTCAAAACTGAAATGAGCAGCTGTACTGATATCATTGACAAAAAAATTAGTTTAAAGTTCAGTAGCAAAAAATAAACTTAAGGACCAAACAGGAAATGGAGGGATTAACCTTAGATAAGACGCAAGAACATTATGGAACAGTAAAAATGAACACCAAAGCGAAATGCAGAGATGCACTAACTTCAAAGTGTGATTCGAGACAAAAATCTGACGTGATACATTTCTTTGAGACTTTTAAGATCTATAACGATGTATTCCAATGTATTCTAATTCAATAAAAAACAAAGAGCAATGGAAATTACAATTATCAACCGAAATACTCTCACGTAAATGTTTAGGAACACAGAAAAGTTCAGGATAGGAAAAAGGGGCCATAAATACAGTACTTATAACGAAGTAACAATATTGCCTCGGGGACCAATTCAAGACAGAAACTACACATAAAAGACCACAATAGCACTACAGTCAATTCAATAAAGGGAGATATTTCTATAGGCCACTCTATTATATATGAATGAACGCCGTTTGGCTACTTACGATTCCATAAAATTGGAGAACTTTATAGGAGATACAACTCCGGCTGTAGATTAACACCTCAAACAACCCATATTATTACATTACCACGCTCGATGAGTCAGTAAATCAAGCAATTTCAATCAAATACGAAAAGGGCTTCCGAATACAAGACAAGAATGGAAGGGATCCCCTTTCGTATATATAGAAAACTTCTCCTTCCAGTGGCCAAACAAGCTTACGTTAACCACCAGATGAAAGCGGGAGAGACATACTTCCTTGGAGGCATTCTTGGACAAATACCCACCCACACGAACTAGGGAATATAAAAGAAAATGATTTTCGGCGGGCAACGATAGGAAATGACCTTACGTCCAAACCTCTTTACCACAGTATGACAGAAGCCCCGCGAAAGGTGTCAATAAAGGAGATTTCGGGGGTCTACTCGTTCCCAAATTGACTCGAGAAGGCAAAGAGAACAGCCACCCCTCTGATTTCCACCCCCGGAGGCACTTCCTATGAATCACCAACGGACCCCAGTTTCCTTCCAATCAGCACGAACCTTCTCCTAGGAGGAGCATCTCTCTAACTGTTCTGTAGGGGATTCCAGGGAGAATTCAATACCGCGGACACCGCGTGGTGCTCTCGTGGATTATTAAAGGATTCCCGTGTGCACGGTGCGTTAAATCTACATTTATAGAGATGACCCCTTGAAAGTGTTAAGGGAGTGCAGGGGTGTACAAAACCGGGCGAAAATTAATTTACCATCAACTCCCGCAGCGTGTCGGCAAAAAATGATTCCTGGAGTGACGAGCCCACATCTGCTGGTGTATTACGAAGAACTCGAGCCCGTATTCGCGCGTAATCTAGTTTTAAAAGGCGAGAATGAGTTCCAGTCCGCTACGATGATGATATTTTCATGAGTGCTTCCACTTCCTCATATGGGAACAGTCTTGTGAATATAGATATACAATCTAATGTACGTTTAATATTATACCACTTGATTTTTACAGCCACTTGGGTCAATATTTGCGAATCCTCACAAGCTATAAAATATAATATCTCTTTTCGTTAGCTTATCCAACATTTTGGGAAGATACTTAACTAAAAAAATCGTACTCCTTTTCAGAATTCATAATATGTAATAAAGAATAGTTTAATTTAAGTTTGATTACTTAATAACATAAAATAAAAGCCAACTATAATTAATTTAAAATACGTTAATTCAAAAAAATAAACATTCGTTAAAAGCGTAATAAATAGACTAGACTAATAAAATATTTATTATTACTGAGGTAATTCTGCTTGTTAGATTTGCATAATTGCAAAATATCTAGTTAAATAAGTATTCGTTTTTACACTTTAAATAATAGTCACGTTCAAAACTCTAGTCGATACAACAAATCACAATCGAATAGAACGGCTACAGATAAATTTAAACCTAAAAATTCAATCCATCGTAACTGGCAAACTTTAATAGAATCCCGTTCCAACATTGGAACGTACGTAAGAAATTCACAGCTTAAGCGAGTCTCGCTTTGAAGGCCACACGTAGGGAAGCAATTTATTCCCGAGAACAAAAAAATGACAAATCCATCAACTAGTATAGTACTCCAAGAGACGGGTACGTCTTCATTGTGTATCGATCCAATACAAAGGTGTACACGAGGAAGAAGAATTTTCCCTTGCATCGAGCATTGTGATATGCGCCATCCGTGATGTTGACGGATGTAATGAGGTACGTCTGAGGTGAGCGTGCGTGCGGAAGGACGCCTCTTAACAGCGTTTGCTTCCATAATAAACGTTGTTGAGGGTAAACTCGCTGCGCAAATTATGCACCGTAACGCGGAGAGTAAAAATCCGCTCGTCTCGCACGTGAAATAACAGAACGCCTTCCGAAGATGACGGCGGAGATAAGAGCCGATAAAAACGACAGGTTTTGCGCTCCTCGGAAATACGCTACCGGTAGCATGAACTGATGAATGGGATATGCATGCCTTCTTTTACGAAGTTTTCATTTTACGAAGTTCCTGCAGGGCTGTTGGAAATAAAACAACCGTTCTGAAACCCTAAAGCATCACCCACATGATCACCTTCAGAAATTACATTATCTTTGAATTTTATAAACTGTGACGAAAAGCGACAACTGTCGATATAAAATAAAATTTCAACCGAATTTAAGAGAATTACGCAAATAACGAGTCCATAACCGTCATTTCCAATCTTCTTAACAGCTAAATAAAAAAGTTACGTACTTTAATATAATAGAAATCGATGTGTACAGGCCAAAAAGTAGTGCCTACCTTATACTACGCAATTCTAAGGAGCTAAATAAAATAGCATCGATTGGGAATGGATATAAATTTCGATTTATAGAACAACATTTTTCCTTATATAACACTGAAACGAAAAGAGTAACAGAAAACTGCCTTTCTACCCCATCTTGGCTAGTTGCCCCGAGGGATATTGACATTAGGAAAATTGAATCTGTGGGGAAAGGACCATTTCTTTCACATCTCTTTTAATAATACCATAAAAATGGATTTATAATAAAATAACTATGATGATTCCATGTCTATAAATACCGTTGTGAGGAACTAGATCTTAGCAGATCTTGCAGATAGCGAAAATTACCTTTCCTTGAACTTAAAAGGAGTAACAAATTTAAGATATTTTCTAAATTCTATATATCTACTAGGGTAAATAGGTATATTCTTCAATAAAACTAAAATCAGTCTAAAATATCTAATTCAAATCATCAAAATCAGTCAAAAACACACACAACCAATTCAAAGACAAATCAGACGACGTCATATTGAAAAAAACAGACGAATCTCCAACAAGTGACAACCACTTCAGTAAATAAACCACGGAACCTAATAAGAAGAAAGAAAAACCTTCCACGACCATACGAGTACGAGAATCCGAAAAGTTACAACCTCTTGAGCGGGAATATCATACTCTCGTACGTTATGATTGGGCCATTCCGGACGGGGACGCCGACAAATAAAAATGTCAATAAAGGAGTTTACAGAGCAATCTTTCCTAGCAATATCCTTCCTTAGGAGCAGCAGAGCTTCTGCTCCTTCAATTCTTCCCAAAAATCCCCCACTGGGGGGGGGCGCTCATCTCGAACCAACTCCCTCCCCATCCCCGCACTTTCCAACAACGGCCTCCCCCCATCAATCTCTATACACCACATTCTTTTCCGAACCTCCCGAACAAAAAAGGTGGTCCGACACAACCATTCCTAAAGACTCGGAAAACGCGCCGCCCTTTACAGTCTGCGCTACTCTTTTCCGTTTGTGCCGAACGCCTCCTTGCTGTTGGATATCGCCTCTCTTTCTAAAAATTCACCTCCTCTTTTCCAATTCCGGAAATGGAAGCGTGTGGCATGTGCGTGACATCGTCTCTGATGTTTCCATCGCAAATTGCTCCCGTCCGCCCGTCTGATTCGGACGCATCCCCGACCTCCCTCCGAGGGTTTTTTAATTTTCGAAAAATTTTCGGAGCGGCTTGAGAGTATCCGATTATTGGGCTTTTATCGTATGAGTTTGCAAATGCTTCGACCCCGCCCATTCTTGCTGTGAGAGAGTTTCCTTTTTTTTATTTCACGTGACGGTCTTTGAAGTGATGGAATAAGCAATATAAGGAGTATATCCGCAGGGTATATAGACTTCTTATCGCGTGTTGCTTCATATAAAATTTAGAATGAATATTTCGTTTTAAACTACAGTGAATACAATGACAGATTACCTTCACTGTAATCATAATATTATACTTAATACTCGTCCACTATATATTCAACACGAAACAAGTTGTTTCAACAAATTAATTGATAAGTTTTCTCCCATTTCCATAATAAATACATCTGAATAAAAGCCTAATTAAACCACACAGCGTAAATTCAGGACAATAAGTAATCAGTAGAATACATGTTCGATCTTAATGATAACAAGCTACTGAAAAGGAGCTCATGACTAACATAAGTCAATTAAACTCAATTTTCCCTTGAGAAAACACAGTTATTTAGAATGTTATCTACCAAGAATGAGGGGGAGACATCAAGCCACACGGACCTACCAAGAGTTAGATGACTCACGAATGGTTCGTAGGGTGAATAGCATATACAGGGGGATGAAGGGAGAGAATATCGTCTTCCCCTCCTAGATGAACTCGTAGTGAAGGCACTTCGTAAAGGATCTATCGATGATATTGCACATTCACGTATTATACCATACATAATTACCAATCCACATCCTTGAAATTCTATATACAAATTTAATTACGAAGTATATGGTAAGAAAACTATCCGACTTATTTTTCTTTAATTTCATACTTTCTTTCAGATGTTTTTCCTGGCATTTGACGTCCATATTTACGATAATATAGCAGTAAATTTTGCTACAGTTGATCAAACTTTTGTAATTTAGTCGTAAAATGCAGTGATTAATAACCTTATGATATAAACCTAAATCCTTCACAATAATTAAATAATTAACTCATATATAAATTTAATATGGTCAAGAAGAGTACAAAATTATTTATTTAGTAATTAATTGGACAACTATATCTCCTGAAAACCAGCAAAATTAAATAGAGTTCAATTCAAAAATATTCAAAGCCATGGTATTTTAAGATACGTTCTTTTCGGTCATAAATGAAAACTGTAAACAATTTACGAAAATTCTATTTAGAAAATAATAATATGAATAGAGAGAATACATTAAATCTGTGCAAACAAACCAAGAATACTACGCAGTTGAGCCGCTGAGAGCACGCATTAATCACGAGATAATATACACCTTTCGCCCTTGAAATAATCAAATCCCACCCACACAAATGAACCTCACAATAACACCTATAATGATCGCAGAGTGACCTGGACTAGAGAACCCAACAACCCTCACTCCTTACGAGTCAAACCCCACAACGGAGGGAGATAATCATTTTTCCATCTCCTCAGACGTCGAGGGCGTAACTCTCCCTCAGCTTCCCACCGTCGTTGGCGCCACCGTCAATTCCTCATCCCTGTACCACAAGAGTATCGACCTCTCGTTACGTATCTGTGCATCGTTAAACACCCACCGGCCGCGGAGAAAGGAAAAATGCCATCGTTCGAATCTCGTCGCGCGGCTTTCCATACACCTGGTGCTCGAGAACACACACCTGTCGAAAAAGGCCCGTTTTTGGAAGCTGTTTCTATGGGGGCCCGATTGTTCGAGGGCGGTGGGGCGGAAGCGGTGATCTCGTGCGAATGAGCGTGGAAGATTTAATTGGATCGAAAAAGGAACGAAAATCGCCCATCTATTTAATTACGGCAGCTGCCGGTGGTTGTGGAAGGAGGCGCCCCGAATTACCTTCAGGAAACCCTCTCATCTTCTCCGCGGAGAAATCATCTTGGCAAAAATTACGCGGAATATTTCGGGCGTTGAAAATTTTAATGCGTATGTTAATTGTATTATTATTGACATCCTGCGAGGGATAAAAAGGGAGCCTACGAGGGCCGCTTTGATTTTGGCGAAATCCGAACTGCAGATGGCTCGTATAATGTTTCGCTAATTTTGAACCCGTTCGTCCAGTTTGCGGAGATTGTACGCGGTAAGAGGAGTGAGTGAATGATGGACCAAGAGATGGAATTTATCTTGCATCTTCCGCGTCGTCTGGTCGTCGAACGTGATTTTATCGAAGATGATACGTGATTTTTAACAAAAACACGTCGACGGAACGTGGGCTTTGACTTGATACGACTGCTTTGATGAAAATGTAAAGAGAAGGCAATAAAAAGCGAACTGCAATTCACTTCTTGGATGTATCGCGTTTATTAGTATTCAAAGATCGTAGAAATTTGAAATTTTTGGTAAAGAAATTGATTAATTGTTGATTATTGCATAAAAATGATGATCAAATTATCAGGAATAGCATAGGCTATGGGGATAGGACATAAGCAGTGAATAAAATTATAGTGGCATGGGATCTATCCCAAGGAAAAAATAAGTATATCTTGAAGGATATAATTGTTATGCACAATTCTGAAAGAACGCAAATATACAGTCAATCCGTTAAGCATACAGTGAACTTGACTAAACAAACAGAGAAAGATTCATCACCACATCTACTCCCAAACTACTAAGTTCCGTAATGATACTTGATCCGGGATTACATTTCAACTAAACCAAAAAAGCCAGTACTACAAACGAAAATGAGCTCTTAGTAAATGATACAATTTCGACATTCGAAAAACTTATCCCCGAAACGAGATGTACCTTCATAACGGAATGCCACTTCAGACCGAGCCTCCCAGGCACGTTGTACTAGGTCAGCGAACTACGTTACTAGCGACCTAGGAAATGTACATACGTCCATTCATAAACAAGCCGAGCGGCGAAAATATACTTTGAGACATTGTGGTAAAGAGAAACTGCATGGCTACTTTATAACCAAAAGTAACACATTTTCGTTCGTATCTCGAATCAATCCGTGTAGAGTTACGCTCCAAGTAGAGAGTAGGAACAGAATATACGACTGATCATGTGCTTCTAACGTTGAAAAAAAATACTAAGGCGTATTTATGAAGAAAGCAAAAGGTTAATTAAATGATCTAGTACAGGAAAGTGTTATAAATAAGCAGATTTAAAGCTGTCTGTAGTCTTTTTTTCTGTGAAGCACAAAGGTTTTAGAGGCAATGAAATCAGACAGTGCTGTGTAACCACAAACAGGGCAATCACGGTAAAACAGAGCTTACAAACGTAAAACCGAGATCTTACACTTCTCAACATCAAAATCCTTCTATTCTTATATTTCTTCCCGTTCACCATACAGAATCCGAGCGTTCCATCTCCCGGCGAGAGAAAAAGAGAGTTGCGTGAAATTCGAGCGAAACTTGGGGACGAAACGAAACCAACTTCACGATCTGAAAAGATACGGACGAACGCCTTTTTCAACCACTTTCACGGCCTCTTCGAGTGGTCCTCCATCTTGAATCCAAACAAAACGCGAGGACGAAAAAAAACGAGGAGGGAACTGTCAGAAACGTTGCCTTGTTTGGGTGAGTGACGCCTCGTATAATAATAATAATACAAAGCGATTCGCACCTCCGCAAAAAAAGGATCTCGACCCTTAATTAATCCTCCCTCGCCCGGGAATGAGCACCCTAGCAATTAGTGAGCAGTTCGGAAGGGAGGATTGCTCGCGAGCAAAATGAACTGCGATGGCGAAAAATTGCTCGACGCTCTCGGTAATTGTATTAAAGAGACGAAGTCACGAAATCTCTCGCGTCTTCCAATTGTCGCTCCTATGCTAATTACGGGACGAATTGACTCTCCAACCGAAGTCGCACAGTATGATCGTCGCGTTCCTTTATGGAATGTTGGTCCCTTGACGAAATACTTTCCATGTTTTCACATTACCAGACGTTTATCATTGGAATCAGACCCGTTTTCTAGGCGAAAATACTCGATATCAAACTAAATTCTTTCATTGTTACATTTTCGTCCAGAAATCGATAGGAATTATACGCATTTGATGGAAGAACTACGAAAATAAATTAAATCACAAAAGACAAATGTATTTCCCAAACCTAATGCTAAATTCCTTTGCGAAGAATGTAAATCAATCTATCTTAACCTTCACTTTTTTGTATTGCTTTTCTTACTCATATAGGCTGACAAGATACATGAACTTGTGCATGCTATCAATTCTCATCACTAAAGAATAAAAGGAAATGAATGCTTAAATTCGCGAACAAAAGACAAGTGTGAAATCGCTGAAGTATCTTTCTAATTATTATTACCATTTGTTTGGGTAACGATTGTACAACAGATAACAGGCCACTATAAAACACATTCACGTAAAAGGTTCATACAAGACTACAATCCGTCACATCTTACACCACGTTAAAAGAACTCAATCTTTATTACGATGCTTTATCCGAAACCCAAACTTAATGAATCTCAAAGAGTGCAACAAATCGATGAAAATTCATCTATACCCAGAAGATTTTCACTACTTAACGAAAAGATTCTTTAGCTTCCGATAGAAAGCTTAAGTAGCTAGCAGCTTGATGAAACTATCTCCACTTCCGTGTTTTCTGCGATATGAAACATCCGTTATGAAAAGTCACGCTTCCATCAAAAGTGCACTTCCCGGGAAACCACTTTAAAAAACTTCCTTTTTAATAGCAATTAAACTTTAATCGCGCTTTTTCTCGATTTTCTTTCCTTTTTCAATCAACCAAACCGTTATTTATGGCTTCCTCCACGTACTTAGGCATTAGAAAATATATTACGTTTCCCTTAGCCGTGAACCACGATTTACATAATCCTTTTTCCAAACAGCTTAGCATTTTTAAATAGATTTTTCTGGGAAAGTCGCTCTTACCGGAAATTGAGGAAATGCTTGCATTGAACGGTCACGTAGCGAGTTAGCAGACCGCACGTGTAACCATCGGGCATGCCTTTTTCGAGGCGTGACCGTTAGTTACAGATTTCGAAAAGGTACGTAAGAAGAGGATTTAAAACTTGAACGAAATAAGACATCAGAAACAAGACGTTAACAACCCAATCTAGTCGACGAGTTTAGATTTAAATGTAAAGTAATCGTTGAAATACTTCACATAAGTACAGACAGAGAGATTGAGGTAAAAACATTAGAATTCTTACCTAATAATCCCAATCTTTTCCTACTAGAAATCTAGACATAAGCCCGTTAGGGAGCATGAAAATTTTTTTGAAGACTTACAATAATATAAATGGTGAAAATTAAACGTACATATGTCATCGTCGCGAGCCAAAACAGAAAAATCTACCGTTTTCTTAACAATTGAGATAACATACGGCAATCGAAACAGAACGATTCCAGCATCTTACAAAATTAATTATATTCCTAAACGAGAGTAATACACCACCTCGACTGTACAGCAGATTTCCCAACCTTCTCGAACCCTAAATCTCAACCCTACCTTATGAAATCTCGCACTACGTAAAAGGGAATCATAACGCGACACACGTTCCAGATTACGGACGAAAACCGCGTGTACTTTCGGCGAAAGAGGTTGGGAAAGAACATGGAAGAGTGGTCCAGAGGAGGGGGGCTGGGGTCATCGGTGAGGGGCCGGTGACCCCTCAGCAGCGCCTGGGGCGGGGTCGCGAATCGAATCCTAGCTGGAGAATGTCACTGCCGCCCGACGTCTGAGAAAGTACGATACCAGACTACATACTGCGGGTTCTTAAAAAGGAATCCGTACGCTCGAGATGAGTATCTCGAGACGAGTGGTGAGTGCTTACGCTTCCGCCTGAAGAAAACCGTATTGAATATGAAACTAGCGAACCTCCATATTTACGAATCGATCCTGATATTAAAATGGGCATAGATACGCGCCCGTGCCTTTTTTCAGATTCTCAAATCACTTCTTCGTTCGCAATTCTCCATTAAGTTATCACATCCAATGAAATATCTTTCTCACAAGAGAGATTTCTACATATCTTCATCCATTAATACAATAAAAGAAAAGGGTTTCTGTAATGATTTCTTAGCATTACATTACGTTATAAGAAACGGATGAATCATGCGGGATTTAAATATCTAACGACGCAATCTGCTAGGAATAAAATCAATTCCGGTGAAAGGACACTTCCCTTAAAATATCGAATATACGTCACAGATATCTCGTATAGAACTGCTCCGTATTTTATTTAAAATTCCTTCACTTTAATTGGAGACGAAATTCTATTTCCTTATAAAAATCCTGCCAATTTCACTATTAAAATGAGATCTTAAGGTAGCTACCATATTCAATGTTATAGAGCAGAATCAATTCACTACGTAACGATGAACAGAAAAGATTTTCGTCATAATGTCATACATTCTACGAACATCTGTTAGTCATTTATTTCGAGAAAATATTTCTTTAAGTTTTCCAGTTATGTTAAAAACGTAACGAGGCAATAGGAACGATCATATACATAATCGTAGCAATAAAACTACGCAAAAAAATTCAAGTAAAAATTTAAAGTATATCTCAGAACTTTAAACAATTCTATCTACGCATTCGACATTCTTAAACAGATATCAAAAACGTGACAACACATATCAAACATCAGCCACAATACAAAATAAACGAACTTATAAAAAAAAGTGTAATGGGCATGCCTATCCCAAAATCGCTGAGCATCTAGAATATTCGTAGCTGCATCGCGATACGTCCCATGAGAACTCGGATGCTGGGACTCTGAAATGGACCACGTCGTACGAAAACCCCCCCATCGCATTCCAGTTGGCCTTCGTTAACCTTCCCGTTTAGGGTTGCCGATCGAATCTAGCCGTACGTCGTTTTAAAGACGGGAGCAAAACAATAAGACGAACTGGGCGTTGGCTTTATTTATCAAAGCCGCTCCAGGATTTCGCATCCTCGCAGCTTCCCCGCAAAATAATCGGAAAAGGAAAACCGTCGGGAAAATTGCTACAATCCCATACAGATAGTCGGTGCAAAACCCTTCTTTACTCAAAACCTCCATATGTTACAATCGTACAGACAAATCCCTACTGAAAACCGCGTTTTCGGCCAAGGAGTAAAAATCGATTGGGACCGAGGGAGAAAGATGTGCACCCGATACGGAGCGGGAGACGGGATCCCAAAACAAAAAGGGACTTGGAAAACGACCTTGAGGGAGGACGAAGGGAAGAATAGGGAGAGAATTTCGAGGTAAAAGGAGCGGAATGGGGCAGCCAGGGTGTCGCCTCACCTAGCGAAAATAAAAACCAGGATCCTCGTGGCCCTGAAGGGTAGAGAATGGAGAATGCAAAATTCTCGGCACACACCCACGCTAACAAAGGCGGCAATCCTTTTCATCATTCCCCTCGTATATTCCATAAACAGTTCCGGTACTTCGGCGCGATCATTACGGGAAGACGTAACTATATAAACGCCGCTTCCCATTACGTGACGTTGCGGGGTTCAACGACACCGAATCGCAAAAAACACTCGCAGAAATACGAATGGAGAGTGCAAACATGTTTGTCTGTTGCGCGAAGAGCCTTCGCAAAATTCTCCACCTCGTGGCCGAGCAGCATTGAGCACTCTACGATTAATTTAATTTTTATGGGCCCAAGATGATTCCTTGCGGCACTCCTACGACGACCTTCCGTTTGTTTGCATCGAATTTATAGAAGCGCTAACACGTTTCTACGTTCGCTAACCACGACTTATACGCACTTCTGACATCGACCGAACAAAAAACATCCATCGCTCTCGAGAGGAAAGTAACCAGCACGACTCGTTCCCAAAAGGGTTAGGGAGTAAAAAAAGCCTTGCAGAATTTTCAAGACGTCGACCCAACCGTCTTTCATACCTGGGAAAACGTCTCGGAGCTCCGGACTACCCCGGATCCAGCCGTTCCGCTGCTGGATGATGCACTGGAACATGGCGTGACCTTGGGGGCTTCCTTCGATGCGATAATTCCAGGAGCGTCGGGTAGGACCTCCTCAGGACTTCGGTGTCCCACGGGGGACTCGTAAGAGGGCCGGGGGAGGGAAGGAGACCAGGGGTATGGCGCGGTCCGAAGACGGGGGATGAGAAGTCGAGACGGTCTAAGGAAACCCACCCGCCTCTTCGAGGGCCGCTCGTGACAAAAGGTGGGGTTCGTGAGATGGAAAGAGAGAAACGGAGGGCTGAAGAGAGAGAGGGAAAGATAGAAGGGACCGGGGGTCACCCCGCCGACTGAGGTACGGAATCGGTCTTCCTGACTACATGGCCCCGTAACGAGGAGCTCATTTCAAATCCGCGCCACGATGAAAACTTCCACACGTTCCCTAACGAACTGTAATGTTTATCCCTTCGTAGGCAACACCATACGGCGGGTCGGCGAAAAACCGCACTTTTCAAACTGTCCGGATGCGAGGAGACACGTCTCTGATAGTCAGATGTCTTCTGCACTGACGCACTATGGGGATATGGGGCGAGACCACACTGCCAAAATACAAGGGGCCGCACTGCCAGCAACCCGGCACTACAGGTCCTCGCTAGCAAGGAGCTTCCAGATTCAACTGACGTCCGTGTTCGTCCCGCCGGACCCAAGCTTCCCTCGTCGGCGACGGGAGCGGCGCCACGCGACCGAATTCCGAACCGCATACCTCACGAAATCAGATCAGCGACGGGAAGGACATCTCTTGCGGGCCGACCGCTACTAGGTGAACGGCCGGGTCTTTAGCGATGTTCATTTTGTTTTCACCACTAGATTTGAATCGTGGAGAAGACGAAAATATGACGCTTTCTGTACAGCTCGGGGGAAAGGAGTTGTTGACTGGTTATAAAGGGAGAAATTGGCACGGTACCCGGGGAGTGACGGTGGGCAGACTAAGTTATTGCACGATGTTGAATTCTGGGAAGAGGTGGGGATTGTTCGCCCCTGAAACACACGCGACGTCCACCGCACCCTTCCTGTCGAAGACGCTTATAGACGAGATAACCGCTTATAAAACGCCCCTGCAACGGTGCGATAATGTTGCTTGCATGTGAAGGTGGGCGAAGGGGGTATACACGAGTCATTCACTTGTCTCGCGGGACTGAACAAGTTTCCATTATCCCACCGCTTATCGTTTGGAGGGCCGGTAATTTGCAAACTGGCCGAGTGAGGACATGTTTATGCTCGACTGCTTATGGATGAGCAAAGAGAGCCCACGCTCGTTCGACGAGAGGTGCTAGACTGCTTCTCAAACTGTTTACGCACCCAAACGACAAACTGAATTTACCTGCGCAAATGTTTACGCCTGATGATACTCCTTTGAGTATTCTGAGCAGGTATAAAAATAGCTCGATTAATGATGAAAGGAATTCATCGAGAATTTCTTACGTAATTTCTTATATAATTTCACGAAAAAAAATTGTGATTTTTTTCCTTCGATTGGCTGTTATTTGCAAACTGGCCGAAATTCCCATATATCCCTCATCAATTAAATAAATAAGTACATTTTTTTGGAAGCCAGCTTGTAGTTTATGGAAAAATAATAATTAGAACATACGTAATTTCCGAATGAAGTTAACGTAAAATCTAGTTATCATCCTCTTAAGTTCATGAGTACTGAACGCATTGCAATTTTTAGAATATTATTCATATCTTCTATAGATCTAAAATGCAGGAACTGATAAAAGTATGACAATACGAAACATACGTCGAAGCATTATTATCATACAAAAATCCGGATTACGTAACTCGCTATACCGCATTTTTTCCGTCATATAAAAATAATTTCAGTCTTAGATACCACAACATGTTATTAATAAAGAATTAAAAACGTAGAAACACTGGGAGATTAAAGCTGGATCAAATTCCTTAGATAAAACAAGTTCTAATCTCGCTAGGACAGGTGAGATTCTCTTAGCACTATTTACCACCTGCTATAAAGTGTCCATCAACGAAATAATAGCTTAAGATATAATACTAACAAGAAAAAGAAATAAATCCAACATTAAATTAGCTTACTTCATGAACATGCCCATGGAAAAAAGACCTCACGAACGGGAAAGCATGCACACGCAAGTGTAAATGACGTAGTTCAAGGTTCTGCGGGTAGAAACTGATATCAGGCATCCACGTACGAGAATATTCATATTGTTATTGCGCAAAATAGTAGAGCAGATTGATATTTGTGAGACTGATTCACTTATGACATTATAACGAAACAAACATCCCAAATTATGTATGATACAGATACATCTAGAATTACGAATTGAATTCCAGTTTCATATTGAATCAATAAACCAGCAACATTTTGCAAATACACAATAATTTTTTTGAAATATTTCTCGTCAATCCATTGAATACCTTTCTTGACGATAGCATGCCCACACAAATGTTTACATAACTTCTTTATCGAACAGTTCGTTTGCTCTCAATTGGACATTAGAAATACGGACGTAAATAAATAAGATAATAATAAAAATAATTCGAGGAACAGTCTAAATTACATCAACACTTCCCTGAAAAGAAAACTGACACATTCATTAACAAACAAAAATTCCTCCCAATAATAAAATCCGTGTACTCAATCCGACACCGCAGATCGTAGGAAAACAAACGCCGTGTATCAGAAACGGAGAGGGAGATTTGACGAAAAAAAAATCCGCGATAGAAGCTTGTTTACTCGCTCCGTCTCGATATCAAAACTAACAAGGAAAGAGGAAGAAGATGCGAACGATTCTTCCCACTCATCCCCGCCGATTACGTGACAAGGAAATATTGGGTGACATTCGACAAGTTGCAAACGCTGCAATGTTCCAGCCACTTGTTGAGCAATTTGAAAGGACTTAGAAGAAGAGGGCGTGTCATTCCTTCTCGTTATGAAACATTATTTACGGCGGGTTTCTCAAGAAAACGAAGTCCGGCGAACTATGTCAAGAGGCCGAGGTTTCTTCTGCATGAGCGAAAGATGAAACAATAACGAAAAGCAAAGGAAACATTTCCTGTGAGTTCGCTGCCTATTAACCCTTTACAGTTACCACTCCCACTAAGAAAATGGAGGAAACGTAGTGAAAACTGTACACATAACGGGGATTTGCTCTTATTTTGTGGATTTAAACTTCCGAGAGCATTCCCACACAAAACGCCTACTTTACGAAGGAAATGACGAGATTAATAATCTTTGATTTAACCAGAATTCCTTTTTCACCGAAATATTAACCAATAAGTAAATATAAAAGCGATTTTAATCATCCGAGATTGAATTTTACATTTAGCTTAAAAATATTGCAAACGACAGTTTAGAAATCGAGACATTATTGTAGAGGGATTAATGTGCCACTCATTTTAATAAGTCAAGAAGATCTTAAACTCCTACAGGAACGGTTTCTTTATTTATCATGACTCTGAAATCAATACGTTCCTTCTTCTTTCACGATATAGGCTAATATTATCATAGCCAATCCTAGATTAGAATAATAATCATTCGGAAAATTCACCAAAGAATACAACGAAGAATTGGAAAACACTAAAATGTACACGCTGATTAAATTATTCATCAAAACATAATAAATATAGAAATAATAGTACTTTATAAATATGAAATGGGAGATGAGATCTCTATTTCTATTAGTTGATTAGCATCACCTTTTGGCAATTATCAGGGAGTGATGCTGTTCGCTCGTAACTGAAGTTGACCAACCGAGATCAGTAGTTATTCCTCCATATAATCTATAGCTGCAGTCATTTGCATCAGCTATTTAGATGTGCACGACACATCACAGAGACCGCGCAACTGATTTCAACATCGACTGGTAACTGATGAAGAAATAAAAATTCCGTGCGATTGATAATAACCATCCGTCTTTGACTTCCTTGACGGCGAAATTTAAATAAAATTTTATCTTCCAAACAAGTTGACCTTATAACGAGGAAATGAAAATGGGACAACTGCCATAGGTAAAAGCGGTTTACTTATCTACCTTTCGTTTAATGTTTTTATTGAACCAATAATTATTATGCATATTTATGCATGAGATCAAAATATATATGTATACCTAAATCCAGATCATTTCGTCCAAAATTAATTATCAAAAGGGGAAAAATAAAAGCATAATAAAATATTATTCCAATATCAGCAACTAAGAAACCCTTAATTTATTATCGTCATTTTTTCAAACCTATTTTTCTATATACTTCAAAATCGTCATGGTAGAAAAATTCTTTACATCTTAATTTAAAAATTGATGAAATCTACCATCCTCACTAAAATAAGAGAAAAATTTATTCGGTAAACTTGTTTAACATTTAAAGAATCACTGCTCTAAAAAATCAAAAACTTCTTAGGATAAACTTCCCTAGAGTGTTTAACTAAGCTACTCAAACAGAATCAGTACCGTGGAATGAATTTTAAAAAATAAGAAGAAGATAAAACAGTCAAATAAGACTAAATTTTCGCTTATACAGCTGGATTATAAATTCCTTCTTTGCTCATAAAGCTCTCACGACAAGGTCAAAGTGACAACGCAATCTCCAATTCACCAATGGCAATAAAAGCCCTTGAGGTGAGGATAGGCCAACTAGCCAAGATTTGCACTCATAAAGTTTTCCATAACATTCCTCACAGCACGAGATCAGTATGAACTGAAAACATACACCGAGACAAAGTGGAGATATTTCCAGTAAACTGCGAGAAATTAAGTATATCCTCAACAATGAAAGTAATAATATAATATTTACGAAAATAATAATGAAATATTATCATATTCCTCCACTATAATCGTAAGAAAAAATCCAGAACTGAAAAAGTATACAAAACATTTTTTAGCTATCAGCAAAAGGCAAATAAAAACATAGAAAACATGATATATACAACGGAAGCGTTCAGGACTCTAGGTATTACAATAACTACGACGTTTATCGTCATTTAATTTCTGCTACATCATTCTGAGACGAGCTTAAAGCTTACGTAGGTTTCATAATCGCTTTCCGTTATTTCTAAGACATAAAAACGCAACTTGAAAAACCTTTAAGGATAAGTGATATGGAGAGGCGAAGGACCTCCAGAGGAAGTAAGGATAGGCCAGTTCCGGGGTCCAATACTGAGGAAACGATAAGCTGAAAAAAATTCTACGGTTGAGTGGGAAGGAAATTAGCGAACTGACAATTGGGAGCAACGTCCGAGCTAAAGCGGAATTGTGTAAATTCGTTTTTGCATTCTTTCTTTCGAGAAATAGCGTTTCGCTCGAGTATCTTTCCCAAAAATATGCTGACCTTCATAAAGCTGTTTTTATTATGCACGGATTATAAAATCTGCTCCTTTCCGGAGGCTAAAATCTAGATAAAGGGTTTATACTTTAGTAATATAATGAATGGAGGAAAACGTATAATTTACTTAGATATATTTCCATTAGCGTATAAATTTAAAGATAACAAAATCTCATTAAAATACAACGTAGATCAATTTGGGACAAAAATAACCTATAATTAAAATTTCAAAGCATCTTTGGAAGTATAATTATTTTATTAATTACTTTCCTTGAAGACGCTTTCTTTCTTTGAAAATTGTAAACAATTAATTTAATACATACATAAAAATTAAAAGAAATTTAAGTATAGAAGATTCAAGGAAACCTAAGGTGACGAAACTGTCAAAAAAGTTTTAAAAATATAATCACCATGGAGGAATAATGAAAAAACTAATATTCCTAAACGTTATTTTCAATTATTTCTTCTCTAGAACACAAATCTATTCATTTTCCATTCGTATTATACAAAGGTCGAGATCATCCGCTATAATTAACATTCTCAAAGATAAGGAGAGCAAAATTTGAAGAGCAGGAACACCAGAAGAAAAAAAGATTCCATAATTAGGTTGAAAACAAACAAAGACTTAAGTCATAGCAGAAGAGAAACATTCATGGCGGGCCCATAAATTTATATATATACACTCCCTCGAGGATTTATGTATATTTCCTATCGTAAAATTCACCGAAATTTCTCATCATTAGCATGATAGCTTCTAAGATATACAGAAGACATAAATCAGAGGAGTGAATAAAAATTTTACGTCTTAGCTTAGGATTGAGAGATTTTGAACTTTCAAGAGTCTGTTCACATCAAAAATACCTTATATTTGCAAAGGAGAAGGGGTTTATGATATAATACGCAACTAGAGGATAGAAGCCTTAGTTTAATAGATAGCAGCAAATCTAATAATATTACTCGAAAAATGATGCAGTGCTTCATCAACAGGCGCATTGTAACGGACTCTGCAGGGAACGCATTCTGAATAATCTTGTAAGGCCTCAATGTGAATGCTACAAAGATGAGAAGCCTATCAAGGAAGTTTCCAAACATTGAAACAGGCATTGTTCAACGCAAACTCTATTATATTGAGAATTAATAATCGTAAACATGAATTTAGAACAACAAACACCGCTTTATCCCGCATACATAAATTCTACGCGTATCAAAATGAAACCATAGAAACCTCGATACACGTAAAAATATAATATCACGTAAAAGATAACAATGAATAGATAAGTATGCTAAAATTTGTTTCCCTAAATTGTCTCTCAATCTGGTTGCCATTGAAACTTCGTATTCGCGTGACGGTGGACTTAATTTGAAAGGGAAATTTATAACAAGCTGAATATATCTCGCTAATGGAATGAAGTTGTACCAGCTCTGAATATCAACCGACGTCCCCTAGGATTGACAAAATCGATAGCCATGTCATCAATTGGAAATGTAAATGTTTTATCGGCTAACATTGTCCATACTATCTTCATGACCAGTTAATCCGTTCTAAAAAATATGAAAAGTCGATCTGCAATTCAATCGGAATTTTTTTAAAAGGCTTTGAACGGAAATAAACATTCATGAGTGAACTGGATTCGATAACTTCATCTGATTTTATAGCAGAAAATCTTCGCCTGAAAGTCTATCAGTTGGAATTTAACTCTCCGAAATATTTATCATAATAATATCAATGAATGCTAACGAAAATTTTTGTGAATGCTTAAAAATTTTAGCATCTGCCTCATTTTACTAACAAGTTCGATAACACGTAAGTATGAATTTAAATTCGCACCTCTAATTTGAATACGATTAATAATCCACCACTTATCTAAAATAATATAATTTTAAAACAAAAACACTTCGTCAAGAGCAATAGCGTAGAATGTATGACAAATGCATTCAATAAAGAATCAACAGAAAAACGTCACACGAATGAAAAAACGTGGACAACAAAATATTGATAATAAATACGTAAAATTCTACGCTGACCTATCAAACATTTTACCTCAACTGGTCCCATAAATTGACACGGAACAATAGAAAAAGAGTCGTAAACTGAAAATATACTCGTTGAAGTTATACTTCGCTATATTTTCCAACATTTACACTCCAATTCTAACCCATCAAACACAAACCTTTATCTAGACGTGTTTAAAAAATGTATACACTACTACATGGCCCGTGGAATGCATGTTAATCTTCTTTTTCGATTTTTTACGTATTTTGACGTACTGCTTGATTTATTTCGCGCACTGCGCCATTGCGAGATCGCGAAAAAACGCAGCGCGTGGGAACGGCGAAGTTTCAGCTCTAATGCGGCAACGTACGGAATCAAGATAGGAAACTTCGCTCATGGTCTCCGAACACGAAACGCCAAGAAATCGATCCTTACCGTTTTCCCCACCTCTCGAGAGATTTAACGACATATCGGCAGGACATTGATGACAGGATTTTCGGCGAAATTTCGACCTTGGCATTTTTCGATGACGATCCCACACCGGGGGACCGAAGCTCATTAAAACGAGAAAAATCTTTGGCATTTTATCGCACACTTTCAAGGTCGGGAGAACGTAAAATCACGGAAAGCGGCCGTATCCGGAATTTAAATTTATTCATGGCGTCGATTCTTTAGGACATCGCGATTACGTCGAAGTCACAAAATTTGTTCTTGGATCATTTATGTATTTAATTGTCATTAATACAAGCCTGGTTGAGTTAGGATGAGTTAAATCAGTTTAAGGATGTAGAATCACATTTCAAACGTCAATTCAATATTTGAAACAGTTCCTACCATTCGCCACTAGCGGCGCTGGGGTTTGGATGCTCGCGGATGGAGCCCAAGACTTCCAGCGTTCAAACGAACTAAAAGGCTTTCATGCATTTAGGACTATTTCTATCATAAAATTTTGCAAATAAAAGTTAAATTTACCTATGCCCTTTCATGTCAGCACTCAATATTAATTTTATACCAGTTGGAGATCGTCATTGCCTCTAATTATAAAATGGACGCTATATGTATTACAAAGTCGAGCCGATATTCCTTAGAGTAATATACAATTAAATTACTCCATAATATTAGATTTACTACTATAATATTATTACAGAAATATAAGGAAGTAGAAAGACTCTGATATTTGAATATATGTGAATATTATATTTTCGCAAAGACAATAATATTATCAAAAGAATTCCATTTAGGGTTAATACCTTAAATATTACCATTTTCGCAGATTAGAATTTGATTATAATCATTCACTAATAAATTATTTATCTAAATTGATTGAAAATGAGTCTCTTGCCGACCGATAAACGTACAGATAGTCCCACGAACTTTGTAAATAAAAAACAACTCTTTTCTTACGAAGGTTGGTTCTTGATTGAGAAAATACGATCGTTCCACGTCGCACGCCAACTCGATAACTCTAATGAATATTTCATTTACAATCATCGGTCAACTGAAGAAGGATTGAGCCCTATCTGACTCGTGTCCCAAGACCTTCCTTTCAGATTGACCTTTTCTCCGTAATATTGCGTGATAATTTCCCGACATTGTCCACAATTGCTTCTCCGAGATTCGTGCAACGACGGAGGAATTAATCATATTATTCCGGGAATCGTTTTGTCCTTCCAACCGTGTTTTTTGGATCGATATCTGAATGAAACACGCCGCTCGGACGACGTTGTGAGTTACTCATGGGAGAAGAACGAAAACTCTATTGACTGCACTTTGAAAACGTATAACTTACATTGGTAAACATAAAATAAACTACTTCAAAATAAATAAACAATATTGTAAAAACTTATTTTGGATAAAATTCTAAATCGTGGTAATTAACTAGACAATTATGAATAATCTGAAACGAAACGAAGTGTAAAAAATATAAGAGGAATTTATTTAAATGAGCATTTCATATAATAAGGCCCACAGAAAAACATTAGACAAATACTCGAAAATTATTTCTTAATCGCTTTGTTATATAATTATCATAATACTGATTCCGATATTAATAAAAGTTTGCTTTTGTTGGCGTTTCTAGCTTTCATAACACTTAATTCCTATGAATATACTATAAAATAATTTGTAAAAATCAAAATATTATTTCCGAAATATAAACTTTAATTACATAAAGACGTAAATACGTAAGAACTATGAATAAATACATGCATAACTAGACACCGTGCTCCGTATCAAATGCACGATTTGTCAAAAGATCGACTCAATCCACGGATGAAGAATGAACCAATTGTTTCACCAAGAACCTACTTCTACAGAAGAGTGAGCATAATACATCCAAGAATAAGATAAGGAGTATCGCTCTACCTCAAGCTTCTTTCTATTTACGTATTTCCTTAACCCTAGCCGAGTCTATTGTCAGAAGACCATTGTCTCCAAGATTAACATAAAGTCGTAAAATACCCTGAATGCATCCTGAACAACAACTGAATGGAAATATGATCATTTATCATTCCCTTCTTCTCGACGGATAACGGAATTACATTCTACCTTTCCGGTTCCATTATGTTAACTCCATACGTAACTTAATACGAAATACTAGCAATGAATTTTAATAAATAAAGGCTAAATGAAAGATAATGCATCGTTTTCCGAGACGGTACTTTGAATTATTAACGAAATATCACATCTATAAAGCATAGCAGCTTTCATAGACAAGTTCCTACCTGACTATTTACTACAAAAAATTACTCTATCCTTTTCATTTGTGCCTTATCAAGGTAATGATACAGTAATCGATAAGATACATAACGACAAACCTAGAAAATACAGCGGAGACAATCTGATTAAATCGTTCTGAATCGTATAGCTCGTTCACAAAGAGATGATTAGTCGAGTCGACGATGGGGAGGAGTTTTTCAAGACTTGATTCAAGGACTACCTGAGACACGCCCGACTTAATTCACAGACAACAAACTCTCCCACGCAAATTAGCGAAGCTTTTTTTTATAAATTGAGACGAATGCATATCGCATTTTTTTCGGAGCAAATGTATGCGAGTCAATTAGGAGTCAACGAGAAGTAGTGCTTTCGCTGACAAAAACAGTTGAGTGGCATGATATGTGAAGAGCCTTCAAATTAATAGAAACGAACGGCTTATCACTGATGCAGAGGATGCGATGTTAGGCAAGATGTCAAGATGTTTAAGCATCGGAGAATTTTCAGCCCACGACGCCTTGATCAGTAGCTAGTACTGTACTACTTTTTTATAGTTACAAAAAAATCGAAATCTTAATGGCTACTTGGATAAACTTCAATGAAGTAAAACATTGAGAGTTAATTTGAATATGATGTAATCCTACGAGAAAACCAGTTCATCATAAAAAAGTGTCATTTGTCTAAGACAGAAATCGTCAAACCAGTTCATCACCATTAAGCCCACAGTATGGAGAGTAACTTGTTATTATAGTGGTACCCCATATGAATCATAATGCATATACAAACAACTTCTTTAATCGGAACTACAATTCATACTATGAACATCTACGTTGAATTAACTAGTATGGCAACAGCTATGGAACTTGTTTCGCTAAGAAAATTCATTCAATCCCATTCAATATTTTCACATTGTTCCTTTTTCAGTTAAAAATATTCTTATTCATTTTAATTTACGAATTTATTTAAATTTTCTGAAAAAATCTTTGCCACTTTCCAACACTAACAATAGAATATTTTTCCTTCCTAGGGACATAATTATGTTTCCTTTACTTATCCTACACAAGATGCTAACACATGATAAAATTTAAATTTAGATGCTCATACATTTGATTGATTATTGAACTCATTATTAAAGTCAATGTACTGAACTTGTCATCGGGAATTAATATCAAGGCTGAGGATCCTTGAACATTACTGACTACGGAACTAAATAGAAACAATACAAAATCCTTGAATAGGAGAATTCACGGGCACATCACATAAGTAATGCTGGAAGTGCCGCGCGCATATTTTTCGTCCCGCGTTTGTAATTGGTATTCCACGTCTAGAAGGAAAGATAACCCCCGCATGTTTGCCAACAAACTTCCTATTAGCGCCCGACACGAATACAAGCGTTAATTCACGAAGAAGAAGAAAATTAGCGTGCTATTTAGACTCTAGAATGTTACGAAATGACAACACCTGGGTCGAGAAAGATGAAAATATTGGGAGAAATTCGTGATGAAACTTGAGTGTGTCATGGAAGTTCGAGATTCCGATGTCTGCCCTAGCGCCGAAAATCAAGAATTCTCATCCACGGAGAGAACTTTATTAATCAAAAAACCCAAATGCTAAATGAAGCTCTAAAAATAAAAAATTTCGACGATAAATTTAAAAATAAAGAGCTGACTCTAATTGCTTACGAAACGAAGATATTTACGCATTCTCATTCCAACTATGACCGAAACATTAATAACCCACGCGAAGATAAAATACATAAAAAAGAATAATATAAGGGAATATAGCTATAAATTACATTTGATTTATCCTTATCTAGCTGTCTATATAGATATCTATAATTATTAAGAGCAATTCTATTGAATTTTCTCGACCTAGTTTTAACAAAGAAACTAAATACACGCATTAAAATTGACTTTAAGGAAAACCAAACTATTAATATTTTTATTGCTTCGTATTCCATAGTTTTACAATTCTACTTTATCCACATTCACCAACTACCACATACATCACATATGTCTTTTGCATGGAAAATATCGTACATCACAATACAATGAAATTCTCTCAGAAAATATATAACGACCAAAATCAAACTTAAAGTAAATTATGATAAAATTATCAATATTTTTGTCCCTTCACTATACCTAAACAAGTCATACGTACAACCTTTTCATGGAGTAATTTAATTTGAATCCAATTGCCAGTATATCTATTAAAAGTTGTAAAAAGTTTGGCATCACCGGGGCTCAAACCCAGGTCCCTCGGTAAGTGGTCGGATGCTTCCCCCAATTCAGCATCCTTACTAATACTATATCTACTAAGTAAAATCTTCTCTATTAGAAGTCTTTAAGAGCATAGTTTTGAAATTATCTTAAATGGATTCCGCAATATAGTTACACCAAACAAATAACCGAGTTACATCCCAGAATTCATAAAATTTTCTACACACGTAACACGAGAATCAATCCACCAATTTATACACCAATTGACAACCCGATCACTGAGAATCTTTACAGCCCCCAAATTGAAACTTTTACTCCCCTCACTCCAAAACCCAACAAACACCATCGGAATCCTTCGCACATCCATCCGCACCCATCATAAATCCCTCCAAAACGACCAAAAACACCTTTTTTATCGAACTCGAAAGGAAAACATCCCCGGCGATGTTTCATTCTAAACTCGTAGGCACCTCCTAAACGCGTCACGTAGCAACAACCCCCATTTCCATTTGAGAACCTTCTAAAATCGCGCGAAGGAGGACGGGAGAGCTGATTTGATTTTCAGGGCACGCCCCTCCTCCGCGCAAACATCTGTATATATCCGTCTCTGTTCTGTCATTCCGACTTCCTGACTCTCTACACCACACGTTGGCGCCTCTGCTGGTTTATCCCCACCCTACGGCCTCAAGGACGTATAAGAGCGAAACTCGGATTACCGATTCTCAGCATACCGCAATCTATTAAGACAGCTGCCTGCCATTACCACGCTGCCGATTCGCGGACGCCCCGAAGGCGCGGTAAAAAACGCTTCTTAGGACGAGCCGAAAGGCAGAAAAAAGAGGGCCTGTGAGGATAAAGGGATGATTGCGAAAAAGGCCCGCTCGCAGACAGTAAACAAGCAGAGGATGTCTTCTCGGAACAAACCAATCAATGGCGCTAGAGGTATTCATGTTGCGTTCTGTTTTTAGCCCAATTCGAGACGTCGCATGTGGTCCACGGAGGATTCTTTCCCCTGAGTATCCTCTATCCGGCCAAGTCCTTACTTCCAGGGGTTTTTAGGAATTTGAACACGTACAGAGAAATCTGCAGATGACGATGAAATTCGATAAATCCCGTATTTATACTATTCTTGGTTATTTATTAGCGTTTTTAGTATACTTCTAACAATTGATCACATCATCTACCCCATAATCATCAACGTAATAAATCCAGCCACCATCATCATCAAGGCATAATACTTCCTAAAATGTAGATTAAAATACTGGGCAATACGAGTAAATGTAGTAACAATATTTATTGAATCAGAAAAATAATTTTCTTCATCACTAATACATTAAATTACCTCACAATTTACGTATAAAACATAATAAGTTAACATAGTTCTGTACAATTATACATTCACACGCTGCTATCATTTTAAAATGCGTAAGAAATACGTTAACTTGGAAAAAAATGGACTAATATGTGAGATTCGAAACAGATAAACATTTTTGCAAGACAAACTTCTAATGATACGCATTTTAACATTTCATTAGGACAATGATTAACTTAAAACAATCCTATGATTTTTAATGGATACGTGACATTCTTTCCTATAGTGGAAAGGAAGAAAAAGATGCGAATAAAAATATCTTAGATGATGACTAAAATCCTAGCAAAGATAACTTTAACATCCTTAAGCTCTAAAAGAATAATTTATTTAATCTGATATTACTATGATGCACTTGGATTATCTCTCGTGAAAATATGTACTCTCTCTAATCGAAGGATCACAACGATACCTTTCAAGATTTTTCACGGCTTAGCGGTGATTTTCAAGATGTATTTATAGGCAAAGTATGCGCTATCTGCACCTGTCCTTCAAGAGAAAACTCCAGGTGGGTTTGCTCGATGTTGCGTGCGAATAAAAGTAATCTAATTCGGGTAAAGATGTTCCGCTTTACGGCCACCCGCGGTTTCATAGTCGTAAATTTCCGGTCCCTGTGCGTGTTTACGGCTCTCCTTGGCTACGATGTAGGTATTCGAGATTGAAGTTTAATCGACTTTATCATTCTAGACTTCGCTTCGAGTTATGATTGAGAAGAACATGCAGATTTTATTAAGGTTTGGATAAAAATGAGAGAAGCGTGCTCTCCTTACAAGTTGATGCCCTGATGACGAGTATTAATATTGCTCATATAAAAATATATACTATCTTTAAGTACGTAACTGTTGTGACAGAATGCGTCACTTCTGTACCAATGCTATTTACCATATTTATTTTTAATATCAAGAAAATGTGTGCACATCAACTCCAGTTAGAGAATTATACCTATCTATTAAATAAAAAAATGGGTCATCTAAAAAAACAAGATCACAATGACTGACTTAATAAACATAAAATAATAAATAACGACAAGAAGAGATTTTTAGATGTTCGATGCTCTAAAGAGATACAACCCAACATAACATGTTGATAAACTGTAATAGCAGAATGGTACACAAGTAATAAAAAGATTATAACGTCAAATTGGAAAAAAAATCGTTAGGTAAGATCGTAGGGGACAAAGACCATAAAACAGCGAAAATAAACTCAAGTACCACACATTCGTTTATTATTCGTTAAGGACTATAGTGTTTCTAAGTCATCCGCAATAAAATATCGATTATTCATTTCCATTTCAATAATTCATAGTAGAAGAGCTTACAAACTGAGCACGGACGGTAATGAATAAAATGAACTATTAAAATGTCTTTCATATATATTAGATTATGAACTCAGATTAAGTAACGACATGACAAACCAAAATTTGTTAATATTAGTTCACTCCCTAACTAAAGTTGAAAGTAAATAGATGTTGAACATGGATTAAAGTTAATGAGATAAAATGTTAAAGTTATCTTAGAGATAAAGTCTGACAACAAATAAATCAAGCATAGCCCTATGGGTTGAATATAAAATTTCAAATTAAGTACACAACGAATAAATTAAAAGGTAAACTTACTAGTACTTTTGAATCGTTAAAGACATATTTTTAGTAATATTTGACAGATTTGAACGGATTAATTGACTTGAAGATAAAGATAGTTCCATTGAATTTCAGTGCATAAAAAACTGCTGTGTATATGGATTTTAATAATTCAATCTGAACTAACCCAGTCTTACAATCTACCAGAATATCTGGGCTTTTCACCGGGAAGCGGAATATCCGGGTCTGAGTATCGGTTTCGTAACACTTTACCCATTCCAGTCTTCCTGAAAACGTACTAAATACTGGCAAGTCACTATGAATAAAGTTAGCCAGAACCTTACGATAGTAAATAGGAACTTAATAATTTCTTAAGAGCATATAAAGTTATCAAGAATTGATGTCATGTACGATGACTGAACTCTAAAAGCAAACTAACTGCATGATTAACATCTGCGTCAGCAGTATTTTAATTAAAATGCTGCTTAATAGCACATTATATATGATTATGTTTTCCATAACACACAAGACAAGATAAACATTCATATAAATCTAACGTTCAATTGATGATTATTTCAGTTTATTTGAGACAATGTTAGATCAAGCTGAAATAATTTCATGCACCCAATTCTATACGAATCGACGGTTACATTATGAACTTAACCACTAAATAAATTCAAATAAAGCTACTGGATAGACCTAATTAATGAAAGAGATAAGCGCCCATCTGCAACCTTCGATACTTCCACAGCGTTATGAATTTCCTTCCCGTTGTAGCACCGATTGATCATTACTTATATAAATCATAAGCTTTGATCTTCTCCTTCAAGGACTTCCGATCGAGTGGTTACCGCAATGACCTAGAGATAACTTGGCACTGGAATAGAATCCAGGATGAAAGAAGTTGCGTCCGCACAGACTTGTCTAAATTCATCACGTTCAAATTTTGTCCGTAAATGAAAAGCGTAACTGCGATTCTTAGCTCTCTATTAATAGAGTATAGACTAAGTTAGAACTGTCTTCCTGCAAACCTTATTGGTCAATTCTTCCCTTTGAGTTCTCGGAACGATTGAGAAGAAAGAAGGCACAATGCAGTTTTGACATGCGGAATGAGTGATGACCAAGATTTCGTTAAAAATGTTACGTGAAGTACGGGGAGAAAACGACTGAAGTCTCTTTGAACCTTTAAGTTGAACATTAAGGATCAATTAGGGGTAGAAAATAGCCTGAAAGCGGGATTCGAACTTGGTTCACGGAATCACCAGAAGAGCTCTTTAGGAACCGAAATATCCAACCCTACGCAACGAAGAGCTGCAAACAGCCTACCAAGTCAACTCCTAATTCAATCCGTCTATGATAAAATAACAAGTGAAAGGCAGTATTATAATAGTTTCAATTTTTCATTGGTTAGTTTCCTCCTATAAATTCTGTCCAGTTCTGAATTGTCGAAGTTTTATTCAAAAACCATTCTCGTGGGAGTTTTTATCAAAGCCACTTTTCAGATTAAAGATAGACTTTTATAAATGCATAGAAATATTTTCCGTTCATTTAACCCTATTTAGCTCTTACAATCAGTTTTATTCTAATGCGACAGTGAAGAGCTAGATGTATAGGGAATCCAACTAGTCTTAATCTCGCCCTTACAACAACACCTAACTGATACCACCGGATTGTCTCGAAGTCTCCGCGCTCTTGTTAAGAACACTCAATTACAATAATTGCCTTTCTATTCTTGATGGTCCGTTATCTCCCAAACGACCCGAGATGAAGTGGTCGGCTTCTGACCCCTCTCACGGTGTGAATCGCCCTAATATAAATTCGCGTAATGGGCATTTGCATAAAATAAGGAGTCGCGAACCGTGAATAATCCTGTTCTTTGACTCCGCACTGACGGGGAGAGAAGCAATTAGCGGAAGAGTGCTCGGAAAAAAAAGCCACCACGTTATCTGAGGCATCTGCCGCTCTTTTGGACAAGTTTTCAACATAGCGTGCATCCGGGGAATTAATACAGTGAATGCGGGATCATGGAATATAATTATGCGAGGGAAGGATTGGCCCGCCAAACTGCCCACTATAATGATACAGATTTTACAATTTAAATTTATAAAAACATGTACACAATGAACTTTCTACAGTAAAAACGATGTTAGAAGAAAAAATATCACACCTACGAGATTGTAAAGGTTATGTATTGAGCAACTACAAATGTATGTTGAAGAATATTTTAATAAATCTCAAACTCCAAATTATGATGAAATCAATATTAGAGTGCATGAATTCGTGTAAAACCATAGTATAATGAAAAACTTTGCAATAAAAATTTTCTGTGGAAATTACAGCTTTTCATTATATTCAAAATTTACGAGTGAAATGAATTATATCACAGAGAATAACTGAGTTAGTTTCTTTGATTATTTTGCTCGAGAAACCTTGACTTTATTGCAAAACCAGTTCTTTATCAAACAGTAATTATAAATAGAAGGAAAGCGTCATTTTATCTCAATCTACTTCTCAAAAATTTAAGATTTGACTAACTCATTCTGAAATAATATTACGGTAGTATTACCTTCCTATCGTATTATAAATAATACGATAGGAAGGCGGAGAATATAGGACGCTGTATACTTCAGTCGTATTTGATACAGGAATGCTCTCAAGAGGAAGAAACAGTATTTCTTGCAATTTAATCGTATAAATAGAGCTGAGTCTTGTTATCGTAGGTCGATATAGAAACTTTTCCCTTCTCGATTACATAGAAACACAATATAAGTAACATAAAATGCAATGAAAAAATAAATAACATATAAAATACTCCCTCATAAGCGTCATAAATGTCTGTTTCCAGCAAAATAATTGGGACTAAAATGAATATTCTCGTATAACATACAATAAGTGCACAATAAAAGAATCCCAAGATCGATTCCCTATGGGACACAATAAGTACTAAAGTATTCTTAAACGGGAATAAAGTTATAAAGTGATATTTTGTAAAAATTAAGTATCTGTTACTTTATTAAAAAATACTTTTGTTACTTCATTTAATAAAAAATGAAATCTCATAAATCCATTGTCAACTTCGCACGTCTCACTCAGCTTCCAACCGCTCGTCATCGAGCCAAACTGCAAGTCAAGGAGAAAAAACACCGGATGTTTGATGATTTTAGAACGTTCAGGTGCTCTCAAACACAGAAAGTTCTCGGATCACCTGCTCGAAACCGCGATCGATTAAATCCATCGTCGACGGAATCTTAACCCAATCTTGCATTAAAATACGACGCGGCTGAGAGGTGAAAGTCCGACAGGTGTAATCTTTTTGACGGTCATATCTACGAAGCACTGTTTCTCTTGGCATCCTTCCATCCTAAGAGGAGATTTGAAGGCTTTTCGCAGCCGCCTCATCCCATGGAGAAGCTGGAGAGAATGCAGTAGTGTGGCGCCTAAGCCAAGGCGATTCACCTAACACTCGGGCAGTACCTATTCATCTTTGACATTTCAATGACTTATAAGGGATGGATTTGAAAGCGCGACTAAATCCTCAATTCTTAAGAGGAGTAAAGGTTACGAATTACTCACGCAAATCCTCTTTTCTCAAATCTTCCGTAAGAGAAAAATCTTTCGAGCTAAGTAAACAAAGCCGGAAAGAAAATATTTCAAAATGAAATTTGGTGAATAATTATACTTCCCAAGACAGGCAGAGAGGAACAATAAATCAGAATAGCCAGAAAAACAATGTTTGACAAACAATTATTCTGGTGAAGGAAAAGTTTATTATAAAAGAATCAGCCCATCCGTGTAAATAAACATTTTGTATTTTATTGAATGCACATCAATCTATAGCAATACCACCAGGCGATCGTGTTCTTCGAATGTAAAAAATTAGCGTTCTTGTATAACCTGACCTATTCATAATCATCTTTCTTGAACCTCCATCTAGAGGCATTTAAGTCCATATTCTATATGGGTCAACGTATTCCTGCAGAAATTTCAAAATAATTTTATAAATAGCCTTCACTTGAATTCCATTTATACTCAATTCGTAAAATTCTATGCAAATATTGAGTTACTTAACTATATAAGATATCTGACGAATCAAAAATATGTATCAAAGAGCAATCGAAAATGTTCCCTTGATCCAATTTTCTTGACGTTAATTTTGTCAACTAAGAAAAACCTGATTTCATTGAATAATTCATAGGGGTAAACTTGTTTTTATTTGTGTCACTTTTCACTCATTGACTTATAATCTCCGAATTAACAACCTCAAGTTAGACACGTTTAGAAGAATGAAGGTCATTATACGAGTTAAAAAACGTAAATTATATTTTTTTAAAGCAAAAATTTAAATACTATTGTAACACATGGGAAACAAAGTGCAATTACAATCATCTAATGTTTATTCGACAACAGATTGTTCAGTAGATCATAGTTACCATTAATAACGAAAATATGATATTTCAAACATTAAATATAGCTTCGTTTTTATACTGCAACTACGTCAAAGCAAAATTCATACTGAGGAACTTCTAACGTGCTTCTTATCTGATAGGTTTTCTTCCGACTCGAAGACGGCCTAAACGACTTTTAAACGCACTCCATTACGACGGCACGCGTAATTTAGGATAAAAAATCTCCACGCTAACAAGACGTGAGGGACCATCAAGAAAAGCAAGCTGAAGGAGGAGATAACTTTAAAGCCAGAAAAAATATATCAAACGAGGATAAACATCCCTTATCGATATATCCACGAATAGCGCCCTTGGGGACAAATAAACAGCGGATGGATTGCCCTTCGCAACGAAAATAAACCACGGAGCGTACCGATCGAGAGATATTGAACTCCGGTGGCTTTTCTTGGCCTGACTGACGAAGGCCATGGTCCCTCTTGTTCCGGAAGTCGTGCTTGGATAAACCCTTCGCCGCCCTGCATTCTTGCGCTTCCCACGGATTAAACGGAGTGAGACCGAAAGTTGTCGCTAACCGGGTCGGGAGAGTGGGCGATGCTTCAGGGCCAGGTGATGATACCTCCGGACTAATGGACTCCCGCAATTACCCCAGACTTGTTAAAGAGGCGAAGCTAAAGGAGCTGCTGAAAACTCGGAACGAGGAGGGATTACGCCACGGATGTTTCCGAAGTAGAACCATAACTGTTCCAGGTGTACGACCGGTGGCGTGCAGATGTCTCGAACCACTTTCCCCTCCGACCTTCGCCGAAAAAACTTCCTCGGCAGTCCATCTAGAGGCGTTATTAAAGGTGGGCTCCTGGGCTAATTTTTCCGAGCGTTTGGGCGGACCTGAAGCTCTCCTCGGAACTTCCTGGGTGGTGAAATTCCGTCGTAAATCAGAATTTTGAGTACAAGCTTATTTATGGGGGAGACAAACACCGACTTGCTTCTAAGCAGGGCCGGCTTCCGACGGTAAGGAAAGCGCGAGAGAGGGTGTACGGATAAACCAACGAAGGATGGCTGGTTGAGTGGAATGAAGTACTTAAAATAAACGAATGAATAAACTTAGAACAGTTTGTTGCTCGATAAAGATAGCTAAATTAAGTTAATCGTCAATTCAATAACGATGGATAATAAATACAAGACATCGACAAATACTTTAAATATTAGTATAGCTTCACTGTTAAATTACCGCGATTCTAATAGTATTGCTAGGTTTTTATTCAATTAAAACATTTAATGTGGAAATTACAGAAGATACATCAAGCATTTAACTCCTGATATTTCTCATAACAAAATAAAACTTTACCGAGGAAAAGAAATATAAATAATAAATTCTCCTTGATTTAATAAACATTAAGAGCAAATCAAAATTTTAATACATTTTTAATAACAAAAATAAAATATATAAATTTACATGTACATACATTTCTTTCAATATTCTAGCACTCGAAATCTAATTATTCTTAACTACGATTAAAATTAATAGAGATACACGTTTACAAAGAGTTTCAAAAGGGGCTAACACAATTCACTGCATTAAAATTTCATCGTACTAAAAGACTTGAGATAAAAGAAGGTGAGCTGAAAGTGGTGCCCATCTGAGATTCTGCAAACATTAGAAGATAAACAACGTAGCGCCATAAACTTGATTGCTAATTTCACAGCGTAATTAACGCGACGTTGGACTACAAAGAGTTTTCTGACCTCAGTCACTTAATCGGCAATTATTCTACGTGAGCTAGTGAGAGGACATGGATTAGAAGCGTATTCTGTCCGTGGATCGAGTCACTGCAAGAAGAGATGCTAATTATTTGATCAAGGACAACAGGAAGAGGGTAAGAGAAGAACCAGCCGTTAATTACTTCTTCATGCCAGCAACGTTGCATGATTTCTGCTCTGAAATCAGATGGGGAAAGGATTTTCCTTATGAATTTTAAACGGTAGTAATAATACGATGAACGTTTAATTTTCCTTTCAAAATAACAACAGGTTTTTTATAGAAACAGCGTGTGCGTAAGGATTAATGATATTCATGTAAATAGATCGCCAAGGTTCCTCTTTCTATAAACGAATACAGCATAAAAAACAATATGCCTATACAACCTAGCACGAGGATGAAGTACTGAAAGTATTTCGTTCTAATATTTAAAATATTAGAGATGACGATTGTTAGTAATTTTATGATAATATAAAAATTATAAACAAAGATTAATGAAAGTATCTTTCGCAAATCTTCCAAAGAAGATTCGAGTGGTCTAATTAAAGTCTTTCTTTCCCTTATTCTCTCGTGAACAGAGATCTCACGTGATAAGTCTGAAAAAACCATGAGTCATGGAAAACTCAGTTTCGTATTATCCAAACGAATACTGAAATTATTTCCGTTGAAAATACGTATAAAAAATAAACCAAGAAATTTCTGTTGAACTATGTCATAGCTAGTTAAGGTTAGGAAATCAAGTATTTAACTGTGACTAGATTCTATTTCTATAGCTGTTTGTAACTGGAATATTTAAAATCATAACTAGCACTACATCGCGCAATTATTTACTCCCGAACACTAAATTTAAGGGAACTTTTTAACAACCCAAAACTGAAGAGAATTTCGTATATTAAATCACTTAAATTTCGTACATTAATTAACACATAATTGGGCAGATAAACCTGTTAGTGACGTATAAATAAAATGGGATTCTGAATATGAAAAAGTATGTAGTACTACAGACAAACGTCTCCTTTATGTACGATTCCTATAAAAATATATTCATAAGCTGTGCCTGAATTTACACGTTTCAGACGAATGCAAAACGACAATGAAAGGTCGGTTGAAACGGAGTAAGGAATAACGGAAGATACTTAAGGTCAGTCTGCGGGTTCTTTTCTCGATATATATACGTAACGCTCTTCTCCTTAGACCTTGCAACTCCTATGCAGCAGCATTTTTAATCTGCTTGCAGGGAGTGGACGCGAAGCAAAGATCGCGAAAATGTTGACATAAAATGGGAAGGAGAGAAAATATCTCGACACGTTGTTTGATCACGAAGTGGTGATGATACCTCTTGACTCATGCGAAAAATGCACAGTAATGATTCTGCAGAAAAATTTCATAATCGCACCGAGATGCAAATAACACGTGTTGCGTGAGCATTGTTTCTCTTGCGCGATCACGTATCTGCCAACAAACATCTTGGGTGAAACTGCAGGAACTATATTTGTATAGTGCATCGAGAATTAAATGAAATTAATTAAATGAAGGCTGATTTTATACGCCGCCATTGGCTGTCTATAAACTAGGAAATGGAGTGAGGCTTACTAGATATGATGAGCTATGCAGTTTTCTATTCATTTCTCAATGGAAAGTTTACAGTAAGTAGACATAGTTTACGTAAGTGTTAAGCAGAAAATAGCACATCATACCATCCGATACAAACAGTATTTATGTACTGAATAGTACGATAATTCGAGAGTATTCACGCCTCAATAATTTTCCTATTATAACAGCAGTATATTAGACATATACATCTATATTTTCTAATGTTCCAAATGTATTACATTCTAGTCAACAACATTGTTTATGAAATATCATTCTTAGAGAGTATATAAATAAAGATGGACTACTACTATAGACATTTTCCTATACTTTCAATCGATAATACATCAAAAAATAACTACTTATATAGTTCAACAAAACGATACCAAAAATCCATCCAACAAGTACCAAGTTTAAAAAAAACCTTTCACTCTCAAACGAAAGTGATGTATCTCAAAAGGAAGAGCATGATATTTCGAATTAATAGCCTTGAACTTTAGATGCCAATAAAGAACCGATCACGAGAAAAAATCTGACAAAAATGAGCCTATATGTCTCAAAGACTTTAAATCAAATAATAACTCGTAATAATCGTTTGGTAATAAATAAATCAAAATGAAGAAATATTATATATAGCCTGACGATAAGAGCTCTGCGCAGATGTCTCGCCTTAGCTAAGTGACGTATAGCATCTGTGGAAGATTAAGAGACATTTCTCAACCATCATCACGGATGTGTATCTTTGGAGTAAACAAAACAAGATATCCTTACTAATTGTTAAAATTTAGCAGTTTCGATCTAAAAGAATAATCGTAATTACTACAGCGTACGGATTTTTCCCACACTCACTTTAAAACATTCTTTGATAGCCACCTGTTTAATTTCATACTAATATATTATAATTTTAAATACGTCAACTTTTCGTTTTTCACACACTTTCCTCCCCTAAAAATAAGACAATATTATCCTCAGGATATTCATAACCTTATACGAAAATATTATCCAATTCGTGGTGATGAAAAAGAGGGAGAAATGATTATATTTCAAATCCTCAAAATCCTACACAGACGTGATCAACATATGGGATGAATAACAACGGATGCTCTAATTCGTCTGCAAAAGAAATCCCCCACACGTCCAGCCGGGTGCCTTACGTCTCAACACCGTCAATGCTGAAAGAAAGGCCGCAAAGCGTGGGCTCGTCACAGGATATGATGATCTGAGTGGGTCATCACGAACTTAAGCCTAAGTGAGCGAAGATGAAAGTAAATGCACGGCCTGATGCCCAGATATTACTCTCCTCTTTTGTCCGGAAGATGTCAATAATAGAGATGTTTCAATTAGAAACGTCAATTCTTTTACGAGGAAAAAAGGTTAACTCGAAGTTTTCGGACAAAATTGCGTCTAACACTAAATTAATCTTTCTATATAAATAATGTTTATAATGATTCAAATGATATTATGTTAAAAATAATAATTTTAAATATTTATTATTCTGTTTTTAAGGTAAATTGCAGAAATTAGTATTAAAAATTCATTAGGACTGTATAACTGCGATGGGAAAACGATGATAAATGTGATGAAATATATAAACGTAATATTTTGGCTTTTTTGTAACTTATTTCAAGAAAAACTGATAATAATTGACGAAACTAACTCATACAATTTTAACATACAATACTTAAGAAACTTTTAAGGCCTAATATTAAATAAGTCCAGTACAAATTTAGCTAATAAACTAAGCTAATATGATAAACCTAAAATGTTTTCAATACATGCAGACATGACATTTTCCACTAATACGTAACCACAGCTCGTCAAGAATATGAGCGGAAATCAGTTTATGTACAAAACCGCAACGAGTAAAATTTCTATAAGAGAACCATCAATATTACAGATAAAGTAAGTCGGAACAATTCTTTCGACAACTAGTACAAAAACCGACGATCTTTTGAACCACCCTTATCAAAAACCAAAACAAAACCTCGACTTTCAATTCGAGGAAGTTCCTGCCCGCATTATAAAAATTCTCTTTGACGATGAATTGTGGAGGAAAAAAGAATCTCCCCGAAGAGTCGGAGACAGGAAACCTATTCATTGCCCTTCGAAGAAAAATAACACAAACGTTTTTCCTGGAGCGGGAGGAAACGGCCATCACGGGACGAAGGCGTCAAACGAAAAACTCATCAGATGGGAGAAGGGGTGGCATATCCAGCGACATATTGTGCACTTCCCGAAAGAGGAATACGCTTTTTAAAAGGATGTGGGAGTAGGAAAAAGAGGAGTGTTCTAAGACACGATGCGAACAAAAGGTCTTCCTGTGTAAAGTGCACCCCATCCGCTACCATTCGGAACGATCCCGAATGTCAATCCACCAATGTGCTTCACTATTCATAAACAAACACTCCATTAAAGGCGAATGAATACGGGTTTCGATTGTTGGATAAGGAACCCATTTTCCTCTCTGTAAACCGAAGGGAGAAGAAGGTTGCCATCCTCCCTTTCACCCGCGTGTATTAGACCAAGTTAAAGCAAATAGAGACGAGAAATTTCAGTGCGGAGATATCAATACTCGAACCATATAAAAGGTTAATACGAAAAAATAAATTATAACCTTCCCAACTATCTCTGAATAGAACTGCATCGTCAAACATAAAAAGTGAAGTTACGCAAGTTTAATGATAACACTTGAACTTGATAACCTCAATCAAACGGATTCTAGATTTTTCCGCGTAAAATACACAGACTCTCTTATCGTAAAGTTTCCCTAAGGAGACTACCTTTCGCAAACATAAACAAAACACAGGATGTATCCTACACTAATGCTTAATCTCATAATTATGACATCAGCCTTTGATATAACCTCAGTAAAGATAAAATATGACGAGAGGATTTATATCCTAAAAAATCTTTCTCTTCGAAGATCAAGAACGTTAGGTTTCGTAAAAATATTATCTGACATGGACCAAAAACAATAGCCCACAGCTACATAAAAATTCCCTGTTCCAAGTCGCTTTTAATATAGCTAATTTAACAGCATTTTAAAAGGAAAATTGATCAGATTCAACCAGATAAGATTATAATCTATCACTGCAAACGTGTGCCCAAAAATATATCTGGGACTTCTAAGGTATTTTTTGTGGCATTCTTCCCTCTGACAGGAGCATGCACTGATAAATGACTAATAATTCATCTTTCGTATTTTGCGTGGTTGTTTGAGACCGGTAGTTTCATTCTCCAAACATGGCAGCTAATTTTTCCATCCTCATTAACTACATCCTTTAATCCAGGACGTATTTCCCATATCCTCAGATTTCCAGCTGTGAACTCCATCCTGTATTGATTGAGCGCCACGATCATTACGAACCTTTCAATTTTCATACCCCTTAATTTTCATAAAGTGAAATCTTATGGTATTATTCCAAAAAATGTATCCTAGTATATTTTATTATGACCATTATGGAATTATTGCTGAGGCTATTCAAGAGGTTAAGTCTGATCATGTTGATTTTTAGGACAATTTACTATAGGTTTAGTGACTACTACGTGACTTTTTTTAATATTTCTAGAAACATAATTTCATAATTCCTACGAATATTTTATATATGTATTTCTCCAAATCATCCAAAATAGGTAATTTACGAAATTTATCGTAAAAAGCATAGAATTGGGTCAATAAGATACTAACACAGTTTCAAATTTAGATATAACTACACGAGGGAGGGATTAGCTCGCTAACAATCCATTTATTTATTTATCACAAATCTTCAAATAGCACGTAGCCAAAAACAGTTGACGAATAACAATGGATGAATCTATGCCAAATATATGAATTTCGACTCTCATCTTATTCTCATCATCTAACACTAAACAACAACTAATTCCAAAACACTCCTTGAGTCAAACCAAACTTGAACCAAAGACAGTTTTATAACCCCGTTCTGGCTAACTGTTCTCGGGATGAAACGCCAGAATAAAACCTTCCAAAAGCCACAACCTATTGAACTATTACCCAATCTCTTCTTGGACTCGATGCATGCAGTACCGTAACATTTGGCTTTAATCTCGTGCTTACGTAATGCTTCGGATTAATCCGCCGACGCAACTCTTCGCCGAAAAAATGGGCGAGCAAATCTGTTGCCGGCAAATCTTTGAAGGCAAACGCCAAAAAGGTCATTCGACCCCCCGTTCCAAACCCGCGAAGGCGTGAGCGCGTGTACGGAGCACGGAATGATCTTCCGATGCCCACGCGGGATAAAAACAACCGCCCACATCTTTAAGACCGTGTCTTTAAACTCGGTTAAGTGGGAAGTATCTGAGCGTCAAACGATGAGGAATTGGATTGAAATGACTTTCTCGATCGGGCCATGTGAAAACGTATCTTACGACAGTGAGATCCTCTTCTCAAGTCTGACTGCATTTGGGCCCGCGTCACTTCCGAGAACTGGAGCAAACATCAACAAATTTTTTTAAGTAAAAACCACCAGTGCCACTTCCAACGAAACCACGGTCCTTCATGAACACAATCAGATCTATCTACAAAATAATATTCAGTACACAGTTCCTTTATTTCGATACATAGACAATTCGGAGAGGGTACACGTCTACGAAAGACGTGATAGATATTGTACGACTCAACGACTTTGATCTATTGGATTATAAGGTATAAATAATAGGATCCAACACAAATATTATTCGACAACATAACCCAATTTTACGTAAGATATACGTAATAACGTAACAAATAAGAAATACGTAATAAATAAAATATATAACTAGCTAAAGTAATAGGTCCATCGTGCGAAGATCATACCTTAGGTACGCAATTATTAACGCAAACAACATAAATAACTTTAAAATTTCAATAACCAAACTTCTCCCACTTTCTTATAGTATTAATCATTTAAAATTTCGCGGGAGAATGGTCCGACGACATGCAAAATAATAAGAGTACATACGATTCAAGCGCATATATGAATAATAAAAACCTTTACGATCATACCAAGGGCAAAAAGAACAAATTGGGGTTGAGTACTTGAAGTAACAGAGCATGAATCACGTGCTAGAACCCTGTTTCGACTTTCAATGAATCATTAAATCCTCTACGATCATAAACAAATTGAAAATAATTCCCAAACAACCGCTGCAAAAGAAGACAGAAGTCTTTAACGTCAACCATCAACTGGAACGAGACCTTCACTCATAACAATTGAAAGTGTTCCTTATACATCGGGATGGGGTCACTTGAATCATCATCTTAGATTTGTGGCCAAGATTTCCGCTAAGAGAGACCCTCTCTCCCGGCTCCAGTTGCCTTTTGAACCCTCGTGAAAAAATATACGTACGCCTTTTGATATATCGTGGGAAATTTTTAATATGACGTCGACCAAAAACTAACGTTGGCGATTTTTTTTATGAAAGAGTGGCTTATCTCGAATTCGATCCTTTCTTAGATTCTGTGTGCTCATTAATAACTTCCTACCTAGCAGTGTGGAAAATTTGGAGTGATTTAGAAAGAATTATTCCTTAATATTAACAAAATACACACATACGGTGTATATTGATGAAAACTGTCTTAAACAGAATTTTTAGCCCATACATGTATTGACATTTCCAGATGAATACCTTATCTTTCAATTACTTCTTAACTATAAATACACCAATGTATACAACAAATCTATCATTTTTTCCAAGAGATTCGCCAAATAGCGATCATATTACAATTTTATCGTTATAAAAATACGATAAATTATAGAAAATGTCGTTAGCTTTAAATTAAAGACTTGAACAACATTTCGGCCTTCACCTTCGAAACTTATGTGACGAAATCTCCATCAAAATATTTATTCTTAAATGAACATTCCTTGGGTTCGCTGAACCCGTAAATTTTTACAACGACATCGTCCTTCTAATGCGTGATAGTATGCCAAACACCGTGGAAGCCTTTTAAACAGGAAAAAGTAAAATAAAACCCAAACGAATGTCATACCGGAAAACGTCTACCGCAAGGGAGACAGTTGTTCCACGAAAACTTAGTTCTAAGTCGATTAGATCTCCAGACGTCTTCCCGAAGTGAAACTATTTTTTACGACTCGCATGCATACGATTTTGAAACTTCCCTCGATCGATCAAAACAGAGAGAATTGCTCAAATTGAGAATTTTGAAGGCCTATTGTAATGAAAGAACTTTTAATAATGGGATCACCAAATACCAACCGTTTCCGATACTATTCATACGTACTCCGCCCCTTCACTCTGAAATACGATTAGCGAATACTGATTGAAATTCATTATTTTCACTGCTTACTGCTTAATACTAACTCATAATTTTAATATATTTTTGTCAAACAATTCTTATAAAAAGATATAGGATATAATTTTGATTAAAAAAAGAAAAAAGCTTCGACAAGCAACGAGTTTGATTTCCAAATAGGAAAATCCAAAAAACTTCTTTCGAAATCATAAGTAGAAATGAAATTCCGATTATCAGAAAAATAAAAATCTATTCTTGAAGCCTTATTTTCTGTTTTCCTTTCCTTATGTTCCGATTATCATTCCAATGTCTGGATTATTACACCAGAAGTGATAATTGGTTTCATATCTTTCGATGCGAATTTATGTATACACTTCCTCTATGAACTATGTGAACATTATAAGAATACGTTGAAATAACATTTACGTATCAAAATACGTAGAAATAAATAGAATTTGTAGACTATAATGATTCAAAAATTATCACCCGTACAATCATATCACAGCTACCAACTAAAATGACCGAGTGACGAGATCAAAATATTTATAAGTTGTTATAATTAAAAAGGACTTAATATACGCTGATCAAGCAATGCACTTTTAAAGACAGATTATCAAAGAAACCATAAATAACTTTCTTAAATAATATTTCTTAAATATTACTTCTTAATGATATTACACATTGATATACTTAATTATACTTTATTTTCATTTTATTAAAACTATAAGTTTATTCATCCGCCAAAACGAAAGAATATGCAACCTTTGGTACTAGCAAACAAAAGTAATAGCTAAAAATTGATTCCAACGCAAAACGGTTACTCTCCGGATGGGACAAATCTCTACCACCATCAGAAGAGGATACTTCGGAATAAAAATCAAACTCGATAAACGAACCGCCTCGAAAGCAGTAAAAGAGCAACCTGCCTCCTTCTCATTCGTACTGTATGACAACCTCTCCAAGGTGATTTATTCAGATAAACATCCGTAAAGAAAGGAATCCACCGAGGACTTCGCATAACCACACCGCACAAACATCTTGCCAAACCCGCACTGAAAAATTCCTCCTCCATCAAAATCCCCTATCGCACGGAACACACGCGACACGCACAAACTCTTAACAAACGCACACACGCCGTCTTTCCCAAGGACGATTTCTGAAGCCCCCACGTCTAGCCCTACCACGTTTCCTTCCCCAACTTCCCTTCATCAAAATTTCACGGCCGTCGCATTGCCATACGTCTATGGCTCGAGTCTCGCCTTTTAGGAGACGGAGCAATTGACGGTGTTCTCGCCGCGGAGTGGTACGAGTGGAAAAAAAAACAAGCCCATTACCGAAACTGGGGGCGTGATTAGCAAGGAAGCGCTATTACAACAGTCGGAGACGAAGTCGTTATCCGGATTACGGTTTTGAAGCTTATCCGGTTTGGGAGAGATTACGCTTTCTGTTTTCTTACCGATGGTAGGAAGGGTTTACACTCTCGCAGACGAGTACCTGGTTGAGACTTCCTTTTGTAAGGATTCGAGACGAGACGCTAAATGAGATTTTAAATCCGTACACGTAGCGTGTGTGGTTCGGAAAAAAAGAATTCCGTGAAAGAAACTTCCCTCGCGTGAGCGAATGAATATTAACTTATTAGGGTTGTATTTAATCAATCTAAATATGTCGAATTTGAGGATATTCCTTGGCTCTACGCTACGCAAAGCTATATGATGGTCAGAATATAATATTTAATTATATAATTAATAATTAATTACAAGAAATACAACAGTATTTTTTACTTAGCGTAGTAAGTATTTTTGCTTCCTTTGTAAGGCTTCACGGGGTTGAAAAAATTTTGAGTTTAGAAGTTTAATATTTTTTGCTTATGGATATGTGGATGATCATTTTTATGTTATAGAATACCTATAGATTTTAAGTATTCGTATGACATGTTTACCTTCATCCCTCGGTATCCATTATAAAAGTGCTCATTTATTTTTCTAATGTGTTTCATATTTGACTTATTTATTTATTAAGTAGTCATTAAGATAAAATTTAAATAAATGCATTACTCTGATACTTCGTCAGAGAGATATAAAAATTTTGTTTATTTTTTAAAAGTGGTCATTAACATTCCACTGTATGTGTCTGATTTCTTTTAAAGCGAGATCTCCTATTATTGTCACCAATTTTTATGACTGTTCGTATTTACTCTCTATCATATTTTAACTGTTGCATTTTTACTGTAACTTTAAATTGTAACTCTTATTATTTTAGCTCATGATAAATTTTTCTCATGACTTTTTAAAACTAGTGATCGACCCTTATAAATTTGTAATCGATCTTTTACTTGAAATTCTATGTATATTTTAAATGTAAAACGGGACAGTCTTGTCCCAAGTTGGTTCGCTAATAAATACGATTGTATGTATGTATGTATTCATAAACTTAAATACTTTGACCGCCAATTATAGCAAGGTTGGGTTGGGGCTATTTATTGAAAAATGGAGAAGGTAACATAACTTTAATAAAAATAACGAGAAGATTGTACAATATCATTAAAAACAAAAATCGTACGCAAAAATACGAATTTTACAACAAAATTCTTTTTTTTTAATTCTGATGCTTTCTGTGATATTATATAAACTACAAAATCACAATCTACAATTAAAAATACTCTACAAGGCGAAACAATCGATCTTAAAATACATTAACGTACACAATAAATCAAAGTCACAAAACCTCCTTCTATTTGTAAACATAGTGCTTCCAAGTTCAAAAATATTCTACAAGTAAATATTTACATTCTTTTTTGGCATTGTCCATGGATATAGCCGATTCACAATTTACCTACAAACAAAAATTCCCTTTGCGATAAAAGAAACTCGTATTTCGCAACCATTTTCATATAAAATTTGATTTCCTAATTTCATTGAAACAGATAATGTCGTTACATGTCCTTAGATCCACTTTGCATTTTCAAACCCTCAGTTTCGATAACTACAAAGCTTCTTATAGTTTCACAGCTTATCATCGAAATAAAAAATCAATATGAACACTGAAAACTACGATCTGTTCAAAAAGTAACCCTTATTCATTCGTAGGCATTCCAGCGAAGAACGGCACTTGAGAGAGCAGAGAGCCAGGGAGCAGGGACAAGACCAAAGGAATTGAACTCCCACTCCTAGGCAATCCAGAAAAAAGTACTGAAGTAAGCGACGATGTAAACGACAGTTTGCCTTTGAGATTCAGACGAGTGCAACTTATCTTCACATCGATTTCAACCATGAAAACGAATCGATATAATCTCGACAAGAGGTATCATTGTAGTCCGTGACGTCCACCATCGGTAAACCCGTAAGCAGCCTTTCGACAAGCACGGCTAGGCGATTTAAATCTTTAGATGGCGATAACGGCCAACAGATCTCTCCATCACTCTATCAAACATTCCGATGGAACGAGTTACGCACTTGACCTTGCCGTTTCAGTTGACGAGGTACCTTTGCATCTCTAGGTCAAACCTTATGTTGGGTGCATCACGTGGTCTTGTACGGAAACTCTTTTGCATATACCATCACAAAAATACTCTGCATCTGGGGACTGAGTAAGATGTTCTTTGAGATAACAAAACGCTGAACATATTACAGTTCTTTTTTTTCTGGAATCGCTTTGAAAGGAACAATGATTAAAAGCCCTTTTCCGAATACGTTGACAGAAATATGACTGTTGCTTTCGAAAGCAAATGAATTCCGATTTTAATGCAAAAAATATTTATTGCAAGATAAGTAAAATGAAAGTGTGGTTTCGTGAATTATTTTGAAATTTATGATGGAAAACTAAGACGAAATCACGTCATTAAGTAATCACTTAACGTTTACTAATAACTAGCGTACAAAAATCAAAAACCAGAATAACAATATGCTTTGTGTGATCCAATTTTTTATATGATGGTAATATGTTCTACTAGATATCGAAATAAAGTACAATAGAAACGAAAGAATACAATACATCTTATTCTCAACAACTTTAGTCATCAATCCGCAGATAGGTTGACTACAGCCCTCCATCCCTTATCCTTACTCTACTACATCCTGATCTCTCCTCTTTCCCATATCCATCTTCATTAGGTTAAAAAATCCATCCCTTGGTCTTCCATTTGGTGCTTTTCCTTTAAATTTGCATTCAAGCTCATTCCTACCACATTCATTATGTCTCATGAGATCCTTTTAGTTCTTTTTCCAGACGATACTCCAATAACATTGGTATCTCTATTTATCAATATAATTCTTCGTTACCGAACACTATCTGCTCTTTGATCTCCAACATTCTCCTCCAGGATCAAGTTCCGGAGGTTTCTATTCTTCTCATCATTCTAATATTTTAATACACAAATTTATATGGATAGGACTCATAATTTAAAGTTCAACATGTAAACAAGATTTTTAATTAGAACATTTTAAACTTTTCCTTCTACCACACTTCGTAATCATTAATTTTTTAATTAACTCCTATCGTTTATTATTTTCATTGTCGTAAATTTAGAAACCTATTCCAAGAAAACAAAGATACTAAAAAATGAAATACAGTGAATCATAAATGAGCATCGATTATCTCTCGAACGTGAATATACCTGCAGGAAAGGACGACACGATAGGGACGGGGCGGAAGTTCCGAGATATATACTTTTGAAAGCATATTTAAATTACCTACCTTCCCGAAAATAGCGTGAATCAACCTATTCTACTCTTAGAACTCCTAGAAAGAGGCCTACACGACGGTGAAAAGTCTAATATCCCCCTTTCAAAAATAGAAGACCTTGATAAAGGAAGCCAAACTCCTTTATCGCGATTATAAAGAATTTGAATTAACAGAAACCATATCTTGAGATTAATCCATTTTATTTTATAATAAAACTATCATCAAAACTTTACATAAATGAATACTGAGCAATTCTTTAAGTACTTATAACCTGTCTATATTAAAAGATCCTATGAAAGATTATGTATGTATTTTTAACTGAAAAACTGTTTATGGTAGTCTTATTTTCAATTATAAGTTAAAAATATAGATCGTAACATTTATTAGCTGTTAAAAGTTATCGATAACAGTTGAGTTGCACTTTTAATGATAGATGTAAATTTATTTTAAACCTATAGAGTAACTGATTAATATCATATCATTTACTTTGTAATTTCCACAGAAAATTTCTTGGAAATTGAAACATTTTCTGTGGAAATTACAATGTTTTTCATTACACAAACGCTTTCCACGAAGTCACGCCTTCTAATTTGACTTGATTTCGTTACTGATTAAGTTACTTTCTTCGTAAAGCATGTTTTTTTCACATCTCCGCCTCACGAAAGAAAATTTACATTTTTAAAATGATTCAGACGCGCTCATATTTACTAGAAAAAAAGTCATTATAGGGCTTATGTGGGAATTTTCGCTCCCCGATAATCCTTTCCCACGCTCCGTAAGCGGTACGATAAGCTCAGAGGCGGCGATACCAAGCTCTACACTGACTCATTCTCATACAGTCATCGACTAAAAACCAAAGCAGAGAGGGCAGACATAAATATTGCGAAGAGATTTTTGAAAACGATTTCCTTGTTTCTGAAGAACCGCCGATCCCTGGATGGAAGCCAACAGCTACAAAATGAATAGACGGTGGCGAAATTGGAACGATTGGATACAGACTCACTCGGAACGGTGAACGGTGTAAAAGAACGTTTCATTGAAAACTATGGTAAGGAATAAGTGAGCAGGTGATAAGTAACAATTGCGTAACCCTTAAAAACTATCGAGGATTGAGCTTTTTCCAATTCGTGTTGATTTACTGACTTATGGAGAGTAATCCATCTTGGAAATAAATATACCTATACAAACGTAAACTTATCTACAGTATATTTGTATTTCTTTCTACAGATTCTACTCTAATAATGTTAGAGACAAATTGAAACTGTATTTGAAAAAAAGTCCTTAATGAGTAAATGAAATTCTTTGGGGGAACAATATCATTGAGATATAGATGCAATAAAAAAGCATAAAACACTCTTCATGAAATCATTAGAGACCATGTTAATAACATAATTTCTCGCCAAACTTACGGCCTATCTACTTTCCTACACATCAATTTTGCGACCTTTTGAATACGATAACATAAAAACCTTCCACTACTTAAAAACTTTTATTTGCGTAATTTCTGTATATACAAATACGTAAATTATGCTATTAACATACGACTAATTATTCGAAACATTACAATACAATGAATGACAATCTTTTTACTTTTATCGAAAACAATTTTCATTTATAGTACGAATGAATTCCATAACAAACAATTGAAAGATGACAACATGTACAAGTACTTCAGTGTGAGAAATTTTACACAGCAATATCCCTTACGATCATTCCACACATTACGGCGACGCAATGAATGTCGCGCTGGATGAATTACTACCTCGAAACCCCATCAAAAATCATTTCACCCCAACAAATTAAAACTCACTCCTACGACTCTTAACGCACGAAACAGACTAACATAAAACGAACCCAGAACACCACAGCGGAACTAACAAAACTAAAAAGCTTGATAACATACACTTTGGTTCCGGTATCACAAAACTTTCAGATGACAAGGGACCCTCTCTGACTGTGCCCATTTGAAAAAGAACAGCCCTTAGATGAAACTGAACCTAATTTTCCGTTTTACGGACAACGCCGGAAAGACTGGGACAGGGCACCAAGGTCCCTTATAATACTCGTACAATGAAGGGCGTGGAAGGCAAATAAAAGTCTGGATTAATGTGTATGGAAATATAATAAACTGATGGGCCGAGGGAAGGAGGGAAAGAATGGTTGGGGCTGGAAAGTTGTGGCGCCTATGACGCTCCTGCAGACACGTCCCTCGTCCCTTTATGGCCCAACATGTGGGGACTGGGTTTCCGGTAACCCCAGCACTCTGTTAGTCACCACCGAGAGGACCCATTGGTACGCGAACGATGACTCTGGAAAAAGTGCCATCGGTTTCTGTTTCCCTTTGAATGACTTCCAAAACATCAAAGCATGATGAACGAGGAATTAATTACCCCTCTTGAGCGTATGGTGTTTCCGTAGGGGACACCCTCTTCAAAGCAAACTGCGTATTCTGTGCGGGATGATGAACACGTAATTCGGCTCAGCAAAGAGAATCTTGTTATTCACCGTAATAATGCGAGAAAACTTAAATTTTAAATTATTTCAATTCTCCGAAATGTCCAACAGTCCATAGAACTGAAAGATTCTTAAAGAAGATCTTGGGAACCTTTAGATCTACATAACGAAATCCCAATATTTAATGTAACATCCGATGATGTTTATTTCTGCACGACTATGACGAAGTACAACCTACAGCTAATAAGTATTATAAAATTTATCTTTAAGCGTTAAAAACAATAATACACAAGTTATGTTACGGAATAAGTTCTTATTTCTAATGATTTCTATTAAATATGCCAATTAAGTTTTATCAGAAATTTGCGATGCATCAACATCTTAACACGAAAAACTGAGCTTTCACATCAAAAATAAGAAAAAGCTAAAAATAAATCAGAATTTGGATTAAGCACGTGAAAAATATTAATCTCAAAACGGCATTTTCTTTCTCTAATAGAACTGTGTTTGCATTGGTAAGAAATGCATCCCAAAAACCCCTTAGAAAAATAAAAAGAACTACCTGAGGAAACACTACAGTAAATGTGTAATGCCTCTTGACTTCCATTGATATTATCTCTCGGAGATATGAAATCCTGAGCATCTCAAGCTCAATTTAGATAAGAAATGCCATTCAATTGAGGTAACATCTCTCAAGTTGTTTCTAAACTTAGGACTAACATAAGATCATCCTCTGCATCTTTAGACAGAAGTATTTACTCCGCTAAAACGGGATAGCGATGCATAAAAATAATTCACGGGGAATCGAAATATTAACGAGTAAATTCAAATTATAGTTCTGATTCCTACAATCAAGGCCATACTCAGCACTCAAAGTATATTCGTTAAATGTTCTTAAAGAAACCAGCGAACAAAATCTATGGACACTTGTGAATAATAACTTGTGAAGGATAAACAACTCCTGGATACGGACATGTTTACAAAAAAAGTCAACTTTAATAATTGACACGAGCCTGACGTATTACGCATCGGAGAGAGCTAATCAATCAAGATCGATTGATCGATTCCGACGTGTTAAAGGTATAGGATTAGGTTGAAGATAATGCAGAAAATTACCTCGCGTTAGAAGCTCGACAAGAATCTAGAAGGATGATAATAAAGATAATTAAAGCAAAAAGAACGGGCGAAAATTACTCTTCAATCGTTGACTTTTATCATGATAACCACGTTTTAAAAGTTATACCATATATCTCTAGAACAAATCATCTCAACTGAGAAAGGAACACTGTACATGAACATTCCAGCACATTAGCATCACATAAGTTCGTTGCCAAATTCTGCAGACAATCACGTGACGTAAAAATAAACCCATTCAAAATCACACTCACGCATGAGCGTTATATTCCTATGAAGACGTACACATTCCTTTAGTTCCACATCTTGACCCAGATGAAACATGCATGCTGACAGCATTTCTTAAACAATAAACATCTCCTTCCACCCTGGAGACCCCTTCTGGTAGGGTCCGACACGAAAAGGTTTTATATCCAACCCTCTTTTATGGCCTACTTCTACTCGGTATAAAAAACCTGCGAACTGGGCGAACGACTCCAGTCTCATCCCATCCTTCATTAATTCTCCTGACCTCTCTCCACTCCTCCTCACGTTCCAAAATAACCACTCTTTCACTTTCGGTGACAACATTTTTCGGGAGGGGAAAAAAAGAACACGATTCGACGCCATGCGATATCTCGTTGACAACACAAGGTATTAATAAGATCATACGGAAAAGTGGACCCTTTCTTTCTGACGGGAGGGAACAGGCAGCTGAGTTTTCCTCCTCCGTCAACTTTAATTAAGAGAGCGGATTATGGTGGCGGTCGACATGAGCAAAGAAGAGCGGACAGACATTGCACATGACCGATACGACCGGTACTGAATTTCAATGCGATGAGAACCCCTACCTAAAAAAATACAATGGAACGTATTGTGATGCGTATCTACGGTCAAATTGGGGTAAAGGGGATGTAGATTAAATGACCGAATTCATGTAGAGCTATCGAAATTTAAAATAAATTAAATTTCATAAGTAAATATAACAAAAAACAATTTTATTTCATCGAAGATAAGTTCTGCTAATACGAGAAAAATACATTTAGCTGCTTATTGTATGAATACGAGACCAAATCTTATTTAAGAAGACGATTCATTCTGTCAAGAATTTTTACGAATACATTTAAATTATAAATTAAAGTCTTTAATTATTATTTTGAATAATAAATTGCCAACCAATGAACGTATATACGCAGCATTATAATAGTTTCGATTTAAATTTACCCTAAGATATATTACGTGTTAGCGATTCCATTTGTTTTCAAACAGAAAAACATTCCAAAGTCTTTCTTTATCACATACAACAATTGCAATATCTTATAGAGAAATAAAATCTCGCATGAAATACTTTCAAAGTTGGAAGGATGGTTCTTTAAAGTCCCCTCACTTCAAAACCTTTAAATAACTTTTCCAGACAACTTACGGAGGTTTAAAATAAACAAATTAACAAGGACGACTTTAAATCTGAATAATCTATTAGCTGTAAAGGATATTACGCGGGGAATAGGACACCACATGTGCTTCCGTTTTCGGAGAAATTTCCAGCTGGAACCGACCAAAAATATCCTTGTTCCGACTTCAACAGCAGGAGAATGAGACTTTCACGAAACGCTCTGACTTTCCGGAAATTGATTTCCGACAGAAACGAATGGTGAAAAGGCGACTAATTTTTTAGCTAAACACGTTGATGCATATAAATGATGGGAAAGTAGATAAAGGTACTGCTGTGGGCCAATTTCATTAAGTCATTCTTAAGGGTTTTACTCACATTCATTATACGTTAATACCTACTGCAGACACACGCTAAGGATCTGTCACTCGGTTATAACGGAGTTGGCAGATGTTTTCCGTCAAAATCGTACTTAAAACCTATAAGATAAACCTGGAATAGCGGTAAGACACCCGACTATATAGAAGAACGCGCGATTTAAAGGATTATGAACACTGATAAACAAACAAACAGAATTCGAAATATTCTACGCGTAATAAATAAAGTTCGTACAATATTCTACGCATAATAAAGTATGCATAAAATAATATAAAGTTCGAACAAATATTACTTAAAACATAAATGAGTCAGCAGTTAAACACAATACATTGTTTTTAAATTATTTAATCATAAAAATTTATCACTATAAAATATAAATCAAAATATTTACAGATTATAAAGAGGAAAAAAGTAAGTCGTAATTCTTAAATAAAAAACGTTTCTAAATATAAATAGTCATCGGAAAATATTATCTTTAGGAAAGAACTTCAGATTTTATTCGTAACGGAATAATTTGCATTTTACTTACTCAAAAATAGGAAAAAATTTTAATGTGAATGTGAAGCACTCTCAACTTCCGCACGGTTTTAATTTCCATACATTCAGAAAGAAAGAGGATGACATTTAGGAACATGTGGGAAGAAGTAGGTTACGTGAATGAATAGTGCGGGTTGAGAGGTTTTAAAATGCTCCCAAACTTATCGCGATAGAGAGTAAATAATGGACGGTAGCCAAAAAGACAGAACGTAAACAAAAACAAGCCATGGATATAATGAGCGGAGAAGTTATTAAACAGATATTTGATACTTGTGATGAATGAGTAATCAGATATTTTATGGAAAGTATAAATAACACACATTGTGAAAAGCAATGACTTATTTATTTTCATATTCATATAGATCTACATTATTTTTACTTTATTTTCTATTTCGAGAAAACTTTTATGTTTTAGAACAAAAAAGGCAAGATAAACAATACATTATAAATGAAACAGACATTGATAAAACGAAGCATACGTAAACTAATTTCGTAAGGATTGATTGATAGTATAGCCATTCAAATATTTGATGATTCAATAAGGATTTTCGTGTACTTTCAATTTACTCAAATAGAATTATAAAGGAAGTAACACATGAGATTCAAAACAATGGAAACCGAGAATACAATAGGCTTATACATCGAAGAAATTCGAACGGCTTTAGCTAGATCTTGGCTCTATGTCACGTGCAGTGAGATAATACCTTACGTAGTGCATCACCAACAAAGAAAATCCGTTTAAATTAGATTTCACAAGCACCGAGAGAAATAGGAACTCCTTGAGTGCTCTTTAATTCTATTGCTTTTCCGAAAGGTAGAATTAATCAATATTACCTTGAAAGCTATATCGGGAAAGGAAAATTTGGTTAAGCTAAAATTCCTTCCGAAACCAAAAGACAAAGTCTAAGAATAGAGAATAGAGAATTACCTACAGTACATAATAATACAAAAGACTCGTTCAAGATCTTACTACGAATATACAAAAATAGTATCCAACTTGAGTAAAATTAAAGGAATTGAAATTTTAGAAAATAAATTCACAATAAATTGCTCATTGACACAATGGAAACATTTCTTTGGTTGGCCCCTTTTTTCAACATTAACGAAATAAGAAATGTAAAAATTGCCGCGAAACCATCCAGTATCGCGTCACTATGATTTGAAACACTTAGTTCATCTTAGGTAGTATTATTCATTATCTCGATTTCTTTATTACTCCTGAAAATAAATTTAATATAGCAAACTATTATTAAGTTCAATATCAAATCGAAGTTGCTCAAAAGTACAAGCAAAGAAACTTAAACATATAATTTTAAGTTATCGACAGTAAGTAAGTAATTTCAATATATTTGTAAATATTAAAAGGTACGAACTAAATATATATTATTAGATCTTTAAAGTTCAAAAAATCACTTTAAGCCACTACACCAGCCCCTACATATGGTTTCCAAAAAAGGGAGTTTCAAACTATCAGTTCGCAAGCCCCCTTCGACAGAAATTTCTTCATTACCAAGCCGATTCCAAAATGAAGTTAAAACAAAAAAATAGCTACGAATGTATTAGAACAGAGCCATTTTATCCATATGTCGTCGCATGTACTTCCAGAAGACCTGAATTCCACACGGTCATTTTTCAATTGTTTCCCCGATTGGGTTTCACATGCCTCACTTAAAAATATTTCTCTGAACCCAATAGACGCTACCGAACGAGAATTGATTGAAGTCTGAACCCGTTATCTACATATTTTCCACCAACACATGGCGATACTTTTAGGAGGAAATCAACTGTCGCCGTGCAGACCCCACTAAATCTGCTTCCGCCCTCACATTCACACAATAGTTCCTTCGCGGGGCCGACAAAAAAATCATCAACGAACAAAAAACCTTTTGGCGAGGCAGATTCGGTGGAATTCAGTTATCTTCGCGACTCTGATTCTTACCAAATGCACCGCACTCGTTCCGCGGGTAACCGAAATTTCTGCGGTCGCCCGATTCGCCGATCTTTGAAAACGTGCGGAGATTGCCCCCACCGATGATGATCTAATGAAATGGGGTTTGAGGCACCGCAAAAGACCTCGCAACTGGCGGGATAGGAAACCACGATCTCATAGACGAGACGCAGATGTTCCTTTCGCTTCCCCGACCCCTTTAGCGAGCGAGAATGGGGAGACAAGTAGATTGGAAGGGATTGGGGGAGCGCTGATGGAGTACTGGGAAAAAAAAGAAGAATTACGCAGGAAGTGAAGTCGGGTGAAAGGGAAAGAAGGAAACTGGATTGGATTTAGTGGAGTGATCGCCTAGATTTTCACAGCGTCATCATCCACGGGCTATTTTAAGAGGACGGTTGGGGGACGGTATTTGGGTATCAGTTAAATTGTTTACTGGCACTTAAACAGCTGGTTTTCTAACAAGGACTAATGGGAAAATGCCACGCGCACAAAAGCAAGGAGAATTGTCGCATGGAAGAGATCTGTGCACAACTTGGTGATGAACTGAGCAGCTGGGACTCATACGAAGGACTCATGGACCAAAGAGATCCTTGGGGCTGACAAAACAAGGTTAAAATATGCTTATACGATCCAAATAATTGCAGCTAACTTTTATAATCCCAATAGAGAACAGAGTATATAAATGGATAAGAACGTAGGTCAATCAATTTTCCATGGTCTAACGTAAGGAAAATATCTAAGAAATCTGAAGAAGATTTTTGTATAAAAGTATACACATATTTACATAAATGTCATTAAAATACGAAAAGATAATTAGTATAAGAATTAATGAGAGACAACTGGCTGATGGATTAAGTAGCTACTGAAATTCCCTCCTCTGAGCAGAAACAGGTACGATTATGGTTGGATAAACAATAGGTATAAATTTTATCTTCTTGTAAAAGGCAATTAAAATACTAGGCTGAAGATTCAAATTGTAACATGAATAGATATGAATGAACTAATCCCGAAAGGATTAATTTTATATTAAATATATACAAATAATCTTAAATTTAACTTACTTAAAAAAAGTAAGTTGTGAGTGTTAAGAAACTTCTATTACCCAAAGACTATTGCAATACATTAACAATAAAATTTCATTTTAATGAACAATGGGGCTTGAATTTCGAATTCAAACATTTCTAATACATGCATTTAGAATCTTTTGAAAGACTTAGGATAAACGACAAAGTTGCACCAGAAAATCAAATTATCAAAGGATTAATCAAAAGAGTCGTAGACAGAAGTTCATCAAACCATAGTAAATTCAGTGCATCGTTGTGATGATTAAATCAACAACAGATCCCAGGTAACAGTATTTACACACCCTATCACCGATACAACAATCGCTCCAGGGTGTGCACGAACTGGACAAATATTGATAGCATCGACAAAGGGCTCTATCATTATCGCAGAAATGCAGAAGCCTTATCTTCTCTATTTTGAAGGTGAGAAAATTCAATGTTTCCAATAAAATTTAGCATAAGATACCCTCTCATAATCAGCCTCTGCTGATATTACAATTCATCCGATAAAAAGCATCGTATAGCAGCAACAAATAAAATACAAAAAAACTGGAAATTGGTTTCTGAATCGACACGGTTTAACACATCAACGACGAGTGAAATAATAAACCTCAGACATACACGACGCTGAAAAATTCCAGAGTCACCCGTAGCCGAAAGCATGAACACCCCTTATCCTGGTGACAAACCGCAGCACACCGCAATCGTTACCTCTTGAGAAAGGGACATGACAGTGGATACGCTTTCCGAAATCCATTCCGATCCTACGTACCCGATGGCGAGCGAAAAAAGCCGAGAGGTGAAAACTTTCTCTGGAGGACCACTCAGAAATTTCCGCTACGGCTAGTCTCATCTTGAGAGATCCTTAAAGGAGCTCATTCTCCAGAGAGAGAGGAAGTGGATTTTAGGGAGCTGTGAAAGGAACGAGTCGCGGCAGAAGGGTGCCGAAGTACCGCTGTGAGAGTGAGAGAAACAGGGACTTCTTCCGCGAGTTTAAAATTGGAAGAGACCCCCCCTTCTTCTCCTCTATCTACGGGAAAACGAGACCGTGGGGAACACCCGCTACGCATCCTTCCACACCAGGACGTCTAGGCTGAGGGAAAGATTGCTTTCGGATGGTGGGTTTTAAAAGAATCCTCCCTGGAGAAGTTAAAAACTGCGTCTCCCGATTATCCGGCCCATATCCGATATCGGACTTCTCCCTTCCTGAACGAAACGACCGGGTAAACTCATCGTGGCATTATTTTCGGGTGCCCTTAAGAACTGTTGACCATTCACAATGCGCTATTCCCCTTCGTCTCTCATTACGGAGCGGTTAAATCTGGAAATCGTGAAAGACGGACGAAGGGAACCGTGACGGAAAGACGATGAGGTGAATTCTAATTCTTCTGGAAATTGAGATGCTTGAGTCGACAATTACGAAGAAAAAATTTCGGGAGAGGGTTCGGTGGGCATAAAAAAAACCTTCGTGAGCCTGAGACAAGATGAAGATAATGTGTACTTAACTTATGAACGGAAATTGAAACTTCCTGCGGTACAGTAAGTGTATCCAAAAGAAAATTATATCATAATTACAAGTAAAATTTAAATGGCTTACGAAGACAAGAATTAACATTCAATCGGTGAAATCAAGCGAAATGACTGTTTTCCCGAAAACTTATTCTCTTTTGTCAGTGTTTCTTATTCGTATATTCACACCGCTAAATAAAGAACACACTCAGAGTTTCTAAACAAATAAAATCAACTACTTTCACTCCTGGACAATTACAGTGTGGTCGTAAACTTAACAACGGACGTCACAAACATCCAGACCCTGAGAGGAAAATTTCCTCTTCAGCCGGGATTTGAACCCGAGACCTCAGCGTTAGAACATTAGCATGCTAACCATTCTGCATCACATCACTTGCCTCCTGAAAAATAAAATCGCAACCACTCTTTGCAAAAAAATTCCTCGAAGATATTGGTACAGAGTCGACGAGACTTAATTCTTTTCTGCCCGCGGAGGCTCGCCTAGAATGCGCGAATCGCGTGATACTTTCACACGGGCTCCTGCCGCCACCCACGCGAATTCCTTGGCTAAAACTTCAAGGATTAATCGCGAAAAAAATCCACCTGTGATTCGAGCGCTTCCTTACGAAGCAAGAACACGCGCTAAATTAATTTCGTGGTTCAGGAATGCTACCCATTTTAATAAAAATCCTTCCGAATACCACCTGAAGAAGGTACGAGCAACACTGAACAAACAATCTATTTTTATTTCATTTGAAGATGTTGAAAGAAAAAATGATAATTTTAAGAATTTTTTCGCAATGAAGTACAAATTGTAGGATATAGAGAAATACCACGCACATTTCTAGTGAACTCCATGATTCATTCTGCATAATAAATGAACATTGTAAAATTAAATTATTGTTATTAAAGAGATATACGCCTACGTAAAAAATATCACAAATGACAAAAGGGAAAATTTCCGTATACATAGGCAAAATATATTGAGGATGTTTCATAACTTCATATTCAATTAAAAACAACAGTAAAATGGATATTATTCCATTTCAATACCAGTCCATATGTACTAATTAATCTAAAACAAATTAAACATGTTTATACAAAGACGACGATTATCTACACTCACACGTTAGTATAGGAATTAGAGAGGTTTCCTACATCCATATACCTCTCGACAAGTGACAGAAGAAATGATTTATTTAGGAAGCGATTAATTAAACCCGAATAGTCCTTCCCTTCAAAGTAATTAATTTAATTCATTGGCATTTCTTTCAGCTGACCTACTTATTAACAATCCATTCGAGACACAAATTCCAGGAGAATAATTGGTAGGCAACGTTAGGAAAACAATTTTTAGACACCCACTCTCGGTATGTAGCTACCGAAAACGAGACTTATGTGAATGGAATAAAAAGGAATGAGCTCGTGCTATTCCCACTCTCTTGCCCACTTTTTGCCTCTGCTGAATAACTCGTATGCCAGCTTAAACCTCGTCGCATCCCTGTATCCTCCTAAAAACATCACCCCTTGCTGTTTGAACTGCTTGAGCGGCTGGGAAAATAAATCGTTGTGAGGAGAGAGACGTAACGAGGCGATCGAATAGAATCGGTAAGCGATGTGCATTTATTTTTGATAATGCAACTCGCCCACTTCGAATGGCACGGTGGACTTGGAATGCTTTCAAATTAAGGACGTGTTTCGAAACGATATGAAGACGTTCGAAGATGACTGGGGGCTAAATGAGAAACTTGGACGGTGCTGAGCCATCGGGAAACGATAATAATGATACTGATGACTCCGTTATGAGATATTTCACTGCGGGGTTACAATGGGGTACAATTGCTTTCCGATAAAAAAAATTCTAGAGGTGCAAAAGTGGAGGATAAATACCCGTCATCACTTCTACTTCAAAAGAATTCGTTGGTGATGTACGGTCACGTGACATTAAAACCCTTACAGAGACAAAGCAATGATATGAATGTTCTACACGAAATTTTATAAAAAATAAACCGAAATAATGTAACAGGAGAAATTATAAGTTACCGTTTTTCTTCTTCCTCGGTTATGATAATTAAAAATACCGTTTTTTTGATGAAAAATAATCATAAAATAGCCCATGTACGATTCACTGAAGCAATTCTCGGGATAGAGATTACATCCCCCCATGATCGAATGAAAATTTTACCTTGACGTTCTTACCCGTACGCAAACATGCATAGCGTCATGAATAAATTAACCGTTCCGTTAACCCTTTCACTATCATCTTAAGGCTAGTGAATGCCTCGCTCAATAGTTTGAATAAACGTAATGATTGATTTGAGTCCGGTTCTGCTAACCTGCAATGTAGCGCAGGAGATTTTAAGATGTAATCCAAATTATTCAGGAAAGAGCTCAAAATCGCATTGTGGAATTATCCTTGGTGCACCGACGTCTCACTTGTGCAAAATTTGCGAAAATTAACGCGCCTCGCAACATGTACGTGCGAGAGATACTACACCTTCAGAAACTCCAAAAATGCAGTCATTGCACCTGAAGAGGTAGAAATACGATGCGAGATTATACCAAAGCGGAAAGGAAACGAATACACGTGATGTTATTTGCAATAGTCGGTATAATGCATAAAGTATCGAGGGTAAAAATAACTCCAACGATATATAATGTTACTAAGTGAAAGAACTTACTCAGACCGAACATAAAATTCAAGATGTAGACTGAAATATTATACATTAATGAGATGGACGAAGCTCATCGTAGAATAAAGAGGGAAGAACCTGTGGTAACAGACGGATAAAAGCGAAATGTACATCAGCACACATTCGCTTACACTATGTACTTAAATAAATTTATTCGGCTACTAAATGAGTTGCAAATAGTAATGATAATAGGTCTTGATTGAAAGTGGAAATTCTCTTAAAAGAACTCACCATCATTGGTCATTCAATCTGTAAGTTAAAAATTTTTTCTGAATAATCTCTCACAAAATTGACTAAAACTGAGGTAGTCAGAATCATTAAATCAAAAAAGTCTTCTTGGATCGAAGAATTTCGAATATCGCGCGAGTAGATTAATCGTACACGATTTACACGTTTTGAAACCAAGATATGTTCATTCTTCAAATCTAAACTCGTCTCAACATCAAATGTTCAATATTAATCTGTAAATACTTCTCAAGTTAATAAATTCAGTAATATCGAGTCATAATCTATAATATACCGGTAATAAGGAATGAAAACTACCTCTTTCCGAAAAACTGAAAGATTATTGAGAACACAATTTCAAATTTAAACATTCACAGCAGTGAGGGCCTGAGACAACAGATGAAGAGATGCTACAAGTTATCCGTTTTTATTTAATCTTTATTAAAAATTAACAGCTTACTGTTTGAAAGATGAAGCTTTCTTGTTGATCCCAGCCTTTTCATGGGTGACTTCAACGGCAAATCGTCTGTACTTTCTTCATCCATGCTTGGTTTAATTTGAAAACAAGTAGAATAAAACCACACACGAAGCACTTAACACAAGAATTATGAGAATCACGTTCACAATCGACTTTCGGCGAATTTAAGCGTAAACAGCATACTTTACACCTCCTTTAGCGACATAATAGGCCTGCGACCGCCAGCAATTCAACCGCCAACTACACTGCACGACTGCGCCTGTGTTGCTCGGGATAGGCCGTTGCTAACAAACAAGTTTCGGCCGTTGTCGGTTGCTACACTAGAGCTGCCATCTAGCGATCGTTAGCATAAACGTAATCTTCTCGTGCCTTGGCACGGGCAGATGGCGCCCATTTATAATCTGTTGCGTTTAAATGGACAGTGAAACTAAACTGATATTTCTCTGGATTCCATGTATATACCGCATTGATAATTAAAAATATATATAATGAAGCTTAAATAATTTAAAATTTCTTAAAGATGGAATCTACATTCCGTAAGATTTATTCCCATGTTCTTTACAAAAAACCTAGCCTAGACATAACATTGTCCGTTTCCCTTCATTTTCTGGATGAAAAAAAGTAATTTTGCGTATAGGCTATTATAGCAGATCGTCCTAAGATGAAAATTGAACGTGAGATCTTAAGGAGATTAATTTTATTTCATCCTCCCGCACGTAACCCATGCAAGAAGATACAGTGGGTAACAGCTGCCGGTTGCGCCACCTGCTCTTTCGAAGGTCACACTCACCAATCGTGAGAGTGAAAATAAAAATGACGATATAGATTCTTAAAATCGGTTATCGCTTCCACCGAAGACAGTAAAGAATAAAAGCTTATGAAAGTAGTGAAAGATACAATCACCATTATTATGTAAATGCTTGAGGGAGTGAAATTAACGGCAATGATCCAGAGGGCATTGTCGATATTTTTACAGAAACGCATTATCGAGTTTTAGCGAAACTCTTACCGAATCATTCTTAAAAATTGAGGTAGCCGGCTCAGTCCTTCATTTGTAAATTAAATCAGCGGTACAATACATATTTAACTTCCGAAACACGTACATTTGTTCACAACAACCCAAACAAGTTCTTTCATTGAAGAACTGTAAATATTTATCAATTAAAAAATTTAAAAGATTTTAAGAGAAATATACAATTAAAAATAAACAAATAATCAATTTTATAGCGCCTTCGACAGGCTACAAAGATGGTCATTGAAATATTAAATTCAGACCAATGCCAGACGCGATGATGCTTTGATTAAGATAAAATTAAGCGGTAGAGATTTTTCATAACTCCTCCGATGATAAATTCACTTTAGAAAGCTTTAGTTCTCTATTTGAATATTATTCATCCAAATGTGATTTTTCGAGAGTTCATCATTTAAGCAACGATGCGGTACATAATTTTCTTCGCCAGAAAATACTTTTCCTTATGGTAAACTTATTGTAGAACATGCCATTTTCCACAAATACTGCTCCATCATGTATTTTTCAAGATGGTATTGGAATATTTCAGGCCTAAATCTGTAAAAATTATACCACTCTCGTCGATTCACAAATTCCACGCAGCTTACAACACTCAGCTTTGATTCAGGAGAATGTGTATACAATATTTCTCTTCAATAACATTAAATAAATTTCATCAAATACAAGGAACTATCTCACTTGACTTGCGGTTAAATGAGATCACCTCAAAGAAAATAAAAATAGTGATGAAAACTTAGAAATGCTCTACAATACTTACCAAAACGTGAATCCTTTTTCATTTTCTACGCTTTAGTTTCTGCTTAAGGCTGCTTTAGTTTCCCAAGCTATCGATGCATTCGCATTCAACTCACTGGGACTCTAAAAGGGGCAAAAGAACTTCCGTCACAAGTAATCGGACGATCGGATGGGTGCTATGTTTCCATTTCTCAACCCTATCCTTAGATATATTGATAGGTTTAGCGAAGGTGATATTTCCGCGGCTTACAACCAAGATGGGAAAAGCGTTGATTCTCAATGATATTCCTGTCGATTTATGGCTTGAAAGCCGCTCGGTGATACGGTCTGTCCATCAATTTCAAGTCCTCACTGAGTTGGGATGGGTGTTCGACCCACTCCCTACCCATCTCTCAAAATGATCCTTCCTGTTTGTCGCAGGGAATTGCAGACCCATCCACTAACTACTCAATTTCAGTAACTAATCGACTCCCCGTACGAAAGCGCTGGTGCCATAGTTTTGGAACTTAAAAGTAGAAACAATGCTTTTACTTGAGAATAGTGAGCATTCACCTACTCAAACATGTTACTCTGTGCATAAACACTGTAAGAAAGTGTCTATATAGATATATTTCAGAGCGTGATAATTCCTTTACAATGTCATAGGGAAATTTACGATGCCATTTTAAAATTTGATCAAATATTGTATATTAACAATAAAGAAACTTCCCCATTTTCTATATAATTAAATCCCCCCTAATTAGAGAAATTTAGCCAAAAGACTCTCCAAGAAACGGCATGTCTTTCAGAATATTATGAATAAAGAATTCTAATGTCCACCAACAAATATTTTATACCTTTGCAATATTTCATGATGATTATTTGATTTTATCTTTTTGCAGTTTCTGAGGTTATTAACCCCAAAATTTCAACAGTGATAATAATGAACAACTTAAAAGAAAATAAGTCTCTGATATGCAAATGAAAATATCAACTGTTAATAGTTATAATAGGCCAACAGTGTTTCAATTGGATTTAACTCTTCCACGCAATATCAAAGGAAAAGTTCAGGTGAATCTAATTTATGTAGGAGCAATATGACAGGAGGAAATTTGCTGTTTAAATAGCTTCTCTAGATAGCTGACAATTAAACGTGATATCATAATTAATGAATTAGGAGACTTAGTTATGTTTATGAATGTAAGATGAAAAGAAAATCAATATGTTCAAATTTCTTGTATTTAGTTTAATTTTAATATATTACGAACCAAGTATCAATGCCGCAAGCATGAATTGTTACTATCAGTTCTTTAAAATGCGTAGTTAGCAGTTTGAAAGATTTTCATATTTCAAATGTTTAATGAAAGGTGAAAATAATATTACACAGTGTGCGTGATTTGATGAAGTAATGACCATACTAAAAAATGGATTCCCATTAAAATAGGTGAGTCCACATGGGAGAGAAGAAACTAGGGCAGTGAGAAGTATTATTAATGAGCCAAAAATTCATGAGGAATATTTATTTACAAGTAATACAACAGCTTGGAGCGATTTCCTCAAAAATTAACCTCATGTAAATACTGTACCATTCCATACACCAACTATGTCAATCTCAAAAAGTGCTTATGTATCTCTTAAAATAATGAATGATCTTTCCATAATGACCAACTTCAAAATAATACAGACACACTTTACATACAAACCCCAACAGGGAACTGAGTGGTGATTTGCCAACCATTCAAATTGATCTAGCTAAGTTGCATTTTTGGAGACAAGATACACATGTCTAATTCTAATTAACTTTGACTCAAACAATATTCAAGGCAAAATAGAAATAAAACAATTTCTATTCCACTATATTTGCAAAGATGGAGTCATGAAACTGCCCATAAAAATACAAAATGTCATTAATGATTCTTCATAATTTCACAACTGAGTCATGAAAGTATTTATAGATTAACTGAGTAACTAGAAAAAAAGAGAAATAATTATCTGTGAGAAAATCTAATTGAAAATGTGAATGTAAATAATTTTTCATGAAAGTATCCCATTATTGTTATATCCCAGTATTGGAAAAATATATCAAACAATTAAATGAATAGAAATAATAAAATTCATAATTAATAAATTGAAATTTCTTCTGATCATGTATTCAAGGTAAACACAAAGAACTCTTGGTTACACATCCATGTATAGTGAAAATCAGACTTCAGTGCAGAAGAAATCTTAAATAAACTCAAAACGTGCAATAGAATTTAGTTCCCATGAATAATTTACAAATTAATAACACAGCCATTTTACACAAGAAAGGAATATGGACTCAGCAATACACACTCAAGTAAAAATAAGTGCTTTACATGACATCTGCTGACATTCTTTGCATAATTTGTTCACAAATCTAATTATAGAGGAGAAACTTGGATTATTGGACGGATGTTGTGGCAATCTGTACACCAACATATTTTAGTCCATATGACTTCAGTATTAGGCATCAACAGGTTTCTGAGCAACATTTTAAAACATGGCAAGCATTATGGAAGCACGCAAAAACAAGAGTAAGTAAGAGTTCTTCTTTCAAGAAAAAGACAAGCTATACATTCATACCTGCATTAAATATGAAATTTTGGAACAAAAATTTTCTATGAAATTTTTACCTGAAACATTTCTGCAGAACATGCAATTATCCATATCTTTCTGCATATTTTCTTTAAATTGGACAGTATGAAATAAATATTCAAAGGCTGTTTAGGAAAATTAAATAAACTGAAGAAAGGAACATACTCCTCGTTTTACTTCCTATAATGAAAAACTAAAATGTCTAATTCAATCTGATATTCCATCAAGATGCATCTTGATTAGCTAGTTGCTTCCATTAAAATTTGCATTATAATAGACATACAATAATCAATCTAAGATTTACATCCATGGTTATAATGTGGGAAAGTTTTGTTCGGCAATTTCCTTGTGAAAGAAGACTTAAATATCAATATGGCATTAAAAATTCTGGTTGACTTATTCTGAACTTAAATGTGTAACACTTCATAGCTAAAAACTTATTTACAGACCAATTATTTATAGGCTGATACCATAAATAATCATTGGGAGTAAAAATAATGAAATTGCTTGCCAGTTCAATATTATGAATTTCTTATCGATCATTTAGCCAAAGAGATTTTCAGTATGAAATAAATGTAAATGAAGCATATGAGAAGCAAATAGCTATTGTAAAATTCATTGGACCATACCATAGACATTCAACTTTGTTCAAACAAATAAAACAAAATTATCTACAAACATAATTTCTAATAATAAATACAAGTTTATTACAACATAACTGGAATGATACATAAGATAATCATTGGCATATTTCTAATTCAGTATTTTATAATAAAATCGAATTAGCAATTACACACACATAATATATTAAGACTTTGTAAACCATAAATAGAATATAATTAACATAAAAGAATATCTCTATTCTTCCAAACAAATTTGATTTCTTAGCAGCTGTCACCAATAAACTCTTATACATACTTAGGAAAATAAACCAGATAATTACCAAAAGCTTCAAATGCTTTATCGTGCATAAATGAACTCGTAATTTTTAATTGAAAAACCACAGAAATTAAAATAACATTACAAGTTTATTAGATGTTTGACATCAATGGTGCATTTATCAATTCTCTTTTACATGTATCATTATTGATACTCATTATGAGAGTCACAAAAAACAATCACAGCAGCCACCTATAAGTTCAAGCTTAAGCAAAAATTTTTTGTTCAACATTTTTCATCATAAAGATTTTCAATATATAATCAAATATAATTTCTTTATTTTATGAAATATACAAAATAAGGAGGATTGTTTTTTCAAACAGTAGCATCATGGAATCGAAAAATTTATTTGAGTAACTTGAAAGATAACAGTTGAAGGCTACAGTTACTGTTGACTCATGTGATCCTATAACAGTGATGCTTTCTTCTTCTTGAATACCAAACAAAACAAACTGAACAATACAATTATGTATTTGCTAAATAATTATTGGATAACAATACTACCACAAGCAATAAGTATCCACTGATAAATAAATTAAGTTGAAAATTAATTCAAGTGTGTTTAGGACCGCAATATGATAGTATCCTGTAAAAGAATCACTCAGAAATACTTCAAAGACATGTTAACTATCACACATTATCATCCAATTCCTTTTTAAGACTGTACAACTTCATGTCGTTTTTCTTTTTTGAATAATGCAACAGTACCAAGAAGCAAATATACATGGTCATGGTCAGTGCTTTGGTCATTTGGGTCAATAATATCAATGAGTAAAAAACATTGGAAAGGTAACATAGTGAAATTGATTTGAGCAGTGATAGATGATGTTATGATTGTTAAAAATCAAATTTCATTAAAGCCAAGACTGATTCTTAGAGGGTCTAACTCTTTAAATTACAGCTGATTTGCATATACTTCTAAATACAATCCTTAAGACAAAGTAATGTCAACAACTAAAGAATGTTTCTCTAAATAACAAACCAAAAGGAACACTTACTTTATTGGCTAAAGTTATAATGCAAGAAATGTGCACAAAAATTTTTTCCAATATCTAACTTTAGAAAATTTTATTAAAATCCAAGATGGTAAAGAAATGAGAAATTATTTACTAGCACACAGCTATGAAATATGTTCCACTTAACATCATCTGGTCAAGCTTTTGGTCACTATCTCCAATCTTTTCACAATTATAACTACAAAATAGCGATTGCTGCTATGATTAAGACTGCTGAATGCTACAGCAGCTATAAATAACCAATTAATTCTCTACAAATAGTAAGTGATTTACATAACTGAATAAATGGCCATTATTACAAATAAGTACAAGGGAAGCTAGTTTATGAAAGATGAGTAAAAGACTAGATATTATCAACAACGTTACATTGCAGTAATAGTAATTTGGTACATCTCCTCATATTGAATATTTCACATCTTTCCATGAGTGCAAATTTAATATCTTTTTCTCTGCTCTGAATATCATACACTTGAGATTGTCTGTAAAATTTTCTTCAGTATGATTCTTATTTTATTCAACATACAAGCAAAAATAGGTCAGGCAATGCTTGTTTCATTCACACTTATAACTTCTGGAAAAACATTTCATAAAAAGTCAGTTTTCCATAAGCTTGCAATAATTACCAATGGAGGAATATTACTTAACATCCATACAGATATCACACACACACCCACATACAACATATAATAATTTTTGCGATTTTGAATAACTAGTTAACAATTCATTGGTATCAACCATTGTTCAACAAACTCCACTCTCTTAAGGGATGTATTGAACCAGGAAAATATCTCAATTGACAGCAAAAGACCTGATTCATTGATACAACCCACATATGAGAGACATTGTAAGAGTAAGGTGATGATAAATCAACTTCTGCAGTTGATCCTGACTTATTAATCATTAAAACACGATTAAGATAGGAAATGACATTGGAGCCAAAGGGGACTTGAAATTTATGGGGTAATATCACACAAAGTTGCCTTCACTGATGAATCAACCAAGTATATCTACAAAGGCATTCAACAGTTATATCAGGCTCAACCATGAGGAATGCTTCACCTTACATTTGATCAAAATTAGATAATTTTACACATTAAGGCAAAAACCGCCTTTGACAGAGGACAGTAAATGTGATCACACATTTAATTGAGAGTAAAATATAAGAAAATTATAAGTTTAGCATTCAAAGTTACACAAACGACCAAATTTGAAATGTTAAAAACAACCTTTCTGGAGCTGAGGGGATAAAGGTGACTTAACTGGTTCCAGGTTACCAGCAAGTGTAGAAATTTCTTTGGATTTTCCAAGCTGCAAATGAAAACAGACAATGGAACTTATTCCTGTTGATAACCTCGCCCATGCAGAGGTAGGACGGCTGATGGAGGTTGATTGGGGAGTGAACAGTTTCCTCCATTTATTCCAGTCTGAGCCTCAAGGCTATCAATGGAGTATCCAGTGATACTATCAGGACTCTGAAGAGAAGCTGCATACAGAGCATTGACTGGAGTCACACCACTTCCATTGTGATCAAACTGGGTGCTGTCATATACACTATTATTCTATGAAAGAAAAATATGCAAGTTCTATGATCAAAAATTAAAATACCAAAGCTATTGGAAATATAATGAAATTCTAAATATGGCATGAAAATACAAAAAATATATTATAATTTGCTACTAAAGAAATCAAGTCATAGCTTAACTAAAGTAAAACTAATATTTAAGGATGGCTAGAGAAATATAAACAAATTTTACTGAATGAAATAAATATAAGTACTTTACTAGAAAATACAAATCTTCATGGCAGGAAACTTTCGGCCAATAAACCTTACATGCTAAAGTTTGAAAGAGATACTTTACGTAAATCTATAGTAACAATTCAGATAATATTAAAATTTGTTGATAAACCAAGTAATATGATCAATTTACAGCAAAAATACAAATATATTCAATAGTTACTAAAATAATTAATAGGCAACATCATGCACCAGCAAATTATCCATTAAAAATTACATATTAATTTAGCTCAAGATTCATAGGTGAGACCTTCAATATAAATGAAGTTAGAGAGAAAACCTCAAAATAAAAAATAAACACATTGTTCAATTTAAAATTAGGTATGAATATACACAGATAAAATACCTGATAGATGTAATCAGAGTCAGTCTTGAGTGATGAGAAGGAATGATGGTGAGGCAAAGATACTGTATCTTCTCCTTCTCCTTCACCTTCCATTGCATCATCTACCTGAGCCTTATATGAAAACAGGATACTGGGCTGTGAAACCCTGCAAACATTATTTAATCAGTCAATCAGTAAATGCGATTTAAGGGAACATCCCTTAATCTGAAATTCTAATGAAAGTACCCCCTACTAAAGAATTATTTGTCAGTGACAGTTTATTGCCATATGATTAAAGAATACTATTTAAGAATATTAAGATTTTAAATGTTAGCAAAAATAACATCTGTTTCTGACCCAATATTTGAGAAGTAAATTAAGCTGAAGGATTATGATATGGTTATGAAATATCATTAAATATTATATATTACTAGTAAAAATACAGATATGAAACTAATTCCATGTAATTATAACAATTTGATAAAAACAGTAAAAGAATCAACAAAATTATTATCTAAAAAAATATTAAATTTAATTATAATGATCTGGGATGCAACCCATCCACAACTAACCACTTACCCAAAAAAATCACTGAGGAACGTATAATATACAAATGGTGTAAGTAAGGTAAAGTAAAGTATAGAAGTTAAGTCCACTGTGCATAACCCAGCTATTGCTGCAGTATCTTCCAAACTATAAAGATCTGAAGCACGATCAGGACCTTCATTATCTTCAAAGGCCAAAAGAAGGCCGCTTCCCACAGACTGAGTCAAATCCAGCAGGAATAAACAGAGGACATATATGTAGAATGATCTTCTGGCTAAAAATGATTTTAAAAAATTAGTTTACTAGCAAAAAATGTTTTTTTACTAATATTCATCTACTTATCAATAATTTATCTACCGATTACTATTTAAAAGGAAAAGTTTCTTCATAACTTGATGCACTAAGACCATTTCCTGAAATATTCAGCAGCACTTACTACAAAAACAACAGATACCACTTGATTTGTCAATAATTTAAGAATAATAAACTATAAAAGTAACAGCTTGTATAAAATTACTTTGCTATAGATATAGTAGTACTTTCTTCAAATACACTGTTACTATGTGATGTAAATGTTATAATTTTAAAAAAGTCAAGTAGAATAATCTCAGAAACTTACTCGGAAGTGCAAGTCTTTCCCGTAGACGTGTCCAAGGAAGAATTAGGATGGTCAGATAAACCTGTTGAGAGAATAACAAACTAATAAAAATGTCATAATGTTCAGTGAAAGCAAGTAAGACTTTCTGTGATGACCAAAATATAACAGGAAATAAATTAGACTCTAATACAATGACTCAAAAAAAGTTTGACCACAATAGTATTTTAAATCTTTCGCAACAATTTTTGGCAATAAAAATTCCAAAATTAAAGATATTGTAAGGACTGCTTAAACTTGTTCATTTTAAACATGCTTAAAATCTAGACTAAATTATGAAAACTGCCAATCCAATGACTCATTGTTAATGTTTTCTAATATTATATTCTGAAAACAAAGGCCTGATTGTTTGTACTTTTGTCAAATGAAACATTTAAGACTAATGAGAATAAATTAAATTATACTTTAACAAAATTTGGATCACATTTATTATGCCTGGAAATACTCGTACCAACTACAATCTAGTTTGAATTCCACAAATCCATTACATCAGGACACTTCTATAGATAAAATAATTCAAGATAGTATATAAATAACACTTAAAGGAAAATAAAGATAGAAAATGTTATAACATACTTAAAATTAAAACAAAATACATTTTATGAAGGAAATATTTCAGAATATTAACCTCTAAAAACATCCAAAAGATTTTACTTGCAATGTACGGCTTTACCCAAGTAACAATGCACTTACCATTGCAAATATTACAGATGAAATAAACCAAAACAACATTCCACCATGTGCAAAGAGATGATAGTCCTTTTCTCTGATGTGTGCAGATGACGAATGCCTTGAGAGGTGGTCACTCTGTGTAGATAGAAGAACTCCAACAGGGTCTTCAGGAGGCTTTGAAGACATCTCCAAAGCAGAACTAACCTCTAAAGATCCTTGAGCCACAGAGAATGCCAGGGACAAGAAGCATGTTGCACAAAGAACATGCCGAACACTACTTCCACTTTCAAGGTGACCTAAAAAATGAAGAACAAGATATTTTCTTTGTACTAAATCTAAAAAGCTTTAACAACTTTTTAAACTAAAATCCAGTAGTTTTCTACTAGATAAGCAATATAATTAAAAAACTCATAAGAATTTAGAAAGAAAAAATATTGAATCCTACAAATACATGATATAGCTTTTAAGAATGAAAGAATTTGAAGTATTTCTTAACAAATTGTAATTCCATTCATGTAATCCATACAATAATATTCAAATATCGTAACTAATGCTTGAATAGCATTGATTATAATGAATTATTTTGATAGAAAGAACATCTAACTTACGGAATGTAATTTTAACAGGACATATTAAGCACACAAATACATTATATACTAGATAGATTTTCAACATCAGGAATAAAGTTAAATTGAGTAATATTATTCAAGAGCACAAATTCAAAACTTTTAACCAGAGAGACTTCAATGCTCATTAGACTTAAAAAATAACTTAACAATAATAATATTTGACTTGATATACTCTGATATCATAAGAATTCTTTTGGTTGGGAAAAATTTTAATGATGAGCATACAATGTTAAACTACTGAAGCACATCAAAAATTACCAAATGCTAATCCAAAGCATAAGACACTCATTTCAGTGGCAAGCAATAGGAACCTCACAGTAACCCAGAGCACCTTATCACCAGCAGCAGCCCATTCACCGCTGACTCCCATTGAAACTATACACCTTGCCACGCTCATTACACTACAAATGCAAACCTAAGAGAGATGACAATATTAAAATTAATCCTCATTATCATCCAAATATTTTCAATTTAAATAAAATCTGATCTTAACTCTTACACAATAATAAAAATTGGTTTCTTAAAAAATAACACAAAAATACGCTCTATCACAATAAATAAATATCTTATAGCTGTATTTTTTCTTGGACAAGTAGTACTTGATGAAGATAAAAAATACTAAGATTTTAGAGTCAATGAAGAATAATCAAAGATTTATATCAAAGGATGATTTTCATCTGATAACATTTCTATTATCTAACTAACAGTCTACATGAATGAGAAAATGAGAATACATCTGAATGTTTTTTGACATCCTCAAAGCCAAATAAGATACCATTATTATTATTATAAGATTATTACTTTCACATCTGGAGAGATTCCTCACAAAAGAAAATGCTACTGTAATGACCTCACATATTGAACTACTATTATTTAGTCACATTAATAAAAGTAAAATCTCCTTGTGAAATTAATATATGCTTATTTTCATTCGTTAACAATAAATTATTTTGTCTTAATAATATACATTTTCACTGAGAATAGATACCAAATTTATAATTTAATGAGTATTAGAACCATCAAAGTAGGGAATTAAAAATGACCTTGGATCGACTTTACATTTGCTGTTTTATTCATCACATATATATATAATTAGGGTATTATGAATAAAATGATAACTATACCAATATATAAAATGTGAGGAAGACTGGACTGGTTGTGGCTCGGAGTTTGAGGCGGGCTCGATTGAATCTGGCAGCCAGTAACAACAAGAATAGAACATTTGGAATAAAGATGATGAGATCCCATGCTCTTACTCTGCAATATAAAGGAAATAACTTTATAGAAATACAAGTTTAAAACCAAGGGAATTCTTTGAAACCAACCGTTATAGATCAGATGAACGTAAACAGAAACATTAAACAATAAGACGCAAAGAATGCAAAAGTTAATAAAAAAAACATTTTAATAGGGTCGATGACAAATTGGTTTTACCTAGAGTTTCCCAGTTCAAGATAAAGGATCCACTGACAAAAGTGATCATCATACATGGAAGCTGAGGGGTCCGTTGTATTTTGTTCATCTGGATAGATAGTTGTGGGCCAAGGAGAAACAGAGGATGACAAAACAGTCTCAGCCATACCGAGCATGCAGAAAATGTACGCTGCTAATAGCAACGGTCCACCTGACCGAGCTTCGAGACAAAATTTGAACAAGAAACACCAGCATCACTTTAAGGGGAAAGTCCTGAGGTTACTTGGAGCAGCCTTCAATAAGAAGGGCCTGCGCTGCAAGGAAAAACCAACAATCAGTCTAGAGTGATACAGATGTCGTAAGATACTAATGTAAACGAGCAAGACTGAGTTAAAAATATGGTAATTTTAGGTATGAATTAATGTTGAATAAAGATAACAGACTCTGTTACCACTCACAACACGAACAAGTGACAATAGGTCAAGGTCTGCTGCAAAAACAGAACGCTGGTAGCTGCGAAAATCTGATATCCCGTCACGGGATAATGAGTCATACAAGATAAGCGTATTTGTTCCAATGTTCACGGAGGCAAGTTTTCTACGCAGAATTCTTTATGATAATACTGGGTTTATTTCAAATTTAAGCGAAATTGAGGGAGAAGTGTCAATAAAACTAAATGACATTCACTTCCGCAAATATGAAGGTCTTAACATATTAATGACAATAATGGAAGACACAATGAATTAAGAAATAAAAATGGAAGAAATTACACTATATTAATAGGTTGTATTTATGATAGAAGAGGCTATAATGAGAATACCTCCAATTAACTGCGTTGTGCTAGAATTTATTACGAGCTTATTTTCCTTACGCTCTTCAATATGCGTAGGGTATCAGTTTCAACAACGACATCTGAAATCACACGCATATACTAATTGCACATAGAGATTGGCAACAGTGAGATGGTGGCGGCACTCACAGGGAATCCTGGGAATCGAAACATGAGGTAACCCACAACCAAAGACCAATCGACATTCTCTTCCTCAGATCACGCTGGACGCTGTTGGGTCAAGTTCGCCAACATCTGAGGACGTTCCGTTTAGACTGCTGAACCTCAGAGAATGAGTTCACCTGAAAACAAAACCGAAGAAGAAAATGTAAGTATCTCTGAAAAACTGATTCTGTATCTTAAAGATTCTGTTGCTCCTAAAATCTAAAACGCAGTACTTGATGCTATGTATTCATGTGCCGAGCGAAGAAACTAGTAATCGATGAATGTTATATTTTTTAATTTATATAGCAGAAAGAAAAGATGGAGGGAAACAACAACGATGAAAACAGTAATAATGATGAAGATAGAAGCGAAGCAGTGTCATTTCGAAAGTTATTCATTGGAGGGTTAGATTATAAAACCACCGAAGAAACCCTGAAAAGACACTTTGAGAAATGGGGAAAAATTGTTGATGTTGTAGTAATGAAGGATCCAATTACGAAACGGTAATTATTCTCAATATCAGTTGTTACATAGTAAGGTTATCTTGAAGCCGGCTTTGACGAAGAAAATGGCGTCAGGGAAGCGTTGCTTCATTTCAAAATGGCGGTCTGTTCAATATCAGCTTGTGGAGCTGAAACGTTGTCTAATTTTCTAGAAAAGAACCTCATGGCTTGTGAGAGGTTTAAGAGTTAATTTTATTACCATGCAACATATTTCTTGTTCTTAGAATGCAAGAAAATTAATTTTTCTAAGATATTGATCTAATTTTTAGTTTTTTTAGCAATTTGAAGTTGAAAGAAAGATAGTAATTGATAATTATCTCGTTATGTTCTTTCAGTTCTCGAGGATTTGGGTTTATCACATACTCTAGAGCCTACATGGTCGACGACTGCCAGGCCGCTAGACCTCATAAGGTGGACGGACGCGAAGTGGAACCGAAGCGGGCCGTTCCCAGAGAGGTAGGCATACATTGATTACGCGCCTTGGGCCTTTGTATAAATTCTATAGTAGTATCACAAATTATTCGATTTATATTTTTTAAAGGATATGGGATTACCTGAAGCCAGTCTTACGGTTAGAAAACTTTTCGTCGGAGGTCTGAGCGACGACCTGGAGGAGAATGATCTTAGGAAATATTTCTCAGATTTCGGAAAGGTAACGTCCATACACGTCATGGTGGCTAAAGAGACTGGAAAGAAGAGGGGCTTCGCCTTCGTTGAGTTCAGTGATCATGATGCAGTGGATAAAGTAGTTCGTAAGTACTCAGTGCATCACTATTCTTTTAGCCATATCAAAACTTTATATTGTAAATATTAAGCTATATCAAGAAATGTGTAATCCTCAATATCTACATTTTAATTTTCAGTAAGTAAGAATCATGTTATCGGTGGACGTAGGGTAAACGTGAGGAAGGCTCTCAGTCGTGCCGATATGGTTTCCCTACAACAAACGGGTAGAATTCCTGGCATGGGAGGTAGGGAACGGGAGCGTGAGGGTAGGGGACCAATGTATGGGGGAGGAAGGGACCGTGAATTAGGTAGCCCTCGTGAGAGGGACTTCGGTCCTAGGGACAGGGATCGCGATTATGGTGGGCCAAGGGACAGAGATTACGTGCCTAGGGATAGGGACTTTGGCGGTATCAGAGATAGAGATTTCGGCGGTCCTAGAGAAAGGGAGAGAGAGTTCGGTGGTGGACCCAGAGAGAGGGACTACTCACGCGACAGGGACTTCGGTGGCCACAGAGATTACGGTGGACCCCGCGATAGAGAATTCGGTGGAGCACGAGATAGGGAGCGCGAATTCGGTGGACCTAGGGATAGAGATTTTGGAGCCCCGAGGGACAGAGAGCGCGACTATGAACGTGGTCCTGCTAGTCGCGACATAGGTGGTCCCGGTGGAAGGTTCGGTGGTGGCTATGGGGGTAGGGATGGTCCTTACAGAGGAGATTCATATCGAGATGGAGGTCGCGACGATTTCCGTGGTCCAGCCAACGACACTTTCAGGGGTGGAGATTCGTTTGGTACAAACGACAATTTCAGAGGGGGCGACTCATTTTCTAGAGGTGGGGACTCCTTCCGTGGGGATGGGTTCAGAGGTGGCATGGACGGAGAATGGGGCGAAGGCGGCCGTGGTGGCCCTACCGGAGGAGCTGGAGGATCATCTTGGAGAGGTGAGTGCTGTTTTTTTGTCCGTAAATAATCTTCCCACATTTGCCCAGCTATGCTTAAGTATAGGGCCCTGATGTTAAATCTTTTTGTTAAGCACCTCTGGTATCACTACTCATTTTGGTTTTCATCCAAAAATGTGGTTATTGATGCTTCAAAGTTAAATAAACTGTAATTACAAATCAATGTGGTTTATATTGCATGGTAACTATTTTGTATTTCTCATTTAAAATCTATTTAAATATATGTGCATTAACCTTTACTCTTAGGTCACAATATAATCGAATTACTGTTATTTTTCTTCTTTTGCATCATAAGCATTATATGGTATCCAAAAACATTTTTGGTCATTTTAGATATAGTATCACTAGCAGTTTAAGGAAATTTATTAATTATTCTTTTTAATTTCATTTTTAGGTGGTAATAATTGGGGAGGAGATAGAATTGGAGGAGGACCTGGTGGCAGTTACCAACAGAATTATGGAGGTGGACCAATTAAAAGTTCAGTTGCTCCAGGAGCACGCACAACTCCTTATGGAGGTAATTTTATGGAAATGGATATTAAGAATAGAATTTTTAAGTTTAAATTTCTAACTTCATCTGAAATTGCTTTTTGATGAGGTATATGCTTTTATGAAAGTTTTGATCTTTAACTAAGATCTCACACCTGCTATTGTAGGTAGTGGCGGTGGTGGCTATGGAGGTTCTCGCACTTTTGGTAGTGCTCGTCGTTACTGAGAATATTTTGTTTCCTCCCATTGTGGTATTTTCAGGTATAGTATACCCATAGATATTTTTGCTGTTCTAGAAAATTGCATAGCTAATTAAACCGAATTACCTTTTTATTAAATGAGGTGGGCTCTTGAGTCATGAAGTTCATGCCTTCAAACTTGTTCTTAATTTTTGTTATTGTTTGCAATCCAGAATAAGTAGCATCATGTAGTTAATATGTAATTCAGATTCAATTGGTAATGTTTACATTAGCTGTAATTTTCTAATTTTAAGCTTTAAGTCTTAAGAAGCGAGTTCCAGTTGTTATAACAGCCGTTTCTCTCTTGTTTCATTTATGTTAAATAATATCCTTTCATTTCCACTACCTCATAAGTATCCTTTAACAGTTTTAATTTGACAATATTGTGGAGTCACTATTAACCCTTTGCACTCTAGCTGCCAGGGTGCTGGCTTGGACCGTGCTGCTATTCTGCTGTAGTATTTATATATAATATATTTATACTTGATCTCCATATTTCATAAATGCAATAAGATATTTTATTGGAAGTACTCTGGTTAGCAAGGTTTTACTGAAATCATAGCCAAATTTTAGCTCAATTTAGTTAACCTCAGAGTAGTATTTGGGTCTGTCTCCTTCCAATGTAATCTGACTAAATGGGAAGCTTCATGTGATTCTAAACGGAGGTAGATTGAAAATTTTGTATGGTATATATCTTGAAATACCATGAATGCATATTGGATTTTTTTACAGGACATCACACCTAATCTAATTGCAGCATTATATTTATCGTAGTTTGTTGTTTTCAACTAAGAAATGAATAATCTGGTTAAAATTTAAGATTTGCTTAAGTTTATTGGTTTATAAAATTCTTTAAAGTACCTGTAAAGTGTTTTCCGATTTTGGCCAAAATAAACTAGTTGCTGGCTCGTGCAAGAGAAAAAGGCCTCGAGTGCAAAGGGTTAATATTAAAGAAATTTATTATTTTCTGGCTTTGGTTAAGATTTTCAACAAACTGGTTGGTTCTCCTTATCTAAATGATCTTATAGCCATAGATTTCTTGGTAATTAATCATGATGATGTCCGTGACTTCATTTATTATGAAATGAACTTCTGGATTGGTAAGCTAAGGATCAAGTAACAGGAGTGATATCTGTGTTAATGACACTTATGAAGTTCAATTTACCTCCTGCAAATTTAAGATAGAGAAGATAGTGTTCAGTTATATACAAACATAATCTTCTCCATGAATTTTTTTACATTCTATGTCCAGTATTACTATTATTTGTAAAATGTGTTGGTATTTTCTAAACTTTTGTTCAGCTGTATTGTAAATGTATCCTTGAACTTATTACTCGAAATTTTGGTTTTTCAATTTAGCAGTTGGTAAATTAATATTTCTTTTGATCAAGTTTTCTAATCTTGGTGCCAGTTATTAATTGGTCTGTGGTTTAAGTGATTTTTTTTAATTTGCAGCAATTGATTTTAATGTGTGCTCATATATATTCTAAATAATTGTGTTGCAATTTTTAATTTAAAAGTAGCTTACTTCAGTTAAGTTTTTGACAGTTCCTATAGAATATATCTTTATCAGTCAAATAGTTATTCATGTTTTTCAGTTGCTAGGTTGGAAGGTTGTGTGCCATTTCTTTTATTGACATACAAGAAATGTATCTCAAATCTTAGGCATTTGCTTTTTAATAATTCTGTCACAGTAAGGTAGTGAAGAAACCAGTATAGCTTTACAGTTTTTGTCAATGAAATTTTAAGAAGTTGTTTTATATAGCTGGAACTGAAATTTCAGATTTTGGGGTTTTAAGTTTCTTATATTCAGTTGTCAGAACATAAATCTTGCATTAGGCCTTCTTTGCAACTGCTTAGAGATAGTTGTTAATGAGTAGGCAGCTACTGGCCTATGTCAAGCTGGCCACAGTGTTAAACTGACCTGCTCTTCAAGTGAAGATGCTCTCAGTTGAGCTGTCCATAAGGGTCTAATAAGGTCGAGCTGCCATTTAAATGGCTCGTAAGGCCAGGAGAGAGATGTAGAAATACCAGCTTGGTAGCCTTCTGCATCTTCGAAATTTGTTTTACAGTATCTTGGACGGATGTGAGGGAGTCACATGATAATGATGAAGAGTGGAGGTCTATGAGAAGAGGATGTGCAGTGGTGAGGTGAGCAGGAGGAGAGATAAGGTGTAAGATGATCCAGTGAGGAGGATCGTCCAGCTCACATGTTCTCTGGAAGCAGCACGGAGGAGACTCAATTTTAGTGTTTTTTGTGTCTAGTGAGCAGCTGGCTCCATCAAGTGTAGATGAACCCTGCCTTAGAAATGGATTGGGGAACTTGAATGAGATGTGCTTTTTCATTGGTTTTTCTCATTTCTGAAATGGTCAGTGACATGTTCATCAAATTTTGACTAAGCACCAAATAAATGTGTTCCATACAGTCATCATTCTGATTTATTTAGTTAAGAGGTTGAGAAAGAGATAGTTACTGTCTACTAGGGATCTATATCTTGGTCATGCTTCTGAGAATTCACCATCACTTAGTATTAATGCAATGGCCATAAGTTAGTAATCAAATGTCTGTTGAACGTTATATAGAAAATTCGATGTATGACATGAGCTAATTTCAAGATATATCATTACATTAAGGATTTACCTTTTACAATTGTATCTTAGTATTTCATTTGAGATTGTCTTTGAAGACTTACAGCTAATCTTAGTCATTCTCAAGGTAATATGGAAAAGATAGCTCGGTTATTAAGTGTATCTGAAGATTTTTTCCTGCCATTTGAGCATTTCATATTAATGATGGTGAACAAGTGTAAACTGAGAAAGTTGAAAGTTTAGGTTTTTATGTAAAATGTGTATTGTCTGTTAAGGGTAATTGTGCCAAAAGGGTGCAGGTAGCTGGAGATTCATCTTGCTGTATTTCCCAGAAGACAAAAATATGAAGGTGAGTGGAATGAATGTATCAAACACAAGCTTCAGTTTGATAGGAAAATTATAATGTACTTAGAACTTGTTTGGTGCATTTCATCTCAAACTTCATCAAAGGTAGTTATGGGTTAAGTTACAGATTTGTGATAGTTCAGCATTTATTAGCTGAGTAGCATGCAGGGGCTCATATGCCTCAGTATTACTGACAAATATGTATGCTAAATCTACGTTACTGCATATAATGAATATAAATATTGCTCCATGATTCAATGAATTATATCTTGGAACCACTTCTTCAGAACAGAAGATCATCATTTAATAGAGCTGCTTAAGTATGCTTTCAGGGTTTACTATTCATGGTACTTGGTGACCAACATTTTGTTCTATTTTAAAGTTTCTTTTGGTGTGATTGTAAAGATAATCTACTCATTGCATAGTAGCTTTTTTCATTGAAATGGTAGATGGGGTAAGCTAAGCTACTTTTATTATGGGAATTTGAAAGGATTTATTCTTCAGCAAGTTCAATTATTAACCTTTTTTATTGCTTTCTACCATTAAAAATATCACTTCCCTAGTTACCTGTGACACTTTATTCTAGGGATTGTAATAATAAAATTAATACTTATTATGGGCTAGAGTAGGAATAAGTGCTGTGGAATCTAATCTTTTATATATTAGAGAGCATAGCTATGCGGGTTATATCTAAGTTTTAGATGGCTATTCTGATTCATTGTTCAATTCTGAATTCCACTAAAATTATTATAGTATTTCTTACTAAAATTAGATTTGTTAAGATTCAAATAAGATTTTATTTAGACAGGAAGTATTTGAAATAGGTTACATAAGTATTTGTATTGGAATTTTTTCCTTCATGGGGAAATGAATAATGAAAGAGGAAGTGTTCTACTAAATATGAGTAATAGTTTGGATTGCTGTAGTTAGTTCATGTACCACAATTTCATCTATTTTTGAAATTTATTTCAATGTTCATCATTAAATCTTGCAAATATTGTTTCTTGAACTGCTTCTGAAATTTTTAGTTAAGGATTTGTTTGTTTCTACTGTTAGTAGGTAATTGGGAGTTCTCATCATTAGTGAGAAGTTTCACTGAGATATCAGAACCCATTTTCTACTTTTCAAGTTTGAAAGTCTCATGGTCATTAGTGAATAAGTAATTGTCAGTAGTAATATGTCATCTCCAAGTCTAATGTATGATATATAGAATATGGAAATCTTGCTTCACGGAATTGGTAAAAATTGACTAAATATCATTGATAATTTCTCTCCTAAAGTCTCAAAACTTGATAGCAAGGAAATTTTATTGCAAAGTATTTTGAATTTGCATATAGTAGATGTGATTATTGTAATCAACCATGTTTTCGAAATGTATGATGGAGCTATATTTGTTGTATCAAGAGTATGAAAGTCGAATGGAGTGATTATGCTTACTGAAGTAACTAGAGATAGACTCCCTGGAAGCGAAACTATGTTGAGATCTTCAATTATATGGAGAGCCAGGATTTAAGATTTGCAGTGGGTGCCAGAAGATATGGGATTCAACTGGGAAGACAGCTGAAACCTTCGTGTACTTGGTGAGTGCAGGGAATTGAGTAGGCTAAGTAAGGTAAATAATTGAGGTAGAAGCTTTTGCCTTATATTAACAGTGAAAACTATTTACATGCCAATACTATTGGTCAAAATTTGTGATCCCTTAGAAACAATTATTTCAATGCCAGGTGATCGATTCAGGTATTTCCTCACACATAGGTTATAGTTCATTGATCATTCAGTTAATTTGAGCCTCTTTCAGAGCTTTCATGCTAATTTCTTTATTTCATATGAGATAGGTACCAAAATTTTGTTGCGATTGTCAATTGTAATTCTGATTGACAATGCATTTTCCATCTAAATTTACATAAATTTTGGTTAAAGATTGTAGTCTAGTTCTCAGTTAATCTTCTGGCTAGAGATGAAAATCAGAATGTAGAAGTTTGGTGGAGCATCTGTAGTTATCATTTAATAAACTTTTTATATTTTTGAGGTATTTTTAGAAGGAATGCCTTTCGCATCTCATTTGTATGAAATTTTGCAGCAATCTAATATGAAAATAGAGTGAAGTCCAGCTATTTTGGCATTATTTTAGTAATTTACTGAAGAAAACACTAATTTGCTCAATAAGAGTATGAAATCTGATGTAGTATTGCAGACAGACAGCTTAAAACTTACATACAGCAGCAATGGTGAATTGCAATCTTCCTTTTATAAATGATCATATCAGTGATACTGATTGAGAGTAATTGTTTGTTCCGGTTTTATCATAGTATGACCTTTTATGGTTAAAGGGAAAATAAATTGAAATATTAGAAGTTCGATAAATTTCTTGTATAAATTACATAAATTGGTAGAGTTACTTCCAACTCTAGAAGTATTTTCTTGTATCTATATTTAAATTTAATGTTTATGCAATCTAAATTTCATTCGTTTGTAAATCAATTGTGATAGTACAACAAATTTGGCATACCAAAATATCCTGTGCCCACTCCCTTCTTATATAGCTCTTTTAATGCCAGGTAACCAGATTAATGGTAGGCACTTAATGTTGGTTGTAGGGTAATGTGTTTGTTAATCTTCCTAATGATTCTCTTGGGACCTCTAGCTTGCCCCTTTTATTTGCCATTAATGCATGCTTAAGTAGAGTACTGAGAATTTACTTGGAAAGAGTTGGAATTCAAAAGATAAGATAATATTAGAAAATGATTCTCAAGCTAAGAAAGGTTGTTCATGCAGTTCCATGTAGCTGCAGCTGTGATTTAAGCCCTTTCTTGGCAGAAGTTAGCGAGTGCTTGATATTAAACTGGCTAGGTTGATATTGAATATTTTATTTAATCAAGTTAAACTTCATTTTGAAGTGCATTGATTTTATCAATTGTGATCATGAAAATATAAACCTTAACAACTAAGATATAGATTAGTATGCTACTTCCATGGTATCTCATGTTATATTAGCATTATAGATGCATCTCATTTGTAGTATACTGACCTTAAATATTTCAGAGGTTACTAAAATTATTATTTATGATATTAAATGGGTAGCATGTATGAAAGAGTTTGTTGCCTTCCTTTTGTCATTAAGAGTTATTTCTTGTAAAGCAGAAAATATAAGATTGCGAGTTAACAATTTCTCATGTTGTTCATTGTACTCTTAAGTATCATCACTTGATGTTGCATAATACTATGTAAATAAGATACAGAACCTTATTCATAAATCCCATTTACTTTCAATGTTTGTTCAGTAAATTCTAAAAGATTTCCTAACTTGTACATTTTGACCAACCTGATCCAGAGATCTTTATGGTTATAATTAGAATTTTTTATCCGGGGTTTCTTTTTATATGGCTCTTATGGCAGTTTGCAGACTGTTAGTGCAGCATATAGGCTTGCTTTAACTATATTTTAACGTTTTATTTATAATTGACTAATTATTTATCTAAAGTTCATATTTTACTATTATTGGTAGTTAGTTCACTTAAATTGTCAGAGTAGATATCTTACTACTTGGTTTGGAATAATTTCAGAATTCTATTTTCTTTAACATTCATTTCTATTGAAAGACAAAAATTTGGAGAAACTTACTAGCATTTATATTTCAGGCCTTCAAGCATTCCTTGTCAAGACCAGAGCAAAATGATTCTCAGGTAATGTTCTTAAATTTCCTGATCAACATAATGTTTGTTTATCATTACCATGATGTTGCCTTAGGACACCTTTGATTATGCATGAAAATCAGTCAGATACTGAAGCCTCATTATTTGAGAGATAAATAATAGCATTCAGAACCTCTTACTAAATTATGAATCATCTCACAGGTACAAGCTGCTTTGAGACTAGTACCGCGAGGTACTCTGCTTCCAGATGAAAACTCAGAAGGGAGTTCAACTCAGCCAATGATCAAAATCAACGTAATTGGTAAGCACCTTTTCCCTTCTTTTTAAGCATAAATAATTTATCTCACATGATGTTGCCTTAGGACACCTTTGATTATCCATGAAAATTGTCAGATACTGAATTCTCCTACTTATTTGCTAGAGCGTAGTGTTAATAGACTCCCAATACTAAATTAAAAATTTTATTCTTACAGGTATAAGAAGTTCAACTTTTTGTATGTAAATACTGTTGTATGTTGGAATGTCCATTGCAGGAGAGCCTGTTCATTGATGCCATTAGGTGTGTATTGATTTAATGAAGATCTCTCACATGTACTATGATTCTCTGCCTTTTTTCTGTAATGAAGTGGAAACTTAAGCCAATGAACATTTAATTCTTCATCTCATTTCCATCTTACTTTCTATAAAAGTATGTGATGTTGCCTTAGGACACCTTTGATTGTTAATGAAAATTTGTCGGAAACTGATTCCTCATACTTTTTTTCATAAATGCTACTAGTTGAAACCTATTACTAAATTATAAAATTTATTCTTGCAGGTATTAGCAGTAAACAAAAATATGCAACTGTCAGTGCATTCTTATGCTGAAGTGAGCAAGAATGGAGCGACTATTCAGTTCAGATACGGCATTGGGTATGTAGTGGCGTAAATCATGTAAATGGTATTTAGAATGCAATGATAATTTACTTGACTATGCTTAGTTTTCTTTTTCTTTATTTAATTCTAAAAGAAACTTAAACCAATAAACATTGCGTCCTTTATCTCTAAATTCCATCTTGGTTTTAATACAAGATAATGATGTTGCCTTAGGACACCTTTGAGCATTAATGAAAATATTTCTGAAACTGAATCTTTTTTATCTAATGCTGTAATAATAATAGTGCTAATTGAAACTCTTGGTGAATTACAAATTATATTCTCACAGATGCTGCTGTGTATGAAAAGCGCCTGGGATATCTTGCTTCAATGTGAAAAGTCCTCCAGAAATAAGAGTTGACAGGTAATGTCTCTTTCCATTATATCACATAATTAATTACTTAAAAGGATGTTGCCTTAGGACACCTTTGATTTTGTATGAAAATAATTATCTAATACTGATTGCTTATTTGATTAATAATTTATTTTTTATTACCTCTTGTCATTCTTAATTTTTCATCACTTTTACAGGTCCTCTAACGAGTATACTAAAATCATTCAGTTGGCTTGCAGAATTATCATCTTATGTACATCACCTTTTCAAATAAGGTATGAATAAAATATGTTCAATATAATTTTAAAGTTATGATGTTGCCCTTAGGACACCTTTGAGTTTACATGAAATAAATTCTAGTTACTGATAATGAGTTAATTCACCTTCTTTTTAATCACCTTTTCTGATGTAATTTCTAACATAATTTTTGTTTGCAGGAGTAGGGGTGCAACATTTGAAAAAGTTGCCATTTATGGCTAAGCTTGGGGAATAGTAGCTTTAATGATACTGGTAAGCAGTAGTAAGTATTCATGTGTTAATATGGAATCAAAAAGATCCTCTGAGTTGAAATTTGATATCTTTTGCATAAAGTTCGTGAATTCCTTTTTAGAAGTCTATTCTTAAATTTTGTATTTTCACTTCTCTTTATTTACACTTGTTTTTTATCACACAATCTTGTTAAACTCAATCAGGAAGATAGCCCAGATGAATAACTATACTCATTTACTTTATAGCCTTTGACGTTCCTTCAAATTGAAAAGCAATATCAAAAATGAGTAGTTCAGACTGAGTTTGAAATTGTATATTGTAATTCCTTCTTATGCCCCTTCATTAGGTAATGAGTTATGAGAAGTTAAAATGCCTGAACACAAGGATCTGTATCCATATTTCTTTGCATACTTGATAATAGTCTTTGAAATTCTTAACTTATATCATTACTAGTTATATCAATGTATTTCATATATTTGTAAAGAGTGAATAAATAAATGTGATTTCTGTATACAATTTATTGAATGCTTTATTGTGGATTGGTATTTTTTAACATACAAAAATGTTGTGATACCTCTATTAATGGCTACCTGAGTTTTTTCCTCTTGTAGACATTTCAAAATTCCTTCATCTTAAGACAAATTGGAAACGAATCATTAATTGGTCATAATATTACAAGTGGATATTAGTTTCTGAACTGGAACTTAAATGAAATTACTTAAGTAATGTACTTAAGAGTGCTAATTGCATTTGTTTTTTATACTAAAATCTATCATATGGCCTTGGTTTTAGACTGTCAGAGTATGAGAGGAGCATCTGATACTTCTTGAAATAGCATTAGAAAAGGCTCTAGCTTGTCTGTTCATACCGATGATTAATTCATGTCTAGATATAATCTGTTGATATTATAAGGGATTGAATGGCAATAAGTTCTTTGTAATGCAGGAAATTACCTGTTAATTCATTGGCAAATTCATGATAGAACATGTTTGATGGTAATATTACCATGCAACTCAATATATTTAAATGTTTTGTACTGTCAATGAAGATACCTTTAAATATGCTCACATACAAATGTGATGAAATAAAAAAAACGAAATTTTATTTTATATTTATCTATATATATTTTTATGAAGATATTTATTAACTTAAGGTACACATTTGATTCCTTCATCCAACGTAATACATGTCTGATTTCATTTACGTATTGACAATATCTTATTTGTCGCAATTTTGAAGTACATCTTATAAAGCAAGAGTTGTGTGCTCTTAATTTCTCTACATGCATGGGATACGTAATAAAACCACTATTGGCCGCCCGATTTGTTAGTTAAACAATTTGGTGAATAATGCTGTAGTAGTATGTTATCGAGCTCCGCCGTAAGCTACTCGTAGAATAAACCATATCGTATGAGATATGTCAGAAGATCTGAGAAATGAAGTATTTCTCATACCAGCAAGTGATAGATTCTAAGATAAAATCGAACGCAAGATGAAAATTTTCGCATAATCCTTGCAAAGTAGCAATAAGACTTGTCAGACACTGGGCCAAGGTTGAGAAGAGGTTTGTGATCATACAAACAGAAAACTAACATCTGGTTTACCTACTACGACTGCGAGGGGCTGTGCGAATTTATATCTGCGGTTTATATTCAAGTTTATTTTAAAGTGTAGAAATCCGTGTCATCAGCATTCGAGCGGCCGAAATTAATGAAAGATGAATGTTCAGTCGTTATGATGAACTACTTTAACTGTCCATGGAATTTCACTGATATGGCTCTCAGATTACCTTTCATTAATTTATCGTCTTATTACTAACAGATACATCGAAAATTTCTAACATGGCCATCGACAGTTTCGCCGGCCGGCTTTCAAAAAGTTCGCGTTGCGAGATCAACGAACTTTTTCACAATCGTTTCAATGTTGCCACCACGACAGACGCTAAAGGAAATTGAACTTCACTCGTAATTAAGGCATTTAACTCAATATAAGATATGCTATAAAAGGAAGAAATCATGGGTAAATGTTATCGGAATCAAACTGAGGAAGTTGCGGGTGCAAATATGTTTCATGTGAATTGAGACATTCTATAAATCCCATTAACTCATAGGCTTTCACAACAAAGCATATTATTGATTTTCAAGGAAATGAAAGATACAAAGTTTGCTCTCCTATATGAAATCCCAGTCGCATAGGTGCCCATTTCTTTGGATCAATAACTCTCATTTAAAAAATTTTGTGAAATAGTCTTAGAAATTTTATAGTAAAGATTTAATATGTTTAAATGATAACTTTTATTCCTCTAAGTTATCATCGGCATCAATTGTTTCTTTGTTTAATAAGTTATACTATTCACATGGATTAGAAACCTAGATATCGATTGCTGGATATTGTAAATTACTAATCTTACTGATGTTGAATTAAATTTATGTTTCTTTCATCTTAATGGCACCAATACCAATCATCAGCAGCATAAATCAGTTTATCAAAATTAAATTCGAAAGGAACTACATTAGGCAACGCCGCACCGGTAAAACCCTAGCGGCCTCATCGGCTTTAGACTCTCACCGGTGCTGCCACTCGCTTCCATCTACGCGATCGAGCGGGTTGTTCTTCGTTGCCTGCGCTCTGTTGTTGTAAAGCCGGTACAACTCAAGTTACTTTGTTATCCTTCACCTAGGCAAAATGAGTGAAAGAGCGGTGAGTATTAGAATATTACATTTTAATTGTATGAGCATGTTTGAAGCGTTTTGGGTCGCGATTTGGGTTTTACCTTAGTTCATGTTTATGCGTTGTATGTTGCTTTAGCGCATGTAGTATTATATTGTTTTGTTTTGAGAAATCACTCTATCTTAAACTCTCTTAGAGTGATGAAGATACCCGTGAAGGAGCTAACTCCCATGATGAGAAGCTTGTCGAACCCGAGCAGTTTAGGAAATTATTCATCGGCGGCTTGGATTATAGAACCACCGACGAATCCCTGAAACGTCACTTTGAACAGTGGGGAAAAATTGTCGATGTCGTTGTGATGAAAGACCCCAAAACTAAAAGGTAACTATCGTACAATTGCTCAAGGTATCTGAAAATGGCGTCTGTCGCCGTAGCGTATGATGACAAAATGGCGGAACTAAGTTTGGGGTGTGTTAGCTGATATAATTTTTTTTTTCATGACAAGATCAAGAGGTTTTGGATTTATAACGTACTCCCGTGCGCACATGGTTGACAGAGCTCAGGCTGCTCGTCCTCATAGAGTTGATGGTAGGGAAGTGGAGCCCAAAAGAGCCGTACCCAGGGAGGTAAGTCTTGTCAACTCTGTATGAGTCATCTGAGGAGAGCTGGAATCCAGTAAAATTCGCTTACTATTAATGTTTTTAAAATTAATTTGTCAGTGTTCTGCGATGAATTTTTCCAAGTAACAAAATTTCTTTAAATTTTAATGATATTATACGGTGTAGCTAATATTATTTTGTAATTTAAAATCGCACATTATTAAAATTTCACTTGTTAGTTATTATTATATATAGATCGTGTTACAAATAAACCTCGTGTTTACTTATTTTAACAATTATTTCACAGGACATTGGTCGACCGGAAGCAGGTGTAACAGTGAAAAAATTATTTGTTGGTGGACTGAAAGACGACATTGAAGAATCAGATTTAAAGAACTATTTCGTTGATTTCGGCAAAGTAACATCTATTAATATTGTAGTTAACAAAGAGACTGGGAAAAGGCGTGGATTTGCTTTTATTGAATTCGAAGATCATGACTCGGTAGACAAAGTAGTTTGTAAGTATATTATCGACCCTGCTTGTTTGTTAGCTTATTTTGTGATGTCACCTGTAACATGATGTATAACTGAAAATTTAATTATGTTGTAGTGAGTAAAAATCACGTAATTGGTGGACGACATGTTGATGTCAAGAAAGCCCTCAGCCGAGCCGAAATGGCTACCATTCAAGAAGGCGGCCGTCTTGGTGGAGGATCTCGTGACAGGGATCGTGAATACGGAGGGTCGCGCAGTTTCGGTGGAAGAGGGGGTAGTGGTGGCGGTGGGGGTAGCTATGCCGGTCGTGGGGGTAGCTACAGTGCTCGTGGTGGAGGTGGCGGCGGTGGTGGTTATGGAAGGGGAGATTCATACAGAGATGGTGATGTTGATGGAGAATGGGGAGGTGGCAGAGGAGGCGGCGGTGGCGGATCTGGATGGGGAGGTTAGTGTCTCATTCTCTTTTGATTGTTGCAGTACATAGAATTGTACAGAAAAATTTCATTAGATCCTATGTTGTGATGCCGGTTGCGTTTGTTATTTTCTGAAATTAACTGTTGATATTTTCTTTAATTTATAATGAATGTATTATATTCCCTTGGAGCATCCTAGCCCTAACTTTTACCTTAAAGTTTCATTTATACAATAATCAATCCTGATGTATGATAAAATTTATAATGTTAAAGTTTCCAATCTTGAAATTAATTTGCTGCAGGTGGTGAAAGGTTTCCTGCCTATCGTGGAGGTGGCCCAGTGAGAGGATCTTCTGGTAACTACAATGGAGACCCATGGGAGAGCAGTGGAGCTGGGTCAGGCTGGAGCTCTGGTGGAGGAGGTGGCAGTGGAAGCTGGGGTGGTGGTGGAGGAGCTAGTGAGTTCATTCTTTAGTTAATCATCTTATCTGACTTAAATTTACCTTTCTCAATGGAGGCACTAATTAAAAATGAATCTGCTGTGAATTTTAAACCATCCCCGTTGATTATGAAATCCTTGTTCATTGTTGATTTTATATTGATAACTATACATGATGGCAATTAATTCTGTTAAGTATTACTTCTATTAGGATCTTGGTAAGCTTTTGCCACCTCATTGCAATTAATGTTAAAGTTAAAAGAATCATGAAATCTTAAATAATTATTATTGATGTCTTAAAGGGAAAATGTAAGAGATCTTATTTTTTGTCATCATATTGGTGTAGAGAGGTTTATTGGAAAGAGGTATTCATTAGGTAATTATTAATTTGGTTATTATGCATTTTAATATTCATCGATTTTTTTTTGTTATTACAGGATCTAATTGGGATGACCATGAGGAGAGGGGAGGTGGTTACCAACAAAGCTATGGTGGAGGTCCAGTGAAGAATAGCTACAATTCCGGAGCGCGTGCAGCCCCTTACGGAGGTAGTTGTAATTTATCTGTAACCTTTTGGATATATATTATAATCATTTATAATTATTATAAACTTAACTGCCAACCTTTATAACAGTAGCATGTAACAGTTTTTAGAATCCTGCATACTTAGTGCTTCTTTATTTCAGGAGGATCTGGAGGTGGTTATGGAGGGCCTGGAGGTTATGGCGGAGGAAGGAGATACTAGAAATGACGGTGTCATTTCGAACTGCTCTCAGACAGGAAAATCAGGTGAGTGAGTAGTTACAGAGTGTCTTAAGAGATTTATATAATTTTCTTTGAGGATGTGATTGAATTTTGGAAAGAACAATTTCAGGCAGTGCTGAATTTAAAGTGTTGAGGGCCAAGTATATCTACACTAATTATATTTTTCCTCAATTTCTTAACTTGCCATATAGGTGTGTTTATAGGTCAGAGTGGGAAGGAAGGCAGGCAGGTTGGTTGCATTGGCTAGGCATGCAGGATAGGGACATCATCAGTGGTGGCAGCTCTCCACAGTGTCCCTACTTCTTCCCAGGCTAGCCAAAGGCGAGGCAGGTGGGGTGGGTTGTGGGAAAGACAAGCGCAGGGAAAAGAAAGGGCTTTGTTTGTGTCCCACTGAGCAACAACCGAGAGGCAGTAGCAAGAAGTGGGTTGGGCCAGGCAGGGACACGGAGGTCTGCACCAGGAAGTCTGGGGGCAGCATTTTTTTCTACACACAGTTTATATTTAAAGTACTACATTTACGTATATATAAAGTATATACACATGAGTGAATCTACATATATACCAAAATCTTAGTGTTTTGTAATGTTTCGGACGTGACGACTTGACCAATCACTGAATATAGCCTATGGCCATATAGGGTTATTAGTGTCAAAGACTGTTTTTTTTCGTAATTTTTACTGTAAGTCTGAATATGTATGCAAAGGTTATGCATTGGATGCGTATTTATGTATGTTTTCTATTGTTTATGATCGTGTTTGAACAGTGCAATGTTATGATCCGCCTGAGGCTAGAAGTGATTAAGAATCAATATGTGTATGTAGCCTACTGAATGTGATTAAAAAGATAAATAGGAAAGGTTTTATTCTATTTAATGTATTGAAATTCGTTAGTTTTATGGGGAGAGGAAGGAAGCTCATATTATGCTAAGCTCATGTTAATGTTGTTATGGAACTAGCGCCTAAATTTCACTTGGAGATGTACCGATGATCATTTGATTTTATGCGCTTCATTATTTATATTTTCATATTTAAATAAGAAGTTTAGTGGCAATTAAGGCAGACATGCTTCCTTGTTTAGCCCCATTACTTTTCCTGAAGTCCCTTTTGTGAAGGTGAAGCCGGACTTTATTGTAACTTGCTCATTTCAATTGTCGTCTATTTAAACTAGTGTCTCCAAGATTGAGTATTTAGAATATAGGTTTATTTAGATGTAACTCTCCTTTCTTTTGGAGTGGCATGGTTTTGTTATTGTTTAACTTCTTTAAAGGAAATACAAGTTTATGCACGATGATTGTCGTTGGTAGTCAAATGACTTCCTCTCTCAATGTATCTTCAGGGTTTGATTTCTAGGTATTTCAGGTGTTATATGTATTTATGGAACTCTCAGTGGCGAAAGGCAGGCAGTGCAGAAGTAGAAAGCCATGAAGAAATGCTTAAGGGATCTCAGCATTTATGGTAATGATTGTAAGTTTTATTGAACATTAGTAAACACAGTATGTTGGTCCATTAGAATGGATTTCAAAGTATTAAGGAAGGTGTCAATAACAGCCCTGGCGAGAGTAAGGCCATAACCTTATATCTAATGGAATGTCAGGCCTTAGCATACTCAAGGTAACGTGGTTGGAACTATTTTCTCAGATATTTTAGTCCAAAGTAGCATTGTAGACGTTAAGATAGGAACTTAAAAGATGCCCCCTTAGAGACATTTCGAAGTGTAATTAGGCAATACTAATAGGGTCTTTGGACATTCTTTCTTTGATGTTACTGAAGCTTTGATTGGTTTCTCAGTTCTTATATACTGAAACAGATGGGTTTTTACTCCTTCAGAATCGAAATTCATCTTCAAGAGCATTTTATAATGATGTGTATGCAAGGAGCTTCTCATTAGATATCTTGAACATAGCAAAGTTATTGTTGATAAAAGAATAAACAGAGGAAAAGTCCCCACTAGTGTTGCCAACCAAGAATCGCTCTGGGAGTTTGAGAAAGTGAAATTGTGCATTTCTATGTAATTTAAATATTTTAATTTTTCTCCAGTGGCTAACATTGAATGAAATTTGCTTAATGTTCTTTGGAAAATTCATTTGCTTTAATGATTTTAGTCTCAAATGATGGTTGTTTGTAATTCTTTGCTTTTTTTCAAATTACTTTTGCTGTAGCTATTTTGACAAGACAAATACAATAGCATCATTAGTTGTAAATGTCACTAACAGTGGGAATCTTTTGCTTTCATCTTAAGTGCTGGATAGTTGTTTGGCTTTTTATTTGATTTTCATTGTATGCATGATATTCTCTCATGCACATAATCATGATTTCAAAGCATTTATTTTTAAAGTAGCAAATTTGAGTAGAATAATTTATGAAGGGGATTTCTTTTGCTTGCCCTCACTTGTCAAAATAAACAGTAGGGTTAGTCCAAAGAACTCTTTTCTTTCGTATGTTTGTTTTCTTTTTTGTGCAGTGAAAAGCAGTAGCCTTGGAATGATTCATCATGGAAAGTATTGGTGGAGCTGGCCTTTTTTATGATGTGCTCATGTTGTATGAAGGTATGTTTGTTTGTGAATTAATCATATTGTTTTCATTTATAATAATATTAATATATTTTGGTAATTTAATTTTACAGTTCCAGACTTCATTTGCCATGATTTGGGATAATGGTTTGTATCACTACAAGAAAATGTAGTTCTTTGTTTTAATCGGCAGTTGTGCAAATGGACATTAGTGCCTGGATCAACTACTGATGCATCGAATTATATTACCTTCAAAAATAAAACATTTATGTACTTGTGAAATAAAAATTAAATTATTTTTTGAAACTTTTTTTCATCAATTTAAATAATACGCATCAACATTTAATCATCTATGAATTATTAATCTATTATTTTAGTATTGATTGAGTAATTATTTATTAATTCGGACTATCAGTCCCATGTATCCAATCCAAACGTTTCAATGGATGCTGGATTCCTTTTTTATTTGGAAGTTCCTTGATGATGCTTAGAGAATGAATAGCCAAATGTCTTTCCTGCATATCACCACGTAAGGAAGGAGAGAATTTCCATACACCTGGAGAGTGCACAATCCTTAAACAATGTTACATTAATTATCATATATCACACGTATAAGAATGAAAGATTGTGGATTTAATAATTTAGTATGAAAGTACACTACACCTTTCTTTCTTGCATAAAGAGTTAAACGGATAGCAGTAGGTTTTTTTAGAAGAGAAGTTTCAAAAAGCTTGATATATGCAGTATTACAAGATTCAGAAAATAAATGTGGAAGGAAGGATATGTAAATGAAGTTATGTTGCTAAATTGTTAGTCAATCTATATAGCCTTATTACTTTTCCTAGGAAGCCATTTAAAATGAATTGGTTCAAAGGAAGTTTTACAGCTAAGAAACAAAACTGCTGAATAACTGAAGCCTTCCCCCCTGCCAAATGCCGAAAGGCGGCTCACAGGGTAAATATGTAGATATAGAAGCCTTGAATTTATCACTAATATGGATAGTGGTCAGTTGAGCCAGAGAAATACTAGTAAAATTTTTATTTGGGGGATCAAGTTATATTAAATTATTATGAGGAGTATAAAGTGGTTTGCCCAACAATTTTCTGTAGATGAAATTCAAATAAATGGCATGAAATGAGTTATCAGACCATGCTTAATTGAGAATGATTGTGTTCTTTAACCAAAATAAAAAGTTTTCAATCACTTTCATTTACCTTTTAAATTACTAAATGAAGCAGAAGATTTACTTAACATCCACTTTCATTAATATTCATCAGATTTTAACTAACATGTAGATTTAAAATTCACCTTTGGTTTTATTATAGGAGAACATGAAATTATGTAATGTATCTCTATTGATTCTTTAATATTTTCTTTTAATACATACTAAAATAGAAGAAATCTTTCCTTACTTTTCCATACACAGTGTAACCCAGTTAAGATGTTTTCAGGATATCAAATATGATATGTATATACATATCTTCAATTCATTATAGAAATGTGAAAAAACTAACCACCATAATTTTTACAAAATACAATGATGAACCTTGGTAGTTTTTTAAAGGATTGAGCAATTTTATTTTGAGTCAAAGTTTCGTGCAATTTAAGTTTTTTGATATGAGTTACAAGGTAAGTAGTTGGGCTTATTGTTTATTCATTCTACACTTGTTTTAACCTTCAGTTTACATTTATTAGATTATAAACCTTAGCTGGATGAAATAAAGGAGCTGTAATAGAATCTGTTGCAATGAACTATATCCTCTATTGTTCCTTCATTTTGTATCTTCATGTAGAGGAATTACTCTTGATGCAATATTTCGTGTTATCCCTGAAGGACACTTGATTTTGAGCCAAAAGAAAATATTTACATGCAGTCAAAACATAATGGAATCAAAGGATTAGGAAATGAATGATAAAATTTACGAGTAAGTTATATCAAAAAGGAAGAAATATATTTAAGACAGTTTAGCCTCCTAAAATTTTGCAAAGTAGAACATGATAAAATGTTATTATTTATACTTAAATATTGTTTTTTTAATACTTACTGATATGAAGATGATTTCACCTTTTATTACACATCTTCAAATCCTTATAATATGTGAAAATTATCACCTCAGTAGTTACGAAGTATGATGACGAACCTTTCTTGAAGTGTTCAAAATGATTTGAGCAATTTTATTTTGAGGTGAAGTTTAGTGAAATTTAAAATTCAAAAACTTTTGATGTGGTCCTGAGTTTTGATGCTGGACCTAACACATTTTATATTGAAATTTAAATGGTTTATCTTTATTTGAATTATATATATATATGCAAAAATCAGGAATTGATCATTGAAGTTTGTTGCATTACAATCTCCTATAATTACGATTATTTCTCTATCCTTCATTTATATATTCAAGCAAAATATGCGTAAGTAATGATAACAAAATATATGGTAAATTTTTATAACTATTTTGCCCTAAAAGTATTTCATTGTAACCGTTCCATCTTGGAACTAAAGGGTTAGGAAATTAATGAGTTCTTATTATTGTTATTATTATTGCTTATTGTTTATTCATTCTACACTTGTTTTAACCTTCACTAACCAAGGCTTTCAGAAAAATAATGAAAATAGTCAGGTGGTTAAAAAAAGAAGCATAAAAGATATATTAATGATGATGAAATTTGAGATATCCAATCCATTCCCGCTCAAGAAGTAATAACAGCAAGCTATCACATGGAGAATGGAAAGCTGGATTATTAGCCAGTGTGTTGTTAGACATACACATGTATGGTAGAGACTGCTTCCATTTGAGCAAAATATTATTTAAAAATTACCTTAAACAAGGAGGGAAACTCCAAAGCCTGGAACCGAACAAGGATTATTCCTCAAGAACTAAACAGAAAGGGCTAATAATCAGTTGCACAAAAAAGGGTAAGATATGCAATTTGTTTGCATCAAAAGAAATAATAAAGAATTCAAACAAATAATGAGACAATTACTCTTAACAAAAGTAACAACATGAAAGATATTATAAGACTTATGTAGTCAAGAAAAGGAATAAAGCTTGGCAAGAGCACATTAGAAGAAAGGGAAATAAATTGAGGTCATAAATGTCTGTCATTGAATTGTATCAAAATATCTTCTGAACAAGTATTAGTAATACTAACTTTTAATTTTAGTTTTTAAAATCAGAAATACCGCTTCAGACAATGGAAGAGAGTAAAGTCAGGAATTCCTAGTAGGTAATAAATATACAACATCTTGGTGAATCCAAGGTTGTTCAAGTGGCATGAAGACTTATAGGTATGGATATCAATAGTTATGAATAGGATACCCATGAAGTAAGACATGAGTTAGACCAAGAAGAAAATAATAGGGAAGGTGGAGAGGAAGTACTTGAGGGTATATTGGCAAATGGAGTTCTAGAACAGTAGTAATCAGAGTGCTTGGAAAGACCCACATCTCGAGTGATATTAAACCTAGCTGATTGTGAAAAATTTACTGAGTAAAACTATCTAGAAATTTTCTTTTGACTAACCATGTAATTAATATACATAAAAACTGCCCATTGGTAATACTTAAAAATCCAATTGTACGTTTAATAGCTTTTTTCTTTATGAAAGTAATACGCTATATACACCCATTCAAAAATCTGATATGAGGTGAGAAAGGGAGTAATTCATTTTTTCTCTTTATATAAATATAACCATACATTAAGTCATACTTATTACCTTACTTATTTACTAAACTATCTTTCAAGTTAGATTTGCATTAAAGTTGAACATTACCTTTTGTATTTCATGGCCAGAATAGCATAGATTTGCAGTCCCTAAACTAAATACTCATAATTTCTCAATATATGAAGCTATGGTAGCCACATCAGTAGCAATATGAACACACCTTTCATTTGAGCATGTGAAATACAAACTATTTGATATCTACCCAAAAAGAAACAATATATAGGTATTATAAAAATCCCTTCAAAATTGAGTGGCTCATTGCACATACAAGCTCTCCATTGCATCATATGATGGAATAAAGGAAAACTATTATACACAAATAATAATTATATTATTATTAGATGCCTTCTTTGCAAAGATTTTTTTTTATTTTCTTGATTTATCAATGTAAAGTAGTAGTGCTGTGATGAGAATATATATATAAAGTGTTATAGAATCTTAATTTTGATAGTTCTTTACTAGTTTTTCAATTTACTTGATGATGATGATTATGATCTATCTTGATTAGGGCAACAAAGAAACTAAATGTAAAGGAAATTGCTAAATTTTTAATGAAAAACCTTTTTAAAGATTTTCAATGATAATACTTGAATAATTGAAATGATTGTATTTTGAGCAATTATAGCTGTATTAATCAATATTACTTCAGTTTTACTTTTCCAGAATCAAGTTTTCAATTTGAACGAATTTATGTGTAGAATCAATGTAAGTTTTTGATTGATTAAAACCATAGATTCTATCAGATATCAAAGTCAAGTGAGCATTCTTAGATGGCTTATCTCAAAATGAGTTCATTTAATTAGAAGAGATTTACGAAGATACAATTAAGGCAGTTGGTTGATTGCATTCTTTCTCATTTTATGAAACCATATGTATCTTGAGTTTTTTAATATTCAAATACAAATTAACATAACAAGATTGAAGAGAATAAATTAGGACTAAACATAACAGAAAATTAATGTCCAAGGGTATAAAGATAGCTCAAAAAATATAGAAACACAGTCCACAGATTTTTATTAGATTATTAATCTCTGAATATACTGTCCAGCCAACATAAATTCAAGTCATCCTTACATCATTAAAAAAGAAATATTTTTCTCAGATACACTTCCCTCTCATTACAATGCTATCTGATCCATTCGTGATCACAAGGATAGTGATGGGCATTCCATCCTCATTTACACAGACATGCATTTACTACAGATAAATAACTGGTTCCACCAGAAATATATGCCTTAGTGTTAAAACCCTGATAGTTCCTCGAGATTTACTCTGGGCATACATGGTTCCATCCATTCATTATTGCACGGCTAAATTTAACTGAGGCAATATTCTGTAAGCTTCTCCATCCCTCTTCTTGAAATAATTAAATTTTCAGTTATAAGATACTACATTAGAAATAGAACCCATCCATTAAGATTAAATACAAATAAGTATTCAGCTTCATTTAAAATTTTATACACCTTCACAACACTGCATAAACATTAGAAAGAAATAGCAACAAGTTGTTCAACAGGTAAAACTATGAATTATTCGCACAACAACAAATCTTAAGAAAAACCACAAGCCTCCCAGGTACAGTATATAATAATCTTGTTTTACCAAGCATGGCTCATAGTGGCAGACTTTGTGAACATGTTTTCCTATTTTTGGAAAGAATACCTTTTCAAGATGTTTTATAGCATGCACAGCAACAGTCTTGATGATTACAAAAAATAAACATTCTTGCTCTACCTAACAAACCCAACCTTTATTCTACCATAATTTTCCATTTATAATGGTGTTTTTAAGAATATCCGATAAGTGGAAGCGTAAGATTGATACAAGAAATAAGAGATGCATATATTGCTTTTTATACTGAAAAAAATTTGCCATAAATAGCTTTATTTATTGTAAGCATATGACAAGATTTGCACCAAAAAATTAGGATTCTGAAAGTGGCAGTGACTGGCAAAAATAAAACCATGATGCATATTCCTTTCTTAAAAGTGAAAAATGCAGTCCTAACCCCTTAGTTGGGGCCCTATTTCATCTTTCAGCTGGTGGGGAGCCAACTACCAATTTTAGTAATTCTAAATAGTCACTTTTATGTTTTCTCATGTATCTAAAGAAACAATAGCAAACTTATTATTTTAATGAATATATTTTTTTTACCTTTCTAAAACTATTGTTTGATATCAATTCAAAACATTAATTCTATATGTCATAGTTAGTTGAATAATACATAATAGAAAAACATAACAAAATAATTTAAATTTTTTATTTTAAAATTTTAAAAGAAAAAAATATCCACAATAATTAATTTAACAAATAAAAATATTTACGTTTTCCATACCTCCTATTTTTGATAATTTTGTATTTTTTTAAGAAATCTCTTTCAGATTAAAAAAATGTACATAGATAAATTAATTTACACATAGTTTACTATAGTTAACAAATAAATCGATAATTTGGCTGTGTGTGACATATTTAAAATAAGGAACAACACACAAATATTCCAAAAAAGACACCAAACAGCAGTAAGGCATAAAATTGTTTCAATGAAGGAATTACTTACAGGAAGGAGCATCATATATGGAAAACTATCAGAACTGTGTTATCTGCATGTATAGATGCTTACCCTATAAAAATGAGAGATAATCAATGATGGCTATAGCCACTCTGCCCACCACAATAACGACAGCCATCCATGGCTTAAGTCGCTTAGCCCAACCAAGGGGTTAATAGTTGCCAGTGTTATGATGAAATATGGATTTGATGCTTGGTACTCAATATCTATAAATCCTGATTCCAGGAGAAGATGAACTTTATGAACACAAGTTTGGCTGAATAGCAAACAATGGGAAAATGCATGATAGCTGAGTGTTATTTGCTTACTATCCCATAAACTAGCATAGAAAAGATGAAATACACTATGCAACAGTAATAGCATCACACTATTTTGCACTGTGAATAAAAGATACTAATGAATATGCAATGTTTCAGCGGAAAGTATACCAAATTCTTCAAGATGATCATTCAAGGTAAATTAAATTTGATTTCCAACATGAAACTTGATACCCTGATTCCTAGTCATAGAATGGTAAAAAAATAGTTTATACTGACATTAATGAACAGTTCAATATTTAGCACATCCTTTTTGAAATTCCGTTTTCATGAGAAGTATTAATGTTAATATTGAAATAGAAGCACCATAATTAAGTAATTTCACTCAGTATAACTATAGGAAAGTTGTTATTGTTAAGTTTTCCTCCCAGAAAGTTTAAAAATATATTTTAACAAATCTTTAAGCATTTCTAGACTTAAATATGGATTTGAATGATAATTTTAATAGAAATACCCAAAAAGATAAATAGGAAA